>BTHU01000008.1:109499277-110099277 GCA_036184795.1 Tokudaia tokunoshimensis
CCAACCCAGTTTAATCTAGAAGACTCTGGAAGGCTGTATACAAAACTCTAGGCTAACTAGCTGGATGTTGTGGTACACACCTTTAATCCCAGCAGAAGGCAGAGACAGGTAGATTAAGTTTGAGGCCAGCCTAGTCAAATCCTGCCCAGGTTCTTTTGATTCTTTCTATGCCAGCCTCTACTACATAGTGAATTCTAGGCCAGTCTTGCTGATAACAAAAACAGAAGAGTCATTGCCTTGAGAGAAGGCTGATGATACATTATAAAGGAGGTAGATAGTTTATCATTGTTATTTCAAAACATGTCCTTCCTGTGATTTTGCTACTTCTGTGTAGCTATATCGTTCATTATGGTCAAGCCATGCTGAATGCAGCTAGAAATAGACTCGGAGAAAGAATGGGTATATGTGCTCCCTACAGTGAAGGAACATGAGACTTGAGGAATGAGTCAGGCCCAAGGAAAGATGATTCCTGCCTTCCTTGTATAGGGTACATCACATGGGGTGGTTTTGGGTGTTTGTTTGTTTCTTTGTTTGTTTTGAGACAGTGTCTCACTGTGTAGCCCTGGATATAGACCAGCTGACCTCAAACTCAAGAGATCCTCCTGACTCTGCCTCCCTAGAGTTGGGCTTAAAAGCATTTGCCACTATGCTCAGCTCCAAGAGAACCCCAGTGCTACACTTGGAGGCAAAACCCAACTAGGGGAATAGTGATTTAGGGCCAGAAACAGATTTTGGAACAAAAGTGAATACTTGAAATGAACATGTAGGCTGCTTCTTTCTGGGGAAAAAAAAAAGGTTTTTGGTAAAGATATTTCTCTACACTGAGAAAGAATGATCAAAGCTAGTTAGTAGATAAGATGCGTGGTTCAAAAATGTGGGAGCCTTGGAAGATCCTAAATGCTAGACATTTAGCTTTGAGGATACCCAACCATAGGAACAGGATAGCTTTTGTACTTGTGAGAGGAATAGGGAGCAAATGAGTGCAGGTGTTGGCGTGTTGTGACTTTCTTAAAGAGAGAAAACAGCTTTCAGAAGTCTTCTTTCCTTCCATCGTTGGTGCTAGGGATGGAGCTCGGGTTGCATATCAAGCCCTTTTACTCTCTAGCAACGTCATTTGCCTTCATATCTGCTCAAAAGAAACTTGAGGTAATAGAAAGAGAATTTATTAAGAAAAAAAAAGGCATTCCCAAGAACAGAAGTGAGCTAATAAATTGAAAGAAGACATATAATCCAAAGCTGGCCAGGAATAGACTAGGTAACTCCTGCTGGAAGTATGTGCCTTCTGCCTGGGCCTTCTAGGTACTGGGATGACAGGCATGAGCCACCATGCCAGGCTGTAAAATTACTCATTTTCCAGATTGTTCGTTGTTAATGAATAAAAATATAATTGCTGTCTTTGACAGACTTTCTATGCTAGTGATCTGAGTTCAGATCCTTTAGCCTAAGCAGCAAGTCCTTTACTAAGACAGCCTCTTGACTGACTGACTGGTTTATTTGATTTTGTTCTTGAGTCTCACTGTGTAGCTCTGGCTGGTCTAGAACTTACTGTGCAAACCAGACTGGCCTCAAACTTCTATAGATCTGCCTGCTATCATGCTCAACCTATATCCCACATGATTCCATTATTCACACTGATCATTTGTGTGTGCTGTGTTCTTACTTGAGACAGTCTTAAGCTGCAGCCCAGTCCCCACTCACAGCAATCGAACTGCCTCAGGCCCTCAGTGTCAATTATGGACATAAGTCACCGTGCCAGGTGCTTTTTTTTTCCCCCCATTAGATTTTGTAAAAATTCTTACCTAATGGCTTTTAATCCTTTACCGTTAAATAGAGCTTTTGGTGTTTAGCTTTTGGGTGCCAAATAAAACATTGTTCTAGAATTTTTAATTTGAGAGCACCAAATAGTGCCTCCTTTCTACTACCCTTATGGCTACTAAAATGTGTCATAATGTGAGCCTGCTTATGGATTCTTAGGGATTCTAAATAATACCTTTTGTTTTATGTTTAAGTGATGGCTGCCATCAGGAAGAAACTGGTGATTGTTGGTGATGGAGCTTGTGGTAAGACATGTTTGCTCATAGTCTTCAGCAAGGACCAGTTCCCAGAGGTTTACGTGCCCACGGTGTTTGAAAACTATGTGGCAGATATTGAAGTGGATGGAAAGCAGGTGAGTACAAGTTCCATAATAGCTGATTCCCTTGTGTGTTAGATACTGTTTAAATTAATTAGGCTTTTATGTACACAGTGTGACAAATATGTCAGAAACAGAAATCCATTTTCCTTCTACCACTTTTTTTTGGGGGTGGGGGCGGATTTGGACTAACTGGTTGGTGCTTGGATGTTGAGACAGCTCAAGCTGATTTTTTTTAAGATTTATTTATTTATTATATTTAAGTACACTGTAGCTGTCTTCAGACACTCCAGAAGAGGGTGTCAGATCTTGTTACAGGTGGTTATGAGCCACCACATGAGATTTGAACTCGGGACCTTCAGAAGAGCAGTCAATGCTCTTAACCACTGAGCCATCTCACCAGCCCCCTCAAGCTGATTTTTATATCGCTGTGGAACCAAGGCTTTGAACCCATGATTTTCTGGGCTCCACCTTGTTTATTTTTGAATCATGGTGTCATATATTCAGAATTTTCCTTCCACAGCTTACTACATAGATAATTACAGATATGTATAATAGTGCTCTGCTAGTGTAGTGGGTTAGACTAGCTGCTCTGAACTCCAGAGTTTCTCATTATAGAGCACCTTTTTGGGCCAAGAATACAAATAGTGTAGGGAATACAAGCTGGGCATGGTGGTTCATGTCTGAAATGCTACAGTATCAGTTCCAGATCAGGGAGTGGGCTGGGATGACTTACAGTTAAGAAATTCTCTTCCAGAGGACCTGAGTTCTGTTCCTAGCATCTACATGGTAGCTAGTATCTGTCTGAAACTCCTGTCCAGGAATCCAACACTATTGTCACCTGTGGTCATCAGGCATATAGACGATATGTATACATGCGTGCAGACAGACAGACAAAACATTCATACACATAATATAAAAATAAGTATTTTTTTAAGTTCCAGCTCAGCCTGAGCTAGAGAGTAAGATTGTCCATTAAATAAACCAACAAACAAAATATGTATATAGGTGAATAAATGGATCTCAGGATATAGCTCAGTTGGTAGAGTGAATGCCTCTGTTCAGTCTCCAGCACTACATAAACTAGATGTGGTGTCACATGTTTCTAATCCTAGTAATGGCAGCTAGAGACAGGAAAAATCAGAAATTTAAGGTCCTTTTCAGCTTCTCAGCTATTAAACAAGTTTGAGGCCAGCCTGGAGTATGTGAGGTCTTATTACAGTAAAATAAAATATACAGATACTCCAGCCTAGCACATGGCATAGTAGCATGCACACATAATCCCAGCACTTGGCAGGCAGAAGCTAAAGTAGGCTGCATAGTAAACCCTGCCACAGGGAAGGAAAGAATATTGGTGTGGTAATATTGGCCTGTAGTTATAGCGACTTAGAAAGTTGGAGCACAGAGATCACAAGTTCAAGGTAAGCCTGACACTTGTGAAATATCTCAGACTTACGTGTATACACACACACACTCACACTCTAGACTGGTTATGTAGCTCAGTGGGAGAGTGCTTGCCTAATATGCTTGAGGTCCTATATTTAGCTCACAGTGCTAGGCTGGGGGCATTGGGAGCCTGCGTATTCTTTGAAGGTGACCTACCTTTGCAGTGTCTTGCCACTTCAGTCTCAGTCTTTGCATAGATGCTCAGATCCAAGTGTTTCTGTGGACCTGATTTTTACAGATGTCACATATAGAACCATAGGTGGAAATTTGTTGAGGTCTTTTTTGACCTTTGACTCTTGCCATGATAGCCTTCTTGTTTGAGATCAGCATATCTATAACTACAGTTTCCTAGGTTTTGGGAGCCAACAGTATTTCTTCTTTGATATATTTTCTGAGCCTGGATATCTTGGGTTGTAAATCAGGATCTTGCCTATAGGAAATTGATTGATGAGCCTGAGAATGTAGCTCAGGTGGTAGAGCTTTTCCTAGCTTGCATGAGGGCCCTATATTCCCTTCTAGCATTTCATAAAAGCCAGACATGGGATGCACAAGCTTACAGAGTCCTCCTTAGCTACATCATAAATTTGGGGACAACCTAGTTTTCCTGTAACCATGTCTAAAAATGAAAAATAGCATGTTTACTAAAATCTTAGAGTAGTAATCTGTAGTTATCTTTCCTGTGATGTTATTCTTGAACATAACTTACCCAGGAAAAATAGGAGAACCCTCCATTTAAGAAGAGATTTCTGAAATAAGGGAGTTTGTTCTGAAAAAGGGTATCTATAGGTACTGTCTACATCAGAGTAATTCAGGAGCCACTGAAGGAGAAAAGTCATTTACATTGTTATTCAAAGTTTGATTTTTCTTTCTTGGGTGGCCTTTTTTTCTCATAACATGTTAATCTAATAAATACTTTCCATTATTTTTTCAAATTATTATTTAGTTAACCTTATTTGTCCTTCCAACTCCCTCTAAAATAGTGGTTCTCAACCTTCATAATGCTGCAACCCATTTTCATTACTACTTTGTAACTGTGATTTTGCTTCTCTTCAAGAATTGCAATATAAATATCTGATATGCAGGATATTTGATATATGATTTCTGTGAAAGGAACTAGCTCATTTGACTACTCAAAAGAGTTGTAGCTTACAGGTTGAAAACCACTGTTCTAAACTCTCCCAGTACGCCTCTTTTTGCTCTTCAAGTTTATAACCTCTTTCTTCAGAGAGAGAGAGAGAGAGAGAGAGAGAGAGAGAGAGTGAGTGTGTGTGTGTGTGTGTGTGTGTGTGTGTGTGTGTTTCCAAATGTATCAAGTTCAGCCTACTCGGTCTGTGATAAGCTTTTACGAATATTTTCACAGGGAGTTGGCACAAGTTGGTATACTCTTTTCTGGGAAAGACTGTTTCTCTACCTCTTAACTGGAAAGGAATTGCCCTTCAGTTCTTTGTATATGGTTTTATAAGCTATATTGTCATGTAAGCTATAGTGTCTTATTATCTGGACATTTTTTTAAAGATTTATTTATTATATGTAAGTACACTGTAGCTGTCTTCAGACACCCAGAAGAGGGCGTCAGATCTCATTATGGATGGTTGTGAGCCACCATGTGGTTGCTGGGATTTGAACTCAGGTCCTTTGGAAGAGCAATCAGTTCTCTGAGCCATCTCTCCAATCCTTAACTAGATACTTTTAATTGTAGCATTTTATTCTGTTTATAAATTTGCTATTTTGATAAAAAAAATTTAAACACGTTTTATTTGGATTTGATTCTCATAAAAAACTAATAGCTATTTTTAGTATTTTGGATAGTCTACAGTTTGACTGTATATAGTGAGTAACCCTTTCTTGAAAATGGGTCCACAGGTATACTATAACACATGTGTAATATTAACATTGTACTTCCGTGGTTGTTTTTCCTGTCACAGGTAGAGTTGGCCTTATGGGACACAGCTGGACAGGAAGATTATGACCGTCTGAGGCCTCTCTCTTATCCAGATACTGATGTTATACTGATGTGTTTTTCCATTGACAGCCCTGATAGTTTAGGTGAGTAGCACTACAGGCTGGTTGTTTTTTGTTATTCAGATGGAAAAAGTCTAGTATCTTGGGTCCTTTCTGGGTATCAAGAAGTTCAAATTCAGATATTCTGACATTCTTTCAGAAAATGGGTCATGCTGGGCTGTGGTGGTGCACACCTATAATCCCAGCACTTTACTGGGAGGCACAGGTAGATGGTTTTCTGTGAGTTCAAGGCCAACCTGGTCTACAGAGCAAGTTCCAGGGCAGCCAGGGCTGCACAAAGAAATCCTGTCTTGAAAAATAAAAATAATCTTTACACCATCTTTCTGCACTGTCAACCATGGTGCATATGAATGTCTTCACAGCTGTTTTCAAGGGCATCAACAGTGCTGAGAAGAGGTCCTCTTTAGACCGTACTTCAGAGTTACTGTTTGGCTCCTAAACCATGATGCTGAAGCGTGGTTACATTGGTGAATTAGAGATCACTGGTGATCACAGCCGGGAAAATCGATGTGAACCTCACAGGCAGGTTGAATAAGTCCAGAGCCCTAGATTTATGTGCAACTCAAAGACCTAGAAAAATGGCAGAACACTCTGCTTCCATCCCGTCAGTTTGATTTCATTGTACTGACAAATCATGGACCATTAAGAAACAAGATGAAAACATAAATCCTGAAATCTAGATATTGAAAACATAAAAATCCTCCCTGGGCTTTGGAGAGAAAGAAAACAAAAACAGAAAAGGAAAGGAATCATAGTGCTCAGAGTTCTGGAACCTGAGTTTAGAACATAGGCTTGTGGCTTCCATTCATTCTAGGTCTCCCATGACTTGTGTGTGTTGGGAGTGTTAATGTTTTCAAATGTTCACATGATGAGGGCCAGTGAGGTGGCTCAGCAGGTAAAGGCACTCTTTACAAGCCTGATGATGTAAATTTGGTCCCCAGGACATACATGATAGGGGAGAAGTAACTTTTGTCGGTTGTTCTCTGACCTCCACAGATGTACTGTAGCACATGTGTGCCCATACATGTACACACTAATAAATGAGTGAGTAAATGTGATAAATTTTTTTAAAGAGTGTTTTCAGGCTGGAGAGATGGCTCAGTGGTTAAGAGCACTGACTACTTTTCTGAAGGTCCTGAGTTCAAATCCCAGGAACAACATGGTGGCTCACAACCATCCATAATGAGATCTGATGCCCTCTTCTGGTGTGTCTGAAGACAGCTACGGTGTACTCACATATAATAAATAAATCTTTAAAAAAAAATGAGTGTTTTCTTTCACACTGGTAGAATTAAATTTTAGGGCTTAAAATTTGTGAGGTAGGCAGTGATTTTAGCACTTGGGAGGCAGAGGCAGGAGGATCTCTGAGTTAGAAGCCAGCCTGGTCTACAGAGCTAATACCAGGACAGCCAGGGCTACACAGAGAAACCCTGTCTTGAAAAACAAAGAAAGATTAAATTAAGTAATGGGACTGGGCATACCAGTAGTAATCCCAGCATTTTGGGAGACAGAGGCAGAAGAATTGTTTGAGGCCAGTCTCAACTGTACAGTAATTTTGGGGCTAGCCAGAACTACATGATAAGATCCTTTTTCAAAAGACTAAAAAGAAAAGAAAAAAACTAATGTTATGACAAAGGTGGACTTCACTTTTTAAAATCTGGTTGGGTGTTTAATACCCTGGCCTTGAGTTTGTGTGTTGGGCCTCACATAATAATTTTTGCATCTATTTTTGTCAGACCTGAAGTGGTTACCTGTCTGCTTCTAAGGTTTACATTACAGATGCAAGAAAAAACTTTTTTTTTTTTGCACTTTTTGTGGCAGCCAAGATTGAATAATGGAATACAGAGGAAAAATATGAAATATTTATTCACTTTACTAATACCTTTGTGAATAGCTAAGAGCCTGTTAAAACCTAAAATTTTACTTTAAATAAGTTGGTGAGAAATAGCCCCTATTACATCCAGATGATCACACCATAGTAGTTTAAAAATTAAAGCTAATTTAAAAAGCAAGCCATGGACCTAAGGTGGCAGAGGACTTGCTTGCCTACCTCACATTAAGGTCCTGAGTTCAGAGGTGGAAGTCGGAAGATCAAGTATTCAGATTACCCTTGTCCATATCCTGGGTCTGAGGCCAGTCTGGGATCTGTGAGAGTTTCTGGAAGAAAGAAACAGCAATCATCTGTTGGTTTTGAACCCAGATCCTTACAAGCTCTAGGCACATGCTCTACCGTGGAGCTACATTTCTGTCTTGAAACATTGGAATCTTTGTAAACATTTCAATCCCATTTGCTGGCTGACCTATGACAGTCAAGATTGCTTTGTGGAACCTCTGCTGTCTCACTAATAAGTTGGTCTGGAATACACATTGTTGAGAGTGCCTAGAGTTAGAAAACTTGTTATTTTATGATGCTAAGAATTGAATTTGGGACCTTGTAAATGCCAAGTGCTTTTGCCAAGCATATCTACTGATCTCAAGCATTCATAGAAAGTCTTAAGAGAGAGTTCAGTCAGTAAAGTCAGTAAACTACTTTGTATACAAACCTGAGGACCTGAGTTTGCATCCAGGCTTTTATGTTAAAAGCATGCACCTGTAATCCGAGCTGGGCAGATGGAGACATTCAGGTTTAACCACCAGCCTAATTGGTGAGCTCCAGTTCAGTGAGAACCTATGGTAAACATAGTCATTGAAGATGATACCTAGTGTCAACAACTGACCTACAAACACAGCATCCACCAAAATATGAGGGCTGTTGGTTTTGTTGAGGTTTTGGTAAAACTGTAAAGACTTTTAAATGAGCATGGTGACACACATTTATTACCCCAGCATGGGGAAAAGCAGAGGCAGGAAGGTTGCTGGTAGTATAATGCCACTCTGGCTACATCGTCAGCTAGGCCAGCTTGAACTGTATAACAAGACCCTCAAAAACAAAAAGAGCTGGGAATGATGGCTCATTCCTTTAGTCTCTGTTCATGGGAGGCAGAAGCAGGTAGATCTCTGTTGAGTTTGAGGCCAAATTGATCTACACAGTTGAGTTCCAGGCCAGCCAGAGCTACATGGTAAGACCCTGTTTTTAAAAGCAAAAGAAAAGTAGCATGTAAGCTGGTATGGCCCATGCATGTAATCAGAACATTCAGGAGACTGAGACAGGATCTCCATGAGTGTATGTCCAGCCTGTGCGACATACAAGTTATTGGCCTTTGTTACAGTGCCCTATTGCAAAAT
Source organism: Tokudaia tokunoshimensis (assembly GCA_036184795.1). Lineage (NCBI taxonomy): Eukaryota > Metazoa > Chordata > Mammalia > Rodentia > Muridae > Tokudaia > Tokudaia tokunoshimensis. The sequence continues at coordinate 109,508,102 of BTHU01000008.1, forward strand.
TCTTTTAAGTTAATAAAAAGAGAGTATAATGGAACCAGCTGTTAGTAGCACAGGACTGGAACTTGGTGTAGACACCTTTGAGTTCAGGCTATCCTGGAGTGAGGATTAAGACCCCCACCCTAAAACCATACCAGTGAGCTGTAGTGGGCATGCTCCTGATCTTAGCCAGCTTTGGGGAAGTCTCAAGAGTCAGGAGGGTCTGCAGTTTGAGACAAGCCTAGATTTGACACTGCCTCTCTTTTACACAAATCGAGGTTTTGGAAGCTTTGGGCAAGAGATTGTGCTGTGGAACCAAGAGCAAGATAGAAAGAGAACATGACCTTGGGGCAGCTGTGACCTTTCTACCACCAATGACAGGCATGGCCTGTGGTGAGCGTTCTCTCTGTGGAACAGTCCAGAGCTCTTATTTGAGTTCCCACCCTTGAGAAACTCAACTACTCTCCATGGGACTGAGAGAGGCTGGTGCCCTTCAGGGCTTGTAGAGTGGAAGTTAGATTTTGCCTTTTTCTTCTTTCTTTTTCTTCTCTTCTCTTCTCTTCTCTTCTCTCTCTCTCTCTCTCTTATTTTTTATTTTTTTTTATTGGAGACAGGGTTTCTCTGTGTAACCCTGGCTGTCCTAGAATTTGCTTTGTTAACCAGGCTGGCCTCAAACCCAGAGATCTGCCTGCCTCTGCCTCCCAAGTGCTAGGACTAGAGGTGTGTTCTACACCCCCCCCCATATCTGATTGTACATTTTTCTATGATTTTGAAATCAATGCATTTTTTTCCATTTTATAGGGCCCCCAATGTTTTTTTTTTAAGTGGGGTGTGTGTGGGTGTGTGCACACATGTCAGGGTACACATGAAGGTCAGAAGACACCGCACAAGAGACAGCACTCCTCCACCGCATGGGTCCCAGTGCTCAAACTCAGGCACCTTCATCTGCTGAGCTACTCTGCCTGTCTTCAATGTGCTTTTTGAAATAACAGTAGAAAAGGAAATGCCTTTAGTTCTTCAAAGTGGGATTAGAATGTATCCTCAAATTCTGTGCATTTTTTTTTCTTCTTCTTTTAGAAAACATCCCAGAAAAATGGACTCCAGAAGTCAAGCATTTTTGTCCAAATGTGCCCATCATCCTAGTTGGGAACAAGAAGGATCTTCGGAATGATGAGCACACAAGGCGGGAGTTAGCCAAAATGAAGCAGGTATGTTGTGGGGCAGGAAGAGCTAGAGTTCTGTTTGACATATATACACACACATACACATAATTTTAGACAGCCTTGCCTGTCCTAAGTATCAGGTGCTCTGATGTCAGGGCTTCTCCTGTAAAGGAGGAGTTAAAGTCTTTAGCACAAAGAAATTCAGGTTTCCCCGACTAAGTGTCAAGAACAGGCACTATTGCCATTCACAGATTTAGTCCCCTGTAAAGCTAAATACAGGCAGTACTCTTGGTATTACCTAGCTTGCTGCTCCCTTGCCCCCTGCACTGCACTCAATAAGCTCTTCTTGGATTGGAAATCCAGTTCAGTTGCTTGCCTAGCACCGGTGAGAATGGATGGATGGATAATATATATTAGCACCATTATAACAAAAAAGTCTGCCCCTGGATTCCTTGCTTAATCTCCCAGAGTTTGTCTGACCTCTTCTCTCTATGTGCAAAAAAGGAGAAGGTTTAATAGACATAATAGTTTTGGGGTATTCATATAAGTTTGAGAATTTCCTAAGTAGGTATAAGTCTTTTAAACCAAGAGTGGTGGCACGTACCTGTCGTTTCAGCTGTTTAGGAGCTTAGGGCAGGAGAATCACTGGATGGTTATCCTCAGAGATTTAGGTCTTATCTCAATCAAAACAGTTGGGGGAAAGAAAACTTAAGATATTGTGCGTCTGTATAAGTAAGTTCATGCTGACTGTGGTAGCACATGCCTTTAATCCCATCTCTCTTGAGTTCCAGGCCAGCCCAGTCTACAGAGGAAGTTCAGGGCTAGTGAGGGCTACACAGAGACTGTTGAGAAAACAGAGCAACCAAAGGACAAGGCTTAACTGAGGCTCTGTCTGTCTGTCTGTCTTCTCTTTAAAACTAGGAGCCGGTAAAACCTGAAGAAGGCAGAGATATGGCAAACAGGATTGGCGCTTTTGGGTACATGGAGTGTTCAGCAAAAACCAAAGATGGAGTGAGAGAGGTTTTTGAGATGGCCACGAGAGCTGCTCTGCAAGCTAGACGTGGGAAGAAAAAGTCCGGGTGCCTCATCTTGTGAAGCCTTGTGAAGCGCATCCTCATGCGGTTAATTTGAAGTGCTGTTTATTAATCTTAGTGTATGATTACCGGCCTTTTCATTTATCTATAATTTACCTAAGATTACAAATCAGAAGTCATCTTGCTACCAGTATTTAGAAGCCAACCATGATTATTAATAATGTCCAACCTGTCTTGACCAGCCAGGGTCCTTCTGACACTGCTCTAACAGCCCTCTCTGCACTCCACCTGACACCAGGCGCTAATTCAAAGAATTTCTTCTTGCTTCTTTCTAGAAAGAGAAACAGTTGGTAACTTTTGTGAATTAGGCTGTAACTACTTTATAACTAACATGCCCTGCCTATTTTCTGTCAGCTGCAAGAACTCTGGTGAGTCACTACTTCAGAGCTTAGTTGTTAACAGATTCCATTGGCAGTGCTCTGGGGTAGGCATCCAGTTTTTTGAAAACTTGCTCAGCCAGAAAGGCCCAAGTCCACGCAGCTGTGGCAGAGTTACAGTTCTGTGGTCTCATGTTAGTTACCTTATAGTTACTGTGTAATTAGTGCCACTTAATGTATGTTACCAAAAAATAAATATATCTACCCCAGACTAGATGTAGTATTTTTTGTATAATTGGATTTCCTAATACTGATATTTGTCATTCCCACAGAAAGTGTATTACTTTTTTTTTTTTTAAGAAAGTGTATTTGGAAATAAAGTCAGATGGAAAATTCATTTTTAAAATTCCCATTTTGTCACTTTCTCTGATAAAATATGGCCATAATCTTCCCTATTCAGCCCAATCTATCATTCCAGTGCCCCTTTCCAGACTGGACTAAGTAAATAGGAATTTGGTTTCACGCCTGAGGCAGTTATACTTTGGAGGTGGCAGAGCCTTTCTCGCCTGGACTGCAGGGTCTGGCTCTAAGTCACAGTACTCCTTTCTCCACACTGTATCCAAGTTGCCTCCCAGAGGAGCCACCAGTTCTTATGGGTGGCGGTGGGTGGGGGTGGGGGGTCTCTTCTCTCCAGCTGACTAAACTTTTTTCTGTACCAGTTAATTTTTCCAACTAATAGAATAAAGGCAGTTTTCTAAACTTCCTGTATCCTGGTGTGTGTTTTGCTTTCGACAGGGCTAGGGACAGGAAGATGGAAAGACTCCCTGACTTACCTCTCCCTGGAGAGGTTCCTTCTTGAATGGTACCAGCTCCTCCCACTCCCTCGCTCATCTAGACTAGCCCATCTCCTCCCAAGAACATGGAAGTGATTTTCCTGTGACAGTGAAGTCTAAAAAGTGGAATGGAATGAAAGGAAGGGGCTGGGTTTTTCTGGACTAAGACCAAACTGCACTATGGGCGGAAAAATAGGACCCATCAGAAGCACGTGTTCGCAGTGTTCTGGTACAGAGTTCTGAAAATCTCTAGCTTGGAGTCGGGGATAGAGTCCTCCACTGTTGTCCACCCTTACAAAAACAGCCAAGAGAAAAAGCCCTTGACAGCACAGCGCTGTGAGTGCTACTGAAAAGAGTCAGACATGGGTCCCTGTAGTTCTAGCAACTGAAGGCAGAGAGACAGATCTCTGAGTTCTAGGCTAGCCTGGTCTACAGAACAAGTCTTAGTACAGCCAGGGCTACATACAGAAACACTGAGACAGAGACACCCCCTCCAAAAGAAAACAAAAACAAAACACTGCACTTGCAAGAGATGAGTTCCAGGCGAGCCAGGCACTGTAGAGACCCTGTCTTGCAGAAACACTGCCCACCTGATGCGATGCTGAGACTCAGCCATGGCTGAGTTCAATTCCCAGATTTATCACCCAGTGGAAGGAGAGAACCAACTATGACCTCGACATGCATGCTCCTACAATCTAATTAAACAATAAGTGTAATTAAACTTCTGTTTTTAAGACCCTATAACCTTATGACTAGGAACATGTTCTGTGTAGGTAAAGTTACACAATATAAGGGAGCTGTGCGTGAGCTGCTTTAGCCATTGTTATTGCCAGAGGCCATCTTCCTAGGCGGGACTCCAGACTAATTAAGAAACCGTTGAGTAAGACCAAGCTGGAAGATCCCCGCCTTGGCGAGAACCTAAGCAAGCAGCTTCCAAGACTAGTGTTACATTGCCTGGGCTAGACCACACCCGCCCTAGGCACCTCCCGGCGTTTTAGCGTGGCCGCACCCTCTTGCCAGTCCCTAGATGGGGGAGGGTAGAGGCCGGATAAGGCGGGACCCTGAGACTTAGAGCTGGCTGCCGGGGCCGGAAAGAAGCTGATGCCACGTGATCTCAGCACCATCCAGTTAAAAGGAGGTGCTGGGCTCTGATTGCGCTGTTACGGATTCTCCTTTTGAGCCCGACGACTCCTCCAGCATGTGTGCCGCTCGGCTTTCCGCGGCGGCACAGTCCACCGTGTATGCCTTCTCCGCACGCCCACTGGCGGGCGGGGAGCCCGTGAGCCTGGGCTCCCTGCGGGGCAAGGTGCTGCTCATTGAGAATGTTGCGTCCCTCTGAGGCACCACGACCCGGGACTACACCGAGATGAACGATCTGCAGAAGCGTCTGGGGCCTCGTGGCCTGGTGGTGCTCGGTTTCCCGTGCAATCAGTTCGGACATCAGGTATGTGGGGCTTATGTGGCCTCGGGTTCTAGGCTCCCAGGGACGGGACACCGCTTTCTTTCCCTCGGGTACTACAGTTGGAATGCAGGCTTATCGTCGGGTATACAAAGAGGGCAACTTCCTGGTGACTCATCGGAAAACTTCTGGTTCGCAGTTAGAAAGTACATTCTTTCCGAAATCCTAGCCCATGAAATGCCTTTGTTTTCCCTAGGAGAATGGCAAGAATGAAGAGATTCTGAATTCCCTCAAGTATGTCCGACCTGGTGGTGGGTTCGAGCCCAACTTTACATTGTTTGAGAAGTGCGAAGTGAATGGTGAAAAGGCTCACCCGCTCTTTACCTTCCTGCGGAATGCCTTGCCAGCACCCAGTGACGATCCCACTGCGCTCATGACCGACCCCAAGTACATCATTTGGTCTCCGGTGTGCCGCAACGACATTGCCTGGAACTTTGAGAAGTTCCTGGTGGGCCCAGACGGTGTTCCGGTGCGCAGGTACAGCCGCCGCTTTCGCACCATCGACATCGAACCTGACATAGAAACCCTGCTGTCCCAGCAGTCTAGCAACCCCTAAGGGGGCCCTGGTATCCGGGCTTGGTGATTGCTGGCTGCACTCTGGGGGGGCGGTTCTTCCATGATGGTGTTTTCTCTAAATTTGCATGGAGAAACTCCTGATTTCCAGGAAACACCCCTCAGATGGGCGCTGGTCTCATCCATTCCCGATGCCTTCCACCTAAAAAAAGGTGATTTCACCACTAAGAATAAAGTGCTGAATGTCAAAGAACTGTTTGTGTGTCCTGTTTCAGTGTCACCTTTTGGATAGCCTCATAGTCAGGGATAAGAAACTCCTCGAGCCTAAACTTCCCTATTGACCGCACCTATCATCTTCTTTCTGCTGTCCCAAGACTTGCTTAAGGGTAATCCTGAGTCCCTATTACAAGCAGAGCCCTTACTCCAGAAAGAGGAAGACAGTAGACAAGGGCAGACTGCCTAACGCTTAAGGCCACCCAAACCCCAAGTGTGAACTTCTCCTTTCTGAAATTTTGCTGGATGAGGAAATGACTGTGTGCCCCTGTGCACCTAAGATTCTAGAATCTAGATCTTTGCTCACAGATGCCTGTTTTGCACGTCTGCAGCAGCCTTACAGGGTTACCAGCTCCCCTTTGCTTCACGAACCCACACTGCTACCCAAGGGCCTTAAGTTATGCTGGGTGTTGGTAGATTCCGAGTGAAAAGGTGGTAGGCTAGTGTGTGTCAGTGGGGGAAGAGAATTTGAGACAGAAAAAATAATTGGCAAACCCGGCAGAGTTTCCACTCTGGAGTGCAATCGCACATTTGGCCTAGGACAGCACACATCTTAAAGACCAGCTGTAGCTGTTTGGACCCCACCCATTAAATATCTCAAGACCCACCTGGAGCTGTTTGTTATCACAACCTCCCTGAGACTCTGCAGTAACTAGGTTCAGTTTTTTTTCTTAGGAGCATGAACCCAGAGACTTGTGGGTAGTATGACGCAATCTAGAGTGCGGAGCAGAAGCTATTGCCCTCCTGGCTTGTGTGCCCAATTGGGGACTTTAAGGGCCTCTTCTGAGCCAACTCAGAAACATCCACTGGTTCTAAACATGAGTATATGTGTGCGTGCAGTTAGGTCGGGAGGAAATTTACCACCTCACAGATACAAGGTAATGTTTTTACCACTGAGTCATATCCACAGCCCTTTGTTGTTTTAAGACTGTAGCTCAAGGTGTCCCCCAACTCCCAGCAATTCTGGCTCTGTCTCCTAACTGCTATGATGACTCTGCCAGGTAATAACATCCTTCTACCTCCACCAATTGCTGGGATTGCAAGTGAGAACCACTATGCCCCCTGGTAGTTTACTTTTGCTTCTTTTGGAGACCAGGTATGTCCTCAGACTCCTAACCTACCTGCCTGCCCAATTGCTGGAATTATGGACATACACCACCAAGTATAAACAAAAACATACGCATTTCTTTTTCCTTTTTTTTTTTTTTTTTTTGAGACAGAGTTTCATTATGTAGCCCTGGCTGGCCTAGAATTCATTGTATAGATCAGTCTGGCCTAGAATTCATTGTATAGATCAGTCTGGCCTAGAAGTCATTGTATAGATCAGTCTGGCCTAGAAGTCATTGTATAGATCAGTCTGGCCTAGAAGTCATTGTATAGATCAGTCTGGCCTAGAAGTCATTGTATAGATCAGTCTGGCCTTGAACTCATAGATTTGCCCTCCTCCACCTCTGCCACCTGAGTGCTGACATTAAGGGGAACTTTTCAAAGCAAATTTTTAAAACATGTTCTAATGTTTTAATATGCTTAGTATGTTTTTAACTTCTGCTCGACAGCCCGACAAAGCTACTTAACTGAGCAGTCTGCACTGAGTAGCCCCTCGTCCACACCAGTGTTTTGCAGTGTGCTGAGCCAGTCTGGGTAGGGGTGGGAACCCAGGACCTTACAGACTTCAGCCTCTTTCCTCAGACAGAGTGGTGACTCACCCTCCCTCAGCCACTGTTTTTCCCTCTTAGGTAAGGCCTTGGGCTGCCAGGAATGGGAAGCTAAACTCCCAACATGGCTGACCTGGGTGGGGAGCTCCTCAGACTCCAGGCAGGAGCCTCACTCAAAGGAAAATGTTCCAATCCTGTCTTCAGAAACACTCAGAATAATACCCATTTCCAGTTCAGTACTTTCCCAAGATTTTAAACACCTCCCCATCAACACACACACACACACACAAAATACATAAATAAAATCCACAGAAACAGTCAACCCTGTAACTGCTTCTGGCTCTGCCCAGTGCCTGCCAAACCTCCTGATTCAGCAGTTCGGACAAGCGAGACTGGAACCCCATGGAGCTCTTCGAGGCCCTACCTCTGGCCCACAGGACTGTAGGGTACTGTTTGCTTTGGGAACTTGCATTAGGTCAGAGACCTTCTGAGAAGCCAGTGTGCCCTGTGGTTACTTTAACTAGGTTCAAAAACCTCCATTTTAGCAATTCTAGCAAAAGTGTTGTTTGTTTATTTGTTAAAACAACTGTGAAATGAGGTCAGAGACTCTGGTACAATTAACCTTTGATCAGATTGCTTCATTCCCTCCCAATGGAGTTCCCCAAACAACAATTTATCACGTTGGTAAAAATCAGCTTCCCCGTTTTCTGTTAGTTCTGAGGACATGCCCTCCTTCCTTAAAACTACCATAAATGGTGTAGATAAAACCACTAAAAACAGAAGAGGAAGCCGCCGCCCTCGGATGTAGGTTCTGAGTTAATGTTGGCAACGGCTTTCTTCTTCCATAAAAACAAGATTAATGGTAATGCTTTGTAATTCCTATCGTTTTTAAAGTCTTTCATTCTGTGGTACCAGGGATGGGAGTCCAGGGCTTTAAGCATAGGAGGCAAGTACTCCAGCACAGAGCTAAATCCCAGGCTCTTTTTATTTTTTACGTCTTGTTTTTGTTCTTTAAAAAAGGGCCTCATTCTGTAGTACAGGCTAGCCTTAATGCAACTCAGGATGAATTTGAACTGACAATTCCTCTGCCTAGCTTTTCAAGTAACTGATAGTGTGGGCATTTATTAGCACATTACCACACTCAGATTAATTTTACTCCTCTGTGTGTGTGTGTGTGTGTGTGTGTGTGTGTGTGTGTGTGTGTGAGGGGGGGGGAGAGAAGGGGTTGGGGGGGAGGGAGAAACTGGCTGGGGATTGAATCTAGGGCTTTCAGCATGGTTGGGTGTTATATACCAGTGGAATACATCTTCAGATATTTTTGAGATAGGGTCTTATTAATTGCTTAGGCAGGCCTTGAATGGTCTCTGTAGCTCAGTCTGGCCTTGGCCTTTTGATCCTTTTAGCTTTCTGAGTATCAGGTATCTCAGGCCCAGTTCTAACATTCTCAAAGCAGTGTATTTTTATTTTTAATCAGGACCTATTGTCAGTTGTGGTTGTGCAGACTTTTATACCCAGGATTCAGGAGGCAGAGGCAGGCAACTCTGAGTTCGAGGCCTGCCTGGTCTACAGAACAAGTACCAGGACAGCCAGGGCTGCACAGAAAAACATTGTCTTGAAAAAATAAGCAAAACTAAACAGATTTTTTTTTCTTTCGAGACAGGTTTTTTCTGTATAGCTCTGGCTGTCCTGGAACTCACTCTCTAGACCAGGCTGGCCTCGAACTCAGAAATCTGCCTGCCTCTGCCTCCCAAGTGCTGGGATTAAAGGAGTGTGCCAGCTATACATTCATTTTTTATACATATGAGAGAGGTTTGTTTTTCTTTTTTCCTTTTCTTTTTTATGTGTATGAATGTTTTGCCTGCATGTATGAGCATGCCTGGTGTCTATGAAGGTTAGAAGATGGTTCTGGATCCCTTGGAAATGTAGTTATGTACAGCTGTGGATCTTCATATGAGTGGTGGTGGGAATCAAACTCAGGTCATCCTCAAAAACAAGTGTTCTTAACTGCTGAGCCCCCTAGCCAGCTCCTCACCCTCAGAGAACTTTTATAGAAGAAAATATCAGGGTTGGCCTCCCAGATACAGTACAGAATTGTCTCGAGGTGGATTGGTTTACTGTTTATTTACTTGTATACTTGTCTTTTCTTTTAAAGATTTATTTATTATTATAAGTACCCTGTACTGTTTATTTACTTGTATACTTTTCTTTTTTTAAAGATTTATTTAGTATTATATGTAAGTACACTGTAGCTGTCTTCAGACACACCAGAAGAGGGTGTCAGATCTCATTACAGATGGTTGTGAGCCACCATGTGGTTGCTGGGATTTGAACTCAGGATCTTTGGAAGAGCAGTCAGTGCTCTTAACCACCGAGCCATCTCTCCAGCCCTACTTTTCTTTTGTTGAGAATGGATCTCCTGTGACTGGGATGGACCTCTATCTTACTGTGTACCTTTAACTCCTGACCCTCCTGCCTCCAGTTCATCAATCTTGCCATTACTGGCTACATTGTCTATCTTCTCTTTCGTCTTGTTACATTTTGTTCATCTGTTACAGTGTGTGAAGGTGAGAGGGCAAGAAGCAGGTCTCTCTCTCCACCTTGTGGGCTTCAGGGGTCAAGCTCAGGACTCTGCATTTGCAGCAGGCACCTTTACTGACTGAACTATCTCATTGCTCCTCCCCTTAAACTGCATTTAAATGTATTCATTGTGTGTAGGTTAGAGAACAACTCTCCTTGGTGTCAGTCCTCTCCTTTCACCTTATGAATCCCCAGGATGGGTCAATGGATCAGGTCACCAAGCTTGGCAGCAGATGAGCCACCATATTTTTTTTGCTTTTTCTTTTTCAAGGTCTTACAATGCAGCTCCTGGTCTGGAATTTGAGATACCCCAGCCTCAACTTCCCTAGGGTGGGTGGGCTCAAGGACTGACGTGAGGTAGCACTCTTAGCTTCAAGGCTGTTTTAAATACTCTGTTAACTCTTCCAAACGTCTCTGCTATCACTTTAACACAGATGTCTCACAGAGTCTAAATTACGTCAATTAGCTACAAAAAACCCAACATAAACGGTCTTCTCAAATGACCTACCTTACGTTCACTGGACAGTTCCCCTCCTCCGTGCCAGCACTAATCTGTTTCTTCCCCCTAAAGCTACAGTAATTGGTTCCTAATAGATCTATGTCCTGGGTCCATCTCTAGGCTGTAAAACACCCTCAAGGCATTTCACCTCTGTCCCAGACCTGCCATTAAACTAGTGGCCCCACTAGCTTCCTTTCTAGCTGTAGACCTCCGTAAGCTTTTTGAACCGTCGGAGCTCAACTCTTTGGCCTATGAAGGCCAGAAGGGGGCATGAGACTCTCTAGAGCTGTAGTTAGATGTAGTTGTGAGATGTTTGACTTGGGTGCTGGGAATCAGGATCTTCTGGGAAGGCAAAAGTATTCTTTACCTGAGCCATCTTTCCATCTCTTGTTTTGAGACAAGGTCTAATCAGCAGTCCAGGAGGACGGGCCCCAAGAACATGGGGCCTGAGGAGTTCTCTTTGGAAAACTCCATGAGGTAAAGTGAACTACTTCAATATACCACAGGGAACAATTTCTAAACAAATCAGAGTAAAGCAAAGTTAATGAGTTTACTAAGGGTTCACAAAGGGGCTGAAGAGTTGACTTCTGGTTAATACTGTTCTTGCAGAGGACTCAAGGATGGGTCCCAGCACCCCTACCAGGCAGCTCACAGTCATCTGTTCTAGGGGAGACATTCTCAACCTGTGGGCCACAGACATCACATATCAGATATCCTGTATATCAGATGTTTACATTACAATTTGTAACAGTAGCAAAGTTACACTCGTGAAGTAGCAACAAAATAATTTGGTAGGGGGTTACTACAACGTGAGGAACTGTATTAAAGGCTCCTAGCATAAGGAAGGTTGAGAACCACTGCTCTAGGGGTTACAATGCCCTCTGGTCTGAGGGTACCTGCATACCTAGGTGGCGCACATACATTTATGCAGGGCACACACATACACATAAAATAAATGTATCTTTAAAAATAGATCTGTACTATAATACATTGTAGGAAGGTGAGGGAACTGGGGGTTGGTTGGTTTGTGTTGTTTTAGTTGTTTGAAGGACAGCTAGGAACCAAGGGTTTGCACTTGCTTTCTGAGCCCCCAAGAAAACTGTCTTACTTGCCTTACTGGTTTTTTTTTTTTTGGTTTTTCGAGACAGGGTTTCTCTGTGTAGCCCTGGCTGTTCTGGAACTCACTCTGTAGACCAGGCTGGCCTCGAACTCAGAAATCCTCCTGCCTCTGCCTCCCAAGTGCTGGGATTAAAGGCGTGCGCCACCACCGGCTGCCTTACTGTTAAGAAGAACAGGATTTGCCTGAAAAGCAAAGACTCACCAGTTGCCTGGTGGATTTTTTTCCTACAGAAGAACCATGCTTTTAAACCTGTTGGAGAGCAAGGTTTTCAATATGCACAATCTTTTTTTTCTTCTTCTTCTTCTCAAGACAGGGTTTCTTGTAGCCTTGGCTGTCCTAGAATTCTCTCTGTAGACCAGGCTGGCCTCGAATTCAGAGATCTGCCTACCTCTGCCTCCTGAGTGCTAGATTAAAAGCGTGCGCCATCACCACCGGACAGAACACGGAATCATTGTTCCAGGAAAAAAATTAAAATGCCCGGACCTCATTCCAATCTCTGTCGGCTTAGGTGGTTGCTACTCTCTCCTTGACCTGGAGAGCTGACAAGATACAAAGTTGTTTAGGACAACTTTGTTTGAGTCTATTTATGACTGTTTATTTTATTTTTTGTGTGTTGATGTATGCCTTTCATTCCAGCTCTCTGGAGAAAAGGGCCGATGGGTCTAAGTTCAAGAATAGCCTAGATTACCTAAGCAGTTCCAGGACAGCCAGTTAGAAGAAACTGTCTCTAACAAACAACAAATTTCACTCTTGTGTGCCTGTTTGGCGAACGCGTGCCACAGTGTCTGTGTCGGGAACAATGGACAACTTTAAAGAGTCAATTTTCTTCTTCCACTTTTACATGGGTTCTGGGGATCAAACCCAGTTGTCACCCACGAAGCTATCTCGCCGGCCCTTGTTAGAGACAATTGTTAATGGCTGGATCACACCGGACAGTTCAGATCTCAGTGTGTCTGTGTGCACCTGGCTACACGGGCTGCCGAGGCAGTAAATTCAATCTCACACTTAGTCTTGCAGAAAGCGGAATGGAACCCAGTGGAAACAAGAAAAGCAAGCGGCAGGGTCCTCCTGCAGGATAGCATCAGGATAACCTCACAGGCCAGAATGGAGCGAGTGCCTGAGGGGTCGGGGGGGGGGGCAGACGTCGGACCTCCCGAGATCGCAGTAGACGAGGGTGGATGTGGCCGCCGCCTCTGGGCGTGCAGCCCTGTTCCGTCCGCTTCAGCTCCAGGGCACAGCGCGTGAGGGCGCGGAGAAGAGGCGGAAGCCGACGGCGGTGCCGGGCGCGCGCACGTGCGTGGTTACGTACGTGCGTGGGCGCGGCCCACAGCACGCCGTGCGCTAGGCGGATGTCCGGGCCGGCTGGGCCGGGGCGGCGGACGAGATGGCGGAAGGCCGGGACAGCGGTGAGCGACCGGATGTGGAGACCCAGAAGACGGAGCTCGGAGCCTTGATGGGGACCACGCTCCAACGTGGGGCGCAGTGGTGAGCGTCCGCCCTGCCCTCCCACGGCGCAGAGCGTCTGGCCGGCTCTCAGGCCCTCAGGCCGGCTCGCTTTCCTCAGTTTTAGGTAGAGGCGGGCCGGGGGCGGTGCCTGGAGTCCCTGAAAGAGTGGCTTGACAGCGGCCGCTGGTGAAAGAAACCCCCGGATCAGCCGGGGGACAGCGCTGACAGGTCTGGGGTTTGTCCTGGTCCATTCGGATTCACAAGAGTCTTGGGCCGGCGGGGACAAGGGGTGTAGAATATAGAAAAGGGGGAGTGCTCGGGTCGGCGGGAGTGGGAATGTGGAAAAGCACTTAACCACCCAAGACTTGAGTGCTTGATGGTGACCTTGGTGGGGGAAGTGTCCACACCTTACAGACCTCCGTTCCTTAACAATTACAACCTGGGTAGCAATTTGTGGCTTATGACGCTCAGGAGGGTGAGAGAGGATCCGAAGTAGATACTTTGTAACTTGTAAACTCCGGGACAGAATTCAAGGCCAGAGACTGAATGTCTAAGAACCCAGTTGTCAGATGGTCAGGAACAATTGTAGCAGTAGTTAGATCGAAGAGTGGGAGGGGAGGGGAGCTTGAATCCTGGAGCAAAATAGAAGATCCGAAAGTTACAAGATTTTGCCAGGCATGGCGGCCTGTGCTTTTACTATTTTGCAGGAGCAGAGACTGGAGGATTGCTGGAGTTTCAGGGCTGGTCTCATACAGTGAACATGACTCCTCCAAAAAAAAAAAAAAAGCTCCAGGTTTATTAGAGCAGATTCAAATGTGAGGTGTCTTAATAGATCGTAACTAGAAGAGATAATACTCCCCAGTAGTGGAGAAATGCCTGGGTGGTGCTATTGTGTAGGAGTCAGATGCTAGGGTAGGTTTCCCATTGATTATGACCTAGATGAGGACTGAAAGAGAGAAATAATGCATTTGGAGGTGCGGTTTAGATATAGTTTTATGGTGTTTAAATTGAGCCAGTGAAAGGCCAGACAAATGGAGAGAGATGCTTTAGAAATTATTCTGCAAAGGGATCACACGTAAAGAATATTCAGTTTGGTGTGGATGTGCATGCCTGTAGTCTCAGTCCTGGGGAGGGGTATTACTGCCAAGTTTCAGGGCCAGCCTGAGTGACACAGTAAAAGCCTTGTCTCTTTTTTTTTTTTTTTTTGGTTTTTCGAGACAGGGTTTCTCTGTGTAGCCCTGGCTATCCTGGAACTCACTTTGTAGACCAGGCTGGCCTCGAACTCAGAAATCCGCCTGCCTCTGCCTCCCGAGTGCTGGGATTAAAGGCGTGCGCCACCACCGCCCGGCAAAAGCCTTGTCTCAAAAAAAAATAAATAAATAAAATGGTGGTGTGGTGGTGGGTAATGCAACTAATAACTTAGTAAACATAATTTTACTTCTAGAAAGAGTTCATTTTAAACGATTGTGGGCTGGAGAGAGCACTCAGCAGCTAAGAACTTGGATTGTTCTGCCAAGGCCTGAGTCTGAGGGCCAGCACGCATGCTGGTGTCTCCCAGCTGTCTGTAACTCAGCTCCTCTGACCTCCACGGGCACTCTGGAGTCATGCTCAAACTCAAGCACATAATCAAAGCATAATTAAAAATAAAAACCCAGCGCAGGTGTGGTGGCGCACGTCTTTAGTCCCAGCACGTGGGAGGCAGAGACAGGTGGATCCCTGAGTTTGAGGCCAGCCCGGTCTACAGACAGGAAACGTGTCTTGAAAAACCAAAACAAAATCCTAACTAGGCATAGTGTCATACAACTTTAATCCCATCATCTGGGAGGCATGCACAAGTGGATCTCGGTGAGTTCAAGGCTATCCTGGTGCCACATACTGAGACACCCTCCCAATTTCAAAAATTTAAAATTTTTTTCAATCACTTTTTTTTTTTTGGTTTGGAGTTTTGTTTTTGTTTTTTGGTTTGTTTTTGTTTCCCCCGAGACAAGGTCTCCCTGTGTGGCCCCTGCTGGTTTGGAACTTGAAACGGATGCCAGGCTGGCCTCAAACTTGCAGACCCTTCTGCATCTGCCTCCTGTGTGCTGGAATTACAGATAAGTGATAGCACAGCGGCTTTATGGTGTGTGTGTGTGTGTCTAAGTCTATGTATGGCACACCCTGTGCCTGCAGGTGCCTGTGCAGAATAGAAGAGGGTGTTGGGTTTCCTGGAGCTAGAGTTGTGCATACCATACATGGGTGCTGGGAATCAAACTTGAGTCCTTTGGAAGAGCACCAAACTCTCTTCTTTTTTTTTTTTTCCTTCGAGACAGGGTTTCTCTGTGTAGCCCTGGCTGTCCTGGAACTCGCTCTGTAGACCAGGCTGGCCTCGAACTCAGAAATCCACCTGCCTCTGCCTCCCAAGTGCTGGGATTAAAGGCGTGCGCCACCACCGCCCGACCTCTCTTAACTTCTGAATTATCTTTCCAGTCCCTTGTTTTTTTTCAGGCAGGGTCTTATTAGGTAACCCTGGCTGGTCTGGAATTCCCTATGTAGACCAAGCTGGACTGGAACTCAGAACCAAGTGTCTGTGCTTCCTGGGTGCTGGGATCTAGAGCCGTGTGCCAGCATGTGTAACTTTGTTTTGTTGTTTACAGATAGGGTCTCTTGTAGCCCAAGCTGACCTCAAACTTACTGTGCAGTGGAGACCTACCTTTTTGTCTGGACCTCCCAGATGCCGGAATCAGAGATATGGGTCACCACAAGCTTCTTTTACTTATTCTCTTGCTAGTCATTTCTCTTAGTGAATACCTGGCCTACATTAGGCACTCTCTTCATGTGGAGCTGACTTCTGTTCTTGATGTTAAGAGTATGATTTTAGTGGGACAGTGGTGGTAATGCAAACTTCTAATCTCAGCACTCAGGAGGCAAAGGAAGGCACACAGAGAACCCTGTCTTAAAAGCCCCCTCCCACACCCAATGATGTGATTTTAGTGATAATTGCATATTACCTTGGTGAGAAGACCGTAAGAAGCTTAAGGTAGGTGTCTAGAGAAAAAAATGAAAGGAGAACTGCAAAACATAAAGCTTTGCTTTTTAAAAATGTATTTATTTATTGTGCTGTATTTTATATGAAACTGTTGTTTCTCCCTAGGTATCTTATCGACAGCCGGTGGTTCAAACAGTGGAAGAAGTATGTGGGCTTTGATAGCTGGGACATGTACAATGTGGGAGAGCATAATCTGTTTCCTGGACCGATTGACAACTCTGGGCTCTTCTCAGGTGGAGTATCCTCAGATTTCTAGCTCTGGTTTTCATGGGCCAGTCAGAGGTTGTGTGTATCTGTACCGTGGTCATGGTGACTGTGCAACTTTCATAATGTGAAGACACAGAAGTGTTCCTTTACGTCTGTCTTTGCAGATTATTAGGGAGAAGTGAAGTAGTTATTTGGCCTTAAATATCTTCTAACAGAAGCATTCTTTTTGTGTTACTGTTCTGTTGCTGTGAAGAGACACTATGACCAAGGCAGCACTTAATTGGGGGCTTGCTTACAGTTTGAGTGAGCTGGTTCAGGATCATGGTGGAGGGAGTATGGCAGACAGACAGACAGACAGACAGACATGGACGGACAGAGACAGACAGACAGGACAGGGCTAGGTGAGGGCTTTTGAAACCTCAAGACCACCCTTCAGTAACATACCTCCTTATCCTTCCCAAACAGTACTACCACTGGGGACCAAAGATTCAAACATGGGAGCTTATATGACCCACCCTCATTTAAACTGCCACATTTTATAGCATGCTAATGTTTTTTTTCATATTTTTATTTTCACTGTATGTATACATGATGTATGATGTGTATGATGTATGGGTGCCAGTGAGACACAGTGTGTATGTTAAGGCCAGAGGACAGCTTTATCTACTTTGTAACATTTTGCCTTTACTTTTTTTTTAAAGGATTATTTTGTGTATGTGAGTACACTGTTGCTCTCCTTAGATACACCAGAAGAGGGCCTCAGATTCTGTTACAGATGGTTGTGAGTCTCCATGTGGTTGCTGGAATTGAACTCAGGTCCTCTGGAAGAGCAGTCAGTGCTCTTAACCTCTGAGCTGTCTCTCCAGCTCTGCTTTCTTTTGTGTGTCTGTTTGCATGTGTATCTATGAATGAACTGTGCATGGGAATGAAGTTCCTGAGGATTCAGAAGGGAATTTTGGATCCCCTGGAATCACAGTAGGTTGTAAGCTGCTCAACAGAGGGGCTTAGAACTGCACTTGGTCGTCTGCGAGAGCAAGAGGAGGAAGTACTCTTCATTGCTGAACTACCTCTATGGCCCATTAGTTTTCTTTTTCTTTTTTAGGTTTTGGATTTGTATGTAAACATGAAAGAAGAAAAATCATTTTAAATTGCACTTACGGTCTGGAAATTGGGAATCATGCCCCCCCCCTTTCTTTCATTGCTGTGATCAAATTCAGTATGCTAAGCAACAAATATTCAGTAATTGATCTGGGTGTTGATGTTGTTTTTCTGTTTTGTTTTGTTTTTGTTTTCGAGAAGAGGGTCTCTCTACATAGCCCTAGCTGTCCTAGAACTGACTATATAGACCGGGCTGGCCTTGAACACACAGAGATCTGCCTGCCTCTGCCTCCCCAGTGCTGGGATTAAAGGTATGTGCCACTACACTTAGCTGTACCCACAAATTTTTGATACCTGTGAAGTAGGACAAATTGTACATATATTAAAAGTCATCAAACGTCTCTGTACTGACTGTGTTTATCATAGAGATATAGTGTAAGGAGAGGTAGAAGGTCAGTAGAGTTGTCCTGTTACGTGTGTTAGCAGAAGTGATGGATGGTTTATTCCTGTGACTGCATGGAGATGGTGTCGTTAGCTTTTCCAGATGATCTCTTTCACACTCGTGTCCAGAGTCCGTCAGAGGCAGGCAGGCAGTGTATTTATATACTTAATATATTTCTATGTGCATGTGTGTACGAGTGTGCTCATGAGTGTTCTCTGGTGTATATGTGCTGTGCAAGTGGAGGTCAGAGTGCAGCTGATGGAAGGTGGTCTTTCCTCTTACCATGTGGGACCTACCATCTAGGGGCCAACTCATGTCCTCAGGCTTGGTAGTAAATGCCGTCTCTCCGGCTCCCTCGGTTTCTTTGGTTTCTGTTCTTTGATTTTGCTCAGGCAGTGTCTTCCTGTGTTGCCTTGGCTGGCCTGGCACTTGAGTTAATCCTCCTGCAGTTGCCTCCTTTGTGCTGGAGTTACAGGAGTGTGCCACTACAACTATACTCTTGTTTTACAGATAGAGTTTTGCTGTGTTCCTTGGCTGGCTGCAAACTTTCTATGTAGTATAAGCTGGCATCAAAATCACTGCCTTCCTGCCTTAGCCTCCCAAGTTATGAAATTAAAGTCTTGTGCCATTGAGTTTGGCTTTCAGTTTTTAATTACTCTTATATTTTAGGTTGAAAATGTGTGTGTTTGTGTGTGAGACAGGGTGAGTGTGCATGTCATGGTACAGGGTGTGGATTTAAGGACAATGTCTCTTCTACAATGTGGGGTCTGGGGATCAAATTCATGTGGTTATGCTTGGTAGCAAGTGTCATTACCTGTTGAGCTGTCTCACCAGCCCTTTGGTTTTTTCAATACAGGTTCTTAATTAAGGATCTGAGGTTGGCCTCAATTTTGTGATGCTCTTTGTTTCAAGTGCTAGGCTTACAGGTGTCTACTGCCAGGCATGGCTGTTCCCTGATGATTTTAAATTTATTTTAGATATGGTCTCACTACATAGACCAGATTGGCCTTTAACTCACAGAGGTCCTCCTACTTCTGCCTTCTCAGTGCTGAGATTAAAGCCATGTCCTATCCTCTACCATACCTGGCCTGTTTGTTTGTTTAATTTATTTTTGTTTGGAGTTTTTATTTGCTTTGTTTGTTTTGAGGTGTGATCTTGTATAGTTCAGGCTGGCCTTAAACTAACAATGTAGCTGAGGTTGACTTTGAACTCCTGTATTTCTTGAATCTACCTCCCAAATGCTCAGGAAGATAATTCTATTTGGTAACTTACTGATTTTGAGGCAGGGTCTTGGTATACAACTTGGATACGTAGCAAGTTTGTAGCTCCACCTGGTCCAGAACTGTGTATATACCCCAGTTAAGTCTTGACCTTACAGTCTTCCTGAGTGTTGGGATTGCAGATGTGCCCCATAATGTCTGTTTAATAGGAAAATTCTTTGTTTTCTTGTTTGTTTTTTGTTTTCTTTGTTTCTTGTTTTCTTGGTGGCAGTGGAGGGAAGAGGAAGAAGAAGAAGAGGAGGGGGAGGGGGAAGTGGTGGTGATGCTGTTGTTATTGTTGGTGGTGGTGGTGTTTCAGAGTCTCTGTGCTGCCTGTGCTGGCCTTAGAATTGACCAGTCGTATTTCAGCCTTCCAGAGCCTGTGGTGGTCTAGGTCTGACTGCTTGACAGATGTATTCAGCAGGGAACAGGCCTGTCCCCTGCAGAACAGCCCTTATTTCTACTGAAATGGACAGTTTTTTGGTTTTGCTGTTTCACATAGGCTAGACAGGATAGCTGTGAAGTAGAACAAATTATAGATGTAATAAAGGTCATCAAGCCTCTCTGTACTGACTGTCATAGAAAGAAAGAGTATAAGAGATGGCAGGTCAGTAAGGTTACCTCTGACCTCCTTGTTTCCAATCATGTGTTGAACTTCTCCAGTTCTCAGACTCCTTCTGTAGGAGATCACCCTAGCAGCACCTGACCTCCTGACCGGACAGCTAGGTACAGGGTTAGCAGGTGTGTCCTACCACCACGCCTACATCTGCCTCCTTTTTGTTTTTTTAAATTTCTTCTGGAGACAAGATGCTACTATGTATACCTGGCTGGTCTGGAATTCCACAGGGCTGCACCTGCTTCTACTTCCCGAGTGCTGGGAGCAAATATGTGTGCTGTCACACCTGGTTCCTTTTTTTTTTTTAAATCTGCCTTGGGTTACAGCTGAGTCGCACCTTCACGGGTACTTTCCTGGCTACACTGGTCTGAGAACAGTGACTTCTGCCATTCTCAGCGTGGGTGTTGATAAACAGCCTTAGCAGGGAGTACACTTTGTGGCTGGCAGGTGGTGATCTTCTTGGATTTTCTGCAGAGTGTGTTTCATATATCTCTGTGATGGGTATAAAATGGACGTTTAACATGTTACATATTTACTTTCCATTCCACACAGTGTCCATGAGAACTCTTTTTTTTAAATATAATTATTTATTTATTTTATGTATATTAGTACACTGTCACTGTCTTCAGACACACCAGAAGAGGGCATCAGATCTCATTACAGATGGTTGTGAGCCACCATGTGGTTGCTAGGAATTGAACTTAGGACCTCTGGAAGAGCAGTCATTGCTCTTAACCACTGAGTCATATCTCCAGCACCGATAACTCTTACTTGGAATGTTTAATACTAAATATGGTTAGGTATTAGGGGTGCACAGCCTACTGGTGGGGTACATGGACTGATACTTGTGTAGTTTTGGGTTTGATCCGTCCAAAAAAATAATCAGATAAGCAGGACTGTAAATGCTGCTCAGAAACAGAGGACTTGCCTAGAGTGTGCAGGCCTTGGGTTTGATCCATACAACTGCAGACCAGAAATAAGTTAACTGAGAATGCTGCTTAGTTAATAGCAGGCGTGCACACCTTTGATCCCAGCGTTTGAGAGTATGGGGCTAGAGAATTGTAAGTTCAGAGTGCCTGGGCTATATACTGTTTATTTCAGGCCAGCCTGGGCTGCATAGAGAGACCTTATTTCAAAACACTACACCACTGAGATAACCCAGTGGGTGAAAGCACTTGGCGTATAGATGTGACAACCTGAGTTCAATCCCAGGAGCCCACATAAAGGAGAAAGGAGAGCACTGCCCCAAGAGCTGTCTTCTTGACTTCCACCTGTGCCCTGTGGAACGAGCGACCTTCCCATCCCCATAGAAGTCATGAGTAAAATTTAAACAGCCCCCTAAGTACAAAAAGACTAAGTTTGTTGTTAACTGAGGCCATCAGGGTATAGAACAACGGCAGATTGTTTGCCTGGCATGCTTGATATCCTAGGTTTATTCCCAGTGTCTGAAAAAAATAAACTTACAACAATAGCAAAAACCCCTCAAAACAAGAATATTGAATGACTCTCAGTAAAAGAAACTTCTGTTGTGGAGGCCTGTTGTAGAATCTCATCCTGTCATGCCCATGTCCCTCCCATGTCCCCCCACTCCTGTTTTTTTTCTGCCATGCTGGAGTTGAACTGAGGACTGTGGGCATGATTGTTTGGTAAGAAAATATCCCCCAGCCCTTAGTGCCTTCTTAGTAAATGTTTCATGTGTAGATAGGATTTGAGTTCAAGCACTATCAATAGGATTGCTGTTATAAGTATTCATAATTATTAACCATTGTACTGTTTTTTCTTTTTTTTTTTTTTGAGACAGAGTCTCCCTGTACTGCCTAGAGTGGCTTTGAATTCTATATGTAGCTCAGGATGTCCTCAGCCTGAATGCTGGGGTGCATGGCTTTTGGTTTTCTTTTCTCTTGGGGAGGGACTTGAGGGTTGCACTAGAGTCTTGCTTGTGAGGAAATTGTTCTGCTGACGAGCTATAGCCCAGCCTATGCCTGCATTGGCTTTTATCTCTGTGTTTTCTAAACTATTGTTTAATTACTACAATGTGTTTTTTGGGTTTTTTAGGTTTTTTGTTTGTTTGGTTTGGTTTGGTTTTGGTTTCTTGAGACAGGGTTTCTTTGTCTAATTTTGGCTTTGACTGTTTGACTGCCCTGGAACTCTATTGGTGGACTAGAGGTGACTTCAAACTCAGAGATCCACCTTCTTCTGCCACCCAAGTGCTAGGACTAAAGGCATGTACCACTACTGCATAGCTTTCAATGTTTTATTTCTCTTTCTTTCTCTAAATACTAGTTGAAGTATATAATTAGCTATTTTATGTTAATTGTAGAACCTAGAAGCATTTAGAAAATGTAAATTAAAAGTTTTCTTGTTAGACAGGCAGTGGACAAACACCTTTAATCCCAGCATTCCTGAAGAAGAAGAGATGAGCAAATCTCTTGAGTCCGAGGCCAGCATGATCTACTGAGCAAGTCCCAGGACAGTCAGGGCTACATAGAGAAACCCTGTCTCGAAAAACAAAGCCAACCAAAAACCTATTAAAGTTCAGGGATTTGGCAGCAAGTACCTTTACCTGCTGAACCATCTCCCCAGCCCATTTTCCCTCCAGTCTCCTTCCTGTCATCTCAGCACTTGGGGAAGTGGAGGCAGGAAGATCAGAAATTAAAAGTCATCCTTGGCTGTGTAGAAATCAAGGTCACGCTGTACTGCACGTGTCCCTCAAAACAGACAACAAAAATGAGAAGTGGGCCAGTGGGCGGGGAAGGGCAAAGAACATGGGTAAAACATAGCTCAATAAATATTCTTTTACTCCCCCCACCCCCTTGAGACGAGTCTCACTATGTAGCCTTGGCTGTCCTGGAGCTCCTACATAGACCAGGCTGACCCTAAATTCACAAAAATCCACCTACCACACTGCCTCCCAAGTCCTCAGATTAAAGGGGTGCACCACCATGTCCACCTTCAATAAATATGACTTCAAAAGAAAAAGAATGAACAAAGAGGTTTCTTTCCTCTCCATCCTTCCTCCTTGTTCTTTTTAAGATAGAGTCTGACTGTGTTGCCCAAGCTGACCTTAAACATTGGGACTTAACCCGTTCTTCCCAGCTTCTCGAGTAGCTGAGACAATAAGAATGAACTACGCACAGACTCCAGCTCATTTTTCTTTCTAATTGTAGAAGAAAGACAAGTTCCTCGGTAGAGCAGGACTCAGGGTAAAGAGTGGGCAGGCCTGCTTTGTGTTGTGACAGTGACAGTGTTTTGGGATATTGTGCTTGTTCTTGTTGGATCTTTTCTTAGAAAGAATACATAAGAATCTGGTTTCAAAAAACAAAAAACTTCTGGGGAAAAGAAAAATGAGATATATACTAATTTCCTTTTTCAGATCCTGAGAGTCAGACCTTGAAGGAACACTTAATCGATGAACTGGACTATGTGTTGGTCCCAACTGAAGCCTGGAATAAATTGCTAAATTGGTATGGCTGTGTGGAGGGCCAGCAGCCTATTGTCAGAAAAGTGAGTTCACAAGTTGTTACATCTGCTAGGTGTGTATGTAAGTTCTCCTTGGGTACACTGACTTCTCTTTATTTCCTGGGAGGATGAATGTGGTTAAGTGTTTGAAAATGAAGGAGTAATGAAAACATTACTTTGTTTTGTGATGTTTTTGAGACAGGATTTTTCTGTGTATCCCTTACTAGTAGTTCTAGAATTTTCTATATAGACCAGACCGGCCTCAAACCCAGAGATCCCTATGCCTCTTCTTCCCAAGTACTGAGATTAAAGATGTCCCACTATGCCAGGCTGGAGACCTTATTTATGTTTCCTGAGAGGCTCTCTGTGTAGCCCAGGCTGGTCTTGTACTGGTCATCTCTTGCCTCTTATGTGCTGGAATTTTGGCCTGAGTGACTATTTCTAGTTCTCTCTAAGATATGAAATGCTTGCGAGTAACTCAGGATGTTCCTAAGTAGCCTCCAGTACAAGAGCTGCCTGGTAGCTTGGGAAGTCCATAGTACTTGGAGCCCAACACTTCAGCTGTGTGGACATAAACTAACGCATTGCACGTCTCCAGTTTCCCAGGACTAGGAGTAATCCTAGGGCCGCACAGATACTTACGGAGTGTCCTAGCACTGAACTATATCTCTAGCCCTCTTATTTTTTTCTTTGAGATGGTGTCTTACTGATTTATTCAGGCTAAATTTGAACTTACTTATAGCTCAGGTAGGCCTAGAACTTTTCATTGGGGCTCCTGGATTTTGAGATAACTATTGTGAACCACCATGCTTACGTAACAACTTTTTTTTGTTTTCTATTCAGTTTATTCTAACAACTTTTCTAAAGCCATTTCCCTTGTGCTCTCATGAGGCTGATTGTACTACTGAGTAGTCAAAAAGTAGGTGTTTATATGCAGAGAAGAACTTCTCAAGTTCTCACACTCTGAGACATACACACAGAGAAACACAGCTTAGTGCCTTTGGTGGACAGAACTCATGAGATCACTGCCTTGTTTCTCAGTTATTAGTTCTTTTTACTAGAAATGAATCATAAAAGCCCATTCAGGAATGCTGATAAATAGACAATACATAATTTTTCATGTTGCTTGGGTATACTTTGTTTTGTTTATATTTTAAGACACAGTTTCTCTGTATAGTCCTGATTGTCCTGGAACTCAATGTATAAACCAGGCTGGCCTCAAACTCAGCATCCTCCTACCTCTGCCTCCTGAGCGCTGGGATTAGACTGTCTGGTAAGAGCTGCATTCTTTCTTTCTTTTTTTTTTGGAGGATTTAATTATTTATTTTATGCATATGAGTTACACTGTAGCTGTCTTCGGACACACCAGAAGAGGGCATCAGATCTCATTACAGATGGTTGTGAGCCACCATGTGGTTGCTGGGAATTGAACTCACGACCTCTGGGAGAGCAGTCAGTGCTCTTAACCACTAAGCCATCTCTCCAGCCCCAAGAGCTGCATTCTTAAGGAGTCATTATTTCAAATCAGAAACACCACAACTACCCATTTACCTCCTCCCTTTTTAAAAACTGTTTCATGTAGTCTAGGATGGCTTCAAACTTACTGTATAGCTCAAGCTGACCTTGAATTCTTTATCCTTCTACCTCAATATCACTCAAGTTGAGATTAGTTTTGTGTCACCATGCAAGACTTCAGAACTTTTGAAACCCTTGGGAGTGTTAAGGAATAAACATTAATAGTCATATAGCCTTCTTGAGAGGTCTGCAAATGCTGTCAGTGTAGCATGTAAGCATTCTGCTGAAGTTTGACAGACTCCACAAGGGCCAAAGCAAGAGTTTTCTGTTCGAAGCTGACCTCCTAAGACCTTCTTATAGGGCCTGGTGTAACCACACAGATCTCTCTTGTCTGTCTGTCTCTCTCTCTCTCTCTCTCTCTTTCCCTGGCGATATACTTAGTTCTTCATTATAGTGGGAAAAATTGTAACTCCTGGGATATATGCTAATGAATTAAGTCTATACTTTGTAAAAATGAACAAAAATTAGTTTTTCTTAGATCAAATGTGGGGATGCATTGCCTTTAATTCTAGCACTTGGAAGAGGTAGAGTTCTTTGATTTCTAGACCAGTTTAGTCTACATAGTGAGAGCTTGTCTCAAAAACAATTCCTGACAGAACGTTTTCCTGAGAGATTTTAGCTTTCTGCTGCTGCACTGTGTTGCTTCCAGGACTGTCCTGGTGTCCACCACAGCGCCTTCACCTTTTCCTTCTTGCTTACAGGTTGTGGAGCATGGCCTGTTTGTCAAGCACTGCAAAGTGGAAGTATATTTACTGGAGCTGAAGCTCTGTGAGAACAGTGACCCCACCAATGTGCTAAGTTGCCATTTTAGCAAAGCAGACACCATTGGTAAGCAGGCGGCAGGGTTCTGGGTGTCTGGTGAAAGAATACAGGGTATTGGAGTTGATGAGAGGGAAGCTGTCTTGTCTCTTAACTCTCGTTACTCAACTGTGGTCATCAGTCCTGACTTGGAAGTCTTCGTGAGAGAGTTTTTATGAAGATCCAGACCTGGGGATTGTGTTCTATAGAACAGGATTTGGGCAAGCAAAATGGCCAGCAAAGACTTTTTTGGTATAAAACCAAGCATAACCTTGTATTCCTGATTGTCCTGTCCCTATCTCCTAAGTGCCTGGTTTATATGATGCTAGGGATTGCACTCATGGTCTCAGAACAAAAACAGACAAAATAATAATAAAACAAAAAGCCTTTACTACTTGAGTTGGGCATGGTGTCTAACACCTGTAATTCCAGCACTTGGAATACAGAGGCATGCGGATCTGCCAGGAGTGTAAGGCCAGTGTGAGCCTGTTTCAAAGAAAGAAAAAGGAAAGGCTAGGGAGGTGGCTTAATAGGAAAGGGCCTGCTGTTGAGGCAGGAGGTACTGAGTTCAGATCCCTACTACTCACAGAAGAAATTCAGGTGTGTTGCCGGGCAGTGGTGGCGCACGCCTTTAATCCCAGCACTTGGGAGGCAGAAGCAAGCAGATTTCTGAGTTTGAGGCCAGCCTGGTCTACAGAGTGAGTTCCAGGACAGCCAGGGCTACACAGAGAAACCGTGTCTTGAACCCCCCCAACAAAAAAAAAAATCCATGTGTGGTATGCATCTTAAACCTCAGTACTGGGGATGTGAGGATGTGAGACAACCAGGTAGATCCCTTAAACGCTCCCTGGTAAATCACTGAACTTAGATTCACAGAGAGAACCTGTCTCAGAAAATAAAAGATGGAAGTGATGGAAAGATACCTAACTATGGCCTCTGGTCCCTACAGTGACACACACCCACATGTACTGACACTAACAAGTCACATCCCATACACAGAAGACATAACAGTGCCTGGAGAAATGGTTCAGTGATTAAGATCACTGGTTATTCTTCCAGAGGAATTAGACTGAATTTTAGCATCTACGTGGTAGTTTACGATTGTCTTAGTTACAGTTTAGTTCCTGTGAAGAGACCCCATGACCAAGGCAACTCTTATAAAGAAAACATTTAATTGAGGGCTTGGTTACAGTTTTAGAGGATTAGTCCATGAGCTTCGTGGCAGGAAACAACACTGGCATGGTGCTGGGACAGTATTTACTGATCTGCGGGCTCTACATACATACTGATCTTCGGGCTCTACATACTGATCTGCGGGCTTTACATACTGATCTCAGAGAGAGAGAGGAGAGAGCATGAGCAACCCAGGGCCTAATGAGGGCTTTGGAAACCTCCCAGGGACACCCCTTCTCCAACAGGCTACACCTCCTACTCCTTCCCAAATAGTTCCTCTCGCTGGGAGCCATGCATTCAAAGACACAAGCCTATGGGGGCCATTCTCATTCAAACCACCACAGCTCTCTTTAACTCTAGTCCCATGAATCCAAACACATGCAGTATACAGACGTATATGCAGTCAAAAAGCATTTATACACTTAAAAATTAATTTAAAAAACCTTACTGACCATCTCAGGGTGGGAAATAGCTGGTTCAGTTTGGTTTAGTTTTTGTTTTGGTGGAACTGGGGCTCAGTCTCAGGACCTGTTACTGATACTGAGCAAGCTCTACCACTAAACCACATCTTCATCCACTCTAGCACCTGCTTTCCTTGAGGTGAAGCCTTGCTGTGTAACTTAGATGGCCTCAAACTCATGATCCTTGTGCATCATGGAATCCAGCTAATCACAGACTGTGTGTATCCTGGCTTAGAGGTCACTTTTTTTCCTTAAAATTTTATTACATCACTTCCCCTTCCCTCTCTTCACTCTCTTCTGTGCTCCCTCAGATCTCTTCTGTGGTCTCCCCCACTCCATCTAAAATTGGTGAAATAAACTCAGAAGGTTGTATATTGTGTGTGTGTGTGTGTGTGTGTCTAACAGTAATGATCATAGAACAAGCTTCTCTTTTCTTCTTGTTTGTTTTCTGAGACAGTGTTTCTCTATGAAGCCCTGGCTGTCTTGGAACTTGCTCTGTAGGTCAGGCTGGTCTGGAACTCAGAGATCCTCCTACCTGTGCTGGGATTTAGGAGGCACAGGTAGATGTGTGCCACCACTACCTAGCTTCCAGTTTTCTAACTTTTATGTTACTTTTCTTCCTTCCATCTTTTCATCTTTCTTCTTCTCTTCCTCTTTTTTGTTGTTTTCTGGGGTTTTGTTTGTTTGTTTTTTGGTATTTGTCTTTTTGGGTTTTTTTTTGTTTTGGAGTGAAGATAGGTTCATGTCAACTTCTTGTTGACCTAAAACATTCTAGTAGCTTGGGTGAGCTTGGCACCCTTCTCCTCAGCCTCCTGAGTGCTGGTGTTATAAGCAGAAGCCACTACACCCGGTGCTCTACATGAGACCTGCATTATCAAGAAGCATAGTGAGTTGCTTCTCAAGGGAGGCCTCTGAAAGGTGATTTGCCTTAGAGTACAAACAAATTAAGGTCTTTGAACATACCTGTTCTAGCTCTTCCATGAATCTTTGTAAAGGAAGGAAGATTGGTTTGCCTCAGCTGTTATTTGTGAGGTTTCAAGACAGGGTTTCTTTGTATAGCCTTGGCTGTTCTGGAGTTCACACAGTCGACCAGGTTGGCCTTAAACTCACAGAGATCTGCCTGCCTCTGCCTCCCGTGTGCTGGGATTAAAGGCTTGTGCCACCATTACCCAGCTTGCCTTGGGTATCTTTAACTTTATTTCTGGAGACAATCCTGGGTCATGTTTTTGCCTGTTCTTAGCAACGATTGAGAAGGAGATGAGGAAGCTCTTCAACATCCCTGCAGAGCGCGAGACACGGCTTTGGAACAGATACATGAGCAACACCTATGAGCAGCTGAGCAAGCTAGACAACACTATCCAGGATGCTGGGCTGTACCAGGGCCAGGTAGGAGGCCCGGGCCATGCCCAGGCAGGCAGCTCTGACTGGGGTGTGTGTGTCAAGAAGTCTTCTGGCAGTAAGCATGTCAGAAGCAGGGTGTGTTGCATTGTGCTCATCTGGTTTCCCCTTTCATTCAGGTGCTAGTAATTGAGCCCCAAAATGAAGATGGCACATGGCCCAGGCAGACTCTGCAGTCAAAGTAAGTAAATCTTCTCTCCCATGTACCTGGCTCAGAGGTGTAGAGAAAGGGGAAGAGAGAGAGAGCGTTGTTCTGGATTAGATGAAAAATCTGTTTCTCATCCCACTTGCAGTGTTTGAAGCTTTTAGGCAGCCGGCTTGGCATTCATGTCCCAGATAGCTGTCAGGGTTCCGACAAGGACGAGAGACGGGAGGAAGAAAAGGGGTCGGATTGGATAGTGTTGCTTTGCCAAAGTGGCTTTTTGTGTGTTCATTTGTTAAGCTCCTTTATTTTTCTACTTGGAGTTTAGAGGCTTTGAGAAAGAAAGAGGAGGTTTAGGGTGAGGTCTTGTACGACTTAAGGGTGATGGCTTGCTCCTACTCAACTCTTCCCTGTGACCTCTTACAGATTACTGCTCAACTACTAAATTCCGATCCCAAGCACAGGAGATATTCCTGTGGCTTGTGGAATTGTGCACCCTTAGAAGGTTGCAGTAGGAAGTGATGGCTTTTCTCTATGACGTAGTGCGGGGAAATAACATGAGTGTTTCCTGACCTGATGACAGAGCCAGCTGTAGTGGGGCATGCCTGTGTTGCAGGTAGAAGGAGGGGAGTTCAAGGCTATCCTCTGGTACATAGTGAATTCTAGGCTATCATGATCTATAGGGACCCGTATCTACAAAACAAACACACGCCAACCTGTGGCTGGGGAGATGGCTCGGCAGGTAAGCTGCTTGTCATGCAGGCATGAGGACCAGAGTTCACCGTCCCCGAACTCACCGTGTCGGGTGAGTGGCAGCCTGCCTATAGCCCTAGTGCACAGGAGGTGGAGGCCGGGAATCTCTAGAGCAAGCTGTCCAGCCGGTCTAGCAGAAATGGTCTCACTCTGCATTCAGTGAGAGACCTGCCGCAGTACAAGGTGAAGAGCAGTGAAGGAAGACACTAACATGAACCTCAGTTTCCACATGTATGTATGCACACATACACGTTTCCCACATCTATGTATATGCAAAAAAGCTTAACATTGCCACAAAATGTTCATCTCCTTATCGCAGAACTTGAGACAATGCTTTGCAGGTGTGACTAAATTAATTATGTTGAGATCAGGAGACCCTTCGGGGGACCCATTGTAATCGCAAGGCTCCCTGGAGGTGAAAGGGAGGCTGGAGAGTCGTAGTGGGTGTGAAATCAGAGGCAGAGGCAAAGCAGGGAGGTGTGAGAAAAGCTCTGCTGCTGAGCCAGGTCACGGGGACGAGTGCCTCTGCAAGGATCTAGGCCTCCACTGAGGGCTGTGAGTGGGACATTGTGACTTGCACTCAGAGCTCCTTTGGATTTTTTTTTTATGCGTATGGGCATTTTGCTTGTATGTATATGTCTGTGTATTATGTGTGTGCGCCTGGTGCCAGAAGAGGGTATTGGATGCCCTGGACTGGAGGTGCAGGTGGTTGTAATCGTATGGATGCTGGGAACCTGAGTCCTCTGCAAAAACAGCAAGCGCTCTTGGTCATGTGAGCCTTCTCTCCAGCCCCTCCTTTAGACATTTACCTCAGCACTTTTAAGACAATCCATCTGTGTTGTCTTGAAGCCCCTGACTAAGTCGACCCTTGTGACAGAGCACTCGGGAAACAATAGTCAAGTGCAGGCTGGACTTGACCCCGCTTCACCAGAGTGCACAAAGCAGACAGTAACCTCCAGGGCTTGCACAGGGGTTGCCTGTGACCATCAGAAAACACAGGCAGAATTAAAGTTATGAAGTACAATGAAAATGATTTTATAGTTGGGGGTCACCACAACCTGAGGAACTGTGCTGAGTGTGATCATTAGGAATGCTGAGAGCCACTGCTCTAGGGAGGCACTCTAGGTGCTTGGCTAGCAGCCTGTGAGCTACATGTAACTCAGGCAGAGGCAGGCTGGCTGGCCTGGCCTTGGACCTGTCTTCTTGGCTTTCCTTCTCCCTGTCTGCCCCACACTCTGAAGCCTAAGAATTTTCACTAAGGGAGACAGCTTTGGGAAAAGTAGCAGTACCCCCCCCCCCCGAAACTCCATGAAGGCTGGAGTCTCTTGGAGTGGTGTGGTTGATCCATAGTGGACAGAGTGGAGTTCCTGAGGCACATTCCTTTTCTGATCTCTGGTGCTGTATCAGATACTGTTGTACGTGAGCTTACAGCTGTAAAGTAAACCGTTTGTTGGTCGGGAAGGGATCAATTGGAAAGCACTCGTGCCACTGATTCATAAGCATGTAGACAAAATTGAGGGGGAGGATTTTCAAGCTCTCAGATTTAGAACGGGTAGGATTTAACCTGCCGAGCCATCACACGGGACGGACACACACACACAGGGGGGAGATGAATATGTGTGTTCATGTGTGTAAATGCAGACACATGCTTGCCAAAGCATGCTTGTGGAGTCAGAGGTTGATTTCAGATGTCAGTCCTTGCCATCCACCTAGTGTCAGATGGGAATCTCTCTCTCATTTGCTGCTGCCTACTCCAACCTAGGTGACCAGAGCCTGGCCCACAAACTTCAGAAGTTCTTTCCTCTCTACTTCGTAGCTCCTGCTAAGTGTGAAGACAGTGCTTTTGCAGTTTAAGTAACTGAGAATGGAGAATGTCTTTTCCCTCCCCTTTTCCTCTTTCCACGTAGACCAGATTGTCCTCAAGCTTTCTGAGTTCTGGGGATTCAAGTGTGAGTCGTGAAGCACACTAAGAAATGGTTATTGAGACGAGACGTAAAGCAGTGAGTGGGGCCTGTACTTTTAAATAAGTCAGTGGTATTGTCTTCTGCTCCCCTCCAGAGCAAGCTCTGCACCTGGCAGAAACTTCACTACCTCTTCAAAACCGTCTGCAAGTCCCTATTGCTCAGTGTCGGCCTCTCTCATTGCAAATGGTGACGGCACTGACAGCTCTGGGATGCACAGCTCCGGTGTCAGCAGGGGGTAAGAGCAGGCCTTCAACTGTTGCTTTCGTCCTCTGCGCCCTTTCTCCGGACCTGGGCTGCTCCTCTGTGCCTGTGAGAGTGCGCTGCATGTGGCTTCTACTCCTCCTCCCTGCTCCTGCCTCTGCCTTCTGACTCTGGTCACTTGTCCTTTTGCTCTCTGGTGTTTTTTCCAGTCTAAGCCATTGATAATCTTGAGGGCAGGGTAGCTGGTGTAGGGAGGTCACAACATTTGAAGGGATGGGCTGGTCGGATGGCAGCTGTAAGGGGACAGTTCTCAGTTCTGGTAGAACCGTTTCTCCTCTTAGTAGCTGTGTTCCTTTCTCCATGAATGTTAGGAGCGTCTGCCACGAGGTATAGACAAGGTGGAACAGAGTGAGCAGAGAAAGATTAGACGAACACTCAGGTCCAGGCAAGGGTAATACGGCCTTGTGGATGGTGGCACATGTAAGCTCTTGATCTTGGTACCTAAAATAGTCTTTCCTGTTATCACCTGATAGCCTTCTAGAATGATACAAAATTAGTCGCCAAAGTCTAAAAAAAGAAAATCCAAATAGCATTTCTCCCTTTAAGGTTATACTTACACCCGCTGACATCTCAAGTAAAGGTGGAGGGGTGGCTCTGGAGGACCAGAGAAGGTAGGGGCGTGTGCAGTACCTGTGTGCAGAACCAGGCACGAATTCTAAATGCCCAAGCAGAGCTCTGAGAGTCACGCTGAGGGAACATGTGCAGCACTTGGTCTTATTGCTGGTGTGGGCTGTGTTTTTCAGTGGATCTGGCTTCTCTGCTTCGTATAGTTGCCAGGAGCCCCCATCTCCTCATATACAGCCTGGCCTCTGCGGACTTGGAAACCTGGGGAACACCTGCTTCATGAACTCCGCTCTGCAGGTAGAGGGGAGCGTCGCCAACTAAATAAAACTGTGGTTGGAGTTTGTTAATTGAAAAATTAGTATTAGGGCCCCCTACCCCACCCCGTTTCACCTCCTTTCAGTGCTTCAGAAGTCTCTGCTGGGGTATCTCCCACAGGCTAGTTCAGAATAGCATCATCAGTGTTTGTGGTCCTAAAGCAGCTACTGTTTTGTTAGTTGGTTGATATTTTTTTGAAACACAGACTTTTACTTTCTCATAAAAGGCAAGAAGGGCTAGGGGGTGATTGAGGTCTTGCTCAAACATGTTCGGCATTCTCAATGCTGGATTCAATCCCTAGCACTACTGCTAAAAAACAGTGTTAACATGGTAGTTTGTGACTGTAATCTCAAGTTCAAAGATCACGGCCTAGGCTACAGAGGGAGATATTATCTCAGAAATCTCTTTTCATTCATTCATCACGTATTTATTGGGTAGATACTAAGTAATAACATTATGGTAGACATGGTCTGCAAGGAATTAATAGTCCAGCTCCAAAATTAAGAGGTCATAGTCTCTAAAGATGTCAGTTGGGAAGCCAGCTGCAAGTTCAGGGTTTCCTAGAAGCACTCTCAATTTTGATAACTTGCTAGACGTATTTAGGATTTACTTAAAGCTATCATAGTTAATTCATGATCATTGTTTTTGATGAGGAAAGGATATAGATTAAGGTTAGTCAAGAGAAAATGCAAATAGAGCGTCCAGGAGGTTCCAAATGCAGAACTCTGGTATCATTCTGTATATTTGCAATCCCAGGACTTGGGAGGCTGTGGTGGGAGGATGGCCGAGAGTTTGAAACCAGCCTGGTCTACCTATAAGTGTGTCAGGCAGAAAGGACTTGGTCTGTGTTTCCTGTTTTCATGCTGTCTGGAAGGGTTGCAAGCTCTGGTTTTGTTGTGTTTCAGTGCCTGAGCAACACTGCTCCACTGACTGAGTACTTTCTCAAAGATGAGTATGAGGCCGAGATCAACAGAGACAACCCTCTGGGGATGAAAGGGGAGATCGCAGAGGCCTACGCAGAGCTCGTCAAACAGATGTGGTCTGGAAGGGACACTCATGTGGCACCACGCATGTTCAAGGTAGCTCGAAAAACTTTTCTCAAAAAGAAAAGATTGCTTTGACATTTCTGTTTGTTCGTGTGCACACTCACATGCAATTGTGCACACATGCATGTACCATAGCACAAGTGTAGATGTCAGGGGACAACTTGCAGGAATGGGTCTCTCTAGCAGGTAGCTCCTGAGGATCAAACTCAGATGGTCAGGCTTGGCGGTAAGCATCTCTATCTGCTGAGCCTGCTTGTTAGACTCCCTTATCTGTTCTTGAGGGGAGCGGCTTCATATTGTCCTAAGGCATCCGTTTGCTTGCATTTTGACCTAGGTGAGGGTAGACTCTGAGGGGCCAGCAAGATGGCTCAGTGGGTAAAGGCAAGCCTAATGACCCGAGTGCAGTCCGCAGAACCCATGTTACGGTAGAATGAAATAATCAGCTCTACAGAGTTACTCTCTGACCTCTGTCTTGTGCTGTGCTGTGGCACCCAGAACTCATACTGTTTTAAAAAAAAAAAGGTGTGATCTAAGATTTAAATTAAGTTCGTGTCATCAGACTGTCCTTTTCTTTCAGTGCTGTGGAGCTTTTTTTTTGGTGGGGGGGAGGGGTTGTTTTTACTTTGTTTTGCATTGCTTTTGTTTTTGGTGGTGTGGGGTTTTTGTTTGTTTTTCAAATTTTCTTGAGACAGGGTCTCATTATGTAACGCTGACTATCATGGAACCCACTATATAGACCAGGCTGTTCTCAGACTCAGAGAGATTCACCTGCCTTTGCC
This sequence comes from Tokudaia tokunoshimensis, assembly GCA_036184795.1. Classification (NCBI taxonomy): domain Eukaryota; kingdom Metazoa; phylum Chordata; class Mammalia; order Rodentia; family Muridae; genus Tokudaia; species Tokudaia tokunoshimensis. The sequence goes on from BTHU01000008.1 coordinate 109,542,362, forward strand.
TCCCAAGTACTGGGCTTAAAGGTATGTGCTACTAGGCCTGACTCAGTACTACAGTTTTGTTTGTTTATTTTTCAAGACATGATTTCTCTGTATATCCCTGGCTATCCTGGAACTCACTTTGTAGATCAGACTGGCCTCGAACTCAAGAGATCTTTGTGCTTCTGCCTCCCAAGTATTGGGATCAAAGGTGTGTGCCACCACCACCTGGCCCCTGTGTTTTAAACTAGACTAGAAAAATTCAGTTTGGACTGCTAGAGTGATGTGATCCAGAATCCTGTGTCCCCGTGTCCCTGTGCTCTCAGTCAGGACCTCAGAAGGCAGGGATAGACTCATACTCTTAGAAGGTGATATGAAAGGCAATTCTTTTCTTTCTTTCTCTCTCTTTTTTTTTTTTTTTTTTTGGTTTTTTCATAACTGGGTTTCTCTGCATAGCCTTGGCTGTCCTGACCTCCAGTTCAGAGATCCACTTGCCTCTGTCTTCTGAGTGCTGGGATTAAAGGCATGTGCACTACCACCTAGTGAAAGGAAATTCTTTTTGTTTTTTTAATAAAGATTTATGTATTTTATTTATAAGTACACCATTGCTCTCATCAGACACACCAGAAGAGGGCATCAGATTTCATTACAGATGGTTGTGAGCCACCATGTGGTTGCTGGGAATTGAACTCAGGACCTCTGGAAGAGCAGTCGGTACTCTTAACCACTGAGCCATCTCTCCAACCCCAGGAAAAGCAATTCTTACTTAGGTCTTTTCCCTCAGTGGAAAAAAAAAATCTTAAGTAGTTGGTTGGTACTGGGCACTCTTCCATCTTCTTGGTCACATGAATCCGTGAGAAATACAAGTCAAATACCATTTATATACTAGATCATAAAGAATACTAGGACTGAAAGGCAGCACCTTGGATTTGCTCAAGTGTAAACAACTTACAGATAGCATTTTGGGGTGGTATACTGAGGGACACAGTTCATAGCTGCACTGTCTGGTGGGAGCCATTAGCCCTGGTGCTACTGAGCACTTGTAATATGGTTCATGTGACCAAGAATCTGAACTAAGGGTAGAGGGGTTGGAGAGATGAGTCAGCACTTAAGAGAACTGGCTATTCTTGTAAAGGATCCAGATTTGATTATGGGTCACAATTATATGTAAGTCCAGGTCCAGGAAATCCAAAGTCATCTTTTGGCTTCCATGAGTACCATATAGGTAGATGGCAAAAAAAGAAAAAAAAATCCTTGATGTTAGGGATTTAACCCAAGACTTTGTGCATGCTTAGAAAAGGGAGGTGATGGGTTGGAGAGATGGCTCAGCGGTTAAGAGCACTGACTGCTCTTCCAAAGGTCCTGAGTTCCATTTTCAGCAACCACATGGTGGCTCACAACCATCTGCAATATGATCCAATGCTCTCTTCTGGTGTGTCTGAAGACAGCTACAGTGTACTCATATACATAAAATAAATAAATGTCTTAAAAAGGAAAGAAAAGGGAGGTGAGCTCTATCCCAGCTCTTTTATTTTCAACTAATTTAAATATAAATAATCTCTCAATTAGTAGCTAAATTATTACATGCCACACACAGATGTAGAACACTGCTTGGTTTATTACAAGAGACCTTGGGCCCATCCCTGGAGTTTGTGGTTGAGTGTGAGTGGTGCTTTAGAGTGCTGCTGTGCTGCTGACGGAACCTGCACTCCAAGGGCGGCTGGGAACAGACTCACTGGACACTCAGACCTGGGGACGTTAGGGCTGTTTCATGTAGGATTCCTGGATTGATCACTTCTAAGGAATCACTTCTAAGGCTCTATATTTTAACTCTGTGGACCACAAAAAGACATTGGAGTGGGGTTCACATCACTACTTGCATTTATCAACTGAGAGTGTGTCCCTCCCCCGTTAGGATAATATCCTGATGTCAGGCCTGTGTTTTACTTGGATCTCTAACCTGAGCCATTTCTCTGGTGGTTCCATTGGCCTCAGTATGGCCTGTAAGGAGTTAGCTGGACTGTGGCTCAGGTAAGGTTTCTCATGACTGTAAAGCTGCCGTTGTGGGCACTGCCCCTGACTTGACTCGTTTGCTTTTTTTCCCCTTTATTACACCTCCTAATAGAGTTGCTTTTGTTGTAGACGCAAGTGGGACGTTTTGCCCCTCAGTTTTCTGGCTACCAACAACAAGACTCTCAGGAGCTGTTAGCCTTTATTCTAGATGGATTGCACGAAGACCTGAACCGAGTAAAGAAGAAGCCTTACCTGGAGCCAAAGGATGCCAATGGGCGACCAGATGCGGTATGATATTGAAGGTGTCTGCACAGTATCCCAAAGAGACTTCCTTCTGTTGGCAGCATGGGAACAGTCTTCTGGTGTTGGGGTTAGTGCGATGGCCCTGGTCCCCTCTTAGTGTTTCTCATGACATGGATGCATTCCTAGTCAGAAAGGAAGCTAACTGTAGTTGCCTTTTCCCCCAGTGCTCCAGATCAAACTCCCAGGGCCTTTTGAATGCTAGACAGGCCCGCAACCTCTAAGCTACATCCCAGGTCAATTACAGTTACTCCTAGCACTTCCTCAGGTTTCTTCGAGTGACTGAGGTTGTTTAGTATTGCATTGGCGAGCCAGGAGCGAGTGAGCACTGAAAACTTTAACATTGACAGTATGTTCCTAGCATTGTCACTGCTCTTTACACGCCATCCCGTGTTTGTTTATTTGTGGTACTGGCAATAAGACCTCCGACGTCCTTCCTCTTGGGCAAGTACGTACCATTGGACTGTACTTATGGCCTCCTTGTATTGTTTAGTTTGAAATGCAGTCTTACTAAATTGCTCAGAATGGTCTTGACCTCAGTCTCTAGCCTAGGAAGACTTTGAAATTGGCATCTTTCTGCCTCAACTTCCCAAGTAGCCAGGGTTACAGGCCTGTGCCACTAGCCCAGTTTTTTGTGGGACAGGATCTAATTAGTACTCTTGACTGGCATCTGACTGTGTATCTGAAGGTGCCTAGGAATTTTGAATCTTTTGCCTCCACAGTATTAAAGTAGCCTCTTTTCTTGATTATTAAAATATCTGATTAAAACTAAATTTAAGACATACATACTTGATGCCTTGATTTTTTTTCTGGTACTTGAAAGGGGAATTTATTTTAGGTACCCTGTTGCATTGAAATAATTGACATGAATGCTTTAAAGTAGCTTTTAAATCTTAAAGAAAAAAAAAAACAGTTAGCTTAACTATATTATGGATTAAAAATCTCCCCTAATGGGCTGGAGCGATGGCTCAGAGGTTAAAAGCACTAGCTGCTCCTCTTTCAGAGGTCCTGAGTTCAATTCCCATCAACCACATGGTAGCTCACAACCATCTGTAATGGGATCTGGTGCCCTCTTCTGGCATGCAGGCATGTATGCAGGCAGAATGCTGTATACATAATAAATAAATAAATCTTAAAAAAAAAAAGAAAGAAAGAAAATCTCCCATGGTGTCCCACGCCTTTAATCACAGCATTGGAGGCAGAGTCAGGTGGGTTTCTGAGCCCAAGCCAGCCTAGTCCTATTAAGCAGCTTCCAGGACAGCCAGGACTACACAGAGAAACCCTGTCTCAAAACCCAAAAAAATTGTCTCTTCTAAGGGTCTTTAGATCATTAAGAACACAAAAGGATTGGTCTATCCCCAGTTGGCCCTAATGTGCCTTTGGTGCTCTCAGGATCCCTTATTCACCATAGATTCTCTGTGGACGTCTTAGTAAGTGTGGCTGTCGTCTAGAGCTAGCCGGTGGTGAGTCTAGTGTACACTAAAAGCTCTCGGCTGTTCACTGTCTTCTGGCATTTTGGATTCCAGGGAAAGGACAGATGTTGAGACTCTCCTACTTAATCCTTTTTCTTTCATCTAGGTGGTAGCAAAGGAAGCCTGGGAAAATCACAGGCTGAGGAATGATTCTGTGATTGTGGATACTTTCCATGGCCTTTTCAAATCTACTTTGGTTTGCCCAGAATGTGCTAAAGTTTCCGTGACCTTTGACCCATTTTGCTATCTAACTCTCCCACTGCCTTTGAAGAAGGACCGAGTTATGGAGGTCTTCCTGGTTCCTGCTGACCCTCAGTGCAGACCTATCCAGGTAACTGAATCCTCACCTCCATAGCACCCCTCACTGAGTAGACTCTGGTCCCAGATGGGACTACTTTCTATCTCCTGCATGGGAAACTCCATTGACTGTCCCTCTGTCCCCTTGGGCTTAGTTTGTGTGTGCATCCTGGCCTCTCTCAGACCTCTGTGTAAGCTCATTACTCAGTCCTGTTGAGAAGGTCCTTGGACATCTCTGTCACTTTCCCACCATGTAAATTGTCATGTAGCTGTAGTGACCTCTTTTCTGGCTACTGGTCCTTGAATGTTGGGGAGGATACAGTAGAGTCTCCTTGAGTTTGTCTTCCAGTCAGGTAGGAGAACAAGCCAGATGAGAGATCTGGTCATTGGGTGTTGATATGTAATTCTGCTGGTGGCAAGGGGTAAGATGATAACTGCTGGGTGTGGTTGTGCACACCTTTCTCCTGGCCCTCAAGGGAGGCAAAGACGGCTAGAGCAGATCTGAAATTGAAGCCAGCTTGGTCTTTGTAATAAGGTCCAGGCCACCCAAAGCTACACAGTGAGGCTCTGTCTCAAGGCGGGAGTGGGGGGAGGAAGAAAGGTGATAGATACATAGTACTAAATGGCAGTTTATATGCTTTTAACATTTCTTTAAAGGAAATACTGACCCACTCCAGAAGGTGAAGGATACGGCAGTATTTGGGAGGGAAGGAGGTGGCTGCCTGAATGTTGCAGCTATGCTAACACCAAAGACTTGGCTCTGTCAGCCAGCTACATGACTCATCTGGGCCATGCACTACCTCTGGGAGAACCCTCTGTCCCCAGGATGTGTGTTCCCCTCAGGTCATTTCCTGTCTCCCCTCACCTTGACTGTTTCTCCTTTGCAGTACCGTGTGACTGTGCCATTGATGGGGGCCATTTCTGACCTGTGTGAAGCACTCTCCAAGCTGTCCGGCATTGCTGCAGAAAATGTAAGAGGGGAGTCATTAGTGGTCCTTACCACCATTAAATCACTTTATGGTCCTTTGGGTTCACTCTGAAATTTTTGGGAGGTTGTTATTGGATAGCACAAATGTCTTGGATACCTCATAGCTCCTGGTCTTGCCCGTGATCCCTCCAGCACAGGGAAACACTGTCTTTCTTCCACGCAATGTGGTAATGGGGCTGCCCGTTGTCAGAGGGACAAGAGTAGGGCTGGCTTTTCTCATGGTGCGGGTGTGGAAACTGGCTCTGGAAAGTCACTGGGGTTTCTAGGCTATGACCAGTGTCTGCCTCGCACTCACTTCTCACCATTCCTCCTACTTGAGGGCAGATGCCATCAGACAGCCATGCCACTGACAGCCGTGCTGCTCCCTTTCCATCCCATAGCCTTCGGACCACTTGCATGGTGGGTCTCTGTAGGCAACACTTGAGCAAGGCATTTCTGCCCACTGTTTGTGGGATTTAGTCAGTGAGCAGGAGCTCTGGGAGCCATCCTGTCATTTTCTTGTGCTCTTGATTCTTAGATGGTGGTCACTGATGTATATAATCATCGCTTCCACAAAATTTTCCAAATGGATGAAGGTTTAAGCCATATCACGCCTCGAGATGACATTTTTGTGTGAGTACCTAGCAGTTTCTGACTCATGAGCAGAGAAACACTGTAGAGACTTTGCTCTGACCTAGGTGCTTGTGTTCTAGAACCTGCCCAGAGATGCGTGTTCAGGAAACTGGGTGTCTGTTAGTACCAAGAACCCTTTGGCCCCACAGAGCCCTGCACCAACACAGCTTTGGTCAATAGAGTCTGTTTGCTAAGAGGACTAAGTCAGTAGAGTGAGCTGGCCAATCAGTGGTTGTGCACACCTTGATCCTGGCGCTCGGGAGGGAGAGGCAGGAAGATCTCTGAGTTCTAGGGAAGCCTGGTCTACAAAGTGAGTTCCAGGACAAACAGGGCTACACAGAGAAACCCTGTCTTGGAAAAAACAGGGTCAGAGCTGTATGAAAGGCCAGGGCAGTCCCAGGCTGTGGTATTTGGGATTTCTCTGCCCCATTCTCTGATTCTCAACAGGGGCCATGGTAGCACTCTCATCTCAGAATTGAATAGCTGTTGGCATCACAGGCATTCTGCAAAGCTCTGAGATTCAGTTTTTCGGTTTTCTCATCACCATGAAACAATACAAAGTGCTGTTTTGTGGCAACTCTTTGGGAATAGGGTGTGTGTCCTAGGTGCAGAGGTGCAGCTTCCAGCCAAGCGCTGCCTCCACACGCTCTCTCGACTTCTCACTCAGGCGGTCAGTCAGCTCGTTCAATTTTGCAGAGCCAGGCAGATCGGATCTCTCTGAATTTGAGGCCAGTCTAGGCTAGAAGAACAGCCAGTGCTTTTAACTGCGGAGCCATCTCTTAACCTCCCAGATGACTTTAATAACCTCTTTTCTTACCATGAGGTGATGGCCATGCCTTTATCCCAAGACTAGCCTGGTCTACAAAACAAGTTCCAGGACGGAACAACAACAATCAAAACAAAACAAGGCTCTTTTCCCCCTTTTCTTTCTTTTTTTGTTTTTAGCACATTTATCTTTCCATGTGTGAGAACGTGAGTGACAGAAAGACAGAGATTGTACAGGTGCCACAGTTGAGGTCAGAGTTGACAAAAAGGGCATTAGTTCCTTTGCTGCTGTAATAAGAGTCCTGGGATAGAACTCAGGTCCTCAGACTGGATAGCAGGTGTCCTTACACACTCAGCTACCTCCCGCCTCTTCTTTCTTATATTTTTTTTATTTTTCAAGATAGGTTTTCTCTGGGTAACAGAACTCATGGTTTGACCTGCCTCCCCCTCTATAGAGTGTTGGGATTAAAGGTGTGTGCCACCACCGCCTGTCACCTAACTTCTGAGATTGTTGGTGTGTGCTACCATACTCAGCTTTTTTTAACCCCAATCCCTGAACATGGTGTTCACACATGTGCCTAACTGAGGAGCAGTAAAGCATCTCCCTAAAAGCGCTTGCAGATCATCACTAACTGAGAAGGTTTACAGGACTTGGACCAATTATTGGGAAATTAAAATTATTTTAAAGGTGAGTTGATTTCAGAGAGACAGGGGATGGGTGGCCAAAGGATAGCTTAGTAGGTAGAGGTGCTTCCTGCTCCAGACTGGAGACCTAAGTTTGGTCCCACTGATCTACATAGTAAAAGGAGAGAACTGATTTCACAGAGTTATCCTCTGACCTCCACACATGCAAAACACACACACACACACACACACTTTTAACCCTCAGGGACTGAGGCAAGACAATTGGTCAGCCTAACCTGTGTGATCCACAGCTCTAGTAACTTCTATAATCCCCGCATTTGGGAGGTTTACGCAGAAAGTTTTCTGAGTTCAAGGCCAGTTTGGGCTAGTAGGTCTAGGACAGTTTGGGCTGCCTAATAAGAACCTCTCTCAGAAACTAACCTGGGGAGGGAGCCTGTGAATGTAGCTTAGTTGGTAGCATGCTTGCCTCGTGTAAAAAGTAGAATTTGGTCCTTATCACCAGAGAAACCAGGTGTGTCTGTAATCCCAGCACTTGAAAGGCAGAGGGGGAAGGATTAGAAGTGTAAGGTCCTCCTTAGTTCTGTAGTAAGTTTGAGGCTTGCCTGGGATATGGAAGGAAGGAGGAAGGAGAGACAGACTTAAAAAGTAATTTTTAAAAGTTGAGCCTTTTGGTGAGAAAAAGTGAAGTTGGTAGATGAATTCTCCGCGGTGGTTCCGATGATGGTCCTCATTTCCTTTGATGATCAGAGAATGGCCCATGGCTTACGTCCTTAGCGGTATAGTCCAGTGTCTGAGTTCTGTAGGTTCACACGTATTGACAGTGATCCTTGGGGAGATGATTGACTCAACCTATAGTCACCTTGGAAATGGCTTATCTCCCTTGTCTTTCTAAAAGGTACTCTATCTTTTATGGCCACAGCCTTATGTCCGTGCAGCTTTTATTGTTTTGCTGACAGGGACCTGCTGCTAAAGGTTCCCTCTCTGTGACTCATGCAGGTATGAGGTCTGCAACACTTCCATGGATGGCTCAGAATGTATCACTCTTCCAGTCTACTTCAGAGAGAAGAAGTCCAGGCCATCCAGTACTTCCTCTGGGGCTGTGCTCTATGGACAGCCACTTCTTGTTTCTGTCCCTAAGCACAAGCTAACCCTCGAGTCTTTGTACCAAGCTGTTTGTGATCGTATCAGGTTGGTACCAGAAATGCATTGATTGTTATCTGAGATGAATGGGTTTAGCAACTTTAGTCACTTGTAGTTTTTCTGTTGATCCCATGCACTCACCTTTGTGAAAAAAGGAGCTGAGCCAGGCCCTGGGAGGGTCAGCGCAGAGGCTAGTGGACGGAGCAGCTGGCTCACCGAGGTAACATGAGCCAGGACTTGTTCAAGCTGCTGGTTCCTAGAATCGAATCAGCTGTCTTAGGATGGAAAGTGCTGGGTGGCATTCAGCTGGAAGAAAAGAGGGCTCGACTAGCATGCACAAAGCCCTGTGTTCAGTCTCCACAACCCCGTAAACCAGGTGTGGTAATAGTATGCACCTGTAACCTTAGTGCTTGCGACGTGGAGGCAGGTGGATCGGGAGCTGAAAATTATCCTTAGGTACATAGCAGATTTGAGGCCAGCCTGGGACCATGAAACCATGTTTGCAATCAAATAATGCATGTGGCATTCCTAGAAGGCCTTAAACCAGCCTTTCTCGGTATCTTTATTGACTTAATAAGTTAACATCTGACCTCTTAGGTTCTTCTTTTCTTAAGATGTATTCATGTATGTGAGTACACTGTCACTGTCTTCAGACACACCAGAAGAGGGCATCGGATCCCATGACAGATGGTTGTGAGCCACCATGTGGTTGCTGTGAATTGAACTCATGTCCTCTGGAAGAGCAGTCAGTGCTCTTAACCCCTGAGCCATCTCTCCAGGCCCTCTTAGGTTCTTCTTAATTTCTTGAGCCATTACATTATGCTTATGGATAACTGAATATGTGAATTATGTACTGCTTCATAGCTATATAGTAGGAAAAGAGTTTAAATGTTAGTACTAATAATCTTTTTTTTTTTAAGCCGCTATATAAAACAGCCTTTGCCTGATGAGTTTCTCAGCTTTCCCTTAGAGCCTGGGACCTGCAATGGCTCTAGGGGTGGCTATGAAGGTGAGCATTCCGGCTGCGGGGCTGCAGGGCTGCGGCGACCTCACTGCTCCTGATTTGCGTCTTCTTGGAAGGTGTTAAACACATGGATGTATTTGAGTCTGGACTGGTAGAGGGTAGGATCTCTGAGTCATCATTAACCTTTGGACCTTGTAGAATTGTCTTCGATTTCTGCTGGTTCACATTGTGTTTTATCTTAGACACACCAAGCCTGGAAGTGTTGGGCAGCAAGGCTGAAGTTATGAAGTACAGCCAAGATTTGTTTGGTTTGACAGTGCTCGGGATTAAGGCCTTCCATGAGCGCTGACTGCTGTGCTCTCTTCCCAGGCCTCCAGAGTCAGAATTTACTCCTTATCTGGTAGCATTTACTTACCTAGCATCTTGTACACACCATCCAGCATCTGCCCCACAAGACAGATTTCCTGGCCAGCTAGTGAGGAGGTTGAGGCTGACTCTCTAGGGCATTTATTTCCGACGTCCTAGGGAACAACTAGGTTTAGGTCATAGGAGAGAAGAAAGTCACAGTTGAAAAACAGTACAGTGGATTCATTGCAAAACCCCAAGGCATCCCTTACTGTGGCCAGGTGCTGAAGTGTCCGTCCGTCTTTACAAAGGAGTGTGCCTCGTCTGCAGTGTAGTTGACGTTCTCTGGAAGTGTAGGTCATCGTGTGCCTTTATTCCTGTTCCATTTATTCCTATAAATGATCTCTAAAATCTTTGGGTTTTGGTGGGTTTTTAAATTTTTTCTGTATTCCTCTTGCATCCGTGGGTGCATTGTCTATGTGGGGTGGGTGTGGAGGATGGGGGTTACGTTTTGGAGTCGGTCTCTCCATCTGCTTTCATGCAAGTTCTGGGGAGCAAACTTGGCTCACCACACTCATGCAGCGCATGCCTTTATTTGCTGACTTTAACTCCTCGGGTCTCCCTCTGTCCCAGGCTGGGCTGGAACTCACTGTGCAGGTTATGTTTACCTTTACCAACCCTCCCAAGCACTGGAATTGCAAGATTTTAAACTTGACTTTAAGATTTTCTTTCTTGCAAAATTACTCTTGGGTACTGAATGTTCCATTTTAGTGCATCTCTCTGTGAAGCTAATGATGGTCAGGAGGACCATGTGATGTGAGGAGCTGTTGCCTAAAGACTCGCTTAAAATCTCAGCCAAGGTGGTAGTGCTGCGCACCTTTAATCCTAGCACTGGGAAGCAGAGGCGGGTGATCTCTGAGTTCCAGGCCATCCTGGTCTGTAGAACAAGTTCCAAGACAGTCAGGGCACACACGCACGCACACACACACACACGCACGCACACACACACACACACACACACACACACACGCACACACGCACACATACACACACCTCCCCCCCTCCCCCCTCCCTTGAGAAAACAAAATAAATAAATGCATTCATTCTCCAGGTATCTGCTTCCTCCTTGTGGAATAAGATGCCTTGTCTGCCCCTTGGGGCAGTCACTTGTTAAATCAAGTATCTAATAACTATGGAGATATATAGGGGTGGATACACTTTAATATATACAACAAAACATATAAGGAAATAATAATGCACTTTAGTATTAAATAAATGTTTTATGATTTCTTTGTGGGTTATGTTGTTTTGAGGTAGGGTCTCCTGGAGCCAGACCAGCCACAAACTTGTTATGTGGTTGTGGCTGACCTTGAACTCACTGTCCTGCCTCACCCTCCTGAGTGCTTGAGTTGTAGATAGATATCACCATACCTGGCTAAAGAGTCCTAACATTTCAATACAGGACTTACACAGATTGTTTTTCATATATCAGGAGACGAAGAAGAAGAAATGGATCATCAAGAGGAAGGGAAAGAGCAGCTTTCTGAAGCGGAAGGCAGTGGTGCGGCCGGTCAGGGAGGTGACCCTAGTGAGACCACCCAAAAGGTGGCAGGCCAGACGCACCACAAGAGCCTTTTCACCTTCAGCCTTGTGAACGCCTGTGGAACTGCTGATGTCAATTCACTGGCAGCTGACGGGGAACTACTCAAACTCAACTGTGAGTGCTGGCTCTGCCGCTTCAGGTAGACCTGGGCACATAAGGTCTCTTCGATGAGAGTCACGTTACTTCACATCACTACAGCAGGTGTTAACTCTTTATGTAGCTGTAGGACCAGATATTTGAGTCCCTTGGGGAATGATGGAGGACACACATCTTTCAAAGAATTTTTACCCTATTCCCTTTGGTAGTGGAGAGGCAAGTCTGAGACAACAACCCTCCCCTCTCATTTTTTTTTTTTGGTTTTTCGAGACAGGGTTTCTCTGTGTAGCCCTGGCTGTCCTGGAACTCACTCTGTAGACCAGGCTGGCCTCGAACTCAGAAATCCTCCTGCCTCTGCCTCCCAAGTGCTGGGATTGCCAAGGTGTGCGCCACCATCGCCCGGCTCCTCTCTCATTTTTATGTGTTGACATTTTACCTACTTGTATGTCTGTGCACCATGTTTGTGCCTGATGTCCGTGGAGATCAGAAGACAGCACTGAATCTCCTACAGTGGAAATTACTGCTGTGAACCACCAAGTGGATGCGGGGACCTGAACTCTACAAGAGCAACAGTGTTCTTCACCATCTCTAACCCCAGGAGATTCTAACCCTAAATGTCAGTTGGCCTCAGACTTACTGTGTAGCTGATGCTGGCCTTGAACTTCTGACCTTCTTGTCTCTGTCTCTTGAGTCCTTAGATTTCAGGCATGTGCCACTTTGCCCAGCTGTCACCTTAATCCTTGTTGATCATCACCTCAGAAGCAAACAGGCTTCCATTGCTCTGCGAGAACTTCCCTCTGGCTCAGTGATTCTTATGGTCATGTTAGGAGCATTTCTGTAGACTTGCTTCACTCATAAGAATAGGTGCCTCTGCCTCTTTGCTTCATAAAAATACGTAATTGTATATGATGCAGCTAGAGGTTGTTATGGATCACAGTTACTTGGAGCTTTGTAATCAGGGCAGCTGGTTGGGAAAAAGCATCTCTAGGGTTGTGGACATGCATCATGTGTGATGTCTCCATGGGCAGTGTGGACACTACACCCATTGTGTCTTCCATCTTCTGCCATTAGGAAAGAAATTAACTAGTTAACAACTAGTTTCTCTCTCTCTCTCTCTCTCTCTCCCCCCCCCTCTCCCTCTCTCTCTCTCTCCCCCTCTCTGCCCTCCCTTCCCTTCATTTTAATTTAAAAAAATGTTTTATTGTTTTGGTTTTTTTTGAGACAAGTTTTCTCTGTGTAGCCCTGGTCTCAAATTCACAGAGATCCACCTGCCTCTGCTCTCCAAGTGCTGGGATTAAAGGTCCTTGCCACCACTACCCAGCTTTAATTTTAAAAATTATAGTCTATGTGTTTGAGTATTTTCCTGCATATATGGATGTGTACTATGTGTGTGCCTGGGGCCTGCAGAGGAACTAGAGCTGTGATAAATTATGGGCTCTCAACTTGGGTGTTAGAGACTGAACCCCAGTATTCTACAAGAGTAGTAAATGATCTTAACTACTGAGCCATCTTTCCAGTCTGGCCCATACCTTTCAAAAAATTTTTTATGTGAATGGGTGTTTTTCCTGCATGTATATCCAGGTACCGTGTGGGTGCCTGCAGAGGCCAGAAGGGGGAACCAGATCCCCTGGGACTGGAATTTCAGTCAAGAGCCACTGGATGCTGGTAATTGAACCTGGGTCTTCAGGAAGAGCAGACAGGGCACTTAGTTGTTAAGGCATCTTTCCAGTCTCCTCCAGCTTTTTACATATTTCATGTATTTACTTTCTAGGACTAGGGACTGGACTTGGGCTTGTCCGTACAAGGCAGAGGTTCTAGCATTCACTGTAGCTCCTTTACAGATAGCCATTTCTCTGGTTTTTATTGCTGCCTGTCTGTGTGCGTACTACATGCATGCCTCATGCTCACAGAGCCCAGAAGAGGTTGTCAGGTCCCCAGAAGCTAGAGTTACAAACTATTGTGAGCCACTGTGTGGGTGTTGGGAACTGAACTTGGCTCCTCTACAAGAGTAGAAAGTGCTCTTAAATCTCTGAGCCATATCTACACTCCCATTTGCAGGTTTTTAATAACAGCATAATTGAGATATTTTACATCATTCTGCCCAGCTGCAGCGTCGCTCTCTCTGAGAGTTCCTTCTCTTGAATTCAGAATCTGTTCAGTTCTAGTGAGCTCTCAAATGGAGCTTTCGTATGTGTGCTTCATACTCCATAGGTCAACCCTGGTGTCCTTCCTCTGCTGCCAAGCATGTGAACTTTTTTGTTTTACAGAAATTATCCCATTAAATGACCCAACACAAATTGGGGGAGGGGCGTGTTGCATGTGTGCCGGATCCCTAGAGCTAAGAATTGCAGGTGGTTGTGAGCTACCAGACGTGGGTTAGGGTTTGAACTCAGGTCCTCTGGAAGAACAGTAGCTGCTGAGACATCTCTGTGAGTCCTCAGTTATTTTTTAGACAAGGTTTTTTGCAGACCTGGAACTCACCAAATGGGACACTGGCTGCTCAACCATCCCCAGAGATCTATCTCTGTCTTCCTCTTCAGTGCTGGGGTTATAAGCATCCACCACCATACCCAGCTTTTTTTGCTTGTGTGCTTGGATTGAACTCGGTTTTTATGCTTGCTTAGCAGGCACTTCCCCAGCAAAGCTATCTACCCTTCCTGTTTGGTTTTATTAGTTTGTTTTGTTGTTGTTGTTTTGTTTTGTTTTTCCAGACAAAATTGTTTGGTGTAACAGCTCTGGATGTCCTGGAACTCATTCTGTAGACAAGGCTGCTGGCCTGAAACTCACAGAGATCCGCTTGCCCCTGCCTCCCAAGTGCTGAGACTAAAGGTGTGGGCCACTATGCCCAGCCCTTTTGGATTTTTGAGACTGGGTTTTAATGTGGTCCATACTGACTGGTCTTGCACGATACTGAATAGCTAGCTAGTCCTGAACTCCTGATAGTACTTCTACTTTCTAAACGCTGAGATGACAAGCCTGAGCCACCACACACACTTTCAATTTTAACTTTGCTTCCTTAGTTCAGTCCCCCTTGCTTTCTCTGTCCACCATTCAGTGCTTTAGCATGCTTGCCAGTAGTAAACTTTTCGTCTTTCAGGACTTTTTTTGTTCTGCCTGGAGTCTGTCCTTTGTTTAAAAATGGTTACTTTATCTGTTGCGTCAGATTTTCTTGTGGTTCAGGCAAGAGGATCAATCTGCTTCCAGTTTCATCTTGAATCTGTGTATGGCCTGTCAGGTTCTGGGCTTGGGGTGATCTGTAGTATTAAGGGAGAGTTTGAAGCTGCGGGAGGTGAGATTCGAAAAGGCTGCCCCATGTTCTAGCATTGCTCTCCTCAGTGGCTGGTGGTGGGTGAGCAGGTGTGGCGCTGCTGCTTGAGTGTGGCCCTTCTCACTCTGGTCACTTGGAGAGCCTCCCTTGGTGTTGGTCATTCCATAACGAGTGACACTGTGGTCCCCTCCACAGCTCGATCCACACTGGCCATTGACTGGGACAGTGAGACCCGGAGCCTTTACTTTGATGAGCAAGAATCTGAGGTATGTCATTTGGGGTTTGTGGTCAGTGCTGTGTTCTGGTTTCTGCTCTGGAAATATATTGATACTTCTCTTGTTGATTAGACAACAGTTAAACAAATTTTCCTTATGACTTGAAAAGCACCCAAAACTGTCATTTTGGGTCCAGAGACTGCAGAAAATATGGTATTTTCCAGGCAGAGAGCTGCTGTATCTCTTGAGCCAGGAAGATGATTCTCTACCAAAACTCAATGCTTCTCTCTCGCAGGCCTGTGAGAAGCACATGAGCATGTCCCAGCCTCAGAAGAAGAAGAAGGCTGCAGTAGCCCTGCGCGAGTGCATCGAGCTCTTCACCACCATGGAGACCCTAGGCGAGCATGATCCCTGGTATGCTTGTCCCCACTCTGAGCAGGGGACCTATGGCGCCCAAGGGCCTGGGCTTTGCTGGGACCACTTGTGTGCACAGAAACCTCTCATTGTACCTGGACAGGTTATCTTTTTCTTAGCCATACCTGTATATATTTGTGTGTGTGATGGCTGTTTGCCGAACTGAGAAAAGCCACTGCTCTGATGAGCAGGCAGGGGTTTGATCTTAAGTACTGGGGTTGAGTCCTCCCTGGAAGGGATAGTCCTTGTGACTTTCTAATGCCCTGGCTAAATAAGTCTCTTTTGTCTTTAGGTACTGTCCTACCTGTAAGAAGCACCAACAGGCAACAAAGAAGTTTGACCTGTGGTCTTTGCCCAAGATCCTGGTGGTTCATCTCAAGCGTTTCTCCTATAACAGATACTGGAGGGATAAACTTGACACAGTTGTGGAATTCCCAGTCAGGTGGGTGTCTACCTGGGTGCTGATTAGGCGAGAAGACGCTTGAATTAGGTTGTGTATTACTTGGCTCTGGGAGGTTGACTTGTGGAGCAATCCTTCCTTTCCCTACTAGTGGGAAGAGCCACTACTAGAAGAGTCCTGCTGACGGTGTCACTGCTGGTCAGCTTGAATCCTCACTCCAGTCTGTGGCCCGCTTTCCTGGTCCATCGTTGCTGTCAGGGAACCTGGCTTCAGCCAGGGCAGCACAGGCTCAGCTCTGTTTCTCATTAACAGGGAGAGGCAACCAGGTAGTAGCCTACTTTGGGGAAACCATCTTCAGCTGGGTGTGATTTCACATGTTTGTAATCCCTTGCTGAGGCAGGAGGATCATTGATTGAGTTCAAGGCCACCTTCATAGTTAAAAATTCATTTCCTTTTTTTGTGTGTTTTTGTTTTTATGTTTTCGTTTTTTTGAGACAGAGTTTCTCTGTGAAGCCCCAGCCATCCTGGAACTCACTCTCGTTCAGTGGCAACCTTGGCCCTGAATGCTGGGATTGAAGCCTGTGCCTCAGAGCCTGACGTTTTTATTTTTTACCTTTTCTGTATTTTTGAAAATTCCATAATGGGTTGGTGAGACTAGACAGTTCATTGAGTGAGAATCCTTGACACACAAGCCTGTTGACCTGGATTTGTTCCCAGACTCAGGGTAGAAGGAGAGAACCAAGTCCTAATATTTGACCCCAGCTCTTTCTGCAGTGTGGATTTCAGTACAGATTACCAACAGAGGGAATGCTAACATAGCCAGCTTTTTGGCCCCCAACAATTCCCCAGTGTTAGCAGAAAGTGACCATACATGATGAGGTCGCCCCTTGTTCACTTATCATCAGTTACAAGATGGGATGGTAGGTAGCCTAGTCCAGGAAGAGCGGGCTCTGGCTGTCCAGGCTCTGTAGGACCAACCATCTGGGGCTAGGGACATGCTGGCAGCAGTTGGAGCAATTTCCAGTCTTTAATTGATTGGAAATCTGCTGGAGCAGATACATATTAAGGATAGAAGCTAAAGCTGAGGAGTTTGGGGAAATTTTTTCTTAGGTGTACATTTGAAACTTTTAGGCCTGTGGTCTTAGTAGTTGGGGCTGAGGGGAGAAGTCCCAAGACCAGGGGAAAGGGAAGAGATCCCACGCTCAGGAATAGGCAGGTGATGAAACAGGGTATTGATTGATAGTACTTCTCTGGAGTACATTTGACCTGTGAGAGAGGTGGATTCAAGCCTATTCCCTGAAGCTTCCAAGAATTGTTTTTTAAGTTTATAAAAAGAGATGTTTTAGGTATGTTAGTATTACTACTGTTTGTACTCTTACTGAAATCCACACGGTAGAAAGAGCAGTAGCCTCCTACCTTTGAGTCATAATAAAAGCTTATGAACCCAAAAATGATTATTTGTTTTACCCAATTACTTACTTTGAGACACGGGTGATTGATTACTGACAGTAGCCACTATAAAGCAGGTTTCTTTATATGAAAAGATAAAAAAAACTTACTTGAAACCTATTCTGTGAGTTTACCTCTTTTTAGAGTCTGGTAGCAAGGTAAATTCTTTCTCAGCCAGAGGTGGGAGTGAAGCCTGAGGCCTTGTTCTTGACACATGAAGAGAACTGAGAAGCCGCTGAAGCCTTGGCTGCTGCTGTTACACCATACATCTGCGCCTAGCCTAGTGTCAGCGCCAGGGACCTGAGTAAACAGGAAGGACAGACCAAGCAGCTTCCAGATCTGTATAAAAAATGACAGAGATCCAGGCTACCTGGACAGTCGCCCCAGGTTCCTCCGTGATCAGTGGAGGGCAGCATGAGTCTGTAGCTGCCAGGCAGAGAAGATCTGACAGACTTTCCTGTACAGTAGGAACTTGGGGGGACTGACCTACCTTGTCTAGGCAAAGAGGGGCAGTTGACTCCCCAATGACCTGCTTGGACACTGTACTGTGAAGTCAAGGTAAAGGGCAGTGTCTGGCCCAGTGGCCCACTTTGCAGCATTGAAAGCAAGCCTGAGTGGGTGGTCTTCTGTGCCCATTATCTTCTTGGGAGGAGATTGGGGACGCTGCTAGGAGCTGACTTGTCTCTCTGTCACGAAAAACGTTTTTATTAAACCTTTTAAATACCATATTCTGCAGATCTCTGAAGTGTTTGAGGACCACCTATTAACTGTGTCTAAACAGACAGTCTCTAGTTACTTGTTTTCTGCCTAACTTTGAAAACATATGCAGGAAACTTATTCCTGTAATTTAATACATTAGTACTTAGCATGATTACAAGTATACTTCTGAACACATTAAGGAATTTGATCATTTATAAGGTGACTGACCATTAATTTGCATGTCTTAATTATTATTAACTGTTTATATAAGGTTACAATTTTGCAGCTTTATCCGTTTAGTTTGAGCCTTAAAAATTATAATTTTTAAATTAAAGCTCTATATAAACCTTTTAATCATGGATAAGGTCCACAGGGAGGCTGGAAACTGTACTGACCCTGAAACTGGGCACAGTAAAGAAGCCAAAATAGCAGTTCCCTGGGTGAAAAGGCAAAAGTTTATTTCAGACTGCCATGCAATTTTCAGGGTTAAGTGGGACCCTGAGAAGGAACTGAAGGGACCTAGAGGCTCGCATTGACAGTGACAAGTTAACAGACACCAGTCATGTCAGAGGCTCACTTTGGGTTTGAGACTTAACATGCAGTGGTTTGATGGTCACACTCACTCAAACTTAAATACACAATAATAACAAAAGAAAATTTCAAATTACAGTAAAGCTTTCCAGGGCCTGTCTGACATTTAAATTACTGTGGCCTTGTTCGCACTTTGGTTAGTGCCAGCTCCTCCCTCAGGTGCTGAATTCCTCGTTGGCATCTCCTTCCCCTGCCGACCTGTGGTATGACAGGACCATGACAGCCTTCTCCCAGTTTCTGCTCTGGCAAACGGTCACTCTGCCTTGGTCTAGTCTTCGCACACAGTTGAGTGTTCTGTGGGGTGAAAGGGTTTGCTGGGTTTCACTGACATTTTGAGTTTACCATATTTATGGGCTATTATGTTTTTACTCAGAGCTCTGAACATGTCCGAGTTTGTCTGTGACCGGTCAGCAAGGCCTTATGTTTATGACCTAATTGCTGTGTCCAATCACTATGGAGCCATGGGGGTTGGTCACTGTAAGTATTGGCATCTGCTTCCCTCTGAGGTATGAAAATGCCCTACCTAGTGTTCCTTAGCCTCTTCCTAGATGCCAGGCACTGCCATAAGCACCTGGCTTGGTTTTAGTCTCCAGCTTCAGGCTTTCTCAGCCCCTCTCTGCTCCCACCTTCCTTCTTCCTCCTTTGTAAATCTCCATGGTTTTAACTCAGCGGTGGCAACTTTGTCGATCAAGACAGTCTGCTGATCACGCATGCTGGCCTGGGCCTCCTCATGTAGCTCAGCCAGGATGACCTAGGACTCCTGGCAGGAAAGTGTGAGGTTCACAGGTGTGAGCCACCACACTGGGGTGATTTTGGGAACTCTCCTAAGGCAAGGGCATGACAACATTGGTCTCTGTTTATTTTGGCTTTTCAAGTCAGGGTTTCTCTGTGTAACCCTGGCTGTCGTGGGACTAAAACTCTGTAGACCAATGTTTCTGAGCGGAACACTGTGGTTCAGGTACTTGATATAAGAATTCTTAGCCATTTCCAATAAAGTTAATGTTACAGAGAAGTGTCTCTAATAATTTAAAACAACTACACAAACCTGGTGTCTGTAATTACAGAAGTATCCCAGCTCTACAAAAACAAAACTCGGAGAAAATGCAAGGGGTGCAGAGCCCTGGAAGGAGAGATGCCAAAATTAGTTTATTTTTGGTTTGGTTTTGAGACAGGACCTCACCGTCCAGGCCAGGCTGGCTTGTGACTTGCCAGGTAGACCTCGATGGCCCTAAACTCACGTTCCTTTCACCCCAGGCACTTTGAGTGCTAAGATACAGGTACACATCTCCATACCTGGAAAAATAGTACATTTTTTTTCCTTTGCTCTACTTCCCAGAATTTCTGTAACATTTAGGTTCACTAAAACTCTGTTTTAGTGCCAGGCAGTGGTGGCGCACGCCTTTAATCCCAGCATTTGGGAGGCAGAGGCAGGCGGATTTCTGAGTTCAAGGCCAGCCTGGTCTACAGAGTGAGTTCTAGGACAGCCAGGGCTACCCAGAGAAACCCTGTCTCAAAAAAACAAAAACAAAAAAAGAAAAACTGTGTTTTAGTTACAACTGAACCTGCTGGGACGGAATTTGGAGCCTTGCACATCCTAGATAAGTAGTGGGGCCGTCAAGCTTCGTCTGCAGCTCACCCACCCCAGGGCTCCCATCACAGCTGTCCAGAGAAGAAAGCTTAAAGCCTTCTGTGCACATTCCAACTCTGCAGACCCACTGAGCACTGTCTTCCTAACCAAAGCTCCCCTGCCGGCTCCGGAGGCACCAGTGTTCTGTGAAGGCAGGAGTGGGGCCGTGTGCCCTTGTCTTGTCCTCCTGTGGCTCTGGATTATACAAGCGGCCATCTTTGTTTATTTGGGGCACTGATGACAGTGTCAGGCCACGCTCTATCGTTGTGTCCCCAGCACTGATCACAGCCCAGTAACTAGACACGGGGCAGCTGGAGAGAGCTCAGCAGTGGAGAGCACCGTGTCTGGTGGCTCACAACTGCCTGGAACTCTAGCTTCGGGGCATCTAGCACCACCTGTGACATCTGTGGGCACACGATGTTAATTCCAGCACTTGGGAGACAGAAGCAGGGGGATCTGAGTTCAAGGCCAGTCTGGTCCACAGAGTGAGTTTCAGAAATTCACTCTAGGGTGACAAGGTGGCTCAGCATACTGTAAAGATACTGGCCACACAAGCCTGGTGACCTGAGTTCAATTCCAAGAACCCTAAAAAAGTAGAGGGAGATAACTCATCTCCCACAGTTAACCTCTGACATCTACACACAAATGCCATGCATGAGTACACACACATACAGCTTTTAAAAATTATTTTAAATGTTAACATTAAATAGGTCTGTTTTTTTGATTAGTGTCCCAAAATTATAGGTCACCTCAGTCTCTGACAGCTCTGTGCTTACCCTTTCAAGCTTGTCTGAAAGATCCAGGTTGAAGAAAATGATGAATTATTCCCACTGGGCCATCGTGCTATCCGCCTTTAATCCCAGTGGGAGGCGGAGGCAGGAGAGGATCTCTGAGTTCCAGGACAGCCAGGGGTACACAGAGAAACCGTGTTATGAAAAACCAAAGCCAAGCAACACAACCAAACCGCGTGCCATAGGACTGGGCTATGTAATCAGAGCTAGAGCGCTTGTCTAGCAAGCACAAGGCCCTGGGCTTGGTCTCCTAACCTCCGGGCAGGAAATAAAAAACTATAAATTATCATTACTTATCTGTATGTGCATATTTCTTAAATTCTATAATTTGGTGGTGGTTTTCTGTTTTGAGATGTGGTTTCACTGTGCAGCCTACCTAAACGTGGCCAGGATGGCCATGAGCTTGGGGACGGTATTTCTATCTCTGCTTCCTGACTGGATCCACACTGACTCTACATTAGTCTTAATTTTAGTGTTAATATTTTGGGTATGAGCATGTGCGTGTGTTTAGTGCTAACCTAATAAGTTACCAGATTGATTTTTTTTTTGGTGGCCGTTAGAGCATTTTGTTTGTAACCTGGCAGACACTGCGTATGCGAAGAACAGACTGAACGGGAAGTGGTATTACTTTGATGATAGCAGTGTGTCCCTGGCCTCTGAGGATCAAATAGTGGTGAGTACCTTCCCAGATGCCTGCCCCTCCCTGGAATCCCAACAAAGAAACCAAAAAGGTTCCTAATGGAGAAGCTCAGTTTTCCGTGAGGTATCAGTGCACCTGCATCACTGTAGCCATGGTAGCAGCATCAGGAGGCAGCTTGCTGCACCGGAGTGCATGCAGGGCAAGGTGGCAGATTCCTGAGACTGCGGCTGTCCACCCAGTGGTTCAGTGGGCTTGGTTATTGAGATAGCATCTCTGCCTGCTCTCACTGTGACAGTTTAGCCTCAAACTTAGGTAATTCTCCTGCCTCTGCTTCTTGAGTGTCGATATTACAGGTGTGTATCCCCCCCCCCCCCCGTTCAGGGTTTTTGTTGTTGTTTGTTTTTTCTTGTTTTTTTTTGTTTTGTTTTGTTTTTTTTTTGAGATAGGGTTTAACTCTGAAGCCCATGCTGGCCTTGAACTTGGAAAAAGAATCCTCCTCTCAGGCTCTCCCTCTCCTTGCTGGGATTACAGTGGTGAGGAAAGGGGTGGGGTGACTGTATTATCAGTGAATGGACCCCATTCCTTGTGTTGTAGACGAAAGCCGCCTACGTGTTGTTTTATCAGCGTCGGGATGATGAGTGTCCCAGCACTTCTCCACCCGGCAGCTCCCCCGGCTCTGATGGGGAGGTGGAGTTGAGCAGCTCACAGCAGGGCTTGGGGGAAGAGGAGGCTCACACCATGGACACCAATTGATGCTGACTGCAACGACGACCGGACCCGACCCGACCGCCTCCCCACAGCACCAGCGCCTCCCCCAGGAGACTATCTTTGGCACTCTTGAAGACTGCTCATATCAATCTAAGACCAGAGGAGGAAATTACCTTCTTTTATGAGAAGAGGAAGGAAAAAAAAAACAAACAAACAAAAACCCTGCTTTCTGAGAAGGGTTACGTTAAGAGGCTGAATTATATTTTCTTTTAAACGGGTGGTGAGATAAAAACCTGTGGAGCTGAAATGCGGGGTGGGATTTGGCGCACACTGGCGCGTGTCTCGCGGAGCCAGAGATGGAGAGGAACACCCGGGAACGACCCCTGCAGGGCTGCTCCGGACTCCTGGGTTTGGATTCTGGTGTCCACACTGCTCGCCCCAGTAGTCTGGCCACAGTAAACCACGCCTCCAGCAAACTCCGTGTTGTCCTCTAGTTCTTGCTGTTCACGGAGATGGGCTTACAGTTTTCTAAACAGTCTCTGGGACCCGTTTCTATTCTTCGGTTCTCAGAATTCCCAGCCTTCTCAGTTATGAACTGAAGTTAGTATTGGGCGATTGTTTTCAGTTTCTCATAGAATCCTAGAAGTTATGTTTTGTCCCCCACTGCCCTCGATAAAGTGATTCTATGTGGAACTTTCATTAGCTCTCCCTTAAAAGAAGTCTATTCATAAAACTGGGTGCAGTGTGTGGCATTGTTTCTCCATGTTAGCACGATGGGTGTTTTTCAGCTCTAACATTCTAGTTAATGAGGTTTAAGAAAATACTTTTTCGGTAATCGACCCCTCCAGACCGGAGGATTCTCCTCAACCCTGCGGCCTTATTCCCCTAGTCGCAAAGCCAGCACACTATGTCCAGCGTCCAGCGCTGGGGCCTTTGTTCCCCTTCGTGGTCATGTGAGTCTTGACCGACCTTTAACCTAGTGGGTGGGGGTTGGGAGTCGCTGGTCTTGGAACGTGGTCTCAGTGACCGTTGGGCACTCTGGTGCAGCAACGGCTGGGTGAGGACTCAACGGGACCCCTTCCAGCCTAGGCTGGCCATAGTTTGGGGACCCAGACAGCAACTGAGCACGGTAGTGGGCGGAGGGAAAGGCTTAGTGGCCAACAGGCTAAGGAAGCTCTGGGGGGGAGAGGCGGGGCATCTCGGGCCCTCCCCCGTGACCTGGGGTCCTCTGAGAATGGCGGGTGATAGATACTTCCCTCTCAAGGAGAAAAAGAAGGAAAGATGATGTGTAACGGTAGATGAAACTCGAAATCGGGGCTGAATCTCAGCCTCTTGTATAGAACATCATTCTCACATTGCTCCGTGCATTTACAATTATCACTTAATAAAAGCATGGTCGCTTTTAGGGAAATGTCTGAAAAACTACGAAGATGCAGAAAGGAGCTGACCGCTGCTATAGACCGAGCCTTTGAAGGAGTCAGGCATTCTCAGGAGGGCACAGCCCAGCTGAGGCTGGACGCCCCTTTGCTCACCTCCCTGCCGGTACACAGGCTGCTCTGCAGAAACCCACTGGCCGTGTGCCCCTCTGCTGCCCCATGCTCTGGTGCCTCGTGTGCTCCTGAGAATGAGAACCCGGCCTTTGGGCCACACCATATTTCAGTTAATGCAAAACCCCAGCCTTTATACTCCAAAAGAAAACCTCTGACCAGCAAGGAAAATGTCTTGATGCACTCTTCCATTTTGGCACGTGAAAGACAGTTTTGGAGAGCCGCAGGAGATGGGGAAAACTGGAGAAAAGAAAGTTTAAGGTGATTCTAATTTGATAGCTTACTAGAAACAGAGTTTGTTTAAAAAAAAAAAAGTTGAAGATCACAGATCTGACAAAGCTAGCCGCCTCTTGGGAGCACTGACTGTATACAAGAAATTCATGTTTTTTAGAATATGGGCCTGCAAACAGTTTTTATGTTTAGGTTGAAAGTCTGGTTATTTTCCAGTCATGGAAACCACTGTACCAAAGGATCATCGGTGTTTAACTATTTTTCAATTTGTGGGTAGTGCTGGGATTGAATCCAGTGCCTCACATGTGCGAGGTCAAGCGCTCTACCACTGAGCTACAAGCCTTAGCAATGTTTTGTCTGGCTTCATACTTTTGAGGATTTTTCCCAAGTTTTTTAATGTCTGTATTTTGTACATGTGAATGTTTTGCTTGCAGAGGCCAGAAGGCTATGGTATCACATCCCCT
This sequence comes from Tokudaia tokunoshimensis, assembly GCA_036184795.1. Taxonomy (NCBI): domain Eukaryota; kingdom Metazoa; phylum Chordata; class Mammalia; order Rodentia; family Muridae; genus Tokudaia; species Tokudaia tokunoshimensis. Next base: position 109,566,622 of record BTHU01000008.1, read on the forward strand.
GGAACCAGAGTTACTGACAGTTGTTACCATGTGGGCTCCTCAGAGCTGGAAGCAGCCAAGTGCTCTTTCAACCGCTGAGCCGGCTGTCTCCAGCTGCCAATTTTTTCTAATTTTTAAAATTGTGTTAGTCCGTCCATCCGTGTGTGTGTGTGTGTGTAGGCACACTGCCACAGCATGCTTATAGAAGTCAAAGGGAATCTCTCAGGAGTGGACTCTTTGCCCTGTGGGTTCAGGGAGTCAGCTCAGGTTGTCACACTCCCTAAGACCCAAGTGCAAGAAATGCAGGCATGAACCATCAGCCCTACAGAAACCTGGTTTAAACACAAAACAAAAATAATGCACACCGTCTTCCATGTTCAGAGCCAGGGCACTAGCCTTCGCCTTCCTTTCCCACACCTAGGTCTATGGCTAGGCCCTGCTTCCTGGATTTACTTCTGGTTTTGTTTCACTACTGTCTTAACCTTTTGGCACACACCTTTAGTCCTGGCCTTGGTAGGCAGAAGAGGTAGACATCTAGCCTAGTCTATAGTTGAGGACAGCCAGCGCTCTGGAGGGGCTTGGACTGTCTCCTTTAAATAACCTATTAACTACAAACTGCTTCATCCCCAGCATCCTGACCTGGAGCGGGGATGATTGCATGTGATGTGACGTAAATGTCTGGCCATCTTGTCTATCCCAAAGTCAAGGAATTGAGAAGCCATTTAACTGCAAATATATGTGTTGGTTTCTTTTTTTTTTTTTTTTTATCTTTTTTTTTTTTTTTTGGTTTTTCGAGACAGGGTTTCTCTGTATAGCCTTGGCTTTGGCTGTCCTGGAACTCACTCAGAAATCTGCCTGCCTCTGCCTCCCAAGTGCTGGGATTAAAGGCATGTGCCACCACTGCCCAGCTATGTGTTGGTTTCATAAAGATGAATGCAGCCTGTAATGGGAATGGGTCATTATGGTGTTGCTGTTAGTTTCTTCGCAGATTTGGTTAGCAGTTTCTGATACTGTCATAGCATAAATGGTGGTCACCAGTATATTTTAGTCTTAGATGGGCAAAAATGGCTACTGTCTTGAATCCCAAGCACTCAGGAGACAGAGGCAGGTCTACGCAGTAAGTTCTAGGCCAGCCAGGGCTACATAGTGAGGACCTTGTCTCAAAAACAACAAACCAGTTGCGTTTTGGATTTTCTGAAGTTTTTCTGAAAGAGTATCTAATTCCCCATCTTCTCCCCCAACCCCGTACCCGATCTGGACTGCAGGAAGGACATGGAGAGAGATTTAAAAGTTGACCCAAATATGCTGCTCAGCAGTTCTAGCCAAGAGGTTGGAAAGGATCTGCTAGACATGATTGGTAAGTAGAGAGCCCAGGCCCCAGGCCACGTGGTCTGTCTGTCACACACACCAGGAGTCCCATACATCCTGAGTTTGCTCACAGCAGACAATGAAAAAGTCAAATACCACTCCTTCAGGTCACACAGCAATAATATCATTACAGTGTCTAATGATTTTGGGTCCCTGAAGGAACAGATAGCAGCCACCAGGCCTTAGTCCTTGAATATAGAGCTGAAAGAAAAAAAAGGGGGGGGGATATAGGCAGAGGGAGGAGACAGCAGAGAGTCTCTCTAGGGGTAAAACGATAGCAGAAGAAATCCCTGTAGCTGGGGCGAGTGGCGCCTGCCTTTCCTTCCAGCACTCAGAAGGCAGAGGCAGACAGATCTGTAGGAATTTGAGGCCAGCCTGGTCTACAAATTGAGTTTCAGGCTAGCTAAGGCTACAAACTGAGATACTGTTGCAAAAAAATTAAAGTTTCACATCTCCCTTAAAAGTAGCCAGTTAGCATAGTCCTATATGTCCTATTTTTGAATATGTTAATTTTACTTTTAATTATGAATATGTCTATGTGTGTCTTAAGTGTGGATGTGTGCATGTGAGTGTGGGTGCTCTCAGAGGTCAGAGCTGTTCCATCCTTCTGGGGCTGGACTCCCAGGCGGCTGTGGAGTCACCAGGCATGGGTGCTGGGGACCAAACGGAGGTCTTTGCAGAGCAGTGAGGGCTGCTTACTGACAAGGCATCTCTCAAGCCCCAGTTTTCTTTTTAAAAAATTCTGTATTAATCTAGGCATGATTTACAGATTATTTTATGTGTATGAGTATTTTGCCTGCATGTATGTATGTATAGCGTGTACATCCCTGTGCCCACTGAGACCAAAAGAGCGTTCTGGGATTCCCTGGAACTGGAGTTCAGAGCTATGCCTTGTAGGTGCTGGGAACTGAGCCCAGGTCTTCTGCAAGAACAGCAAGTCCTTTTTACAGCTGAGCCTTCTCTCCATCCCCACCCCTACTTTTTTTTTTTGTTATGTTTTGGTTTGAGACTCCCTAGGGCTATGCCAAGCTTTTCTTTTTCAAACAGGGTCTGGCTGGGTAAGCCAGGCAAATCTCAAACTTAAAATTTTCCTGCTGATTCCTCTGAATATTGAGATAATCATTGTGCACTACCACACCAGCAGTTGGACATTTACCCTACAAACACTCTATATCTGTATGTTCTGTGACCGTGTGCCCTGTTTCTAAATGACTCCCATTGCACAGTGGACCAGCAGCTCCTGATGGAGGGATACATACCCTCAGACATTGACAGAAGGTATTGACATGAAAAAAATCTCCAAGTTAGAAAGGGTCCAGAGGGAGGCCCCAGAGCCTTTGTAACTCTGGCTGTTGCTTTGTGCCCATCATTTCCTTAGACCTCACCAGCACCAGTCCCATTTAGATTACCTGAAGGACCCTGGTTTTCATACCCTCTTGTCACTCTCCATAGGTCAGGGAGTTTTGTGAAATCAAGCCTGTGTGTTCAATTCATACCAACAATTGGGGCCAGATGAATTCTGGGGCAAAGGGAAGGTATCAGGCCCACCTTACATTGGAGCTCACTTGTCTGTGCTGGGACAGGAATGCCTAATTCTGCAGGTGACAATGCTATTCCATTTACAGTGTGTATATGTGTGCTTGCCAGCTTGTGGTAGTAGGTATCAGGCTAGACAGGTACTCAGGCATGAGTACGTCAGTTATGCCTGGACTGTCCTCAGAAACTTCTAAGTAGAGCTGTAAAGCCATATGTCCTTTTGTCCTTGTTGTTTTAAGACCATACAAGTATCCGAACTATTGAAGAACTGGCTGGAAAACTAGAATTCGAAAATGAATTGAACCGTGTGTGTGGACGCTGCCAAGACTCACCCTTCAAGGAGGAAGCCTGGGCCCTGCTTGTGGATGGAAGTCCTCAGAAGGCTTTGGATAATGACCCCGGTAGCCTCAAGCAGGCTTTGGATAATGACCCCGGTAGCCTCAAGCAGGCTTTGGATGATCAGAACATTGTTGAGACTATTCTGGACTTGGAAGAAGACTACAACTTGATGACCTCTTTTAAATACCAAATAGAGTGAGGAGACAGGATGTCAGAAGCCACAGTGGTTACCAGAATATGTCTTCACAGGGGTCGGCAGAGCCCTCATTGTCACACCTTGTTTAATTTCTGCTGAACCCCATTTTGAGCTGAGAGCCCAGGTTTTAGTTCTGCTATTTTGAAATGTTTGTAGTTTTTTGGACTTGACATTTTTTAAGGTGTACTTTTGGTTGGTGTTGAATATATACAGTCCCCCGGCAGGTCATAGGTTGTGCCTCTGCTCTTTGTCCTTGTATTCTTTTACATGAATCCCTGGAAAAATGTGGAAACCATAAAGAGGATGGGTTTGTTGCCTGGGGCTAGCCCATCACAGGTAAGCTCTACTCAGAAGAGCCAGGCTCAGGCTGAAGTTTGACTTGGGCTCGCTACTCTATTCTCCACACACTGCACACAATGCACACACCGCACATGGGGATCCCTGTCCCATGCTTTCCTCAAGTCCCTAGCCCTACCCTTCACAGAGCAATGCCTCTGCACAGGTCTGCTGCAATCAGTTTCTGGTAGGATCCCAGGCTGCCTCCTTTAGGATGATCCTATGAGGCCCCTTACCTAACCGATCCTCCACAGCCATGTGGACCCTGCTGGGGCACAGGGAGGGGAAGGTAAGCAGAGGTTTACCCATCCACCTTCACACCTGACCACCTCCACCCACCATGAGTAGTTCTATAGCACCGTGCTGAGCCAAGACAGGATGTGGAGAACCAGGCTATTGCCCCAAGGTTAGCATAGAAAAAAAAATGGTGATGGGCAAGCTGACTCGAAGTATATCATTGTTATTTTAACAGCTAGTTTAGTCTCTGGATTTGGCTCAGTGATACTGACTGGTATGTGATGAAGTGATCATGCCGTCACCTGGCAATCTCTGTCAAATGGACCTCCCTGATGAGTGCTAACTGGTTTCCAACCTGGGATGTTCATTGGCACTGCCTGACTGAGGCTAGAGAAAAGGACAAGTCTATCAGTGGCTCATGCTGGCTACGGGTCATTTAATCCCTGCAGGAGGGAGCCTATTCGACACTCCCAGCCTGTGCAGTGAGAGGTCCACTGTGAATGCTCTGCACCCTAGGCTATCTCTGCTCAGGCTGTTGTAGATGGAGAGGTGCCAGCCTACGTGAGATTCATGTTCATAAGCCAGTGCCTTGCTTAAGTGGATGTGGACTCTGTTTTGCTCTTGTTTTTTGAGAGAGTATATATATCCCTGGGTGTCCTAGAACTCCCTATGTAGACCAGGCTGGTATTGAACTCAGAGATCTGCCTGCTCTGACTACTGGGATGTACCATCACCACCCAGTGAAAAATTTTTGGTTTTTTTTTTTTTTTTTTTTTTTTTTTTGTGTATCTGTGTTAGTGTGTCACATGAATACAGGTGCTAGAGGACACCAGAAGAAGCCTCTGGAGCCCCTGGAGTTGGAGGTGTTAACAGTCATGAGCCTCCCATCATGGGTATTGAGAACCACTGGGGTCCTCTAGAAAAGTGGCAAGTACTCTTAACTGCCCAGACATCTCTCCGATCTCTCCGGCCCTCTTTTTTGTTTTTTTGAAAAGGGTCTCACTATATAAACCATTCTGCACATGCTATCCTCCTGCCTTAGCCTTCCGAGTTCTGTGATTACTGGTATGCACCACGACCACCAGTCTTCCTGTTCGCTGACATAATCTATGTGACATCACTGGGGATAAGTCTCAGGATTTGTTAGGACTACAAGTTTTTCCACTCTCAGGTTTATGGTCTTCTTTCCTTTAGTCTTTGGAGTAAAAGTAATCAAATCTAATTCATTCTTAAGGGTGATGATGGGTTAATAAGGCAGGAATTAAGCTCTTCCTCCACATCTGCTGGTATACATCTTTGGCAGGCAGAGGCAGATCTTTGTGAGTTCAAAGCCAGCCTGGTCTACAGAATGAGTTCTAGGACAGGAACAGCCAGGGCTGTTACACAAAGGGACCCAGTCTTGTCGGGTATGGAGAGGGCAGATGACAACAACCAAATTGAAAACAAAAATTAAATCTTAAAAGATGTAGGTGTGGCGGTTAAATGTCTGTGATCCCAGCACTTGGGAGATTAAGCAAGAGGGCTGCTAAAGAGTCCTCAGTCGATCCCGACTTTCTCGTAGTGCCGTGGTTCTCAGTCTGTGGGTCCGACCTCCTCGGAATTGAATGACCCTTTTACAAGTTCACATGTCAGGTATCCTACATATCAGACATTTACATTTTAATTTACAACAAGCAAAATTGCAGTTATAAAGTAATAATGGAAATAACTTTAGGGTTGAGGTCTGTACAACATGAGGAACGATATTAAAGGGTCATAGCGCTGGGAAGGTTAGGAACCACAGTAACAGTATACAAGCCAAAGGGGAGAAAGAATGCTTCATATCTATAATATACCTACAAAACCACAGTCCACAGTCTATGATCATGAGGCAAATGTTAGACAAACTCAGACAAGAGGATATTCTAGGATACCTGGCCAGAACCGGATTTTCCAAGGTCATGACAACACAAGGATTCAAAACCCCAGACGTCCAGAGACTAAGAAGATACAATAGCCAAGCATGTGGATCCTGGACTGGAGCTAAAATGGTAAAGGACATCAGTAGCAATGAGTGAAGTCTACCTGAAGGCTGGGATCAGTGTATTGGGAGTTTGACAGATACACCAGTTTTATGTCAACACTGAAAAAGACAGGCAGAATATACTCATGCTCACTTGATTTGCAGTTGTCTATAAATCTAAAGGTTTTCCAAAACTTAACATTTAAAAAATACAATCAAGGAGCTGGAGAGATGTCTCAGAGGTTAAGAGCACTGACTGCTCTTCTAAAGGTCCTGAGTTCAAATCCCAGCAACCACATGGTGGCTCACAACCATCTGTAACAGGATCTGATGCCCTCTTCTGGTGTATCTGAAGACATGACTGTACTCATATACATAAAAAATAAAATTAATCTTTTTAAAAAATGTAATCAGGGCCGGGCGGTGGTGGCGCACACCTTTAATCCCAGCACTTGGGAGGCAGAGGCAGGAGGATTTCTGAGTTCCAGGCCAGCCTGGTCTACAAAGTGAGTTCCAGGACAGCCAGGGCTACACAGAGAAACCCTGTCCTGAAAAACCAAAAAGGGCTGGAGAGATGGCTCAGTGGGTAAGAGCACATGACTGCTCTTCCAAAGGTCCTGAGTTCAAATCCCAGCACCCACATGGTGGCTCACAACCATCTGTAAAGTGATCTGACGCCCTCTTCTGGTGTGTCTGAAGACAGCTACAGTGTCCTTACATAAATCTTTGGAAAAAATATTTTCTATTCTTACTTACAGTAGACATGTATCATTTCAGTATAAAGAAATCATGTGTGTCAGCTGATCAGTCCCAGAACTCAGAAGACCAGGCAAGCACCTCTCACTGAGCTTCACACCAACCCTAATTCCCCTCTCCATCAATCAACCCTGGATACTGTCACTAGCTTCCTATCAGCCACCAACTGTCACAGTTTGTGAAAACTGAACAGATGGTCTCCAGCCATACAGGACTCCTATAGGACCCCTGGATGTCAAAGGTCTCACAAAACCAAGTCCTAGTTGAGGTTGTAAGACTCGACCAGTCTTAACTTACCAGACCCCCTGAGTGGACCACACAGAGACGGAAACCGATGCAAACACAAGAGGAATTTTTATTAAAACCAGCACGCTGGGGCCACCAGAGAGATGACCCTGTACCTCGTGCTGCTCAGGCCTTTATACTCTCCTCAGGGCTGCCGCCATTAAGCACAATGCGATTGGCAGAACAGGGTTACATTCAAACTAATTGGCTGTTAGGTGATGAGGTGGCTAGGTGGCCAATGGTCAGTCCTTTGGAATGCGTCCCCACCCTTAGGTCGGTCTCCCCCTCCCCTTTGTGGTCTGAGGAATGTAACTCAGCCTCTGACCTTTTTAAAGTTTCAAGGTCACAGGTCAAGGTCTAGTCTCCACCACAGCTTAGAAGGATGAGGATGGAACCCTAACCATGCAACAACACTTTGAAGTGATGGGGTCTTGGTTTTGCTTATGGTGGAGTTACTGGCCCTTGGGAATGTGAACTCAAGGAGAAGACAAGGAAGGATAATCCAAGCTCCCTCTGGCCAGAAAGGTAGGTTTTCCTTTTAGTAAAGGCTTTATGTGAAAATTTGATTTAGGAAATAAGGAATTCATTTTAAATATCCAAATGATATTTTTCCTCAGTATAGAAACAGATGCTTGGCAAAGTAGGTGAGTGTCAAGTCTCAGACACGGCAGCCCCAGATTACTCAAGTGGGCCCAGGACCTCCTCATTTATTTATATCCCCTGGCTTACTAATGTGCCCCTAAGGCCCTTCCTGCCTTTATCATCCACTCGGTGGGGAAGAAGAGGAATGGTTTTTCAGGAATTTGCTGAAGAGGATATAGAAGCCTAAAACAGCACTTAATACAACTAAAGGTTTTCAGAGTCCAAAGCATTCATGATGTATGACAGTTGATGCTGGTCATGTCTGAAAAACTTGGAAATGTTTGACGTCATTCAGCTTCCCTCCCCCGCAGTTCATCTTGGCACACCAAACAATCACTGAATTGTTTCCGTGGAAACACCAGAGCACAATTTGGATTACCAGAATCAAAATAGAAACAAGGCAAATTCAAGAATAAATAGGAGCAGTGGAACCTGCTAGCTGCAAACTGCAAATTCAAATCATAGCATAAGTCAGATGAGAGGCTGGGCCCATCCACCCTTGTGATTTTCAGGTTCTGTGGCTGCATTCCACCAATATGCTAAATCCAAAGCTTCAGAAGTAGACAGAGACAATAAAGCAAGAGACAGTCTACAGATGTTTCTAGAACAAAAAATTGGATAGCTGGAGGAGGCTTAGGAAGGGCCTGCTGCAAAGAGAGAGTTAAATAGCAGTGGGAAGGTAGGCCAGGCAAGGGCAGAGCAGCTGCTGCCAAGAGCTTGAAATTGGCACTGCCCTCGGGCCAACTACGTGACAAGTGTTTCCCACACTAAGCATGGCTGCCATCCTGGCTACCTAGATTAATTTCAAGGCCCTATAACTGAATGCCCTACCCAGGTGCGGGGCACTCAGCAAGTCTCTGCGCCTGTGCCTGAGGGGAAGCTCCACCAGGCGCTGAAACCTCAGCTAGTGGTCTTCTCACCACTAGCTCTCAGGACTCCCAGCATGCCTCCTGCTCTCCACTCCGGGAACAGTACAGCAGCTACTGTTCTACTTCCCCTAACTCCTTGCTCTTCTCTTGAACCTCAGAGAAAATTCCAGAGGAATCAAGAGAATGGAAGGGAAACAGGTAGTGGAGTTGGGGAGCCTGAGTCCCACACCTTTGCATCCAGGAACAAGCTAGTGGGATGTTAAGGCCATCCTGACACAGATGGAATTGTAAGATGGCCAAGAAAGCCAGTAGAAAGGGCTTGTCTGGGGGCCGAATGGTGCTTTTCCGACTGTGGAGGCACACGACCTTAATATGGCAAGAAAAAATAAAAAACTGATGTTACTAGGTTACCTGATTGTTGAGGATTGCTAAAAAAGACTGTCACCCCCAGATCATGTTCTGATAATTTGTTTTCTTCTTGGTATGGGATAATGTTAATATTTTAGGTTCAAACTAAATATTTACAGAAGGAATGAAATCTTACTCAGGAACTGTATTTGAAATGGATTCAAGCCCTAATGTGGAAGAGCTGTCATAGACTGGTAAATGTATGATAAGTTCTAAGACTGGCTTTAAAATTTTTTTTTAAGTTACAAACATATCCAGGGAGGGTAGAGAGGTGACTCCTTCTCTGGGCGCACTGGGTGAGGACGTCAGGGGACATTTCCTGTGAAGGAGAATGGGAATAAGCAGGAGTCTGTAGCTTCAGCAGCAAAAGGACGCCATAGAAAAACCAGATTTCAAGGTAGGGGTTTGTTTGGTTTTTTTGAGGGTTTGTTTGGTTTTTGATTTTTGAGACCGGAGGTCTCTGTCCTAGAACTCACTCTGTAGACCAGGCTAGCCTCAAACTTAGAGCTTCACCTGCCTCTGTGTCCTAAATCCTAAGATTAAAAGTGTGTGTCACCACCATCCGGCTTGAAGACAGGGTTTTTTGTCTTTGTTTTTTTAAAGATGTATTTATTATTATATGTAAGTACACTGTAGCTGTCTTCAGACACTCCAGAAGGAGGGAGTCAGATGGTTGTGAGCCGCCATGTGGTTACTGGGATTTGAACTCAGGACCTTTGGAAAAAAGAACACTAACTCAGCTAGATCAGTATGAGATAAAACAGGGCAAGAGAATGAATGGTCCTCAGAACCCACAGGGTAGTAGGAGAGAACCAACACACACACAGACACACACACTCAAAACATAAAAAGGCCATTTTACTGGTAATATGTAAATGGATACAGGACTGTCAGGCAATTAAGTGCTGTAGTCAACTTCATTTCCATCCTAGAGTAACAGAGGGTGGAGCACTCAGCAGACTCTCCATCCTCCCTCCCTAGCCCTCCCACCACATCCGCCCCTGTGTAGCTACATACAGCTCTAGGAGCATCTGAAGAGCCAAAAATGTTGTGTGTTCCAGAGACGTGTTTGGGACTGTCACGCTCACCAAGTCTGGCAGGAACATTAAAAAAAAAAAAAAAGCAAAAAGCCATAGGAATAAAATAAGACACAATACTCCTTCCCAATGATTGCCAGAGGTATACATTGTAATATTTAATTATTTCTGTCTCGCTAGAGACACATTTACTGCTTATTCTATCAAAACACCCAGCTAGTAGACACTGCATCACATCGACTTTGATGCCATTACACAAAATGAAATAAATACTTTTGAAGAAACAGAGCATGTTACAACAGCAGAGACTAGCAACATAGGGTCCATCTTTGGCACTTTACAGTCAGATAGTTCTAGAAGGGCTCATTCACAAGTACTGAAATAATATCTAAATTCACAGGATTTCAACTTTGAATTAAAATAGTAAAACAATAAACATCAACAAGAGACAAAAATAAAATATGACTAATACTACAATTGTTCAAGAGGAATCAGTCCCTTTGGTCTCGAAGCTTCCTTCTGATGGCCCTGCTGTCTGGGAAGGGCTGGAGAGAAGCTTTATTGCTGGATCTCAGGCGTGAGCCTCCAAACCCCACTTTCATAAGCAGCTTTAATACTCTGTGTTTTGTCTTGGGTGGTGGTGGTTGTTTTGGTTTTTCAATACAAGATTTCTCTGTGTAGCCCTGGCTGTCCTGGAACTTGCTCTGTGGACTAGGTTGGCATCAAACTCAGATCTGCCTGCCTCTGCCTCCCCAGTGCTGGGATTAAAGGTGTGCACCACCAGCACCAGGATTAACACTCTATTCTTAAGGAGTCTCATTTACAGCTGAGAATTGAGACATGCTTATAGAACCAACATTCTGAAGGCTGAGGTAGGAGAAAATTATACATTCAAAGGCAGCCAAGGCTACATAATAAACCTCTAATAGTGTACCCTGTAGGCTGGGCAGTGGTGGCGCATCCCTTTAATCCCAGCACTTGGGAAGCAGAGGCAGGTGAATTTCTGAGCCCAGTCAGGTCTACAGAGTGAGTTCCAGGACAGTCAGGGCTACACAGAGAAACCCTGTCTCAAAAAACCAAAAAAAAAAAAAAAATAGTGTACCCTGTAACATGTCGTCTCGGGGAAAATACAAAACTCTTTTTACAGCACTAGGTAAAGATAAAGCTAAGGCTCAGAAAGGTATCAGTCAGGTGTAGGAAAGTTTTGAGAGCTACTCCTGTAGTCACAAAAGTTTCTGAGAGTTCGAAATCATATTCCATAAGGAAGCCAATGCCCTTTTCAGAAAGTACACACAGCAGCTTTCTGATGCCTTACCACAGGCTACCCCCTGAGTTCTCTTCACTGTCTCCACACATTTCTTCCCCATTACTTCCCGTTGTGAGCAACAACTGATATTGAGAGTACTGGGTTCTCCCCACGATCAGTCAAGGCCTCTGACTCTGAGGCTGAATAAGCCAGCTTCAGATGCTGTGTACTGCTGCTCAATCCAATGTCCTACAGTTTGTAGTTCTAAAAGTACAGCTAAAGTCAGTGTTGGCAGGTTAGAAATTATCATCGCTGCTATCAAAATCTGGGTCACAGAGCAAATTCTTCCCTCCCTCCTTACACAGAGGAGGCTCTAGGTTTTCAAGGCTGAGGTCACTGAACCAGTTTATCTGCTGGTCCCCCTGGGAACTGTGGTCTGTGGAAGAGCACTGGGAAGACTGCAGGAGGGTCCCTTGCGTTGCCCTTGTCGTCTTACTGGTCTCTCCCAAAATATGAGAGGTTGGCTTTGTGGAGCTTCTGGGGGTTGGCCAACAGATGAGGGGCCCCTGCGGATTACTAACTGGAGATCGGGGACAGTGATCCCCGTCCATGAAAGCACGGGCCTTCCTCGAGGCCTGCTCTTGCTTCCTAGCTAGAAGCCCGCCTCTCTTTAGCCTTCTGGGTTGCTGCTTCTTGCCTCTCCTCCTTTTTCTGCAGGTCCTGCCTTTCTGTTCAGTTGCTGACTGTTCAAATGAGTCGAAAGAACACATGCTCTGGGCCTCACATTTGACACAGACATTCTTCACTCTAGTTTCTGACTTACTTAAGTCCAGCTGTGAAGCTCCTTGGGCAATCAGACCCTGGTCACTGCCAGTCTTCTGGCTTGGGAGGCTAGAGAAGTGGCCACTGAGACCTCTGGAGGTCATAACCCAGTTTTTGCAGTAAGTCTCCTTGGTCTTGTTCTTCACATGCTTATTGCTTCTGTGGGGCCAGTCTGTTGGCAATGCAGCCTTTTGAAAAACATCACTCTCTGCTCCTTCCTCCCAGACACCAAACTCCCCAGGCCTCTGGGAAGTCCTGCTGGGATTTCCTGTAGAAGGCTCCTGGGCCTGCCAAGTAGCTGGCTCCTCTGTGGGATACTTTTCCTGCCCAGTAAAATGGAGGCCCTGGGTCAGAGACGGGGAGGTCTGAGAGCTGCTGTCTTTCAGATGCCCAGCCACCTGAGGCACAGAGGTGAATCTTTTCAGCTCTTCTAGGACACCAGGCACAAGGAGCTGGCCCAGGCTGTCACAAAGTTGCTGGAAGTTCTTACTCTGCTGGACAACTAAAACTTCAAGGTTCTTCAGGGTAGATTTCATCTCCATAAATTCTGCTTGTCTCTGGGAAACAAAGTGAAAGAGGAGACTGATGGACTAGATGAAGTGTGAGGACAGATGTGGGGAGGGGCAGATGTGGGGACTGAGTTCATACCCTAATTCCAGTGCTGAGGCTGCATCAAGAGCACTAACGTCCATGAGGGGCTGGAGGGTCAGACACCTCAGTGCTTAAGAGCACAGGACCCAGGTTCAGTTCCAGGTACCCACATGGTGGCTTACAACCATTTGTACCTCCAGTTCCAGGGGACCGAATGCCTTCCTCTGACCTCTGTGAGAACCAGGCATATTCATGGTACAGAGACACACATGCAAACAAACACTTGTATATATAAAAAGAAATTAATCTAAAAATATAAATTCAAAAGAGGATTAACATGGGTCTGAGGCTAGCTTGGGCTTCATAGTCAGCTCTAAACAGCCTGTGCTACAGAAGAGAGACCCCGTGTCAAAACATAAAATAATAAGAATGTGAGAAGCAGCCAGTGGACAAAGGCTAGTCCCTTACAGAGTAAGCACAGGAACACTGGGAGCGAGGCCTGGGCCCACATCCTGCCAGGGAACCCTGGGGGTAGGCTGTATCCTGACTTAACGAAAAGACCACTATCTCGAGCTTTTGTCTTGGGTGGAAATCTCTCGCACATTAAGTGTCTCTCTTGATCTCAGAGATGAAGCTTAAATCACACATGGGTAGTGGCAGGTACCTGTATCTGAGCTCCTCGGGAGGCTCAGGCAAGCACACTTGAGTCCATCACCTCAGGACAAGCCTGGACAACAAAGTCAACCAAATGAGAGCTTGGTGTCCATACTCACAGCTGCACATGTCCTCTGTATTTCAAGGATGGCCTGCTCCACGCTGCCTTTGTCTTTCACTGACTCAACCATCAGGTTATGCTGGACCTGGGCAGTCTCTTGAACTAAACCAAACAAAGAGAAAGTCTTCCTAAGGACTAATGATGTGCATCACCTGCTCAGAGCACGGCAGTGGAAAGGAAGGGGCTGCATCCCAGCATGCAGTATGACACATCACATCCTCTCTGCTAATGTCCAGGACTCGGTCCTCTTGACCCAAATAGTCTCTCCACAAGCACAGGCCTGCAGTCTTTGCACTTGGAAGGTTGTGAACCATAAGGATGTTATGAATCCTAGGTAAGACCATGTCTAATAAAATAAGGTAAAACAAAATAACACAACCTTCCCACAAATGCACCAATATTTATCGACCATCTTTCTATATACCAAACACTGAACATGCATACATACATCCATACATATTATGTACATATTGTTAGCAACCAGGCGTTTCCACAAGTCTGCCCTCAGAGATCTAGCCACAGCTTTACAGTTGACACGCACTGACACCCACCTCTACTCCCAGGTACAACAGGTGCAGTACAGAAAAGTTTCAGGCCACCCCAGATCTCTCTCTCTCTCATTCCGTTTCTCTCTTTCATGTTCCCTCTGTCTCTCCCTCATTCTGTCTTGTTCTTTGTCTGTCTGTCTGTCTGCTTGTCTGTCTCCATCTGTCCCTCATGTCTCAACTCCTAAACAGCTCTCCTTCCCCCAATAAACCTCTTACACTAGATCTGTTGTTGGCATAATTTCTTAGCAGCATGCCTTGGCACAGGCCACTAAAGATACCCCCACCGTCCCCATTTTATCCTAACACACACACACACACACACACACACACACACACTTTTTTGTTGTTGTTTGTTTTTGGATTTTGTTTGTTTTCAAGACAGGCTTCTATTTGTGTAGCTCTGCTTGGCTTGGAACTTACTCTGTGGACCAGGCTGGCCTTACACTCAGAGATCTGCCTCTGCCTCCTGAGTGCTAGGATTAAGGGTATGAGTCAACCACAACCAGGCTGGGACTAAAGGTGTGCACCACTATACCCAGCTACACTGTTTAAAAGAAAGAAATTTTGTCAGGGAAAACAGGTAACTAATGACAAATGTAAGAATAACTGTTATATAATACAATATGTGCTATAAGGAAAAGGGTACCAAGTTTTAAAGTGCATCACTTTTTAATTTTTGTTTTTGTTTTTTCCGGTTTTTCGAGACAGGGTTTCTCTGTGTAGCCCTGGCTATCCTGGAACTCACTCTGTAGACCAGGCTGGCCTCGAACTCAGAAATCCGCCTGCCTCTGCCTCCCAAGTGCTGGGATTAAAGGCGTGCGCCACCACCGCCCGGCTTTTGTTTTTCTTTTTAAACAGGGTCTCTCATAGCCCAGCCATGGCCTCAAACTCCATATCAGTCAAGGATGACCTGGAACTTCAGAGCAAGCCCATGACTTGACTTACTGAGTCATCTCACTGGCTAGCTTTCTTGCTTTCTTTCCTCCTTTCTTTCTTCCCTTCTTTCTTTCTTCCTTCCTTTCTATTCATTCCTTTTATTTATTTAGGTTTTTTGAGATAGGATTTCTCTGTGTAGCCCTGGCTGTCCTAGAACTTACTCTGTAGATAAAGCTGGCCTCAAACTCACAGACATCCACCTGCCTTCTGAGTGGTCAAATTAAGAATTTGAGCCAGCTACCATTGAATATTTATTTATTTATTTATTTATTTATTTATTTATTTATTTATCTGAGATCTATTTCTTTACTATGCATACAGTGGTCTGCCTGCATGTATGCCTGCATGCCAGAAGAGGGCACCAGATCTCATTATAAATGGTTGTAAGCTATCATACAGTTGTCGGGAATTGAACTCAGGACCTCTGGAAGAGTAGCCAGTGCTCTTAACTCCTGAGCCATCTTTGCAGACCCCATTAATTAATTTTGAGACAGATATTCACTATATAGTTCTGGCTGGCATAGAATTCACAAATATCTGCCTGTTTCTGCCTGCAGAATGCTGGGATTAAAGGCCTACCACTCCTGTTTTTGTTTTTTGTTTGTTGTTGCTGTTGATAGGGGTGGTTTTGTTTTGTTTTTCTTTTTAAGACAAGCTCTTATGTATCCCATGAAGGGACCAGCATCTGATACAAGACACCCCATGATCAAGTTCTCAGCACAAAAGAGATATTTATTTGTACCACAAGGACAAAGAGCCAGGAATAAGAGGAGACAGAGGCATGAGGGTGGGGTGGGGAGGGAGGGATATTTGTCTGGACGGACAAAGGACTGACTGCCTCTGGATAAAGAGGAGACAGGCAAATGATTTATGAAGGTAAAAGGGGAAACTTCATGTTAGGATGAGGTGTTTAATTTTGATTAGATACGTTAATTAGGGAAGCCAAAAGGGGACTTTTGATTACTGGATCTCAACACTTAGATAGCAGATCCTTGGTAGTCAGCCTCAGGGGAGAAAGTTGCCAAATAAGGGAATTGACCTTGGCGGCCAGCTTTAGGATTGTAATCTAATGGTTTTTAGCAAGGAAACTGAACTAGGGGAAGGACAAGGGCTGACAGCCATGTTTGCCATGCCCAGGCTAGCTAGAGTCCCTTCAGCCCAGGCTGGTTTCACACTTCCAAGGCTGTCCTGAATAGTCTTGCTTCTACCTCTCAAGTATCTGAATTACTGGTGTTACTTCACCATACTCAGCAAAAGGATAGCTTTTAAATCCAGAACAGAGCCAGTTACAGAGGTGTATACCTTTAGATGGTACTCGAAAACATAGCACCCTCCACTGTTTCTATATTTGAAACTACACAGGCCAAGTGGTGGCTCACACCCACCACACCAGCTCTTAGGAAGGTGCAGGAAGAGAGCTATCATGCTTCTGAAACCAACCTTGAAGCCATGGTGAACTCCAGTCTAGCCTGTCTTTTTTTTGTTCTTTTTCTTTCTTTTTTGGGGGGGTGGAAGTCTGTATAGCCCTGGCTGTCCTGGAACTCACCCTGTAGACCAGGTTGGCCTTGAACCCAAAGATCTATCTGCCTCTGGAAGGCTGGAATTAAAGGCATGAGCCTCCACTACTCACCACTGTCACCCCCACACACCATCACTTTTTTTTTTTGGTTTTTCAAGACAGGGTTTCTCTGTGTAGCCCTGGCTGTCCTGGAACTCACTCTGTAGACCAGGCTGGCCTCGAACTCAGAAATCTACCTACCTCTGCCTCCCAGTGCTGGGATTAAACGCCACCATTGCCCAGCCTACCATCACTTCTTATAAAGCAATGGAAAGCTAAAAGAGTCCATGACTGTGGCACCTACAGAAGCGTTACTCCATCACATCATACAAGGAAGCATACACTCAGCACTGCTACTTGGGAGGCTAACAGTTCTAGTTCTAACCTATCTAAGCAGATGCACAGTTGCCCTTGTGGTGATGCCCAGGTTGGAAGTTGGCGGATAAACAGTACAGTGCTTCCTTTCAGACAGATGGAAATTATTTTATGAGCCATGCAAAGGCATTGATTTTTGTAAATGTGAGTGAGCTGACTTTAATTAGTTTAAAATAAAAAAATAAACAAATGCAAACAAGTACAGATGCAGAAGCATCTAATTTCTTGGAGAATAATAATCCTAGAGAAGTGTCTAGCTAAGGAGAACAGTGTGTTGGGTGTTTATAAAGGCATTCATCTACATATAAATCACTTAATTGGTAGGGGAGGGGATTTTGTAAACAGCACTCTATAACTGACATTAAGACCAAGGCTGATTCATCACAAAACAACTCTCACTGAAACGAGGCAGTGAGAAGAACAGCAGGTGACTGGAGTATGCTAACTCCTAAGGAGGAGTGTGTCGACAAAGAGCACAGCGGACAAGCCATGTGAGACTCCGGAGGCTGCTGATCCATTTCAGGCACGCGGTGAGGCTGGCAGAGCCACCCTGATACAGCAAGTGGCGGAGGAGAGGCTCAGTACTTCATAAAAGCCATCATGGGATCCAAGTGTTGGCATGGGCTAGTGAGAGCTCGGTGTAACCCCCCGCTCTTCCAGATGATCTGGGTTTGATTCCCTGCACTTACACAGCATGGTGGCTACGACTGTCTGTATACCAGTCCTAGGGAACCCTTCACATTCTAAGTCTGAGCTACTTAAGGAATGTTCTCTAATATATACTTTTAGCCTGGTCATTTAGAAGTTCTAGGCCAGCCAGTGCTACATAGACAAACATTTTTTTCCAAATAAATAAAATAAAAAATTACACGAAAGTTTACAAGCCAGGTGTGGTGAAGCAGGCCTTTAATCCCAGCACCTGGGAAGCAGAGGTGGCCAGCCTGGCAGTGAGTTCCGAGCCGGCCAGGGCTGTGTTGAGAGATACCCTGCCTCAAACCAAAACCAAAACCAAACCAAACCAAACCAAAAAAGTATTGTCACATAGCAGTGGGCTCCATTATGCAGGCCTAATTTTATGCACTTAACTCTTAATTGTGAACAATATGAAATCACCCTGGAAGCCTGGGTAGGGTCAGAAAGTTCACATCCATGGCTCACCAGTGCCCTCTGCTGCTAACATTAACCTTGGCAAAAATTAAAAAAAAAAAAGAACAAAAAAAAAAAAACCATGGGACACTCACAAGTCTTGGCTATGGCCTCCACAGAATCTAAAATAGACTGGCTTCTAGAGCTGAGATGTTCTTCAGACTTTTCCACAGATGTCTGCAACTAAGAAACAAAATTAAGAAAGGAATCATATGGTGACTGGAGAATTATTGGTCAGAGGTTAGGAGCACTGTATGCTCTTCCAGAAGATCAGGGTTTAATTTCCAGCACCCAAAAGGTAGTAGCTCACAACTGTCTATAACTCCAAGTTCAGGGGATACAATGACTTCTTCTGCCCTCCAAGGACACTGTGCACGTGGTTCATAGACGTGCATGCAGACGGAACACCTGATACATAAACTTAAATATTAAAAAAGAAAAGAAAAAAGAAAGTGCCACGCGTTGTCTTACTGACGTGGAGAATTGTCATTTAAGTAAAGCAGTAAAACCGCGGCTGCTCTGCGTGTGCTACAGGACACTCGAACTCTCTGAACCTTAGCTGAACCTACCTTGTGAATGACTTCTGGAAAATGAGAAACAAAGTTGTGCAGCGTCTCACTAGAGTTGAGAGGAAAAAAGGAGAAGAGAATAAATCCTGTGCCCTACAGAAAAACCACGAATAACGAAGCTGGAGTCTGCCTGAGAGCGCTCCGTTATCCAGCCTGACTCTAAGGGCCTGCTTTCCAATGTGAAGGCATTCTCTCCCTCCCATCCTGCGGCTTCCTTACTTCCCTTTCACCCCACCCATCCCCCGCCTCCGAGTTTAAGATCTATTTATCACACGTGTCTAAGTGTTTTGTCTGTTGTATGTCTCTGTGTACCATATGCATGCCTGGTGCCCAAGGAGGTGAGGAGAGCTTGGTGGTTCTCCCAGAACTGGAGTTATGGACCTTCGTGAAGCACCATGTAGGTGCTGGGAACCAAACCCGAGTCCTCTGCAAGAACAGTGCTGAGGCAGTTTCCCAGCTCTCCTTCCTGCCTTTTTGAGACAGGTTGTTGTACATGCCTTATCTGTCCTACTTTCGATAGCACCCATGCATGCAAAGTAAATAAAGAGATGTGATAATTAAAATAATTGGGTATGATAGTGTCCTCCTTTTACCTCAGCGATTAGTAGGTAAAAGCAGGTGGATTTCTGTGAGTTCAAGGCTAGCCTGGTCTAGAGAATTCCTGGCCAACCACAACCACATATCACTGTGTCTTAAAACAAGCAAACAAAACCATGTACATACACAAAATAGTTTAAATTACAACTTTTGTATTTTTTAGTTAAAAAACTTTAATTTACATACATTTTGTGTTCATGCACAAAGGCACAGCACTCATGTGGAGGCTAGCAGAAACTTGAGATGTCAGTTCTCTTCTTCAGTCATCAATCAATATTCTGGGGGTTGGGCTGGAGAGATGGCTCAGTGGTTAAGGGCACTGACTGCTCTTCCAAAGGTCCTGAGTTCAATTCCCAGCAACCACATGATGGCTCACAACCATCTATAGTAGAATCTGATGCCCTCTTCTGGTGTGTGTCAAGACAACTACAGTGTACTCATACATAAATCTTTTTTTAAAAAGACAAACCAAAAGAAAGGACAAAAAAAAAAAAGATTCTGGGGATTAAAGTCATGTTGTCAGCAAGTATTTCCACCCACTGAGTTATCAACTGGCCCCTGACTATTTTTGATTATATTCATTAGAGTTCCTGTGTGTGTGCACATGCCTGCATGTGTATACAGTGTGGAGTGGAGGTCAGAGGACAATTGTGAGAGAGAGGTGGTTCTTTCCTTCACCATGTTCATCCCAGGGATTAATATCAGGACACCAGCTTTTGTGGCAAGTTTCTTTACCCACTCAGTGCATTTTATTAGGTTTGTCCCTAAATATTGTTTATATCTGTATGAGTATTTAGTCTGCATGTATGTATTTGGTACACCATATGTGTGCCTAGTGCCTGTGAAGGCCAGAAGAGGGCAATGGATCCTAGAACTCGGTTACAGTTATGAGCTATTTTGAGTGCTGAGAACTGCACCTAGGTCCTCTACAGAAGCAGCAAACACTCTTAACTGCTAAGCCATTTCTCCAGATGCAGACAATTCCTGGCAATGCTCCTGCCTCAGCCTTCTAAATTCAGAGGATTTGGGAAAAAGCCACAATGTCTGGTTTTAAATTTTCTTTCTTTGTTTTTGCTTGTTTGGTTGGTTGGTTTGGTTTTGTTTGTTTTGGTTTCCTTTGGTTTTTCAAGACAGGGTTTCTCTGTATAACAGTCTTGGCTGTCCTGGAACTCTCTTTGTAGACCAAGCTAGCCTCAAACTCACAGAGATCTGCCTGTCTCTGTGAGAGGTGTGAGACAATACACCTGGCTTACATTTTTATTTTATGTGTATGAGTGTTTTGCCTATACTCCATACTCCATGTGTATGCCTGGTGCTCCCAGAGTCCAGAAGAGGACATAAGATCCTCTGGATCTGAAGTTATCAATGGATGTGAGCCACCATGTTGGTACTGGGAATTGAACCCACGTCCTCTGGAAGAGCAATAATAGCTCCCTATTTCTAGGGGAATTATTTTTAATCAACTGAATAAAAAAATTCATATAGAACAGTACTTGAGAGGCAGAGGCAGGTGGATCTCTGAGTTTGAGGCCTGCCTGGTCTATAGAATGAGTACCAGGACATCCAGGGATATACAAAGAAACCCTGTCTGGAGAAACAAAACAAAACAAACAAACAACAACTGGATTACAGTTATGAGCTGTCATGAGTGCTGAGGACCAAAAAAAGAAAAAAGAAGAGGAAAAAAAAAGAAAAAGATAAAGTAATTCTGTCCACATCCAGTTGTGCATGGTGGCCCATGCCTTCTATCCTAGCACTGGGGAAGCCAGGGTAGAGGCAGTTGAGTCTCTGACAATTCCAAGTCAGCCGTGTCTATACAGTGAAACCCCATCTCAAGCTATATGATCTGAGAAATAAAATCTAGAAGAAAAACATTTAGACAGAAGCAATATAATATTACTTGAATTTTGCATTTTTCAAAAAATCTAGTTTTTGACTTCCAGAGACAAAAATTACAGTGGTTACGTTAAAATCCACAAGTCGCATTGAAGAAGGCATAAAGTAATTACTAGCTGGGTACTGGTGGCCCATTTCTATGACTCCAAGAGTTGAGAGTCTAAGGCAGAGGGATCATTACAAATTTTAAGCCAGTCTGGGTTATACAGTGAGGTCCTGTCTCAAACAAACAAAACTATAATAGAAAAACTTACCAGGCAAGAGTGTGACCACTACGGAGATGGCTCCTACATAACAGAAGGTCTTAAGTTCTAGACCAGGCACCCACAGCTAGGCATAGTCTTGTAATTATAGTCTCAAAAGCTAGCTAAACTAGCTTAATTAGAGAACCCCAGGTCCTAGTGAGAGACCTTGCTTCAAAAACCAAGGCAGGGTGGGGGTGGGTGGGAAGACAGCTCAGTAGATAAACTATTTGCCTTGGAAGAGCAGGGACCTGAGTTTGGAGCCCAGCATGTACATAAAAGCCAGGCCTGGGGACCCATGTCTGTGATCCCAGTGCTGGGAAGACAGAAGCACAAGATCCTTGGTACTTGCTAGTTAGCTAGTGTAAGCTGAATTCATGAGGTCAAAGTTCACTGAGACAAAACTTATGAGGAAACCAAAAAAGGTGGAGAAAGAATGAGGGAAACCATCTCAAGTCCAACTCTGCTCTTCACAGACAGGTGCACACGCACAGTGACGGTTAGTTTCAACTGCCAACTTGACAATGTAAAATCACCTGAGAAATGAATCTCAATAAGAAATCATCCAGATTAAGTTGATCTGTGGGTATATTTCTTAGTGATTGTCTTCATTTTATTAATTGACACGAGAAGACTGAGCCTAAAGACGCAGTCCCATTCCCTAGGTGTGGGTCCTGAACTATAGAAAAAGGGAGAAAACAGGCAGGTATCCATCCCTCTGCTCTCAAACTGTACATATGTTGTTATCAGTTGCTTCAAGTTTCTGCTGTCTTGACTTCTCTACAGAGATGGACTATAACCTGGAGTCTGAGCCAAATGAACTACTCTTCCTTATTCAAGCTGTTGCTTTGTTTGTTTTTTGAGTCAGAATTTTTCTGTGCAGCTCTGGCTGTCCTGGAATTCACTCTGTAGACCAGGCTGGCCTTGACCTCACAGAGATCCACCTGCCTCTGCCTCTGGAGTACTGAATTAAAGGTGTGCACCACCACCCCTCTAGCTTCAGGTTGCTTTTGACCACCCCCATGTGTATGTGCACACAAGTATGTGAATAGTGTGTATACTATTGATTGTTTCTATTTGCTGTGCACATTCCTGATAAATGCATGCTATTATACTGAAATTGAATTATCTGATGATTAATAGTACATTTTGTTTCCTTCAGAAAGCAGGAGCTTTCTCGTCCGTCCTCTTAAAAGATGTGTGTACCTGTCAGATTGGCCCGTCACTCTTCGTTTTTTCTCCTCAAACTGTTTTGTGAGTCCTTTTGACTTCCCAACTGGCAAAGGATGAGAAAATAAGCCTTCATCCTTTGTATCGCCTCCGAACAATTGGGGCTTTGCCTGGTATTTTATGAAAATACTAGGTTCATTCTGTGAAATGAAAAAAAGCAATACCAAATGTCACAAATTATTCTCTCTGTACAGTGCAGAACCGTATTTAAGTACCAAGCATGAGGTTGAAAATAAAGCATGTTGTTTTTCCATTATTTGTGTATACCAGGAAATCATATTTATAATTAAGCAACTTTCTAAGTTAATATAATTTCTGCCTTATCAGTGCAGAAATACTGAATTTTCAGCTAAAATGACTCAAACCCAACTGAATATATTCATAGAGAACAACAGAAAATTATTTACTCTGCCTCTGAGATGTGCTATTAAGGTCTCACTTTAATATATTTAACTCAAATTGCTATTTTTAAGCATCTGTTGAACTCAATACCTGTGATAACTTTCACACAGCCTATGCAGTGCACAAGCTGTGGTATGGAGAGCCGTTTCTGCATTTTTTTTTTTTTTTTTTTGGTTTTTCGAGACAGGGTTTCTCTGTGTAGCCCTGGCTGGCCTGGAACTCACTCTGTAGACCAGGCTGGCCTCGAACTCAGAAATCCTCCTGCCTCTGCCTCCCAAGTGCTGGGATTAAAGGCGTGCGCCACCATCGCCCGGCAGTTCCTGCATTTCTTATGGAAAACATGCTCAAGACGTGCATTATGTCACTAGCATCAATTTTTGAGATTACACATAAAATGCTTTACTAACCTAAAGAACTGGGCTAGCCTTATTCATTTAATATAGGCAAGTCTAGATATTATGTTAAATGTAGTTCTAGAACCCAGAAAGGGGGTAAAAGAGAGCTGGTGGTACATGGCTTGAATCCCAGCACTCAGGAGGAAGAAGCAGGAGCATGGCCTTGAGGTTTAAGCTAGCCTGGGCTACACAGTGAGGCTACACAGTCTGGGCTACAAAGTAAAACTGTCTCAAAAACCAACCAAACAAAAACTCTTAACTCAAAAAATAAATTAACTGGGCAGTGGTGGCGCACGCCTTTAATCCCAGCACTTGGGATGCAGAGGCAGGTGAATTTCTGAGTTCGAGGCCAGCCTGGTTTGCAGAGTGAGTTCCAGGACAGCCAGGGCTACATAGAGAAACCCTGTCTCAAAAAAACCAAAAAATAAATAAATAAATAAATAAATAAAATTAATTAATTAAATTAAAATGTAAAAAAATACAAAACAGCAACAACAACAACCTGATTCAAAGACAATTATCTCTTGTTCTCTCTGACAAGCAGATCTGGGTTTTGTTTTGTTGTTGTTTGTTGTTCTTTGGGTTGGCAGGAGTTTGACAAGGGGCTTCTTTGTATAGTCCTGGCTGACATGGAACTAGCTCTGTAGAGCAGACTGGTCTGGAACTCAGAGCTCCACTTCCCTCTGCTTCCTGTGCTGGGATTAACGTGTGCAGCAGCGCCTGCCCGGCCAGACCGCAGTGTGTAATGCTTGTCTCTATGTATCTGTGGGTGTGAGCCAGGCTACCAGCTACAAAAGAAGAAAAGGGGAACCCGAAGGAAGAAAGAATGGAAGGAGTGGAGTGGGGCAGAGATGTGACCAGGATGTCAGACAAGGACAGAGTGGATGGAAGAGGACAGGAGAGGCTAGAGGATGGAGGAGGGGAGCGGGAGGGACAATCAACAAAAACAAATTCTGCTTAATAATGCTGTGACATCTAAAACTCTATGCTAATTATAATAATTTTTAATTTTATTTTTAAGGATCCTTTTTTTTTCGAGTCTGTACAACAGCCCTGGATTTCCTAGAACTTGATTTGTAGAGCAGGCTGACTTGAACTCACAGAGATCCACCTGCCTCTGCCTTCCAGGTGCTGGGATTAAAGGCAAGCACCACTGCTCAGGCAATCCTCCCCTTTTAATGGGCTGGTGAGATGTCTTAGGTAAGGGCACCTGTTCTGAAGCCTGACTGCCTGAGTTGGTTTCCTGGGACCTGGGAGGAACCTCTGACTTCAGTGCTTATGGTGGCTGGAAGAAGAATGATCCCCATAGGCTTATATGAATTGAATGCTTTGTCACCAGGAAGTGGTGCTGAAAGTATTAGAAGGATGGGGAGGCATGGCTTTGTTGGAGTTAGTGTGTAGCTGAGGGTGGAGTTTGGGGTTTCAGATGCCCTTGCCAAGTGCGAAGTCTCTCTCTGCCTACAAATTAGGGTGAAGATCTCAGCTATTGCTCCAACACCAGCCTATATCCTGCCTTCTCCCTGCTTTGATGATAATGGGCTAAACCTCTAAAACCTTAAGCAAGCCCCTAACTAAATGCTTTCTCTTATAAGAGTTGCCTTGGTCATGGTGTCTCTTCACAGCAAAAGAACACTGACTAAGACAGTGAGTGCTCAATCCCCACAAATAAATAAATGAAATTAGTTTTCATAAAAAGATAAAAAAGTGATAATGCAAGCTTGTAGTCCTAGAAGGTTCAGAAATTCAAAGTCACACACAGGGGATGATGCAGTTAGTAAGGATGCTTACCACCAAACCTGCCAACCTGCGTTCTGTCCCCGGAATTCACATGGTAGAAAGACAAAGCCATCTCTACCAAGGTGTTCTCTGTGCCCAAAGACACAAATAATAAACAGTATTGCAACAATGCAATATTAATAATAATTAAGAAGTCTGTGATCATCTTTGGCTACAGTCAGTTTGGCTATTCAGTGCCTTTGAGGCCAGCCAGGGCAACATGAAAATTGTCTCAGAAGCAAAGATACAATGAAAAGTAATTATAATGGCTATAAAACAATACAGAAAATCAGTGGGAAACCTGTTGGGAAGAAGGAGTTCAGAGGGAAGGGAAAGCAGGTAAGAGAAGATATTGGGAAATCAAAGTGCATTATGCATATATGAGATTGTGAAAAAAATGGATGTTTTAATTTTTATTTTTTATTGTGTTTTGCTTGTATGTATGTCTATGTCAGATCCTCTGGAACTGGAGTTACAGACAGATATGAGCTACAATGTGAGTGCTGGGAAGTGAATCTGGGTCCTCTGGAAGAGCAGCCAGTACTATTAACATCTGAGCCATCTCTCCAGTCCCAAGAATTAAGAGAGCTAGACGATTGCTCACTGGCAGAACACTTGCCCTGCTAGGCCCTGGATTCCATCAACAGCAACTAAAGCGTGTTAGTCCTGTGTGTGTGTGTGTGTGTGTGTGTGTGTGTGTAAGAGAGGGGGGGAGAGAGGGAGAGAGGGAGAGGGAGGGAGAAAGAGAGAGAGAGAGAGAGAGAGAGAGAGAGAGAGAGAGAGAGAGAGAGAGAGAGAGAGCGCACATGAGTATGTCATCCAAGTGTGGAAGTCAGAGGACAACCTCAGGTGTTGGTGAGCCCTTCCAGTTTGTTTGAGGAAGAGCTGATCTTTGTGTTCACTACTGCATATGTCAGGTTAGCTGGCCTGCTGGTTTCCTGACTTATCCTTCCATCTACTTGTATGAGCTCTAGGATTAGGTAAGTACCATCATGCTTGGTTTTAGATGAGTTCTAAGAATTTGAACTCAGGTCTTCACGTTTATATAGCGAGCACTTGTCCCACTGAGCCATCATTCAACTTCTGTTATTCCTCTCTTACAGAAGCAGGGGGATTGATGATGCACACCTTGAACCCCTGTGTTCTCAAAGCAGAGGCAGATGGATCTCTGTGAGTGTGAAGCCAGTTGGTCTATATAGTGAGTTCCAGGCCAGCCAAGGCCACAGAGAGAAAAGCAAAAAAAATAAATCCATCTTACAGAAGTTATTGCTTCATAGGAATTTTCACAATCATGAAGAAATATCCCTATTTGCCTCTCCCTAGTAATGCTCAAGGAATTGACACTATTTTTTGTTGTTCTGGCAATAAAAGAAACTCACTCTCTCTCTCTCTCTCTCTCTCTCTCTCTCTCTCTCTCTCTCTCTCTCTCTGTGTGTGTGTGTGTAAATTTCAGACCTCTAGGTTAATTATTAAGTCATGAATCAGCTAGGCATGATGGTGCATCCTTTTAATCCCAATACAGGCAGTTAGATCTCTAAATTCAAAGCCAGCCTGGTCTATATAAGGAGTTCTAGGATAGGGAAGGCTACATAGTAAGACCCTGACTCAAAAAGAAAAACAAAACAAAATGTCATCAATCAAGCACAAATCCATTTAGGATAGCAATCTTCAGAGTACAATTCTAAAGTATGTTCATGTTCCAATAGAAGAATTCTTTTTTAAAGCATATCTTCATAATAACTATGAATTATATACACAGAAATTTGGAAATCAGAGCTAGGGGTGGTGGCCTAAACCTTTAATTCCAACGATCAGGAGGCTGAAAACAGAGATAGAGAGTCCAGACTGGCCTACATAGCAAGATTCTATCTCAAAAAGAAAAATTTAACTAGCTGGAACTCAGACTCACATCCACAGAATTCTGTTGTGTCTGTTTTGGGTTTCGTAAGTAAATACCAGCATCCAAGGATGGTAACAGAGTCTCTGAATGTTCAGGACAGAACTGAGATCCAAAGAGGAACTGGGAATCACTGAGAGAAGAATAGTCAGTCTGATTATTATTCCAGTTAGATGGTTTAGTGATCCTGAAACAAAGGAAGAGAAACATTATATAAACAAGCATCCTGAAGAAATTAATAACTCTCAGCTACTACTTCAGAAGACCGAGGTGAGAGTGCATGCTTGTTTTGAGACAAGCTCTCTATTATGTAGCTCTGCTGTGTTTGTTTTGACCTCCAGGTCAATATGCTCTATTCACTGCCTTTGTGGCATATAAAGAACAAGGAAATTATGGAACCCCGCCCCCCCCCACATTGATTGACAACTGGAGAACAATCAAATGGAAATCCAAACAGAGAGGACTGCCACCACTCTTCCTGTATTACAGCATTTTGAGCCATAACACCGCTCGGGCCCAGGACTGCCACACAATCCATATAAACTCTGATCCCAGTTAAGCAAGAATAGTTTATTGACGGCACCCCTCATACTGAACATTCAGGGCTCTTAATTGTGGCATCAGGCTGTCCTCTAGGCAGATTTTTTATATGAAAAAACAGTCTCAAACGTTTAAAGGCAAAGCAGTGAAGTGGTACAGCATTTTTGGCTAACTAGGCGAAGTATTATCAGCCAGCCTTTAAGCTGATCGGTCGTGAGTGAGGTAAGAGGGGTGGTGAACAGGTGGTGAATAGAGGAATTTCAAAACACCGAGATAACAGCATGAGCGATTCAACCATAACTTACGGCTTATTGCTAATACTCTTCAGTGTCGGCTGTGGGTAATTACTTCTGGAAAATAGACTCTGAGAACCTTAATTTCACCTTATGAGCAAAATGGACACTGAATACAAAATGGCTACAGTTATGTTAAAAGGAGCGGGTCTCAACAAACACCATTTTTAGACCTAAGTTTATAAAACTTTTTGGAATTAAGAGACATTCTCTTTTTGTTTGTCTGTTTGGTTGGTTGGTTGGTTGGTTGGTTTAGTTTTTCAAGACAGAGTTTTTTCTGTGTTGCCCTGGCTGTCCTGGAACTCACTCTGTAGACCAGGCTGGCCTCAAACTCAGAGATCCACTGGTCTGAAGAAGAAACTTCTGGCTTCTGTGGAAAATCAGTTATGTCAAATGATGTTTTGCTGGGGCACATAGGTGAAAGGGTGTTTTGTTAAAGCAGACCTATGAAGGAATGCTTTACTGAAGCAGACATAGAATAAAGGATGTTTTCCACAGCAAAAACGTGAAAGGATACATAATGTTAAAAAAGAATATAAATATGACCCAACAGAAGGTGGATGACGCTGAATGGTATTGGTACGCCTTGCCATTCCTTACTGGTTGTGACTTCATAGAAAGAAACTCTGTGACTTCATAGAAAAAAACTTCTGGTGGTGTTCTGGTGCCTTCTTGCCTCTTCCTCGGACTCTGGCAAATTGGCAGAGTGAAGTGAAGGTTCTGGATAAGTCAACTGATACAGACTTACATAGAGTTTCGCTAAGACAGACTCATGTGGTGTTTTGCTGAGGCAAGACCTGTGGGAGGATACTTGATGGACAGGGATGGCGGGCTTGCATAGCTAGCTTTTCAACACTTCGTTGGTCTTGTGTCTTGCCATCACTGATCTTCACTTTGTTGAGAAAGACAGGCAGAAAACATTTCCCGGCATCCCTGCTGACTCCTGCTGATTCCTCAGAGGCTTGGCTGTTTCTGCTGGTTGTGCCACCACTGCTGATTCTCGTTTGCTATCCTGAGACTACTGAAGTGGACTGCTAGTATCCTGACAATTGGAGATTGAAATCACCCCAAGGAACTACTTTTAAACAGCATACAGCAGAGTCTCAAGGTTTCTTCTGGATCAACCTGTCCTTGCTGATTCCTGAATGATGTTTGCAAGTGGATTGAGCTGGCACTGCTGATTCATGTGAACTGAACAACTGATACCTTGACAACTCAGATTAGATTTGCTCTAAAGAACTAATTCTAAACAGGTCCACATCCCTGGCATCCTAATAACCTTTCTTTCTTTTCCACTACCTCTGGTGGGTGGTGGGCTAGAAGGGAGGTTAAAGGATTTTAGAGCCCTTATTAAAGCAGGTTTTGAAAAATCTAAGCCTACACTGGCCTTTGCCTCCTGAGTGCTGAGATCAAAAGCGTGCATTACCATCGCCTAGTTTGACATTCTCTTTAAGAAATGAATCTGTTCGTCATAAAGAAAAAAGATAAACTACAGACTGCATTTAGCTGATGCAGTAGTTGGAAGCAATAAGCTAGATTTATGTAAAAACACATGGATAAGTTTCAAAAATAACTTTGAATACAAAAAAAAAAAAAACAAAAACCAAACCCAAAACGGTTAGGGCAAGATTGCTCAGTAGGCAGAAGCACTTGCCACATAAGCCTGACAAGCTGGAACTCATGAAGGTAGAAAAGAATCAGCTCCTCTGAACATTACACAGATAACCTAGCACATGTACCCATAACACACACACACACACACACACACACACACACACAAAGTTTAAAAAGTAGAACTTTATTTAAAGTGAACTCTATTATATCATTTTGTGAAATTTTAAACCTATATAAGTACATGTTTACAAAAGATCATCTGGAAAGTGAATGAAGGCAATAGAACTGGAGAGAGAAGGAGCCATAACAATACAAACACAGGAGCCTGAGCTGGGTGTGACTTAACCTGGACACTTGCCTTTAATCTCAGCACTCAGAAGGCTGTGTGTTTAAGGCCAACTTGGTCCACACAGAGAGATCCAGGATAGCCAGCTACCCAGAGAAACGTAACAAAACACAACAAAACAAAAATTCCAAACAAACAAACAAACAAAAATCCAACCCCCCAAAAACCCACCAGAGAACTAGACAAATGTTCAACATTCCACTCCCATCTCCAACTAGGCAACGGTGTGAAAACAGAAAGAAGGGTGCTGGCCTGAAAGGAAGATACACCGCACCAGAAACCAACTGTATTGACACCCTAATGCAACCCTTCTGCCTCCAGAATTGTGAAGACACATTCTTCATATACTGTCTATGCATTTGGTTATGGGAAGCTGAACAGGTGAATGAGGCTAATTCAGGCCCATATATAATGGAGATGATGACCAGGTGTGGTGACACATACCTTTAGTTCTAGCACTTGAGAGACAGGGGCAGGTAGACCTATGTGAGCTCAAGACTAGCCTGATCTACGTGAAGTTTTGGCACTGGCAGGGGTCATAATGTGATCCTGTTTCAAAACAAACAAACCATATACTGGCGATTATGAACAATTTAGATCTGGCCAAAACTGTTTTTGAAGCAGATACTGCTCTTCTCTCCTGTTAGTGTCTATTTGTCTTTCTTGATTCCCAGTTGGAAGCTGTGAACTTCTAACTTGTTTTCTGTGGAAATACATACCATTGTTTAAAATCTGAATATGTAGGTGGCTCACACAGGAATTCTAGCATTCAGGAGGATGAGGCAGAAGGTTCAAACAAATTGGAAAGCAAAAGTTCCAGGACAGTCTAGAGTACAGTGTAAGATCTTTAATTGAAACCAAAACCAAAATCAAAACTTGCATAACATCTGAAGGGCTAAAGTAGATGTTGATGGTACAATCAAACTTGAACACAGTGGATAGAACCCACTACAAAGACAACACAAAAGTAGCCCATTTGGGGACTAGAGAGGTGGCACGAATTCACACATGGCCAGATGCACACACATACATAAATAAATGGTGAAACCTTTTTTTCAGGTAGGCTGACAAACCATTAAAACACACGGTCTCCAAGTTTTGTTTTGTTTTTCAGAATTAAGGATCATTTTTATCAAGAGTTTGAGGGGACAACAATAGGCCAGGCAAGTTGTAAATACCAATAACTGCCAGGAGGGAAATGGAGAAAAGAAAGACATAAAGTCATGCTTGCTGAGTTCAGATCAGCAATGGACGTCTACAAGTAGCTGTAGAAATTGATATAAGGGAGTGGTTAAGAGAACGAGTGGAAATGTCCAGTGTTAGGACAGCCATGCTAAGGACTATGTCTGATATCTTAAAAGAAAAAAAGGAGGAAAAGCAAGAGTTATGCCTCCTGAATTAGAACTCAGAAGACCACACAGATTTAGCAGTAAAGATCTGTAAGCAATGGCCATTTCCAAGTTTTGTGTTTTTAAAGTTCTGGTGATCTAACTCAGAACTCTAAAGGGGCTCACAGAGTACCCTGTGGAACAGTGAACTGCATCTCCAGCTTTAGAATTCCAGTTTTAATTTGGAAGATATAGAAATAACAATATTACTATGAGTTGAGGGGTAGTGGCACATGCTTTTTAATTTTAAAATATTGTTTAAAAGAATATTATTTTGGTTTTTTGAGACAGGGTCTCTGTGTAGTACTGGCTGTCCTAGAGCTTGTTATGTAAACAAGACTGGGCTCAAATTCACAGAGATTCGCTTGTTTTTGCCTCCCAAGTACGGGGATTAAAGATTGCACCATGATGATTTTATGTGTATACATATCTGCTAGGGTACACATGTGGAGGTCAGAGGACAGCTTTTGGGAGTCAGTTCTTTCCTTCCACATGGGTCTATAGGTCAAACTCAGATCATCAGATCCACACAGCAAGCCATCTCACTTGATCCACAATTTGCATTACTTAATACTACTGTGGAACATGAGGAAACACACCTCATGTAGTGGTAGCACACTCCATTTAATCCCAGCACTCAGGAAGCAAGCATCTCTGTGAGTTCAAGGCCAGCCAGGACTACACAGAACAACCTGTCTCATAACAACCCCTCAAAAAAGTAAGTGTACAAATAAATCACACCTTTTCCAAACACTAAAGTTAAAGTAATTAAATAGCATATAAGTAAATATTTTAAGCCAAAGGAATCATGTTATCAATACAAAATTTGTTTATATATTGATATGGACAAACATATTAAAACAAAAAGAAACAGTTCAGCATAGGGATGGGCAATTATTTTATTGATGGAATCATTTTCAGAGGTTAGCTAAAGTTGAACTGTACCAAATTACAATAGAGTTGCATAATCATTATTCAAAATAGCTGATTTCCTTTTCTCTTAGGATAAAGACAATAATTAGTAACACTGGAAAAAAGAGGTGGGGAGAAAGCCCAGCTCTGCAAGCTACTTAAGTCATGCAGAGTAACACCTTAAAGCAATGACAGATGCAAACAAGGTTAGTTTTTTCTACTCTGTGTAAACAACATGTCCCTTTGTTTTGTCTTTGAGACTGGGTTTCTCTGTCTTGGTTGTCCTGGAACTAGATCTGTAGACCAGGCTAGCCTCGAACTCACAGAGATCTGCCTGCCTCTGCCCTGGGAATACTTAGATTAAAGGTGTGGGCCACCATGCCTGACAGCCATAAGCCCTTTTGGAGAAATAAAAAAAAAGAGTAGGTTTAAAACATATTTTATGTGTGTGAGTGCTTTGCCTGCATGTGTGTATGCACACTATGTGTGTGCTTGGAGCCCAAGGAGTTAAGAGTATCAGATCAGCTGGGCAGTGGTGGTGCACACTGTTAATCCCAGCACGTGGGAGGCAGAGGCAGGCAGATTTCTGAGTTCGAGGCCAGCCTGGTCTACAGAGTGAGTTCCAGGACAGCCAGGGCTACACAGAGAAACCCTGTCAAGAAAAAAACAAAAACAAAAAAAAAGTGTCAGATGAATCACTTGAAACTGGAGTTACAGACGGTTGTAAACCACCATGTGAATGCTGGGAAATAAACCAGAGTCCTCTGCAAAAGAAGTAAGAGCTCTTAGCTGGAGCTGTTGTGCCAGGAAGCGTTAACCCCCAAAGACCACCGAGAAGTAGATTCTGATGCAATCCCATTAGGGTCTCTTTATTCAAGCTGGAGCTTGGGCCACATGAAGCAGGAGAACAGGAGGGGCCCTGAGCCCAGTTTCAGGTAAGGATTTATAGAGGCAAGAAGGGGGTATCTAGCCTGGTACACATCTGATTTGGAGGTGAGGGGCATTATGGCCTTTAACATAATTGGCTGGTGCTGGGAGCCAAACCATAAACTTTTGTTTTCCTCCCAATTGGTGGTTGTTAGGAAGTGAAGTGTCAGGGGCAGCCTTGTAACCTGGGGGTGCAGATTTGTTAGGGAATAACCTAGAAAGGTTTGCTAAGTGCTAGGTGCCAGTTTTGGCTACCTCAAGTTCAACCTTAGGTTAGGTTCTCTAAGATGCAGTCTGAACCCAAAAGATTTGATCTCTCTGATCCATCACTTCAGCCTCTAGATTTTTTTTTCTTTTTTCTTCTTCCTCTCCTTCTCTCTCTCTCTTAAATTGGCAAGTTTCTTTAAGAAAGTGTTAGGAAAGAAACTATCCAATAATGAAGGCAAGAAAAAATTGTATATCCCCTTTCAGTCATCCCCAGCAATTTAGAAATAGCAAGTTTACTACAGGCTGGTGGACACTTGTCCACCTCAGTGGACAGTAGATACTACATTCTCAGTATCTCAATAGATCTTGGCAGTAGCTGGAAAGGCTCTTATATTCATAACAGCTACAAATTACATTACATAAACAAACATCTGAACACTGAACTAATTTACTTTCTATTCCAAAACAGAAATTGCCTGAAGTTGCCTACTCAGGAGAGTTTCACCAACCATTTGGGGCTCTATATCTGATTCTCAAAGATCCATCCCAAGACTGAATGTTGTAAACAGAGTTGATATACAGAAATGCATTGATAGTTCCTGTGGATGTCTGTGTGGAAGTTCAAATGCATGTTCATATGGGTGAAGGTGTGTGTGTGTGTGCATACACACACTCACGCCAATGTGGATGAACATCATCTCTATGGAATTCAGAGGACACCATTATGTGCTTGTCCTTAGGTACCGGCTACCTTCTGTTGGAGACAAGCTCTCTCATTGGAACTCTGCCACATAGGCCAAGCTGGCTGGTCTGTGAACCTCTAGAGAATCTTCCTTCTCTATCTTCTATCTCCTCTCAGTGGATATCAGGCACATGTCACTGTGTCCAACTTTTTACGTGGGCTTGGGGATTCAAACTAAGGTCTTCACACGTGACAGGCAAGCACTTTACCTCAGCTATCTCCCCTAAATTGACATCATTTTTTCAATCAGAAAATAAGTGGGAGGAAAAAGACACACATAGAAAGGAATAGCAGTGACAGAAGGGGAGAGGAGAGTAGCATGGGACACAGGAGAAGGAGAGGAGGGTAGCATAGGCTACCTCTAGCACTGTCCAATAGCTACTCCAGCTATAGGAAGGAGACTTCCTACAAAAATCAATAAAACCACAGGACTTAAAAACCAAAGAAAATAACCAGGAAGCTTACCCAGAGCCTGAGGGAATGCTCAGCATCTCCTTGATATTCCAGACATTATTCATTTTTTGTGCTTCTATGAAAGAGAAAAGAGAAATCTTCTCAGAAGATTAATACAGTACAATATTTTCAAATGTACTAATTACATGTAGGAACATTCCAACAGTTTTGTCCTGATCCAATTTGGTGAAAAACTCCACTACTTAGTGTCCAGAAATGGACCTTTTCTGCTCCCAAACTGCACTTTGAGCCAGACGTGACAATTACATACCTGCAATCTTAACTTTAGAAGCAGGAAGACTGGGACAAATTCAGTGGCCAACCTAAGCTTCATATATAGAGAGCTCTGTGAATTTGAAGCCAGCCTTGTCTACATAGTGAGTCCCAGGCCAGCCAGAGTACATTATACAACCTTGTGATAGGGGACTGGAGAGATGGTTCAGCAGTTAATAGCAGCACTGGCTGCTTTTCCAAAGGACCTAGATTTGATTCCTAGCACCCACATAGCTGGCAGCTCCCAACCTTCTTTAACTTCAGTCCAAAGGGACCTTGTTGAGGTTTGAATATGCTTGGCCTAGGGAGTGGCACTACTAGGAGGTGTGGCCTTATTTGAGTAGGTGTGGCCTTGCTGGAGGAAGTGTGTCACTGTGGGTGTGGGCTTTAAGACCCTCATCCTAGCTGCCTGGAAGCCAGTCTTCTCCCAGCAGTCTTCAGATGAAGATGTGGAACTCTCAGCTCCTCCTGCACCATGACTGCCTGGACACTGCCATGTTCCCACCTTGATGATAATGGACTGAACCTCTGAACCTGTAAGCCAGCCCCCAATGAAATGCTGTCCTTATACTAAGAGCTGCCTTGGTCATGGCCTGTCTCCAAAAGGGAAGGAGGGTATAGTCTTACTGTTCTCTTAACTATGTCTAAGGACCACATGGGCTAATGTCCTCAGCCCAAGCTAGTCTTTTGTCTCCTATTAAATAAATGAGCTTTTAACTTTCCAGAGAATACAGATCCTATCAGCCAAAGCTTTCTCCTTGATGATTCTACCAGACATGGACTAATGACCAGATAGGTCATTCCAATATGCCTATCCATCAAGGTAAATGACACTTTAGATGCACACACTTGAAACTTTCAAGTGCAAGGTTCCCTCTTCATTTATCAACTCATCTTTATTAAAGAAAGCAGGAAAGAAGAAAAGCGGAGCCACAGGAAGGGCTCTGGCTAGATGAATAAAGGAAGAATGCACGAGAAGAGAGGATGGCCCGGGAGTCACAGTGGTTTCCTCCTCTGGCCCATCACACACTCTTTATTTCTAGACTTTTTTTTTTTCAGACTGGATGTGAGGTTAGTGAGCATTGTTTGGTGGATATGGGACAACACCGTGGAAGTCCTCATGACTGCAGGGCCTTAGTCTAGCCACGGGACCCACCAAGGATATACTTGACCCCATAGCTGCTTCTCAGCTAACACATCTTCAGACATTTGCATTAAACTTGGTAGAGCCCCACTTCTTTGAAATGTGGATCTTAGCCAAGGAACATGAACTTGGTGCTATACGGATCCTTAATCAAATGTTCCTTATGTTCTGCTTGGTGCAGGTCATGACGACCTGACCAATACAAGCCCTGGCTACTATGCCCTAGAGCTTCCCAGAGGTATCCCATATAACCTTTCAGGATCATAGACTGGGGACAACATTGAAGTCAGAGACATAAAGCTACCAAAACACTGTTTCCAAGGTCCCCCAGGGCAACCCACACAGGCTGCATGAACTACCCATGTTTGCAGCCTTGGTAACCAGACCCCCATAAAGGAAGGAATCTAGTCCACTTAACTGGGTACAGGTATTTTTGAACTCTGATTGCATAGGTCCATATGGCTATCATTATGTCATTATCTCAATATTTGGCTTTGGGGTTTTGTTGTTTTTCAAGACAGGGTTTCTCTCTCAGGTTTGCCCTGGTTGTCATGAAACTTACTCTGTAGATCAGTCTGGCCTTGAATTCACAGAGATCCATCCACCTGCCTCTGCCTCCTAAATGCTGGCATTAAAGGCATGCACTTCCACTGCCCAGTCAGTTTTTGGGCTTTATTTACTTATTTTGGCATAGTCTCACTATGTATCCCTGGCTACTTAGGACTCATTATGTAGAGGAGGCTGACCTGGAATTCAGAGATCTGCCTACCTAGTGCTTGGATGTTTTGTTTTTATACAGGATCTCACTATGAACCCCAACTTGGCTCTCCTCAAACAGATAGTGGTAGGATTACACATATCCCTCACCATGTCCAGCTTGGTTTTTTTTGTTTTGTTTTGTTTTTTGGGGGGGACAAGGTTCCACTACTTAAGAGATAGATCTGGAACTCCCTATATAGTTCAGGCTATCCTATTCCAGCTCTGAGAAATGAGGCCCTGGAGTGAAAGCCTTCAACACCTCCCTCCCCACACTGTATCCTATATCCTCTACATCCCTCCCAACGCCCCTCCTTTAATGCATGCTGAAAAGGGTAGTTTCTTCCAAAGACTTCTGGTCACCTTCTACCTAATCACCAGGTGATTCTTAGCCAAAAGGAATTGTTCACTCTCATTGTCTGGTCAAGAAGCTTTCTCCAAGGACTAAATACGGGTAAAATGCTTGTTAGCAACCCTGACTATTCAAGTTTGATCCCCGAGATCCACACGGCAGATCAGAACCAATTCTTGAAAATTGTCCTCGGACCTTCACGAAACTCCCTCCCTGTAAATAAGTATAGTTAAAAAACAAAACAAAAAAAATTCCAAAATTATTGTTTTTGTTGTGTTTTTGTTTTGTTTTTGTCTTTGAGACAGGATCCTACTCTGTTGCCCTGGCTATCCTAGAACTCTCTTTGTAGACCAGGCTGGCCTCAAACTCAGATCCGCCTGCCTCTGTTTCCTGAGGGCTGGGATTAAAGGCTTGTGACGCCACCACCGCCTGGCTAAAATAATGCTGTCAGAGAACCTCAAAAGCTCCTGTGTTTCCCAGATGGCTTTTCTTTTTTATTTCTGTTTGTTCGTAACAATAAAAACGAATTTCCAGTTGGCCTCTGATTCCCCCATTCACTGATTTCCAAGGCTAGACTCGTCTCCCACTGGAAGCTCCGGCCCTGTGAGAGCAGAGAGCCTCAGGCCGAGCGGTCCTCAAAGCTATCGAGCGGACGAGGCCCCTGGTGTTCCCCAACCTCCTCATCTCTTCCCACGCCACACGCCCCTCGTGACCCACGCCCCTCGTGACCCACGCCCCTCGTGACCCACGCCCCCGTGACCCACGCCCCCGTGACCCACGCCCCCGTGACCCACGCCCGCTTTCTGACCCATGTCCCCCTCGTGACCCACGCCCCTCGTGCTCTCACCTCCACACACACCACACGGGCGGTACCACACGCACAACTTCCGGGCGACTTCCTGGGCGCCAGTGAAAGCCTGCCGAGGTGAGGCCCCGCCCCGGACTGCGCTCACCAATGAAAAGGCTGATCCTTGGCTCCGCCCCCTGCCGCACGAGGCCAGAGGCTTTTTAAGGATTTAAAGATCTAAAGGGTCCTAATAGTTTTAACAGTCGGCTTACTTACTGTTGCGGAGAGCCTTAAGTCACAGGCAGTCCGCAGACCCCACGAGCCTGAGCCCTCAGGTCTGGTTGCTCAGCACAGGCCCTCTTGTGCCTCACCCCATTTCTCACCTGAAAAATGGAGGCCCTCGGGGATGCCCAGTGCTGCCTGTGAAGGCCGCCGCGGGTAGGGTGGGCCAGGGCACCAAAGATCGGGATACAGCTACCCATCTTGCTGGCCTTTGAGTTCACCATTGTCTGGATATATCAGAGTAGCGGGAGCATCTGGAGCCCGAGTGAAGAGATTTGCTAGATCCAGACACAGGGAACTCAAAGGCCAGCACGATGATCAGTAGAGACCTTTGCCACCAAGCCCAAAGACCTGGCTTTGACCCACAAAGATAGAAATAAGTTCTGAGACCCTTGAACGTTGTGCTCTGACCTCTACGTGTGCCCAGTGGGCATGAGCATGAACTCATATACAAGGGCAAAACAACAAAAACCAAAAATAAAATTAAAAAAAAAATGAAGCTGGGAAGTGGTCACATACCCTTAATCTCAGCACTCTGGAGGCAGAGGCTGGCGATCTCTTGAGTTTGAGGACAGCCTGGTCTACAGAATGAGTTTCAAGACATCCAGGACGACACCCTGTCTCAAAAAACAAAACAAAACAAAACAGAAAAATCCACCATCCACAACAAAGGTAAACCCAAGTAATAAAAATGATGGAACAATTATTACATCAGTGCCCATAAACCTCAAATATTCATGTTAAGTAGAAATCACACAAAAGGGTACATATTGTATGGTTCTATTTATATAAAATTCCAAAACATGTACAATCTATAGTAACAAAACAAATGGAGACAATTATGGTGTACATCTGGAATCGAAGCAAGAAAATCAGAAGTTTAAGGTCTTTTTGGCTACAGAGTGAGTTTGGGGCCAGACTGGGATACTTGAGACCCTGTGTCAAACAAATTCAGGAATGGTAGCACACACCTGAAATTCCAGCACTTGAGTAGATAAGAAGACGGTTCCAAGTTCAAAGTCATCCTGGCCTATATAGGGGGTTCTAGCTTATCCAGAACTACACAGTGAAATTCTATCTCAAAATACAAGCAAAAACCCACAATCTGGTCAGGGGTATAGAACTCAGCCATAGAAAGCATAGGCAACATATGGGAGGCCCTGGGTTCCACCACTGGTACAGCAAAAAATAAATTAGCCAAGTATAGTGAGACCTGTAGTCCTAGCGACATGTAGGTGGATAGGAATTGGAGACCAGCCTGGGCTACATAGCCAGTTTCTGGGAAGTCTGGAAGACAGAGTGGAAAAATCCTGTCTCAAAAAAAAAAAAAAAAGAAGAAGAAGAAAAGAAAAGATAGTTGGACCCAGTTACTCACACCTTGAGTCTCGGTACTTGGAATGCTGAAGCAATAGTACTTTACTGTGACTTCCAAACCAATCTGGGCTACAGAGTGAGAAACTAAAAAAAAACAAAAAACTTAAAACAAGAGTGGGGTGGTAGTGGTACATCCCTTTACTCCCAGCACTCTGGAGGCAGAGGCTGGTAGATCTCTGTGAATTCAAGATAGATTTGGTCTACAGAGTGAGTTCCAGGACAGCCAGGGCTACACAAAGAAACTTTGTCCTTGAAAAACAAAAACAAAAACAAAAAACAAACAAACAAAAAAAAAAAACGAAAAAAGAAAGACATGGCCTGGTGGCTCCAGGTATCACAATTTCAAGACTCCCAAGTTCAAGGTCAGCCTAAGTCATTTAGTGTAACAGTCACAAATAACAATAAAAGGGTTGTAGTTTAGTAGTTTAGTAGTAAGTATGCTGCTTGCCTAGAATACAGTGAGGCCTGTATTTGATTCTCAGTGTCACAGATGTTGATGATGGTGATGGTGAGGGATAAATTATAAGATCATCACAAATCTTATTAGATTATTTTAAACATGATGGTACATGTCTAAAATTCCAGGACCTGTGAGGCAAAGACAAATGAATCAGAAAGTTAAGGCCATCCTCAGCTACAAAACCAGTTCAGTGCCGGCCTAGGCTACATGAGATTCTATCACAAAAAGAAAGAATAAATTGAAGAATTGAAGTCCTTCTCCTCCTCCCCTATTACCGTTCCTCTTTCTACCCACAAGTGACTTCTATCCTGAATTTATTATCATTTTTACGCATGTTTTATATTTTCATCCCACATTTGATTTTTGTCCACCAGTAATATGCGGCATTGTTTAAGGCAGCATCTTACTGTGTAGCCAGGGCTAGCCTGGCATTCACTGTGTAGACTAGGCTAGCCTTAAATTCACTTTGGAGTCAAGATTGGCTTTAAATCTTTGATTAGCTTCCCAAGTGTGGAATTACAAATGTTCCACCTGGCTTAAGATTTCTGGTAATAGATTTTGGATAGTTAATCTCAACTGTCAATTCCATGAGACCTAGAATTAATTACCTAGGACGTGAGACTCTGGCCATGCCTGTAGGGATTATCTTGATTAGATGGTTGAGGTGGGAAGACCTGTACACTGCAGGTGGGTATCGTAGACAGATAAAAAGAAGGAAATCAAATGAGAATTCATTGCCTCCTCTCCCTCCCTCTCTCTCTCTCTCTCTCTCTCTCTCTCTCTCTCTCTCTCAATGATTGCTTATTTAGTGTTGGGTAGGGAGCTGTGCATACTGCTCTGTGGAGATTAGAGGACAACCCTCAGGAGCTGATTCTCTCCTTCCACCACAGTGGTCCCTGGGATTGAACTCTGGTCTTCAGACTAGACCGTAAGCACCTTTATTCACTAAGCCATTCATGTCAGTGCTGCTTTCTGATTCTTAAATTCTTTTTGACATTTCATTTTTATTTTATGTATAGAAGTGCCTGGCTGTATGTCTGTGTACAGCCCACAGAAGCTAGAAGAGGGCATCAGGTTACCTGGGACTGTAGCTGAAGATGGTTTTGAGCTCCGTGTGGGTCCTGGGAGCTGACCCTCTGTAAGAGCAACCAGTCTTGACCACAAAGCCATCTCTCCAGCCCTAGTTTCCACTTGTTGACTGGATGCAGACTCATCAGTGGCCTCAAACTCCTGCTGTGGCTTGCTAGTTGGAATGAAGTGGGGGCCACAATAGGCCCTTTCTCTCCTCTGTCAGCGTATTTTATAGAAGCAACAGGAAAGTAACTAAAACCATTCCAAGATCAGAAAACAGTCCTGAAATTTTTCAGGCTTCAAGGATTTCCAGGAAAAGATGTAAATGTATACAGCTACGATGATGAATCCTTTTATACAGATGTGTCCATGTGTATGGCCAGTTACACTGGGACAGACTTCCTGCTAGAGACACCAGCAAGGTCTATTTTCTGTTGTCAAAGTTTGTTTGCTTTTCTTTTCTTTTTTTTTTTTTTAATTTGAAGTTGGAAAGATGGCTCAGCAGTTAAGAACACTGATTGATTTTTCCAAGGACCCAGGTCCAGTTCCTAGCACCACATGGCAGCTCACAACTGTCTATTCCAGTCCCTGGAGAATTCATCACCCTCTTCTGGTGGCTGTGGGTACTGCACCCATGTGGCGCTCATACACACACATGCAGACAACCACTCATACACATAAAACAAAATGTTATTTTTTCTCTCTTTCTATCCTACCTCACCCAGATTTTTTTTCCCTTCCCAACCCTGTAGCTGAGCTTCCATCAAAAACAGTTCTAGCCAGCTTCTTTTGGTAAAAAGAAAGGGGTGAATGGCTCATGTCTGTATACATTTGACCCCAAAGTTGCTCAGAACTGGACCATGTCCAATTTCTTCTCCAGGTAATCCCTTTGACCATTCACCTGTAAAAAGTGGCATTCCTGGTCAAACAAAATGCTGCATTGAACAGGCAGGGCTTGAGGGTGATTTTTCCTAAGAGCAAACCACCCTGTGACATTTCTCCTAAATCCATAGAATGCTTTCTAAATTTATGTCCCTAGCAATATCATTACAGAGTTTTTAAGCCACAGCGTTTGCCTCTAAAGTGGTCTTTAATATTTCATTGGAAACTCATCAGACACTGCTGTGGAGATCTGCACGATTGTACAAAGGCTCTCCAAGTCGATAATGGCAGGAGCTGGAGCTCTCTTGTACAGAAGAATCGGAGAAGCAAGGACAAAAGGGCGACAGGCTGGGTGCTGCCCCAACAGCAGCATTGTGCAGTCACAGCCTCCCTGCGTTACTAAGCAACAAACAGCTGACCTCCAGAGAGTCTCTCTCCTCAGATGTAGCTTTAAAAGGACAAGAGGAAAGTCTGCCATTTTGGCTCCCTTGGTGGAAAGATGCAAGGTGCTTTAGTAGGCTCCTGGGTAAGAGCTAATCCTGACCCTCTGACCAGCATGAAATCTCTGTGAGTCGTGAGGATGAAGAGAGGTATCATCCCATAGCCAGGCAGAGGGCTTAGCTGCCCCCTCCTCCTCCACGGCTCCATACCTCTGAAGGCCGTACTGCTTCCTGCTCTCCTGCTAACCAGCTGAATCTCTAGACTCCTAGCATCCAGTTGTTCACTGGTCCTCCCAGGTTCTGTCAAACTTTGAAACTAAGTACTGTCTAGTTTGGGAACATCAGGAAATTATTGTTTGTGATTTTGTCTGGACCCATCCCCATTCCCGCGGAGCACAGTGAATGCTATTGAAGTAAGATATTGTTAAATTAAACTGAGTAAAGAGTGAGGGGTGTCTACAACCAGTACAGGGACAGGTAGATTAGCTATGGTGCAAATCTTTAGTGAGGTGGGAAGAGATGTCAAGGAGTCTGCTCCTGTGGCTGCAGGCCAGCCCCCAGCCAGTTCTCTCTGCTTAGGTTTACTGTTATGGGGACTTGGATCTTCAAGAGGACTCAATACAAAAGGACTGGGCCCTAGGAGTTACCTGATGTGATTGACCAGGAACGTCCACCTAATGATATCTGCCCAGAACAGCCCTTCCATAGGCACTTTTTTTTAAGCGTATTTTGTCATTTTATACATGTATGAGTGTTTTGTCTATGTATGTCTGTGCACCATGTGTGCCCAAGGGAGTCAGACAAGATGATATCAGATTTCCTAGAACTATAATTATAGATAGTTGTGAGCTGCCATTTGGATGCTAGGAATCAAACTGAGGTCCTCTGGAAGAGCAAACAGTGCTTTTAGCTGCTGAGCCATCTCTCCAGTTCCCCCTCCTTATCCTTTGATCATTTCATACATGCATATAAATGTATTTGGTCATTTTATTCTCTGTTACCCTCTTTTATCCCATATGATTGGGGCCACATGTCCAATAAAAGAAGGGGACAATTCTGTGCTGGCTCTCCTGACTGGGAGTATTGCTCCTTTTCAATTCTATTCTGTCTGAAATTTGAGGAGTTTCTGGTTTCTGGGAAGCCGCGGTAAGGATTTAAGCAGGCTTTACCATAATTCCCACGTGCCTTGTTATAGCACAACAGTGGCTTCTACGGGCACCACCGAAGTCAAGTCAAGAGTGAAAGTGCCGGGGAATACCGACTCGCTGCCAAGCCCCCGCCTCCAGCCGTGTTCCTACAGAGATGTGAGGTACAAGGCATCCCTGAGGGCATTGGGAAGGAAAGGATGATTCCTGCCTCTTGCAGATGCAGGTCCCCCCCCCCCCGCCCCCAGATCACCATCTCAGCCCTTGCAGAGACAGACTGACAAGCCAGTCACTTGGGTACAGTCTTACCCTGAGACAGCAGGGTTGGGACCTTGGGCCTGAAATACTAGATCTCTACCAAATTGCTAGAGAAGAACAGGCTCTTTCTGAATGGGAGACGGTTTCAAGCCAAAGTGTGGTGGGTAGCAATGAAGACTTGAGCCTTTAGAGCCTAGGAAGAAAGCCTTGCACTTCACTGAGCTTATCTCCATTTCCCTTCTTTGAGGC
Source organism: Tokudaia tokunoshimensis (assembly GCA_036184795.1). Lineage (NCBI taxonomy): Eukaryota > Metazoa > Chordata > Mammalia > Rodentia > Muridae > Tokudaia > Tokudaia tokunoshimensis. Next base: position 109,610,508 of record BTHU01000008.1, read on the forward strand.
CACAAAACTCCACAAAACTCCATGGTCAGCCTCGCCATCCTATTACTTGGGGACAAGCAGGAAGCCTCCTCTTAGCTGACAGGTGGTGGCTGGTACTAGCCCACATACCAGGCTAGGGAGGACTGGGAAGGGCTGGGAGGATAGGTGGCTTAGAATAACAGAACTAGGACTCAAAAGCCCAATAGGAAGATGCGGGCCCAGCCCTCCACCATTTTCACGCCTGCAGACAAAGAGAAGCTGAAATGTGTATACCAGTCAGAGTCACAGCATTAAAAATCATATGCAAAATAGGAAAATTCAGGAGTATTTTCTTACAAAACAGTAGGTATGGAGGCCTCGTATCACAAGATTTTGTTTGTTTTGGAGAGAGGATAAGATTTGAAACAAGATTTCATTCTGTAGCCCAGGCTGGACTAACTCCTTATCATGTAGCCCCTGCTGGCTTTGAACACAAAATAATCCTCTTGATCCAACTTCTCAGATTCTAGGATTACAGCCGTGAGTCATAACACCCAGCTAGTCTCACTGTTTAATATCCAAGTGTTAGGCTTTGGTTGTACACACCTTGTAACCTTAGTGCTTAAGAGGCAAAAGAATTCAAAGCCAGTCTGGGGTACTTAGCAAACTTTAGGCCAGTCAGGGCTATATAGCAATATGCTGTCTCAAACAAACAGACTGGAGCTGTATGTAGCTCAGTTGGTAGAGGGTCTGCCTAGCAAGCCTGAAGCCATGGGTTTGGTCCAGAGCACTAAATAAAAATGGTGTGTTCCTATAATCCCAGCACACAGGAGGATCATATAGTCAAAGTTTTCCTCGATTTTACAGAGTATTTGAGATGCTGCCTCAAAACAAAACTGAACAAGCAAACAATCTGACAAATGGCCTGTACTGTTATCCCAGAATTGCCCGAAGGAACAGGAAAGCAACAAGGCTGTCGGAGTCCAGAAAAGAAAACCAGGTGTGGAGGAGGAGAGGAGCCCCCGGAAGAGTCAGTGCTCCAGAGAGGAGAGTCATAGCCAGGAGCAGAAGGGGAGAAGAAACATTTTCCTATTTATTTTCCTCTGTCTCCTCCCAGGACATCCCAGGGGTCACAGTGGTGTCTGTACTCAATCTGCCTTCCGAACAAGGACAGGGAGGAGGAAAGCCCAGAGAAGCACACTCCACCACCCACCACAGCTTCTTACTTCCCAGCCTATTGCCAGGGCTGCCTAGATCTGCCATCTGGATTTTCAGGAATTGCTTTCTCAGGCTGACAGCAGGGTCTTGGAGGCTGCCATATTTCTTAGCAGTCTTAGCATTTGCAGTTGGAAGGACTCATTGGCGATGCTTACAAAACCAGGTCCCAAAGCAGCACCCGATTGCTCACCAGCGGTCTCCCTCCTTCCTTTTGAAAGCGTGATGAAGCCAGGTGTGGGGGCACAGGACTGCTGCAACCCCAGCAGTTGGGAGAAGTCAGGAAGGTCAGGAGTTCAGACACAGCTGTGCTACATCATCTATTCCTAAACCAGAGAGAGAGAGAGAGAGAGAGGAAAAATGAGAGACAGAGACAGTAGCATAGGGACAGAAGCAAGCTAGAACCTTCCTGCTGGATTTTTTTCAGTAACCCTCAGACGGTTTGCCTTCCAGAAAGCAAATATCCCACCACCACTCAGGAAGAGGCATAATAGGACACATATTTTGGTCGCTGATCAAAATGACAACTTGAGACATTATCTAGCATTATCAAGCACACCAAACAGCATGGTCTGCATGTATTGCCCTTGGCTTGAATAAATGTCAAGTCTCATGGTTCTTTCTCAGTCTCAGCCTCTCTTAATTACTAGAGCTGCCCAGGAGAGGCACATATTTTACTTCTTACTGGCTGGGAGGAGCAACTTCAGCTGGCTGGGCTCTGTTGTCTAACAGCCTTCCTGAGACATGGCGATCCTCTGGTTGAGAGTACTTTTTTTTTCTATTTTTATCTTCTTTCTGAACCACATGGGCCTTTACTTGTCTGACCCTTGGGAACTGCAATATCAGTGTTGGTTCGTAAAGGCAGACAAGAAGCGTCACAGACTCATGGATGGAGCAGGTCCTTCGGTCACAGTGCTTCATGCTATGTCCCAGCTGTTCCCCATGGTTCCATGTGACACAGAGGCTCCTGCCTCAGCACCCTACTGACTTGAGATTGTCCAGTTTCCTCAGAGCCCTTAGCTCGTTCACATGGAAAGCCTGCCTCTTCCCAATGGAACCTGTTTTTCTCCCCAAGTCCTCTTATTTGAGAATCATGTCTCTAGACCCACCTGCTCAGCTACTTCTACAGAAGAGAAGCCCTAAATGACTGAGAGACGAAGATGCAGCTAATACTTCTTCCCAAGGGCAAGGATACCCAGAACTGCCTGGGTGGGAGAGGAAACGACTCCTTCTCACCAGGCTCCCACAGTTGTGAGAGAGTAAAACTGGAATCAGTGGGAGTTGATAGATTATCCTGCCACTGTGGATAATGAGTTTCCAGACTCAGGGCTGCCTCCGACAACAGAGGCCTTCACTCTAGGCTGTGTGTGACTCCACAGCTGAGAAGAGATGGGGGAACTTGCAGGTCAGTCAGAACTTGGTCGAGATCTCCAGACTTTAAAATTTTTCTTGGGCATCTATTTGTGTGCATATGTGCATACATATATGGAGGTCAGAGGTCAGGCGTGAGTGCTGTTCCTCGGGATATCTATCCACCTTGAGAACAGGCTTTCTTACTGTGCCCTGGGATTTGTTAATTCAACTAAGCTGGCTAGAGTCCCCAGAGAGCTTCCTTTCTCTACCCCTGAGCCCTGGAGTTACAAGGGTACACCACTACAGGACCCTACCCAGCTTGGTATGTGGGTAGATCCTCAGGCCAACACAGGGAGACCTTGTCTCAAAAAAATAAATAAATAAAATTACCCAGGCCTTATGGCCCACCACTATAACCCCAGCACTTGCAAAGCTGAGGTAGGATTATTACTAGTGTCAGGCTAGCCTGAGCTACACAGTGAGCCCAGGACTGTCTGGGCTGCAGTGTTAAACCCTGTCAACAAATGAATGACTTATAGGGGAAAACTCCACATAAGTGTAATAATAGAGTGTACAACCCTGGAGCTTGGTTCTTGGCTCAGTGTAATTTCCTGGAGAGTCATCCAAGTTGTCGTGACTATAAATAGTCCGTCTCTTCATCACTAAGTAGTGTTCTATGGTTTGTATGGATTGGATGGTTTGAGCATTCGCTTTATTAAAGGGTATCTGAGCTGATTCCAATTCTGGCTCTTATAAATAAAGCTGCTGGGAACATTCGTGCAGATCTCTGGGTGAACATAAGTTTTCTTTTCTCTGGGATAGATGCCCAGAAGCTCAGTTGCTGGATCATATGGTAGTTGCATGTTTAGCTTTTAAAGGGACTGCCAAGCTGTTCTCCATTGTAGCCTTGCCATTTTACATGCCCACTAGCAGGGCATGAATGATCCAGCTTTCCCGATTCTTCACTAACACTTGACGTCGTCTCTGTTTTTAGCCATTCTGATACGTGGGGATTGAGCTGTCGTTGTGTTTTGATCTGCATTGCTCCAGTGTTTAAGGATGTCAAGCAACTTTTCACGTTAGGTGCCATTTGTATATTCTTTTATTGTGAAATATCTTCATGCTGTTGGTCTATTTTCTTATTGGATTGTTTGTTTTACTATTGCAAAGTTATTATTTTAAAATATAGTCTAGATTCTAGTCCCTTGTTAAATAGGTGGTTCGAAAGTATATTCCCCCTGCTCTGTAGCTTTCCTTTCATCTTCTTATGGATTTTCATAGGAAAACCTTTTTGGGAGACAGGGTTTCCCTGTGTAGCCCAGGCTGACCTTGAACTGGTAACAAAACTCCCTCCTTGGCCTCCTAAATGCTGGGATTCTAGATATGGCAGTCATGGCTGGCATAACTTTTTTAAAAAGATTTATTTTTTAAACATTTATTTATGTATGTGTATTTGCGCGTGTGTGAATGATTTTATGTGCACCAAGAGTGTGCAGGGGATAGAAGAGGCCAAAAAGTGTTCATCTCCTGGACCTGGAGTTACAAGTGGTTGTAAGCCACCTGATGTGGATGTGGGAACTGGACCTGGATTCTCTGCGAGAGCAGTAAGCACAACTAACCACTGAGCCATCTCTCCTATCATCTAGTCACCCAGAACAAAAACATTAAGTCTTATAAGGTCTAGTTTAATTGAACTAAAACATTTAAATTTCATTTGAGGTTGATCTCAAACATGGTCTGTAGCAAAGTGCATTCTTAAACTCTTGATCTTGTTCTCATCTCTCAAATGCTGGGATTACAACATAGTCCCCCGCACCTGCTAGGAGTACAGCGTAGCCCACCCACCACAGCTGCTGGGATAACAGCGTGGCCCACCGCACGTGACTTACTTTTGCTTTTTATGGCTTTTGATTTTAGTGTCAAATCTAAAAACTCTTTGTCCGCCCTAAATTCTGGAGAATTTTTCCTATTTTTTTTTCTAAATAACCTTGTTTTTCAGTTGGTTGATTATTAGTTGATGTATGTGTGTGAGTGTGTGTGTGTGTGTGTATGTGTGTGTGTGTGTGTGTATGTGTGTGTGCGCTGAACACACAGGCAAAACCCACTCTCTACCACTGAGCTAAATCCTAGTTTCTGGAGCCCCGGGGGTTTAGTGCCAAATGTGTCACCTTCTTTATAAGGAAAGAGAGGAAGTCTGGCCAGCTTCCTCTCTTCATCGAGCTATCACACTGTTTGGAGCTTACTTCCAGATCTACCATATTTAAGATAGGAAGTGCCGAAAGGGTAGACTGCAAAAGGCAAGCCACAGACGTCATTTTACCTGAACCATCAGTCTCTGCTGCAACCAGTTCCTTTCCTTCCTTTCCCTTTCTTTCCTTCTTTCTGTACTTCCTTCCTTCCTTCTTTCTATCTTTCTTTTTTTTCTAGTCGGGGGATAAAAATCCACAGGGATCTGGAAAGCCTAGACATAGGTGGGAAACTTTCTGATACTTCAGAAAGAGGATGGCGGTTTTAACTAGAACAAGCCAGGTATGGAGACTCACGCCTGGAATCCCAGCACCTAGGAGGCCGAGGCAGAAGGATCTTCAAGTCCAGCCTGGGCTGTATAGTGGATTTCAAGACAGCTTGGGCTGCATTTCAAGACTCGGTGTCTCAAAACAACAAACAAACAGACAAAGTTGAGAAGGCTCAGGTATTTGGATCTAGCTGTCAGGTGCCACGGCCTGAGCTGTAGGCAAAATAGCTTCGCTCAGTGGTGTGTTTGGAGGTGCCAAAGATGTGGAGTAGGCAGTTGGCTGTTGAGCCTGGGGATGGGCAGATACCCTCAAATGGAGACACACATATTCATTTCCAGATGTCACTTCGGGCTCTGAGCGTGGCTATGCTGCTAGGCAGTGAACGTGGGCAGAGGGGAGGGGAGGGGCCTAAAGCCTAGTCCCCTAGTCTGAGGCAACTTGGATTTAAAGCCCTCCACTGATGGCAGGGTGTCCTGGCAGTCATGCCCGTGGTCCCAAAGCTTCTGGGTAGGGGTGGGAGTGGGAGTGAGATATCACTTTGATTTATCTCTACCCTTTCAGGGTGTTGGCAGTTTAGCATTTTAGAAGTGGTATCTCCTGAGGCAGTCTCTGCAGGAGCAGGTGAGCATGCCCTGCCCTCACCTCCCTTCTCATCTTCTTTCAAGGAGCCTGCAAAACAACACTACTTCTCCAAGCACGACAACCGCACTTCCTTCGACAAAGTGAGTCGGAGAGGAAGGAGGAAGGGGGAGGAGTCCCTTGGCTGATGCAGAGGATATAGCAGCCAGCAGGGTAGACCCAAGGGAGACCCTTAGGGAGCGGGTTTCTTACATAAGCAGAAGAGCATCTATTTCCCCCATAACCTTTTCCACTGCTAAAATCCTCATCCCCTAGACAAAGGCAACTTTGCCTTGGTTTTCTTGGCTAGTTTGCTCAACTGTGAACAACTATCCCAGGGGGTCACTCAGGGGCTTCACGCTAAGATGATAGTGTTGCTAAGGATGCAGGTACAAGTTAAGGGAGTCCTGGCACAATCTCAGCATTATCAAGCTGATTCGGGATTAGATGGGGCCCAAGCAAATCGTGGATGCCAAGACTGTGGGCCAAGAGCCCGTACCGTTGAGAAGGGTCCTTACTGCCTGCTGCAGGGAATTGGAAGACGGAAAGACCTGGAGCGCCTGTGGAAGAGACACACCTTCCTGCGCTGGGCGCCCTGCGAGCTGGAATTGAGCCAGCAGCTGCCTCTGGAATCGTCCTACCAGACTGATTTCCGGTCAGGCACAGGACTCAGCAGGCTCCCCCAGCGCCTCGTCCAGTTTGTGCAGGTCCAGCCTCCCCATGTCAACACCACCTACCAACACAACTTCTGCCAGCCATCCCGGGGTGGTCATTGTGGTAGCGCCAAAGTAGGGCCCCTTGAGCCGGTCACTGAAACACTGCCTGGCCTTCCGGGGATCCCAAAGCCCAAGTTGCTGCAGCACTACCTTCACGCCGGAGTTTCCGAGTGTCTAAACTGGTCCCAAGCATTAAAAAGGTTCAGCTGACATAGCAGGCTGTTTGGATTCACAGTCCAAGATGTTTTTGTGGGGGTGGGGTGGGGTGGAGGGGTGCTTATGACGAGGTCGCTAGCAGGCCCTGTGTCTGGCTCCCACGGAGTATGTATGATTTCTGTGTGCTGGGCTGGGGAGGTGCTGTCTAGGGAGCCCTGATGCTAAGTCAGAAAGGATAAGCCTGCAGCAGACTCCAGAGTCCAGAAAAGTCGCCATGACCATGGTTAGGTTCTAGGGACCCAATAACTTCTCAGCAATTGTAGCCTCTTGTACTCAGTGTAGTTTCAGGGATCCTACTAGACGTCAGTCAAGACGGAAAGAGAGAGTCGAGGGCTAGCAGCTCCCTCCAGGAGCCAGGTGCCTTTGAGGGGTTTGGCAGTTCAGCCTCATAGTCCTGTCTAAGAGATGCCTCACAAGGGGACTGCCCCAGCCAGCACCCCGCCAGCTGAGCCACCCAACGGCCAGCACCCTGAAGTGGGGTGTGCAGAAGCCTTGAGGAGACACTGTAAGACTTGGATCTGGAGGTCATCCTAACCTTGTGAAATGTTGTGTTTGGAAGTCCTCCTCTGGTCATCCTATCAAGTCCCCAAACATTCAAGGCATCCTTTGTCATTTAAGACAAAGCTGAGGCTTAGGTGGACTTGAGACTGCCAGGTGACTTCAGAGATGGTTATCAGGTTTCCCAGGCTCCCTGTGGACTCTCGCCCCTGACAGAATTGAGGCTTGAAAGAACACACCAGATTTGAGCAGTATTTTTATTTCTACTTCAAAACTCCCTGGGTCCTCACAACAGCCCTGTGAGGTAGGTCGGGCAGGAAAGTTTCAGAGATCCCCATTTACAGATGAGGATACTGAGGCACAGAGAGGTGAAATGACCCGCCCCAGGTCACACAAGCCGCAGCAGTACAGACGGGAAGGCCAGCGCTCTGCTGCCCCCCACCCCCAGCAGTTCCCACATTCTCTCCTTCGTTTCTTCTGTGATTTCCATCCTCAGAATACTCCTGGGGTCCACAGGAACCCTCAAGGAAGACGGGAAGCCTGACTTTTCCAGACTAGCTTCTGGAGAGGGCCTGGTCAGCTCTTAGGGCCTAAGCTGCAGACTGTGAGGCCAATGCTCTGTTCTTCACTTGTCAGAGTTGACAGGGGGCCTAGTAACGTCTAGGGCCTAGGTGGAGCTAGCTATGGTTCGTGAGTGGATGGTGATAAAAACAGGTGTGAGCATGTGTGTCCTGTGCTAAAGACAAAGGCTCCCCAACCCAAGTCCCCGAAGGCAGTGACTCAGGCTCCCTCCCCTGTGCCTCCCTCATCCTACAGAGCCCTGGGGAGCACCCTCAGAGCCCTGGGGAGCACCCTCAGAGCCCTGGGGAGCCTGATCTGCTTCTATACTGAGCTGCTCTGGTAGACTGGTCTCAGACTCCGTCATGTAGACACAGTGCCTCCACAGCCTGACTCGGGCCCTGGGCCACACCACCAATCACAAACAGCCGGGGCCCAGCCTGTAGGCTGGAGCAGGAGCATCGGGCCGTAGGCATGGCAGGCAGCGCCTCCCAGCGTCTCCGTGCAAGGCTGAAGCTCTCCACAGAGGCCAAAGGGCATGGCTGGTTCCCTGGAGGATGCAGATAGATGATGGTAAGGGGATGAAGACCCCTTTGCTCCCTTTCCTGGACAATGGCCTAGTAAGCACTGCCCCCGCATTACCTAGCAGTGCTTTATGTCTCATTGCCCAAGTTCATTTATTCACTCACTCATTCATTCATTCATTCATTTATTCATGCTTTGACTATTTGGTCACATTCAATCATCTGTTCTGTTTCTGTGTCTTAGAGCCCCCAGTCAGGCACGGCAGACACTCCGAGCCCTGAGCCAGGTGAATCACGAGTTCCTTGCTTTACAGATAGGCAAAGAGCTCACTGTTGTCTAGAGAAGGTGGTCCTGCTAGGAGATACTCTTTCCTGCTTTATACCGCCTTTTTCTTAGCCCCCTAGACACTTACCAAGGCCCCCAATAGCCACGATGTTGCCCCCAAGAGAGCCAACCACAAAGTCAGCCCTCTTATCCCTCATCCGCAGGCTACGAGGCAGCTTAGTCCAGGATCCTGAAAGAGAGATGTGAGGTGTGTGCACACAGACATACGTGGACACACACACACACACACACACACACTCCCTTCTGTCCCATGGAGAGTAGAGCAGACATTGCTCACCATGCTCCAGGTCAAACATCTCCACAGTGTTGACAAAGTGTGGGCGGGAGTAGAAATTGTGGGGCCCAGGCTGCTGCAGGCCACCCAGGCTAAAGACACTGCCTTCAGCCATAGCACAGCCAGCAAATGCTCGGCGGCTGGGCAGGCTCGGGTGCCGGGTCCATGTACGGGTCTCCAGATCAAAAGCTTCAAAAGCAGTCACTGGGAGCTTGCCCTGGCGGCCTCCTGTCAAAGGAATTGAAGCACCTGGGACAGAGCCCAAAGGGCTTGGTGGCATCCTCACCAGGTTGCTGAACTGTCCTCCCCAGACTCCCACATCCAGCTGTGTACACACCTGCCCATGGATTATCCACAAGACCACGCAGACCCTCAGCACTGAATATGATTTTTCCAACCCCAGTTGGACCACCGAGGCTTTAGAATAGGCCTGGATTACCCCCAACAGAACATCTCAGGTCCTAACATCTCAGACTAAAACTGATCCCTAATCTAGACAACCTCTGGACTCTTTTCCCCTTTCCCACATCCCTCAGCCCTTACCCAGGACATAGATCTTGTTCCCGTGCAGGAAAGTGGAGGCCCCGTAGCAGGGTGTGGGCATGGAGGGTAGCGAAAGCCAGCAGTCCCGGCGGGGCTCATATACCAGTACCTGGGCCTGGGGGGCCGTGTCAGGACCCATTCCCCCCAGAGCATACACCATACCATCTGCACAGAAAAGAGTAGTTCAGACTGTACAACCTCATCTGGCTGCTGAACCCCACCCTGACAGCTCCCTCGGCCAGACCCACACGTTGATCAAAAACTTTGTTGCCCATCTGAAGTGGGAGCCAGGAGAGCTGGGATTCCAGCTTTGGCCTAGGCCCCTCCAAGTGAAGGAGGCAGCTGATCTAATTATAATCCAGCACGGTCTCCCTGGAGACGCTATGGCAACCAAATCTGGCATTTTAGCAGACTAGCCTGGGACTGGTGGTCAGACCTGGAGGCCAAGAGAGGGGTGTGTGTGTGTGTGTGTGTGTGTGTGTGTGTGTGTGTGTAGGGGGCAGGTTCCCTAAGGGGATAGGGGTAGCTTAAGACAGTGGTAGAGGCTATAAGGAGATTTGCTCGGCATGAAGCTCAGTCTGGGAAGGGAACTTCGGGGATCAACTTGGTGAAGGCTTGGGGCTGGGAGATGAGCTTGGGCCTGTGGGATAGAGGTGTTGGCCTCAGCTTTCAGCATCTGGCACCTGTCAGCACTCACACTGCGCTGTTTCGATAGCGCTGTGAGGTGCTCAGAGTCAGCTAGGGGCACATCCACAGGCCTTTGGGTGATCTGTCAGGCAGCTGGGGCTTCCATGGCAACCATCTCCAGGTTGGCTTGGCCTTTGTCCACATCAGGATCTCTGGTGTATGCTGGGTGTGTGTGTGTGGGGGGGGGTGCGCTAAGCACTTAAGTACTTGCTGGGCTCAGAGCCAAGGCCTTGCTCCCCTCCCCCCTTCATACTATTTATAACTATGAGAGTCATTAGACCACACCCCCCACTGTCTCTTAGTTACAAAGAACAGCACAGGGTAGAGGCTGGGGTCTCCCATTTTTCTGGGAGCCTTGCGGGCTCTGACCCCCACTTTATAGCCCAGAAAGGGCAATTAACAGTAAGCCGAGGCTAGTCCAGGTAAGAGAGGAGACAGGAGGCAAAGCCATGCCTAAGGCGGTACTTATCCCACCTCTGTGATAATGGACAATGGATAATGGTCAAGAGAAAGAAAAGGAAGCTCGTTGGGGCACCTGAGGGATGTTCTGAGCCACTCACCTCTCTCCACAGTTGCAACACCCATGGCTGCTTGAGGGAGGGTGGCCCGGCGCTCCCAGCGGCCTTCATCAGCCAAGAAGGCCTCCACAGCAGCTACTGGGCTCTGGACTTCATCCACGCCACCCACCACTAGCACCTGCTTACCCAGCACCACAGCAGCTGCACCAGCCCGGGCGGTGGGCAGGGGTGCTAATGCTAGCCATGTGTGTGAGCCCATGTCCAGTGTCTCAGCAGTGTCCAGAGGTAACCCGGCCCGGCCACAGCCTCCCAACACCAGCAGGTGTCCATCCTGGTGTGCCACTGTGCCATATACCCGGCAAGTGGGCATAGGGGGGAACACCTGCCAAGCAAAGGCCCGGCCACCTCCTGCAGCCATGTCGCTCACTGCCAGTGGTAGGCCATGCTGTCTGCTCAGGCTGTGGGCCTCACTGGGGGGACACGATAAGGCCTCATCTCAATTCCGTCAGGGCTGGAAAGGTGTGCCTGCCCAGTCCAAAGGACCTTGCCTTCACCTGGAGGAGAGATGGAAAACAAAGGGTCAGGGCCACTGTCAAGAAACAGATGAACAACATGTAGCTGAAGGCAGGCCAGGCCCCAAATCACTTGTGCAGAAGGGCCCACCCCTCTGACTAGCACTCTACTGGTGAAGGTCCTTCTATAGTGGGAAGAATAGATTCCAGATACCCAGGTGGCTTTCTCGATTCAATAGGGGCATGAGGGATTCTTCCCACCCCAACCCTAAGAACTAGCAAGTCGTAACTTGATCAATTTCGAGTGGAAGGGAAGATAGAGCCCAGCTGTCCTCTATCCTAGCGCCCTTCCTGTCCCAACAAGTCTTATCTTGGTGCTCCAAGAGAGTTCTGCATCCTCTGCACACTGGCATCTCGTGTGCCTTGAGCAACCTGGGTCAGGCCATCAGGGTCCCTCCCTCATCCTGTAGTCCTTACAAAAAGGATCTTCTACAAGGTATAACCATTTATATCAGCAAAAGGCCAGACTCGTATGCGAGACTCAAAGGGGATAGACTCCAGGATTCCACACTCCCTTTGAAGTCCATCCTCATGGGTGTGGCGATGCCAGCAGATTCCCTGCTGAGGAGGTATTAGAGGGCTGGTATAGAGTATCTCTTGAGTACAGGATTAGTAGGTCCCTGAGTCCAGGGCTTTTCCTGTAGGAATAAACAGCTGGATTCCTGACCCCCCCCCCCCAACCTCCAAGAGCACATTCCTTAGCCTCCTCTTTTGCTGTGTGTGTGTCTCTGTGTCTATGCGTATGCTGGGGGTCACCACTCTCAGTCCCGGGATTTGACAGGACGGCCTCCTAGCCCCAAACTTCCAACTCAAAGGAGAGTGGGGGGCGGGTCTGGCTAGTGGGTTTAATTAAGGCCCCATGCTTCATGCCCCACACTTGCCCTGAGCGAGGCTCCCGCGGGACTCACCCGCTGGATCTCAGATGTCGCCAGGGCACGGGGTCCGCCGTTCCGCCTCCGCTGACGCTGGCTCTGGCTAGGGCTGAAGCTGGGCTCTGGTGGGGCTCCCGCACCGCTCCGGCGTGGGGCGGGGCTGGACCAGGTCCGCCCCTCGCTCCCCCCTCCCCAGATTCGGGGAAACCTCCTCCCGCCTTAACTCTGCACATGCCAAGGCAAGAGTAGGGCGCACCGACCCACGGTCACCCAAAATGAACAGACAGGCATATGGACAACCGGCCGACCAGGATTTAGGGTTCTACCTGGGGCGATGATAGAAATGAGGCAGCGGCGAGCAACACAACACCGGTATGGTGGGATCGGAGGCGGGTGTCGTTCTGAGTCGGATCCACTCTGGGTGCAATCAGCCAGGAGCTAGCCAGTGGAACCTGGGGCCTTTAGGGGTCCGAGCCCGCCCATCACAACTGAGCTTGGAGGTGCCCAACCACAAGCTTCCCAGCGGCGCCCCCTAGAGGCCACTGGGGCTGTAGCCTGGGCCTCTGGCTGGGAAGCCCAGCCGCCCTGTCCTAACCACGACACAAAGCCATACACAGAATAGATCCCATAGTGTACATTGAGACTAGTAGCATGTAGGGTGGAGGGGCAGACTGTATTAGCCTTGGGGCCTATCTGGACCTTCTTTACAGAAAAGTAGGTTATTTTCTGATTAGATCTGAGCAGAGGATGAGTTCAATCAGCCAGATGCCAGGAGTCTCTGCCTAATGCTACTCTGGGGTTCCTCTGAGGCCTGGGTAACTGTTCGTCTTCAGTATCCAGAGCTCATCTCTAGCCAACTCGGTGGTCATGCGATAACAAATTGGTGTGACAAAGGCCAACCTGTAGTGAAAATTCTGAAATTTTGATTTCCTTAAAAAAAATCAGAGAAGTATTATAGGAATAGGTTTTTGTTTTAATCCCAGGTGTGGAGAGAAGGGCTACTCCACAGCAGCTGACTATGATTGCCTGTCTTCTAGCAAAAGCATGGTTTTGCCAGCTGCACCTAGTTCCTGTGCTTATGTTATATTTGGAATTGTGGGAACTTCTTGGGGGGTATATAAATTTGAGGGCCCTGAGGGGTGGGGTGGGTGATTGTTGGTCATTGGGGGGAGGGGGATGGTTGCAGTTTGTTAGTAGTCAAAATAAATTAGATTTAGATTCAAGGATCTCTCTCTCTCTCTCTCTCTCTCTCTCTCTCTCTCTCTCTCTCTCCCCCCTCCCATCCTTTCTCTCCTATCTAGTGATAGGGGTTGAAATAGGGGATAAAGGATGGGAAAAGAAGAATCCACAAAGTATCAAAGATGAGCTGTACCCACCTATCTCTGATTCACACCCTGGCTCAGCCTATCTTTTTTTTTTTTAAGATTTATTTAATTATTTATATATGTAAGTACACTGTAGTTGTCTTCAGACACACTTCAGAAAAGGGAGTCTGATCTCATTACGGATGGTGGTGAGCCACCATGTGGTTGCTGGGATTTGAACTCAGGACCTTCGGAAGAGCAGTCAGTGCTCTTAACTGCTGAGCCATCTCTCTAGCCCTGGCTCAGCCTATCCTATGAGTATTCTGACCAGCTGAGGCTTCCAGTTGGAGATCTTGGGTGAACAGCTCCTACAGTTGTCTGCTCTGTGTCTGTTCATTGATTCGGACCCTTTTGTGCACGGTGTTTAGCTTAATTTTCCCAAAGCAGATCTTGAGGCAATGACACAAGCGTGTGTGTGGTTAGTGTGGGAGGTGAAGCTAGGAAGCACCCGCTGAGGAGTAGCAAGAAGACCAAGGAAAACAGCCAATAAAGGAGGTGCCGTCAGCCACCACTGTGGGTAGCTGTGACCTGGGGATCCTGGGAGGTGGTTAGGAACATGGGCCTCATATCATTACTGCTCCCAAGAATAAGGGAACCTAAGAAACACATCTCCGCAGCTCCATGGATCATACATTGAGAGCTGCTTGAGGATACTAATGCCTCTGCTTGCCCAAAGTTGGATGAACCCTTTCTTATGACTAAATAGAGCCTATTGCTCTTTCGGTGGTTGGCAGTTTGAAGTGGAGAACACGCCAAGAAATGATGGCGCAAAGACTGGCCTTAAACTGCACAGACTCTAAAAGGCCTCTCTCTACATCCAGTGCCACATCCTCCATCCCCAGGCTGCTCCACACTTGGGACTCCGGTTTGTACCCCACGGGGATGTCGTCATGCTCTCCTCTGTCCCTTTCTGAGCCCCCTCGGCTTTCTTTCCAGCTGTTCACCATTTACAGGCATCTGCTTTTAAATGTCTTCCAATCTAAGTCAAGGCTAATCTCTTTCTGCTCCCTCTGAATTCTGAAGCCACCTATCCCCAGATGCCTCTGCCTTGTTATCTGCCACCTCAGTCTCTTGCCACTTCTTCCTCAAACTGTTTTTGAAACAATTGCGGTTTTTGTTTGTTTGTTTCTAGACAGGGTTTCTCTGTGTAACAGTCCTGGCAGTCCTGGAACTGGCTTTGTAGACCAGACTAGCCTGTAATACACAGAGATCCGTCGTCTGCCTCTTCCTCTCCCTCAATCCCAGTGCTAGGATTAAAGGCCCCAGTGAAACTTTTTTTTTCCCTTGCTTCTTTGAGTCAGGATCTCCTGTAGCTCAAGCTAGTCTCAAACTTGCTACATAGCCAAGGATGACTGAATTTCTGATTCTCTTATTCTCTCCTCCCAACTGCTGGGATCACAGACATATCACCTTGCCCAGTTTATATGTGAAGAGGAGCGAACTCAGGGCTTCTTACATGCTAGACAAGTACTCTACCAACTGAGCTCTATATCTAGCCATCAAAATTGCTTTTGAAAAGTCACCATGTGTATTAGTCAACACTCTCCAGGGGAACAAGACCAACTGAATGAATACAAACTACAGGGGGGTTAGACCACAGAAAGATGGTTTGCAGGGTGAGAGCACTGGCTGCTCTTTCAGAGGACCTGGGTGTGGTTCCAAGCACCTCCATAGTTGCTGAACTACAGTTCTGGGGTCTGAAACCCTTTCCTCACCTCTGCCTGCACTAGGCATGCACATGGCACACACGTACACATACAGGCAAAGAGTCATACACATAAATCTTAAACGAAAAGTTTAAATGAGAAAAGGGAATTTAATAGACTGGCTTACATCATACAGTCTGGTGCTACAACTATGACTCCCTTCATGCTCACCACAGGCTGAGAATCCAGTGGTGACATGGTCCTGGAGTCTGGTTGCCTCAGGAGTCACAATCTGAGTCACTAGGGGCCTGAAGAATTCCTGGAGAAACCACTAGTCTTCCATCCGTATTGAAATCCCAAAGAACCTGGGTTCTGATATCAGTGAAGGAACAAAGTGGCAGTGGAGGCAATGGAGGCAGTGGAGGCAGTGGTGGCAGTGGAGGCATTGGAGGCAGTGGAGGCAGTGAAGGCAGTGGAGGCATTGGTGGCAGTGGAGGCATTGGAGGCAGTGGAGGCAGTGGAGGCAGTGGAGGCAGTGGAGGCAGTGGAGGCAGTGGAGGCAGTGAAGGCAGTGAAGGCAGTGGAGGCATTGGTGGCAGTGGAGGCAGTGAAGGCAGTGGAGGCATTGGAGGCAGTGGTGGCAGTGGTGGCAGTGGAGGCAGTGGAGGCAGTAGTGGCAGTGGAGGCATTGGTGGCAGTGGAGGCAGTGGAGGCATTGGTGGCAGTGGAGGCAGTGGAGGCAGTGGAGGCAGTGGAGGCAGTGAAGGCAGTGGAGGCATTGGTAGCAGTGGTAGCAGTGGAGGCATTGATGGCAGTGAAGGCAGTGGAGGCAGTGGTGGCAGTGAAGGCAGTGGAGGCATTGGTGGCAGTGGAGGCAGTGGTGGCAGTGGAGGCATTGGAGGCAGTGGAGGCAGTGAAGGCAGTGGAGGCATTGGAGGCAGTGGAGGCAGTGAAGGCAGTGGAGGCATTGGTGGCAGTGGTGGCAGTGGAGGCATTGGTGGCAGTGGTGGCAGTGGAGGCAGTGGAGGCATTGGTGGCAGTGGTGGCAGTGGAGGCAGTGGAGGCAGTGGTGGCAGTGGAGGCAGTGGAGGCATTGGAGGCATTGGTGGCAGTGGTGGCAGTGGAGGCATTGGTGGCAGTGGAGGCAGTGGTGGCAGTGGAGGCAGTGGAGGCAGTGGAGGCAGTGAAGGCAGTGGAGGCATTGGTGGCAGTGGAGGCATTGGAGGCAGTGGAGGCAGTGGAGGCAGTGGAGGCAGTGGTGGCAGTGGAGGCAGTGGAGGCAGTGGAGGCAGTGAAGGCAGTGAAGGCAGTGGAGGCATTGGTGGCAGTGGAGGCAGTGAAGGCAGTGGAGGCAGTGGAGGCAGTAGTGGCAGTGGAGGCATTGGTGGCAGTGGAGGCAGTGGAGGCATTGGTGGCAGTGGAGGCAGTGGAGGCAGTGGAGGCAGTGGAGGCAGTGAAGGCAGTGGAGGCATTGGTAGCAGTGGTAGCAGTGGAGGCATTGATGGCAGTGAAGGCAGTGGAGGCAGTGGAGGCATTGGTGGCAGTGGTGGCAGTGAAGGCAGTGAAGGCAGTGGAGGCAGTGGAGGCAGTGAAAGCAGTGGAGGCAGTGGTGGCAGTGGAGGCAGTGAAAGCAGTGGAGGCATTGGTGGCAGTGGAGGCAGTGGTGGCAGTGGAGGCAGTGGAGGCAGTGAAGGCAGTGGAGGCAGTGGAGGCAGTGGAGGCAGTGGAGGCAGTGGAGGCAGTGGTGGCAGTGGAGGCAGTGGAGGCAGTGGAGGCAGTGGAGGCAGTGGTGGCAGTGGAGGCAGTGGTGACAGTGGTGGCAGTGGAGGCAGTGGAGGCAGTGGAGGCAGTGGAGGCAGTGGAGGCATTGGTGGCAGTGGTGGCAGTGGTGACAGTGGTGGCAGTGGAGGCATTGGTGGCAGTGGTGGCAGTGGTGACAGTGGTGGCAGTGGTGGCAGTGAAGACAGTGGTGGCAGTGAAGGCAGTGGTGGTAGTGGAGGCAGTGGAGGCAGTGAAAGCAGTGGAGGCATTGGTGGCAGTGGTGGCAGTGGTGGCAGTGGGGGCAGTGGAGGCAATGGAGGCAGTGGTGGCAGTGGAGGCAGTGAAGGCAGTGGAGGCATTGGTGGCAGTGGAGGCAGTGGAGGCATTGGTGGCAGTGGAGGCATTGGTGGCAGTGGTGGCAGTGGAGGCAGTGGAGGCAGTGGTGGCAGTGGTGACAGTGGTGGCAGTGGAGGCAGTGGAGGCATTGGTGGCAGTGGTGGCAGTGGAGGCAGTGGAGGCAGTGGAGGCATTGGTGGCAGTGGTGGCAGTGAAGGCAGTGGTGGCAGTGGAGGCAGTGGAGGCAGTGAAGGCAATGGAGGCATTGGTGGCAGTGGAGGCAGTGGAGGCAGTGAAGGCAATGGAGGCATTGGTGGCAGTGGAGGCAGTGGAGGCATTGGTGGCAGTGGAGGCATTGGTGGCAGTGGTGGCAGTGGTGGCAGTGGAGGCAGTGGTGGCAGTGGTGACAGTGGTGGCAGTGGAGGCATTGGTGGCAGTGGTGGCAGTGGAGGCAGTGGAGGCAGTGGAGGCAGTGCTAGCGATGCGCTGTTCTGGCTCTGCTTCCCCACCATTCACTGCATGATTGGCCCAAGAGAGCAACCAGTGGACCTTAGAGGGGCAGCTGGGTGAGAACAGCTGGATCAGAAGAGCCCTCAGGCAGTGGTGGCAGTGGTGAGCTTGACAAGAATAGTCTTGGGTGACAGCCTCAGTAGAGAGCTCATTTAATTGGGAGATGCCTCATTTGCATAAGAATTCCAGTTGCTGCTAGCCGCGTTCATGTGGAAAGAGGAAGTTTAACCTGGCTACCAGGAGGTAGCAAAGGTGGGGGCACAGGGTTTGGGGGGGGGCAACCCTACTCCTGCTGAGATTTCTGGGGTTTAGACATGCCTTGAACCCTCAATTGCTCTGAGCTGACTCCCCACCCACCACCCTCTCCCATGGTTCCCTGGCCCCACAGCAATGGCGGCAGTGGTAACAGTGCAAGCAGCAGCAACAGTATAAGGAACTTACTAGCAAGACATATGAAGACAAAAAAGCAAATATTAAAATCTTTTCTGTCAGACCTCCTTTCACGAGGGCGGCCACTAGAACGAGCGTCCACGTTAGAAATGTGCTTTCTCACAGTGTGTCCAGCCATTTGTCTCTTAGTTGATTCCACTTGCAGTCAAGGGCCACCATGGTGGCACACACATTTAAGTCCTGCACTCCGGAGACAAAGGCAGTCAGATCTCTGAGTCTGAGGATAGCCTGCTCTACAGGGAATTTCCAGGTCAGCTGGGGCTAATTAGTGAGATTCTGTCTCAAAACCAAAACCAAAAACTGGGGCTGGAGAGATGGCTCAATGTTTAAGAGCATTTACTGCTCTTGCAGAGGACCTGTGTAAGGTCCCCAGTACTGAAATTGGGCTGTTCACAACCACCTGTGAAACTCCAGGTCCAGGGAATCAAATGCCCTCTTTTGGACTCAATGGGCACTGCATGTACACACACATACACACACACACACACACACACACACACACACACACACACACTAAAAACAACAAAAAAAGCTCCATTCAGTCAAGTTGACAACCAAGATTAACCATCACGACACACAACATAAAACTGTGGACTCTCTCTCTCTCAAGTGAGATTTTTCAGATTTGTCAAAGTTTGACACTTTGTGACCTTGAGTCCTTGCTGACAGTTTGTCTCACCTTTTAGAGTCTTCTGCAGGACCTTCTTATCCTTCTCAGAGAGCAGCTCGAGACTTAACCTTGTAGTTTAGTGAGAGTCTTTCTCAAAACAGGGGGCTTGGAGCTTCAGCGCTAACTCAGGTGGTAATGTAATTGTGGTACAAACATGGGGATCAAACTTAGATCCCTAGAACTTACATTTTTAAAAATCCAGGGATGAAGTGGGGTGATGGTGTCTCACACCTTTAATCCCAGCACTCGGGAGGCTGAGGCAGGCGGATCTTTGAGTTCTACAGCGTGAGTTCCAGGACTGGCAGGAGTACACAGAGAAACCCTGTCTTGGAAAACAAAAACAACAAAAACCCAAAACCAAACCAAAAATCCAGCTGTGGAACTATAGAGAAGTCTCAGCAGATAAAGCCTGGGTCCTGTAAGCAGTAGAACTGGAGACAAGGTTTTCTAGAATCCACATAAAAGCCAGGTAGGTATGCAGCCTGCACGCAATCCCAGAGTGCAAGAGTTGTGGAGCCCAGACGAGGCAGGTGATAAGATCCAGGTTTAGCCGGTGACTTTGTTTCAATATATATGGTGGAGAGGAGGCTGGTGACTTGGCTCAAAGGGTAAAGGTGCCTGCCACCAGATGGACAACCCAAGCTGGATTCCAGAGAACCACTAGGTAGAAGAAAAAGGGAACCCATTCTCAAAAGTTGTCCTTTGACCTCTACACCACTGATGTGTGTTAAGTTTCAAATCTGGGACAAACAAATGAGGTACCTATTTAACATATTAAAGTAGACCTGGCTACCAGGCTTCCCAGCATCCCTTAGTTCCTACCTGTTACAGGGTATGGCTGGCATGTCTGCCTTCTAGCCACCCCACCTCCAGCTGGGCTGCTCTTGCCTATATAATCCAACCATTTTGGTTGCCAGCCCTTTTTTATCTTTTGCCCTTTCTCCTGCTACACCTGGTTCCCCCATTTTCCCTCTCTCTTCCCTTCCTCCTCTCCCCACGTGGCTCAGGGTGGCATCTACTCTGGGCTCTCCCAGATGTCCCTGTCTCTGCCTACAAGTCCCTTTTACCTACAACAAACTTTCTTCTCCACCATACTTAGGAGCAGTCAGATCCTTTCCTTTTCATTTCTTGTCTTCATTGGCAGTGGGTGTACCAAGAATGAAAACACACCAAAAAAAAAAAAAACAAATTAAAAAGCCAGGCAGAGTGATGCGTGTCACAATCCCAGTCCTGGGGAGGTGGGGGCAGGCAAATTGAGGCTTGCTGGCCAGCCGAACTAGCCAAATGGAAAACTTTTTAAAAACAGACTGAATGTGGTAATCCACAACTGATTGCAGAGTGAGACTCTGTCTCTAAATAGCAGCAACGGAGATAATGACTCCTGAGTAACAGTGACACCTGAATTTGTCCTCTGGTCTACACACACACACGCATACACACTCACACACACACACACACACACACACACACACTCACACACATACCACACACTCACACACACACACAGGAGAGAGGGCTAAGTACATATTTACTTGCCTAGCATGCATGGAACCCAGTTTCACTCACACCTCAAAACAGATTTGGCTTTGGCTTTTCTTTTCAGATGTATTTATTTTATGAGTGCACTGTAGCTGACACACCAGAAGAGGGCGTCAGATCCCATTACAGATGGTTGTGAGCCACCATGTAGTTGCTGGGAATTGAACTGAGGGCCTCTGGAAGAGCAGTCAGTGCTCTTAACTGCTGAGCCATCTCTCCAGCCCATGGCTTTTCAAAGTAGCAAACTTAGAACCTATTGAGAAAATCTTTCCCAAACTGTATCTTTTCCACCTGGTCACCAGCTGTCTCTGCTAAGATGGATGTGGCTTCACCTCACTAATGACCATGAAAGATGTCAAATGGAGAGCAAGGGGTGGACCATGGAAACACCTGGGGTGTCTCCCCACCTCATCCTTACTGCCTCGGGGTACGCCTATGTAGAGCCCCAGCTTTCAAGAAGCAGGTCCGGTGACAACTGTGTTCTGATGAGTGCTCCCTGAGAGTCCCACATCGGGCTTAACAACAAGACTCCCCTTTGATAGCTGGGTCCCCTTAGCTTTCACCATTCCTTCAGTAACCATAGAGAGAAGGGACAGAGATAAAAATGCGCCTAGCCTTCTTGTCCTCCATTTTGCTCTGACCTCAGGATTGGACAACACAAGAGGAATCTCCTTCTAGGGCACGTCTGGCCTGCTACTATCCCTGGAAGGCACATCTGGCCTGCTATCCCTGGGAGGCACAGAAGTGGCTTCTGTTTGCACAGTTGTGACTCATCCTGGTGTAGGCCCACAAGGCCCTTCTTCTCCACCAAGACAAACGGTCGAAGGTACTGACCCCAGACGATCGGCAGATTTTATGGGTCCTCTTCGGTACTTTGACTACCCCAAAGACACTCAGGATTCTCCTGTCAGTGCCAAGACTCTGAGAAGTTAACAGGCATCAACTGAGGCCTCGGGTACTGATGAGTGGAATGGATACTTATCTTTAAGAATGCCAGATCCCTCTGTACAGACTGGGAAACAGAGAACAGCTGAAGGATCTTGTGGTCATACAAAAACAGGAAGAAGGCTGGTGTCCAACTCACTCATGAAGCACTCCAAACACCCTTGCCTACCTATCCCAACTCTGAGACAGGTCCAGGTGCCTCCACTCCCTCATCCCTGAAACCAAAGCTTTCCGGATGCATCCTAAGATGAACTAGGAAACATCTAACAAGTGGGTCCTTTATTAAGAGCTGTGGAGCCAGGCATGGCCACACATACAACCTTTGATCCCAGCAATCCAGGGTTATGTAGGGATACACTGTCTTAAAAAAAGAACAAATTTTGGAAAGTATGTTAGCTGTTAATTTGAGGTCTCAGATTCCGAGAGTTAATTTTGACCTGTGTCCTCAAATTAACTACTGCTGAGGAGTGGGCTCTGTAACCATCTGCTGTTGCCTACAGGATATAGGTAGGGCTGAGTTTTCGGTCTCCTTGGCCAACAGATAGGGATTCTGGGCAATGTAAAGACCGAAAAGTGGGATTTGGTGCCACTGAGTGCTCTAGCTGAGCAAGATCTTGGCACTCCATTGTGTATACATACCTGAGCAAGTATATTCAGGCCCAGCTTGATGCACTATGACTTACAGACTCGACATCTAGAGCCCCAGGCTTCTGTTTATTACTTGTGCCTACCTGTATAGACCAGTTTTTCATGCAATATGCTAGGGTTAGGCCCATTCTCAGAAAGAGAGGAGGGCCTACTGTTCTTTCAGGAAGTATTTTTGTGGTGAAACAAGGGGACTTTCCTGAGATACTTCCTGTCGGGCACACTCCCTTTTGATCTTCCAAGCAGGTGCCAGAGAAAGAATAAGGTCCTGGGGTGTAGAATAGCACAGACCTTGCCAGGAGTCACCTTGATGTCCTACACTATACTACCAGGACATTTTAGAAAAAAATGTCAAATGGCCCTTAGTCCAATCCTGACTGGGCTCCTGTGACTTTTGCCATCTATATGCGCAGGCTCCCCTATTGGATCAGATAGGTTTGGACTTGTCACCTCCTAGGTCACCACCTCCAGGCAGCCCTCCCTGGTACTCAACCTGCTCCGCCCCCAGACTTTTTTTTTGGGGGGGGGGGGAAGTGCTAGGGGTCAAGGGTCATTGGGCGGGCCAAGTCCCGGAAGCGGAAGCACAGTGTACTTCCGGCGCGCAGCAGGCGGCCATGTTGGAGCGGCGGAGGCGGCTCAGAGGTGCGTCCTGGGTCCCCGCGGCGGCGCCGGTAGGTTGGAGCCGCGGGCCTAGTGGTGCTGCGGAGTGGCGGCCCATGAGGCTACAGGGCGGCAGGGCGAAGGGACTGGGTGGCCAACCCTTCCCGGATCCTCATTTTTCCCAGGGCTTGGCCGACACACCCCACCCCCATCCAGAACCCCACCCTGGGGCTGTGAGGATCCTGTCGGGCTACCGCTGTCCACCTTACACATTTCGCCGCCGCCGTGACCCCGACTCCTTGTCGTTCAGGCCCAGGGGACGCGGTCTCCCCGCCTGAGGGCCCCGATCTGCCCCTGATCCCAGTCTGCCTGATTAGTACTCCCGCCCCCAGTCGTCTGTCAACTTCCTGTGCTGGCCCCAAAGGAATGTGAAGGCAAGTCGGCCTGGCTGCAGCTTCTGTTTGCAAAGCTTCTTGAAAGCCAAGAAGCACCCTCCCAAGGACTCAGGATGACCTAGGCGAAGAGCTCCTTGGTCTCCGCCCCCCAATATAAGCGCCGGAGGTTTGGGGTGGGGTGGTAGGTTCGTCCCCCTCTGTCCTGCAGTTCACAGCCCACCCCTTCAAAAGTCAATAAATAAATAAAAGAACTAAAGTCATGTGCAAGGATTGTACTTGAAGAGCATCCTCTGGGGAGGGGAAGTGTCTCAGACACCTGAGGATCCAAGAATGTTTCCAAACAAAGAGCCCCAGGGCACTTTCTCTGGGGATTCCAAAGACTGTCTGTCTGCTCCATTAGAGCTGTGCAAAGCGGCAGCACAGACGGGCTTCTAGGCTCCAGGGACCTGTCTCATCCCAGCTGATCTTTTAATGCTCCAGTGCAGCTGGGGAGTTTGCCTCTTGCCTCAAGAAGCCCTCAGATGCTGCGTGGGGGTGCTGGATGTAACTCTGATTGATGGTCACCGCTTCTTTACGGAAGCATGGGGTGATTTGAGTGGTCCCAGACAGCATCTGTGCTCATCTGAGGTCTGTTGCCTTTTAAGCTCTGGTTAGGACAGTGCAGGCCTCTACTGGCCTCTTGACTTACCTTCCTTGTTGGAACCTTTACCTGTCGTTTGTCTTCAAACCTTGAACTCCTTGGTCTAGTTGCCTGGTCTCTTGCTTGCCTTAGAGTTGTTTGCAACTGTACTTCTTATTTGGAGGGTCTGTGTCTTGTATGGGGTTTGAACTCCCAAGACTAGAGCTAGGAATGAGGTCTTTGGGAATCCTGTCTACAGACTCTGGTAAGCAGGAGATCTCTGCACTGGAACCTTGGCACCTGGCTGAACAGAGGTGGGGTGGACCTCACGCGTTAGTCTGAGTCTTTGGGCCTGTGTTCAAAGGCCCTAGTCTGTTCCTCAGCTGCAGCCTGGCCTCTGTCCATATGTGCCTTACTCTTTTTACCTGATAGCCTCTGCAGGGGCTGTTGTCCTTTTTGCTCCACTTGTACCCGCCCCTTTTCTTGCTGCCAGATAGGTAGATGCTACTGCTTCCAGGAGCCCTTCCCTAACCTATTAGAAGCTGACTTGGATGACACCACGTACTCCTAAGAACCTTTGATGATAGATAGCTGTGTCTTCACTTCCGGACTGGGCTCTTTGAGGATTGAGGTATTTACCTATATTCCTGGGTCTGAGTCTAGATATTTAGAACATCAGGAAAGAGAAAACCAAAAACAAAACAGGCATGGTAATACACACTGCTTGGGAGGCTGAGCAGCTGATCATAGGCACCAACCCATTCAAGACCCGGAGCATAGCAAGCTCCTGTTCAAAGAATAGAAAAAAGTGCCGGGCAGTGGTGGTGCAGGCCTTCAATCCCAGCGCTTGGGAGGTAGAGACAGGCGGACTTCTGAGTTTGAGGCCAGCCTGGTCTACAGAGTGAGTTCCAGGACAGCCAGGGCTATACAGAGAAGCCCTGTTTCAAAAAACAAAAAAAAGAGAAAAAAAAAGAATAGAAATAAGTGCAGAATGTAGCTGAGCTCTTGACATCTGCTTGTCATCCCGACAGTTGGGAGGCTGCAGTAGGAGGAATCTGAATTTGAGGCCAGTTTGGATTACACAGCAAGCGCCAGAACTATGTAGTAAGACCCTGTGTCCCAGACAACCCAGCATAGATGGTAGCACTTGCCTGTAATCCTGGCACTTGAGAGATAGGGACAGAGGGGTTGGGGTTCAAGGCTGGCTTCAGCACAGCTGTATATGGAGTTGGAGACCAGCCTAGCCTATGAGGGACCTTGTCTTAAAGCAAGAAAAGAAAAATGCCATTGAATTAAAACAAGCTAGATCTAAATCTCTGCAGAAGCCCAGTGGTAGGGTAGATGCTCTGAGGTGCTTCTGAGCATGGATCCCAAAGAAATGTACCACGTTGGTAGAGAAGATCAGGAGACCCTGGAGAGATTTATTCTGGCCAGGCCCTTCTGCTGCAGAGAGAGGAGCCCAACTTGAGCCAGCAGCCTTTTTTTAGCTCTGTATCTTGGTACCGTTCTCATCGACTCTTTTCTTTTTGCTTTGGAGGTGCCAAGTGCTGGTTTGTGGATCCCTGGGCAGACCTGCAGTGCCCAATGCCATGAGCACGGTAGTGCAGCCTGTGGAGGAGAAAGCTGTGCACTCATGGTCACGGATCTCCACCGCAGGGAAGAAAGCCCTGGAAGAGGCCCTCCTTGTGTTTAATCCCATGAGCCAGGATCTCAGAGCCACAGAGGCCCAGCTGGTGGCCTTCCTCCAGGGTCTGCGGGATGATGGCTTCCAACCGACCATTCTTCGAAGTGGGGATGTCTATGGTTATAGTTCATGCACCGCCAGCCCCCCCAGCCAGACAAAGCTACAAGCTCGTACCATCAACCCACCTGCCACACCACTTTCTGCCAAGGCTCCCCATACTGCCGTGTCAGTCCCTGCAAGCAGGGCCACCTTGCTCCCCATGCCACTGTCTGGCAGACTGGCCAAAGGGTCCACCCCAGCCCTTACCAAGCACGCTACCACTAACCTGCTGCTGAACTCCCTGAAGCAGTCCAATGCTGGCAACACCAGTGGTGCCACGGTAGGCTTCCCTGCCCACCTCTACCCAGGCGTCTACCCTGCCGTGCGGCTCTCTGTGGTCCTTGAAGCACTGGTCCCACTCAAGACTCCCTGCTTGGGTGTTAAGCACAGGGCACAGTCATTGCAGCTGTCACTTGCAAAATCTTCCCTGAAACTGGGCGGCCCTCTGTCCAAAGCACCCCGAAGAATCACAAGCAAGGGCCTCAAATATCTGATTAGCAAAGGCCCCGGGGCTGGTCTCCGACAAGGTGCCAAAACCCAGAGCAATGGCGCCCGAAAGAAAAGGTGCTCTGCCTTGGGCACCAAAACTGTCCGGGCCAAGGCATCTCGAACCCTGACCAAAGCTGCTTGTGCTCATGCCAGTGTGTCTCGAACCCAGTCCAATACAGGAAGGGTCAGGACCAAAGCGAAACTGGCCAAGCCCAGGGCATCCAGAGCCAAAGTCAAGGCCACTGGGGTGAGGGGCAAGGCCAAAGCAGTTCTGACCAAGCACAAGGAAAGGCCAAAGGGATTGGTTCAGACCAGAACTGGAAGGGCAAGCCTGAAAAACGGCTCTGAGACTGTGGGGCAGAAGAGGAAGAAGGCCGAGGAGACCAAGGGTCTTCCTCCTAAGAAGAGAGCACGGCGTGTGCTCCAGCCTCCTAAGGTGTGCCTGGGTCCTGGAACAGCAAAACCTCGAAAGTTCCAGACCATAAAGATAGACAGGAAGTGCTCAGATGATGAGGTTCGACAGTATGCCCAACAGATCCTCCGTGTGAATCTCTCTCCCGTAGTATGGCTCCAGTCATTCCTGCCATTTTGATTCCATACTCAACATCCCGAGTCCTTGGGAAAACAGTTGAGCTGTCTGTGTGGCCAGCAGCAGTGTACATTGCTCACGGACTCTGAGGCTTCCCGGACTCTGGGTACCTCCGGGACCCCTGTGGTCACAAACATCCTTTCAGAAACTGAGGGTCTGGGTGGGGTGGGTTGTGGGAGGGGTGTTCTCATGGCTCAATGCACTGTGACTTGTTCTTTAAATTGTATGTCCACTGTTCATCTATCATGTTTTATATCTTTCCACCTTCCAGTCTCCCTGCTCACCCTCCATGGTCTTATTTATTGATTTTTTTTTTTGGTGTTTGGGAAGTAGTGGCAAGAGGCTATCAGAAGCAGGTCATTAATTTAAACGATAGGGTGGCATTAAAGGAATGATGCTCTCAGGCTTGTGGAGAGATGTGGCGAGAATTCAGGTGCTGGTTTCTGTGAATATTCTGAGAGAGATCCTGAGCGGAGGGGTCACTACCTCTCCTTGAGTGTCCCAGTTCTGAACCTGATGGGCCCCATTCAGAATTGTTTGCAGCTCAGCGGGAAACCCAGCACCAAGCAGGTTTTTAGGCCAGGGGAAAGAAGTCCTTGTGGTACTGCTCTCTAGAGGCCAAGCTTTAAGGTTTTGCCTGGGCTGCTCTTCGGGGAGGAAACATGCTTAAAAGGTTTGAAGTGCTGCTTTTCTGCTTAAAGTGACTAGCCTCAATTTTCCCAGTTGTTGACAAGAAGCTAGGCTTTGAATCTGAACCAAAAACCTTCTTTACTGTCCAGAGAATTTTCTCTGTGGTAACTGGTGACGGAACCAAGGAGGCCTCGTCCTGTACCTCAGCAGTGCTTTCTGACTGAGTTCTACAAGCTCCATCTTACTCTGGGGTCCCTGTCCCCTAACATGACCTGTGTGCATTGGCCGTTGTTGGTAGCTTCTGCTTTGGAGAAACTGGGCCCTCAGTAGAAGCAGCTACTCAGGCTAGAAGGTGCTGCCTAGGTAGAGAATGTGTAGTCTTTGAACTTGGGAATTTGAGTATGAGTTTGAGGTCAGTATCAGCTACATAGTGAGACCCTCTCTGCCTGTCTTTTGTTTGTTTTTTGAGACAGGGTTCTCTGTGTAGCCCTGGCTGTCCTGGAACTTAACGTTGTAGTCCAGGCTGGTCTCAGACTCAGAAATCTGCCTGCCTCTGCCTCCCATGAGCTGGGATTAAAGGCATGGGCCACCAGACCAAGCCAGGGAATGAATAGCTTACTAGTTAAGAGAATTTAGCTGCTTTCCCAGAAGACCCTTTTGTGGCTCCAACAAAAGGCAGCTCACAAACGTCTGTATCCATCTCCAGGGATCTCACATTCTCTGATAGCTTCCATGATCACAGGGAGACACACACACATACAAATAAAACTTTAAAAAAAAAAAGACTAATAGCACAACTGGATTAAGCATCAGTTCTTTGAGAAAAGGTGGTGTTGAGAATCTTGAACTTCAGTGATGTTGATAAGCAAAAGAATCATGTGAAATACCTTAAATAAAAACTTATTGGCCAGGCTGGGGAGATGGCTCTGAGGCTAAGAGCACTGGTTGCTCTAACAGGACCTGGGTCAGCTCCCCAAGTGCTGGGATTAAAGGCGTGCACCACCATGTCCAAAATAAATAACTTAAAAATCATACGATTGGGAACTAGAGAGATGACTGTTAAGAGCATTTACTGCGGTTGCAAAGGACCAGGGTTAGGTTCTCAGCACCCACAGGGCGGCTCACAACCACTTGTAACTCTAGTTCCAGCAGATCTGATACCTCCCTCTGGCCTCCAAGTGCTGTGCATGCATATGGTATATACTATACATGCAAGCAAAACATTCATAAAATATATAAATCTTTTAAAAAGTAAGATGGGGCCGGGCGGCGGTGGCGCACGCCTTTAATCCCAGCACTTGGGAGGCAGAGGCAGGAGGATTTCTGAGTTCAAGGCCAGCCTGGTCTACAAAGTGAGTTCCAGGACAGCCAAAGCTACACAGAGAAACCCTGTCTCGAAAAAAAAACAAACAAACAAGCAAAAAGTAAGATGGGTAAACAGTTGAAGACATCCTACCATCAGCTCCTGGCCTTCATATACACACCTGCATGGACAAGATTGCCTGTATGGTATGTATACACATTCAGGTACAAATACACAAGACCAAGTCAAAAAGGAGGAGGAGAAGGGGGACATGCATGGAATCCCAGAACTAGGGAGGCTCAAGCAAGGGGATCTCAAGTTAGAGACCAGCTTAGGCTACACAACTCTGTCTCAGCAAAGAAAAACAGTAAATGAACGGGTGGAAGGGAGTATCCTTGGGATCAAGTGGTCATGATATCCTCATCTTGCCTCGTGCCAGTCCCCACATCAAGTGGGCGATGGTTCTACCCAGACCTTTCTGCTTTCACCTGGAAACAATTTGCCCTCAAGACATTCAAGGTTTGGAGAATGAAGGGCATACGGCTTCCTATGCAGACCACCATCTTTTTGGGTTCTGTGAAGTTCTTGGTGCTCTGTCCTTCCTCCTGTGGAAACATAAATCATAGCAGGACAGGATTTATGCAGTGAAGCTGTCAGGGAGGCAAGACAGCACAGGTCTAGGATTGTACCACTGGAGAATGTAGGAAGAATCATCTGCGGGAAGGGTGGGAGGTGAGACTAGGGCAGGGGTTAGAGATCACAAGACCAGGAGACATGAACCACAGGGAAGATTTGAACAAGGAAGTAAGAACCAAATGGATTGTTTGGAGGGAAGGAAAGCCTAAAGAATGAGAGTTGGCATTGTCTGGGATAAACTTGCACCTGCGGAGAGATAGGAGATAAAGATTCAGAAGATACTAGGAAGCAGTGATGGGATATGAAGTAGCTGTGAGGACCAAGAGGAGGACTGAAGCAGGTGACTGTGAGCGAGGCTGTGATGAAGGATCCCACCACCTGCTCTCTGCCCTGTCATTGATAACGGTGACCCTTGAGCTGAAGTCTTAGGTGCTGCAGGAGTTTGAAGCAGGCTGTATGGGAACAAGGAAGAAAGGCTTACCAACTGTGACTAAGACCTGATCCTAGAACCACCCCATGCAGTTCCCTGACCACTAAATGTGTCTTGAGTGGGCAGTGTCCCAACTGTCCCCTGAATTATGTGTGCTTTTTGAACTATCATCTGCAAAGGTAAGTTCAAGACCTGTAGGTTTGAGGTTGAGGACCAATCATCTCCTTTATCTGATTTAATTGCCCTGTAACTCCACTCAGCGTGACAATGTGTTGTGTAGCAACTTTCTCTAAGATAAAATCCATTTCGGAGGGAAGCTCCTTAAGACATTGATTGTTCTAAACTTTACAATCTAAAGGGAGGAGGAAACAGTCCATTCTTCAGGGAGGCTCCTTAAGATACAGGATGTTCTAAGGCGTAGTGAAACATTGAAACATCTCATCCTTGAGGGAGGCTCCTTAAGATAAGAGATATTCTAGGGAGGTGAAAAATTCCATTCCGGAGGTAAGCTCCTTCAACTCAGGAATTCAGGATGTCCTTGAAACTGATGGAATTCACTGGGTCCCTCCCTCCCTAAGCATATATAAGTAGTAAAGACTGTCTGCCTAGAGACACTCAGACAAGCTGACCAGCTAGGCTCAGACTAGCCAGACTGTCTGAAACAAACAGACCTGCCAAGCCAAACAAAGGAAGCTGAGACAAGACAAGCGGCCCGGAAGTGAGTCTCCAGCTTGTTGAGTGAGCTGCCTGCAGGTGGTAGAGTGTGCACCAGGTTTTCAGACTTCCATCCTTGTCGCCCATGCTGAGATGGGCTTTGGTGATGAAGCTGTCTTTGGGTCATTTCTGTTCATGTAAGGAATCCCAATAAAACTCATTGGTTCACCATGTTGGGCTTGGGTGGTGTCTCCCTTGGCTGGAGTGAGTAGGCTTTTGTTAACGTGTCCCCGGGAAGAGTGTCACTCAGAGCGGTTAGATTATTTAAAGGCAGCTGTAGAGAGACAGTTTGAGGGCTAAAGCTGTGCTTTAAATTACTGTGCTTAAAACAAAGGGGCTGAAGAGATGGCTCAGCGGTTAAGAACACTGACTGATCTTCCAGAGGTCCTGAGTTCAATTCCCAGTAACCACATGGTGGCTCACAGTCATCTGTAAAGTTTGAAGACAGCTACAATGGATTCATATACATAAAATAAATATATAAATCTTTAAGGGAAAAAAAAGAGTAAAACAAAAATGCACACCTCTAACCTGCGGTTCCCACTTGCACAGAAAACTCTCTGCAATGCGGGAACTCTTCATGTAAGATAACAAGCCTCATGTTTTCACTTCTGGAGCGAGGTTGGTTGCCCCAACTGCACAGGATGAGCTTGATCACGTGTAGGCAGGAAATTCATCCAGATATATGTTTGCTACCAATTGGACAAAGGCAGGAAGTGCATAGCCTTGTGGGGTTTGCCTTTGTAAGCACCTGACTAACCTAATTCACAGCTGTCCTCTGGGAACCCTGGGGATGGACCAGGCCAGTGTCCTTTACCTTGGCCAGTATTTAACAAAACTTGCTTCAAATTTGGCTCAAGAATTGTGGTAGTGGTCTTATTCTTGGCTGATGGGATTAATAACAGCAGAAGGAGAGGCGTGGTCTGACCTTAGGCAGGACCATGTTTATTCGTGACGAGGGAACATTCTGTGGATAGACAAAACACCTACCGAGGAAGATGGGATGTAGTCCCTCCCCGGGGTGGAAATGACTTCTGTAGTATGTAAGGAAAGCTGGAAAGCATAGTCTTTCAACAGGAAACTATCAAATACTGTCCTGCTGAGGGTGCTACCCACCTGTGCTTTGTGTAACTGAGGGGGCAGTGCATATGTAAGCCAGACTGGCTGTTTGCACTGGGACTGTTGCTTCACCAGCTCCTGGAGCCTCCTGTACTGCGCCTCCTACTGCCAGTCATCCTGGGGTAAGGGGACACAATGGGCCACCATGAAAGGTGAGCGCTTCCAGACAATGGGTCGGAAATTTTAATATGCCCCTCCCTCTATATGCTTGTAGAGGTACTATGGAGACCCCATTCTGGGCTTGGACCAGCAGTGATGGCCTTTCCTCTGACTTGGGTACCTTGACTCTGGCCCCTAGAATAGCAATTCTTGTCACGCAAAAAGCACAAATGGGTACCTGAATATGCAGGTAAGACATACTTTGCAATGGCAAACCCACAGACCTAGTCATTTTGTTGATAATTCCAATTCCATCAAGGATACATGACAATCCTTTGCCCATCCTATTTGTACACTGGACACATTTTTTTATTTAAAAATTATTTTTCAAAAAAAAATTATTTTGCTACACAGAAAAACCCTGGCTTGAAAAAACAAAAAGCTGGACAGCAGTGGGACACACCTTTAATCCCAGCACGAGGGAGCCAAGCTGAGCAGACCTCTGAGTTCAAGGCCAACCTGGTCTACAGAGGGAGTTCCAGGACAGCCAGGGCTACACAGAGAAACCCTGTATCAGAAAAAAAAATTAGGGGTTAGAGAGATGGCTCAGTGGTTAAGAGCACTGACTGCTCTTCCGAAGGTCCTGAGTTCAAATCTCAGCAAGCACATGGTAACTCACAACCATCTGTAAGAGATCTGATGCCCTCTTCTGGAGTGTCTGAAGAGAAGAAAAAACATGAGTGTTTTGCCTACATGTTTATATGCACACTATAATTGGACCTGGTGTCCACTGATTTTAGATGTACCGGGGTTAATGACTGTTGTGAGCTACCATGTGGGTGCTGGAATTGAACCCAGGTCTTCTGTAAGAAAAAGAAGTGCTCTTAACTACTGAGCTAATTTTCCAGCCCTCTTTATTATTTTATTTTTTTTTGAGACTGTCTCTACTTAGCTCTGGCTATCCTGGAACTTACCATGTAGACCAGGCTGGCCTCGAACTCACAGAGATCCCCCTGCCTCTGCCTCCAAAGGGCTGGGATTAAAGGCGTGGGCCACCACCACCTGGCTGCTCTTTTTATTTATTTATTTTTTTTATTTTTTTATTTTTTTTTGGTTTTTCGAGACAGGGTTTCTCTGTGTAGCCCTGGCTGTCCTGGAACTCACTTTGTAGACCAGGCTGGCCTCGAACTCAGAAATCCTCCTGCCTCTGCCTCCCAAGTGCTGGGATTAAAGGCATGCGCCACCACCGCCCGGCTTGCTCTTTTTATTTTTAACTTAAAAATTTTTATTTATTGTGAGAGGAAGCTTGCCAAACAAGTGGAGGAAGAATGAGCCCAAGATTGAGAAGGAGCTAAAATCTTAGAACAGATTGTCTGAGTTAGTTTGAGGACAAGCCGAGCAATTCAGGAGAGGTCAAGACACACACACACACACACACACACACACACACACACACACACACACACAGAAAGAGAGAGAGAGAGACAGAAAGAGAGAGAGAGAGAGTGAAAGACAGAGAGACAGAGAGAGAGAGGAGAGACAGACACTCTCAGAGACAGAGAAACCAGATTGAATCATGAATCAGCTTGGAAAGGAATTTGAACCAGAAGAACTGAGCTGAATCAGCCAATAGGCCCTCAGAAAGAACTAGAAAGGGTGAGCTTATTCAACAGCAAGTCTCAGAGGCTAGAAGCCTCCAGCACTACTAGGGCTAGGTTAGCTGACTGAGGCATAAGCCTCTGAGACAACAAATACTTTACTTGAATAAGTTACAATTACACAAGAGGGACCGTGAGCATGGTGGGTGGGGCTGAGAATGGACTGAAGAGGAACAGCTGGAGGACTAGGTTGGAGATCTGGGACAGGCAGATCTCGGAAGAGCCTGCCCAATGAAGTCTTAGGCACGGTCTGTGTCTTTGGTGAGGTAGGAGTCAGGGTCAGAACTGTTGGGTAAGGGAGGCATGGAGACTCAGCAGGACATATTGAAGCAAAGGGGGTAGGTCAGGATTCCTGGGAGGCAGGGATTGGTGGTGTGGGTGAGAGAGAGTGAAATGGCCAACCAGGCCGGGCTAAAGAGCCTGCCACCAAACGCAGAGACCAGAGGCCAGAGCCCGGCTGGCAGAAGGCACAGGGGTGTATGTGTGTGTGTTGAGCACTCCTGGTCATTGCTTCCTCATGAGGGAGGGAGTTCGCAATGCTCGCTCTCGTCTCTCGGGACATAGGGTGCCCCTGCTGACCAGAATTCTGGACTTCCACATGCTCAGGAGAGTAGGGCTGTCAGTAGGAATGAAGACGTGAAAGGGACACTTCACAGCCCCCCCCCCCCCATGAAGACAAAGCTGCCCTATGGGGCATTGCACGTGGAGCAAGTGCGCAGCTAGTGGCTTCCTGGAGGAGGACACACCACGTTCTTCATCCTGTCTGTAAGCTCTCGACCCTGGTTCAGTCTTACAATGTTAAGTTAATAGAGTCTCTCCAGAAGGGGGTGTGGTGGTACACACTGTCTATAACCCCAGCACTTGGGAGACAAAGGCAGACAGATCTGAGTTTGAGACCAGCTTGATCTACTGAGAGAGTTCCAGGACACCCAGGGCTACAGACATTTGAAAAAACAAAAACAAAACAAAACAAACAAAAGAATCTCTGAGTCTTGTGTATCCTTGCCCAAGGGCTGCTGTGAAACACCGCCTGACTATCAGGTGAGATGCCAGGACCTGTGCGAATCCTAAGCAGGTAGGGTTGGTGCGCACACACACACACACACACACACACACACACACACACACACTTAAACAGGACCATGTGTGTATGCTATTTGCTTTTCAATCTTTTGTCTTTTGATATTGGATTTTGATATATATCATTGACTGACTTAGTACTTCTTCTATAGCCCAGGCTGGCCTTGAACTCTAAAACTATAGGCATATACCATACCTGGCCTTTTAAAGTTGTTTCATTTTATTTTGAGAGAGATGTCTTTCACTCAGATGTCCTTGAAATTGCTATGTAACCGGCACTGTCCTTGAGCTAATTTTCCTAAATCTACCTCCCAAACCCTGGCATCGCAGGCAGGTACCACCACACCTGACTCACACAAGGCTGTTTATTTTGTTGTTGTTGTTGTTCCTAAATTTTATTTATGAATTAATACAAAACATTGCAGACCAATGAGTGGAGTCTTAATCCTCGTCCTCCTCCTCTTCCTCTTCATCCTGGCTAATCAGGAAGCCACACAGCTCGGAACTCTCTTTGCTGTTGGCAACAACACGCAGCCAGTCTCAGAGGCTGCACTTCTTCGAATGTTTTTTGGTGAGATATTTCAAATGCCTTTTGGAGAAAGGCACCTCGGAAGTGACAGTGATCTTGCTCTTGTCCCACTCGACGGTCACAACCCCTCCGCCAAGATTGCCAGCTTTCCCGTTCACCTCGATTCTCTCCTGGAGAAACTGCTCCAGATTGGCTGCATTCAGGATTCCAGCTTCTTCAGGGTGAGTGCAGTCCAGGGTGAATTTCAAAACCTGCTTCTCCCTTCGCCACAAGCTTTTTCACAGGCGCCATGGCCACAGAGAGGAACAAGGCCATTCCTGAAACTAAGGCTAGTACCAGCTGCTGTCCGGACCTAGTTTCTCTCCTACAGCCTACATCTGTGTCCCACAAAGCTTCATACTTTTTTATTTTATATGTGTATATGGATGTTTTGCCTACATAAATGTCTGTGTACACAGAGAGTATGGGAGTTGGGACTAGAGTTATAGACTCTTGTTAGCCACCAGGATGGTGCTGGGAATTGAACCCAGGTTTCCTGGAAAAGCAATTGGTGCTCTCAATCACTGGCCACCTCTCCAGTTCCAAGGCTCCATCTTCCCCAGCTGTGACCACCACGTGGGTCTCTACCACAGCAGAAAGGACATCTCCATTGTAGGTGCAGATATGTGCTCCAGGCCCCAGCAGTTCCTTCCACACTATGTGTCCCGCCCTGCCTACTTTACTTCCTGGGACCGCAGCCCAGGACATGGTCACCTGTGCAAGGAGATTTATTACTCTGACGCTTGCAGGTCCTGCAGAAAACACTGAATCAAGTGCAAGTACTAACGGACAGTCTCCTGTTTCTGTGGGGACTATGCAGCAACTCATAAAATAGACAGGGGTTCAGGCAAGGAATCTGGTTTCAGGAGAGATGGACTCTCTAGTCAGCTTCCCAGAGGCCAGATAGAGAGGGTCACAAGACGGCTCGCCCAAGTTCTATGTCTAGGAGTCATGGAGCAGAAGGAATCTCTGGCCAAGCTAATGCTGACTCCCCCTGTAGGAAGGAACTGTCTGTCATGTCTTGGACATTGTGTGCCACAGAACAGCATACCTTAAGGTATTATATAGGAATTAGACCAGGACAGCATCTTGGCTTGGCATAAGAGGGTTATAATGGTGCAAGGTGAGGCCAAGTAGGCACACGTGTGGGTAACAGGTAAAGGGAGGGGCTATGATGGAGGAAGACATATAGGCTGTGCACTGTAACTTTAATTTTTTTCAAATCCTATTTTTAATGATGTTTGTTAAACGCTTTAACCTTCCTTGTAAGCCACCACCCACCAGATGTAGTGGAAAAGAAAGGATACAGGGAAAAGCAGACCTGTTTAGAAAGGTTCTTTGGAGCAACTGCCATCTGTGTTATGTGGAAATCAGCAGTTCAGTTCACAGGTCAGCAGACAACGGCAGCTCAATCCACTCACAAACACTTCATGGATACACCAGCTGTCCGGTTCGGTAGAGTCGGGTTAGCAACAATGGTGACACTGGCAGCGACAGCCAGGCCTCAGCCTCAGCTCGAGTCAGCAGGAGGGACCAACAGGAACACCAGGAGTATTCGGCTGTGCCTCTCTCAGGAAAGCAAAGATCATCAGAGACCCACAAGCGTCGCACAGCTAGCTGTACCAGCAAGCCAAGCTCTGTCCCTGTCACTCCATGGGGTCCTATTTATACCCTCCAAACATCACATGTTTGCCTCAGCAGTGCCTTGCTTCAGCACATGCATCCAATCAGCCCAAGTCTGCAGAAGCAGCAAGAAACTGTGTACACCACCAGAAGTTGGTTGTTTTTTTTTTTTTTTTTTTGGTGTGTTTCTCTCTATGGCGCCCCAACAAATGCAGCTCAACTATGCAATGTAAGGCAGACCAATACATGCATGTCCTTAGCAAAGAATCTTTCATCATGTGTCCGTTCACGTGCTTGCTTTAGCAGAACATTCTCTCTCCTGTGTCTGCTTCAGCGAAATGTTCCTTCATAGAGTCTGCCTTAGTCCTTTACCTGTGTCCACTTTAACGAAACATTCGTTCTTGTGTTCACCCCAGCAAAACACCATCTAACCGATTTTCCAAAGAACCCTTAAGTTTCCACTTCAACATTTTATTTATCTTGTGTCTGTGGGAGCAGAAGAGGAATGGATCAATAGTAGCCTGATGCTGGACCCATATCCTCTGGGGACCCTAGACAGAACTAGAGTAGTGGATGGAAATATGGATTACTGTGAGAGATGTTACCTTGTGAGGACTCTCTCCAAGGGGCAGGCTGGGTGAGGGTTCGTAGATGAGACACACATTCTTCAGTATATCGCCCACCTTGTTTGTAGTACTATAGGATCCAGGGACTTGGGAGCCAGTGATTCTGTGCTCTGTGGGAGTCCCTCCTTTCCCTTTACCCTATCTACTGCATAGGGTACTCTAAGTGCCTCCCACCGGTAATATCCTGTAACATGGACATAGCAGTCATAAATTTGGAGCAGTTATCAAGAATGGGTACAATGTTATCATGCCATACAGGGAGCCCCAGGAGACTATAGCTTAGACATGGGGTTGCAGGAAGATGTAGTCCACATCTGACCCAGCCTTCCTAACTACAGCATATCCAGGTCACAGCAAGCTTCAGAGGGATCCAGGTCTAGAAAACATGATTTTATGCAATAAGACTCTGGGATGCGGCTGTCCTGCAAATAGCTTTTTGGACCATCCAGTGTGTCTTCATGGATACGTGTTTACTTGTATATGTGTCTGTTCAGAGTGGAAGAGAGAGGTGGGTGGTACCCAGAAGGTTGTCATGATGCTATCGAGGAGTACTCACAGGGCTGAACAGATTTCAGATTTCGCAGGGGACATTAGTAAGCTGGTGAGTGTTTAACAGCTGCCTGGGGATGCAGCTCAATTGACAGAGGGCGCCTGGCATCCATGAAGCCCTGGGCTTTATTATCTCCTGAACATAATGCAGATGTGGAGACAAACACACACCTCTTACTAAAGAAGAAGCAGGTGGGTGAGTTCAAGGTTAGCCCTTGAAACAGGAGATTCTGTCTCAGAAATAAAAAAACAAAAAAGAAATCGTCTGGTATTTAGGGGGACTGTTTGAAGCCTGCATCGGGTTTCATGGTGTAATGTACCATAGTGGCTTGTAGTATGCACACCATTTAACTAATTTGCAAGGTCTTCTGCATGTTTCCTAATTATTTTTTCTTCTAGACAGGGTCTTACTTTGTAGTTCAGGCTGGCCTTGAACTCGTGGTGATCTTCCTTGCACCTGGGTTTTGAGATTACAAGGCCTTGACACCAGGCCCAGCTATAACAACTAGTTCTTGTAAACCTCATACCACCTCAGAATTGTTAGAGGCAGGTGAAGGGTCAGTGAGAGGTTGGGATGAGGGCCCCTTAGGTTATCCATCAAAGTTCTTGTGTAGGTCATGATCCCTACACCCTTCTGGACAGAAGAAAGCTAATGTTACATACCTTTACACACACACACACACACACACACACACACACCACAGATACATACACCCTTTACAAACTTAGAAAACCCCTACTCTGGCCGGGCAGTGGTGGCGCACGCCTTTAATCCCAGCACTTGGGAGGCAGAGGCAGGCAGATTTCTGGGTTCGAGGCCAGCCTGGTCTACAGAGTGAGTTCCAGGACAGCCAGGGCTATACAGAGAAACCCTGTCTCGAAAAACCAAAAAATAAAAAAAAAAAAAAGAAAACCCCTACTCTGATCCCTATTTGATCCTGGGATCCTCCAGCAAGTACTAATCACCCATACATGATGAATACTGAACCTGGTTGCTACCTTGCTGTGACTTCTCTACAACCCCATTCTTTTGCTGCTAATAGTTACTTGGATGATGGTGTGTACTCGGCTTCTAGTAGCTACTTGGACAATGGTGTACTCAGCTGCTAGTAGACACAGCCCAGTGCTGGAGCATGTGTCAAGTGGCTGAGGCTCTCAGGACGTGTTTCACGCTGAATTAGAAGCAGGCTCAGGTAGCAGAGCAGGCAGCATGGGCCATGGGCATATCTAGTAACCTAGGCTAGGTTAAGTGGGGTATTAGGGTTTCAAGGACCCTTCTGGAACAGTGAGAGGTAGGCTGACCTATATGGGGCTAACATAGGGGGTTTCAGTTCTAAAACCCCTACCTCCCAGCAACCTTGAGCAACGATTTTCTCAGGTTACTAAAGTCTGGACAGGATACAATCTTCAACTCTGTTCTAGAAGTTGCAGATGGCCAAAGAAGTTCTTGGATCTGTAGAAGGACCAATGCACCCTGCTAGCCAGGAGAACTGGTTCAGGCAGAAACTGAGGGCCAGGAACTGTGGTGAAAGGCCGAGCAGCTGGAGCCATCAGAGCCACCTAGGGAGAGATGAGGCTGGGTATCAGAGGCACAGACTCGGGGTAGGATTAAATCAGAAGGAATGTTGAGGCTAGAACAAAGGTTAAGGGTCATTATCAGATTCAAACTTCTGTGGGGATGTGAGGGGGCAGTAAAGTTCAGGGCAAGGTCAAATGTTGATTGGAGTCAGGGTTCATTGAAGGTTAGGGCTGGGGGTCAGAGTTGTGATAGAGATCTGGGGTCAAGAGCTACATCCCTGGCTGAGATGTAACTTCCCGGTGCTCTCGAGTTGGAGCACTGCCTGGCACAGAATGCCCAGATTCCGGGCACAAAGCAGCCAATTTGCTGGCTCCCAAAGCAGCAAAACTTTAAGAGCATATATGCTACGGCCATGCTAGCAGCTGATGGCCATCTACAGATGCTAGCATAAAAAAAAGGAACCTGGCCGAGCTGGAGAAATGAAGCAATTAAGTGCACAGGCTGCTGGGCTGGAGAGATGGCTCAGTGATTAAGAGCACTGACTGCTCTTCTGAAGGTCCTGAGTTCAAATCCCAGCAACCACATGGTGGCTCACAACTATCAGTAATGAGAAACAAATAAAGAACCTATGGGCCGGAGCGAGCGGGGCTGGAGCAAGAGGGAGAAAGGGAAGGGGAAAAAAAAAGTAAAAAAAAAAAAAAAAAAAAAAAGACAAGACTAAGGAATCTCATCTTGATCTTGAGAGACCAGAGTACCCTCTATTCTAAATGACATCTATGATGTCCTTCATTGGTCGTCTAACCTTGAAAAATAGAGCTATCGTGTAACCCCCTCTAATGCCCTTAACCCCCTCCTGCCCCTTTACCTCCAAGTGATCTAGTAGTTGCCCAGAGCTTCCCTAGATTGCCCATAGACTCCTCTAGGTGACAGGACACTCTACTGACAGGGAAAATCCAGCAGATTGACTGCCCCGCCCCCATCCTCCTTTGTGAGGCGGAAAGTTTCCTCTGAAGAACTTTCAGCTTTCCCACAGGCGCCTGCAGATTCCAGTAATCTTTGCTTGATCTCCAGCAGTCTTTTCATAGCGGCGGCACTCAAAGCAAGCCCTGCGGACCTGAACCCACCCTCTTCCCGCCCGAAGTCCCAGGGGTCTGGGTGGGGCGCGCGCCTAGTGGGTGCGCGCATTCCAACTCTCCTCTCCCGGGCTGCCAGACGACTGGAAAGTCCGGAATGGATAAATAGTCGCAAGATTCGGATTCATTCGCAGCGGCTGGTTCAGAGTCGGTCACCCAGAACCCATCCTCTGGGTAACTGAGTAGCCACAGC
The DNA here is from genome assembly GCA_036184795.1 of Tokudaia tokunoshimensis. Lineage (NCBI taxonomy): Eukaryota > Metazoa > Chordata > Mammalia > Rodentia > Muridae > Tokudaia > Tokudaia tokunoshimensis. Next base: position 109,650,713 of record BTHU01000008.1, read on the forward strand.
CCATTTTAATCAGGAAACAGACAACCTATCTCGCAACCCATTTGCTGGAGTGATTATGGACGGTCGAGTTCCTCAGAGTTGTGTTTCAGGCGGTAGTGTGCGGCCTCCCCAGTATCTCCGAGAGCTCAGTCCTATTCTATCCTTTGGGGTATCCTAAACCTTCCCACAGGCCCAGTAGGATTCCAGCTTGCACCTTTCCCATCTCCCCGCTGATGCTGTAACCCTGGAAGCCCCGTGGCTGATTTGACAGTGGTTTCCATAGCGACACCCAAGACAAAGGCCATAAGCTCCCCTTCGATCTGCCTTCCAGATGGCAAAGACCACAAACCTCTTATTTCCCTCTGCCATCCCCCAACTGCACGAGCCCTCTTCCTGTCACCTAAAGGTCCTGCTTGCCATCTACCCCTGGTCTTTGTTCACATCTGGACTTAAGGGATGGGATGAAGATGTGTGGACCAGGATGCTGTGTCTTGGCGCTGGCTACTCCAATTTCTCTTTGCAGTGCTCCCTTTAATCATCAGTTCCTCTAACTAACCTGCTTCTTTGCTAAATAAACCTCAGCTAAATAAACTTCAGCTTAAAAAAATGTGGGCCAAGTAACCAAAGTCTGGTTCTTGGGATGAACGTTGTCTGCAGGGGGCAGGGGGAGGGTAGGGGTTGGGGTGAGGGTTTCTAGCCTCAGTTATAATCCTATTTTAAATCCATTCCATGTTTTGCTTCCTCCCCTTGCTTTCCAACTTTACTCAAAGTCGTCAGAGTCTCTGAGATTGTGGAGGAGTGACTGCTGGTCGGACCCTGGGACAGACTGAGGGCCTGGAGGGAAACCAGCCCAGTACCTACACGGTCAGGGTCAGCACCAGCCCCAAGGGAGGTGGTGGGCTTTCCTCTTTGGACTCTTTATCTCTCCTTATCTCTATTTTACTTCTCTTCAGGATGGAGTGGGCCTCAGGAGAACCAGGGAGGGGCAGGCAGGGACAACCTGTGCCATGGGAACTTCGATTGGGCCTACTTCTAAGTGGTGAGGGGGCCTGGCAAGGCCTAAGGTTGTGGGATGTGATGGTAGGTCCAGGGGTGGCAGGCTGTCCCAGGGGCCCAAGGGATGGGGCTACCCACTAGGAGTACTGCTAAGCTGGTTGACCCACTGTCCTCAGTGCTGGCTGCCACATTGGCCCAGGCCCCATCCTTGGATGTACCTGGCTGTTCTCGAGGAAGCTGCTATCCAGCCACCGGTGACCTGCTGGTGGGCCGTGCGGACAGACTGACAGCCTCATCCACCTGTGGCTTGCACAGCCCTCAACCCTACTGTATTGTCAGTCATCTGCAGGTGCTGCTGGGGCCTGGATGAGAGAGAGGCCGGGCCAGGGTGGGGTTGGCCCTGGCGAGGGTACCTATCCTCCTAACCTCCACCCAATCCAGGACGAAAAGAAGTGTTTCCTGTGTGACTCCCGACGTCCCTTCTCTGCTCGAGACAACCCAAATAGTCATCGGATCCAGAATGTAGTCACCAGCTTTGCACCACAACGCCGGACAGCCTGGTGGCAATCGGAGAATGGTGAGTCCGTGAGTAGGTCCTTAGAGTGATTAGGGCTTGTAACCGGTAACCCCAGAACTTTGACCCCTTCTTCTTGCTGCAGGTATTCCAATGGTCACCATCCAACTGGACCTGGAAGCTGAATTCCATTTCACCCACCTCATTATGACTTTCAAGGTGCCTGCACGTCAGTGAACCTGCCTGGCTTGCCCTGGTTTGCTCCTCAGTACCCCTAAACAGAGCCCTAGCTCCACAACGAAGCTTCCCTGAGCTCATGCGTTGTGTTCTATGTGTGAAACATGGTCATTTCCTGCATAGCTTCCATAGCCGATCACATCTATGCCTTTGCACACACTCTCTTGTAAGCCCCCTTCCTAGATTAGGTCAGATACAGTCTCTCTGGGCTTTGTGGTATTTTAACCTGCCTGTCAGAGGTGGCTGTCCTCCCTGGTCTGATCATTGTCTGACTTTCATAGTCTTCCCCACGTGTCTGAGCTGCTTGGCCGTGATCATGACTAAGGAGAACTCTCAGTAACCTAGGCTGGACTGAAGTCCTGGTTCCTGCTAATCAGACATGTCCTCCTTCCCCAACCAGACCTTTCGGCCTGCCGCCATGCTAGTGGAGCGCTCTGCAGACTTTGGCCGCACCTGGCACGTGTACCGATATTTCTCCTATGACTGCGGGGCTGACTTCCCAGGAATCCCACTGGCCCCGCCGCGTCGCTGGGATGATGTAGTGTGTGAGTCCCGCTACTCAGAAATCGAGCCATCTACTGAAGGCGAGGTAAGGGCTGGGACCTGGGCTGAGGATAGGAAAGGGATGAATGGGGTCTGTGATGGACCTGAAGCGAGGTTCGTTATCTGTGGGCTTCTTGCCATACTAGGTCATCTATCGTGTGCTGGACCCTGCTATTCCGATTCCAGACCCCTACAGCTCACGGATTCAGAGTGAGTGTTCTACTGTGGAGACTGGCACAGTTTCAGTGTCCGGACGGGGACTATTTGGGGCCTCAGTAACTATTTTAGGTGCTTCCTAGGGCAGATGCCAAGCCCAGTTTAGCTCTGGTAGCAATAGAAAAGAGGTCTCCCAAGGTGACCTTGGCAGCTGCCACCCATGATGGCATTGGTGGGTTTGAGGCAACAAGGGGGGGCCGCCTGCCTAGTTGGATGAGACCCTCTTCCCCTTCTTAGACCTGTTGAAGATCACCAACCTCCGAGTAAACTTAACCCGGCTTCACACGCTGGGAGACAACTTGCTTGACCCACGGCGGGAGATCCGGGAAAAATACTATTATGCTCTCTATGAGCTTGTCATCCGTGGCAACTGCTTCTGCTATGGACACGCCTCCCAGTGTGCACCTGCACCAGGGTCACCGGCCCATGTGGAGGGCATGGTAAGGGACTTTGGATGACTGGAACGGGGTTGCCAGGGAAGGAACAGGTATTTCTAGATGGTGCCGTCAACCTTCCCGCGTATCTGCACAGGTACATGGGGCCTGTATCTGCAAGCACAATACTCGTGGACTCAACTGTGAGCAGTGCCAGGATTTCTATCAGGACCTTCCCTGGCATCCTGCTGAGGACGGCCATACTCATGCCTGTCGAAGTGAGCGAGACACAGAACTCTCACCTGGCTGTGCCCTGGCTGAGCCAAAAGCTAGTTGCTCAAGCCCTAAACACCTAGGCTTTTGTCTGAAGGGTATCCAGGCCCTGATGACCCTCCACCCTCCTCTGTAATCTGCTCTGGCTACCACTCCCAAATGGTCTTGAAGTCCTTAAGCTGCCACCCACAAGTTCTAGCCTATGGTACCATGAGGTGATGATACTAGCCCCTCTCCCCGCCTCCCTTATCCTAGGGACCTGGTTTCCCAATTGGTCTTTGCCTTCTCTCCAGAGTGTGAGTGCAACGGGCACACTCACAGCTGTCACTTCGACATGGCTGTCTACCTGGCATCTGGGAATGTAAGTGGAGGCGTGTGTGACGGGTGTCAGCACAACACAGCTGGGCGCCACTGTGAGCTCTGCCGGCCCTTCTTCTACCGAGACCCAAGCAAGGACATGCGGGATCCAGCTGTGTGTCGCCGTAAGGCTGGGATTGGGCATGAGGGGGTGCAGGCTGAGCTGAGTCAGGAGCTAGATTGCAGTCCTGGTTGGTTCCCAGGGATTTGTGTGGTCACTGCTTGGGGTAGGACCAGAACAGGAATATAGGAAGGCTCAGTGGGTTACCTCACTGCGGTGGGGTAACTTTATACTCTCCTTGTTCTCAGCTTGTGATTGTGACCCTATGGGTTCTCAAGATGGTGGACGCTGTGATCCCCATGATGACCCTGTGCTAGGACTGGTCTCAGGCCAGTGTCGCTGCAAAGAACACGTGGTTGGCACCCGCTGCCAGCAGTGCCGTGATGGCTTCTTTGGACTTAGTGCCAGCGACCCTCGAGGATGCCAGCGTATGTGCCTCCTGCCCTAACTCCTGTGTCGACCTTTAACCCCTGACCTCTTGTTCCTGATGCAGTTGAACCTGCTTTCACTCACTAAAATGGGCTGCCTTCACTACAGGTTGCCAGTGTAATTCACGGGGCACAGTGCCTGGGGGCACCCCTTGTGACTCCAATAGTGGAACCTGTTTCTGCAAGCGTCTGGTGACTGGACATGGCTGTGACCGTTGTCTGGTACGACTAAAGGATTTAGGGTCCTGGGGTCCTGGACTTATTCTCAAAGCACACTTCTGTGGGCAAAGTTCAGTGGGTGGGCACTGAGAACCTAGAGTCTAGTCCTGGAAGAGAAGCGTCTGGTCCAGGAGGCCAAGGGTATAGACCAGTGGTCTGGGGACTTTGCATTCACTAGTCAGTGGTATATGCTGGGAGCGTGATTGGTTTCCTTGGTGGGTGGCAAGGAGGTCTGTTCCTGGCTTCCAGCAATCCTTTTTCCCTAGCCTGGCCACTGGGGCCTGAGCCATGACCTGCTGGGCTGCCGTCCCTGTGACTGCGATGTGGGCGGTGCCTTGGATCCTCAGTGAGTACTGTTACAGTTTGCTTGGGAGGTGAATGGGACGATGAAGCGTCGGTCCTTAAGTAACCTCAGCATTCCTCAGGTGTGATGAGGGCACCGGTCAGTGCCGCTGCCGCCAACACATGATTGGACGGCGCTGTGAACAAGTGCAGCCCGGCTACTTCCGGCCTTTTCTAGACCATTTAATCTGGGAGGCTGAGGATGCCCAAGGGCAGGTGGGAGCACTCATAGGGCATGGGTGGCATGATAGAGAGGAGGGGTTGTGGGTGCCTTGGAGGGCCTAGGGTGCTAGCTAGTCTTAGGGGAGGTCTTGGCAGGGGACATGGTATTTGGGGCTAGCTGCGGCAGAAGAGACAGTGGTTCACCTGAGTCCTTATCTCTGCTTTGACTGCCTTGACTCAGGGGCTTGAGGTGGTAGAGCGTCTGGTGACCAACCGAGAGACTCCATCCTGGACTGGCCCAGGCTTTGTGCGGCTGCGAGAAGGTCAGGAAGTGGAGTTCCTGGTGACCTCTTTGCCTAGGGCCATGGATTATGACCTGCTACTGCGCTGGGAGCCCCAGGTTAGACCCTGTGGTGGCTGGTCTATGCTGACATTCTGGATGTGGAAGCATCCTCTCCACTGTCCTCTTTCCCCAGGTCCCTGAGCAATGGGCGGAGCTGGAATTGATGGTGCAGCGTCCAGGGCCCGTGTCTGCTCACAGTCCATGCGGGCACGTGCTACCTCAGGATGACCGCATTCAGGGGATGCTTCACCCAAACACCAGGTGAGGCGGCGGCAGCGGTTAGGGTGGCCCACAGAGCACCGAGGGACGACCTTGTGCTTTCATCTGTTCCTTCCTTCAAGTACCTCCCCTGGCTGCTGTTCCAGGGCTCTGCTCACAGGAAGGGCATAGATAACACAGGGCCGGCCGGGCAGTGGTGGCGCACGCCTTCAATCTCCAGCACTTGGGAGGCAGAGGCAGGTGGATTTCTGAGTTCGAGGCCAGCCAGGTCTACAGAGTGAGTTCCAGGACAGCCAGGGCTACACAGAGAAACCCTGTCTCGAAAAACCAAAAAAAGAAAAACAAAAACAAAACAGATAAAACAGGGCCTGCTTCCTCAAGGGTGTAAGTTTCAGAAGGCAAGACATTAATTGGTCTGTTACCTCGGGACAGAAGTTAAGGTTTTGTTACATTTTAGAAGTATTTGTTTCCTGTATCTTTTTCATTACTCTATTGGCCACATGCTAAACCTTTCCCACATTTTTTTTTTTAAAAATACAGGATCTCATATATCCCAGGCTGGCCTTGAATTCAGTATGTAGCTGAGAATGGCTTTGAACATCCATTCATATATGTATGTTTGTTTGTTTGTTTGTTTGAGACAGGGTTTCTCTGTATAGCTCTGGCTGTCCTGACACTTGCTCTGCAGAACAGGCTAGCCTCAAACTTACAGAGATCTGCCTGCCTCTGCCTCTCTAGTGCTGAGATTAAAGGTGTGCACCGCCACCACCCAGCCCCAATCCAGGATCTTATAACAGGTCCCAGGCTAGCCTGAGACTTGTGATTTTCTTGGCTTAGTATCTTACGTGTGAGTTAAAGGGATTCACCACCATGACTGAGGAGCAGTTCTGAGGTTCTTTGATTGGAGGGATACGGCCAGGGAGTGGCTAGATTTCTGTGTCTGGAGTTACTAAGAGGAGTAATTTTGGATTAAAAATTTGGTTTGCATGAGCTGGTTGTGCCTGTGATTCTAGCACTTCGGAGGCGGGAAAAGGAGGATTAGGAGTTCAAGGTATTTTTGACTACACAGCAAATCCAAAGTCTACCTGGAAGACGTGAGATCTTGTCTCAAAAAAGGAGAAATGAGTGGGCAAAGGAGGAATGAGGGGTGTGGGCAGGGCACAGAAGCTAAGAGAAAAGAGCAGAGGACGTTACAGTTACTCACAACGCGCTGCTGAGTGCTGGAGCCGTCTAAGAACAGAGCAGTGCCCACTGGGTGGAGCTACACGAAGCTCACTGGTACCCTTGGCAGCGTGGGCCACAAGTCCCACGGGAGTACAAGGCTCCCTGGCAGTCATCACAGGGGTCCATATGGGTTTATTGGGTGGGAAAGAAAAAATGAAATAGCAGCTCAGGGATTGAGTCTATGGGTTCACAAGATGATGAAAATCACTGAGGAGGTAGAAAGAGAGGCAGGATTACTGTCTCAGGCAAAGGAGCTTTGGGGGATGTAGTTCAGTGACACCTTCCTAGCTAGCAGCTACAAAGCTCTAGGTTCAATTCCCGGAACTACAAAATAAATACCCAGTCACTACTGATATTTTAGTTGGGTACCTGTCTAAAAAACAAAGCAAGACAACAAAGAAAGAAAAGAACAAACAACCTAAAAAAAACCAGGCTGGAGAGCAGCTAAGAACACTTACTCTTTCAGAGAACCCAAGTCTGGTTCCCAGCATTCACGCTGGGAGGCTACAAGTGCATGTAACTCTAGTTACAGAAGATCCGGCACTGGCTTCTGTGGGTACCTGCATGCATGTGGTGCACATACACACACACACACATACATACATACATACATACATACATACATACATAAAAATAAAAGCAAATGGGAAGAAGAAAACCTGGCAAATTCTAATACCAGATGTTGCCCGGTTCTGTTCCAGTGATGCTGGTCTGTATGGGTATATGATTCCAGAAAGCCATGTTTATGGGACTCCTCTGTTGAGACTGTGTTAGGGCCTGCTCTGGCCCAGCTGTCGTCTCTGCCTCTGTCAACATGTTTGATCACTGTGAGTGGCAGTGTAAAAGGCCCAGGATGATGGGTACATGGACCCTGAGTGGCATCCTACATCTGTCTCCCTCCTCCCCATGCCCAGGTTTTTGGTGTTCCCCAGGCCCGTCTGCCTTGAGCCTGGCATCTCCTACAAGCTGAAGCTGAAATTGATTGGAACAGGGGGTCGAGTCCGTCCCGAAAGCTCGCACTCTGGCTCTGGATTACTCATTGACTCGGTGAGCAAGTTGCTCTTGTCCATATCCGCCGAGGTGGCAGGGCCTGTGCGGTGGAGATTATGGCGGTGGTGATGATTGGGAAGGGTCTGTGACAAGCAGTGCGAAGGCAGGTCCTCTGGCAGTACTGACATGGTCCTAGGTGAGATACACTCTTGCCCATCTCTTCAGCTGGTGCTTCAGCCCCACGTCTTGGTGCTGGAGATGTTTAGTGGGGGCGATGCTGCTGCCCTGGAACGCCGTACCACCTTTGAGCGCTACCGTTGCCATGAGGAAGGTCTGATGCCCAGCAAGACCCCTCTATCTGAGACCTGTGCCCCCCTCCTCATCAGCGTGTCCTCCCTGGTCTACAATGGCGCCTTACGTAAGTACTCTTGATATGTTTGGATTGGTAGGCAGAGGTGGAGACCTAGGCTCGTCAGCAATCTGCTCTTCTTCTCATAGCCTGTCAGTGTGACCCTCAAGGCTCACTGAGTTCTGAATGCAATCCTCATGGTGGCCAGTGCCGGTGCAAACCTGGAGTGGTTGGACGCCGCTGTGATGTTTGTGCTACTGGCTACTATGGCTTTGGCCCCGCAGGCTGTCAAGGTATTTGTCTGTCTCTTGGCTTCCCGTAATCTCTTCCCATTCCCACTCCGAGTCTCCTTCTTTCCTCTGGCTTTGCCTCTTCTCTTCCTCAGCTCTGACTTGGATCCTACACTCTCAGGTTGGGGTCCCTTTTCTCCCATTTCTCAACCTACCCAGCCTGACTGCCTCCTGTCAACTCAGTCTCTACCTTGTCCCCAGCCTGCCAGTGTAGTCCCGATGGAGCACTCAGTGCCCTCTGTGAAGGGACTAGTGGACAGTGCCCCTGCCGAACTGGTGCCTTTGGTCTTCGCTGTGACCACTGTCAACGTGGCCAGTGGGGATTCCCTAATTGCCGGCCGTGTGCATGCAACGGGCGCGCAGATGAGTGTGATACCCACACGGGCGCTTGCCTGGGCTGCCGTGATCACACAGGGGGCGAGCACTGTGAAAGGTGAGCCTAGAGCGGCTACGGTGGGTGGGGGTTGGGCTGGCTGCCCGCAGATTAACACTCATTTACCTTCAGGTGCATTGCTGGTTTTCATGGGGACCCACGACTGCCATATGGGGGCCAGTGCCGGCCTTGCCCCTGCCCTGAAGGCCCCGGGAGCCAGCGACACTTTGCTACTTCCTGCCACCGGGATGGATATTCCCAGCAGATTGTGTGCCACTGCCGAGCAGGTTACACAGGTGAGTGAGTGGGTAGGGCCTGGGTGTGAGATCAGGGTGATGTGGGTAAGCTACGTGACCATGGTTTCCTCTTGACTGTGGACAGGGCTTCGGTGTGAAGCTTGTGCCCCCGGGCACTTTGGAGACCCATCAAGGCCAGGTGGCAGGTGCCAACCGTGTGAGTGCAGTGGAAACATTGACCCCACGGACCCAGATGCCTGTGATCCCCGCACGGGGCAATGCTTGCGTTGTTTACACAACACAGAGGGGCCCCGCTGTGGCCATTGCAAGCCTGGCTTCCATGGGCAAGCTGCCCGACAGAGCTGTCACCGTGAGTAGGAATGTAGGAAGAGATGGTTGGGGCGGCTCCTGCTGGAGACAGAGCCCCTTGATGGTTGTGTCTATCTTGGCTTGCCCAGGCTGTACCTGCAACCTTCTGGGCACAGATCCCCAGCGGTGCCCATCTACCGACCTGTGCCACTGTGACTCGAACACTGGGCAGTGCCCATGCCTTCCCCATGTCCAAGGCCTCAATTGTGACCGTTGTGCCCCCAACTTTTGGAACTTCACCAGCGGCCGTGGCTGCCAGGCTTGTGCTTGCCACCCAAGCCGGGCCAGAGGCCCTACCTGCAATGAGGTATGAAATCCTGGAGATATCTGGGTAGAGGGAGCCAGCAATTGGCCACGAGGGCTCTACATTTTCATAGAGACTCTGAGCCTTCCTCTGTTCGTACCCCAGTTCACAGGGCAGTGCTACTGTCATGCTGGCTTTGGTGGGAGGACTTGTTCTGAGTGCCAGGAGCTCTATTGGGGAGACCCTGGTCTGCAGTGCCGAGGTGAGAAGTCTGGACAGACAGGGTGGATAAAGACTGTCTCATCTGCATCATAAGGGCCCTAATACTGTGGTCTGTCTTCTCCTGCAGTCTGTGATTGTGATCCTAGAGGAATAGACAAGCCTCAATGTCACCGGTCCACAGGCCACTGTAGCTGCCGCCCAGGCGTGTCTGGTGTGCGCTGTGACCAGTGTGCTCGTGGCTTCTCCGGTGTTTTTCCTGCTTGTCACCCCTGCCACGCATGCTTTGGGGACTGGGATCGTGTGGTACAGGACCTGGCTGCTCGGACGCGGCGTCTGGAGCAGTGGGCTCAGGAGCTGCAGCAAACGGGAGTGCTGGGTGCCTTTGAGAGCAGCTTTTTGAACATGCAGGGGAAGCTGGGCATGGTGCAGGCCATCGTGGGTGCCCGCAACACCTCAGCCGCCTCTACTGCAAAGCTTGTAGAGGCCACAGAGGGACTGCGGTACGGACGGGGCTAAATAAATATGGTGGGGTGGAGTAAAGGCCCAAGAGACCTCGACTGAGGCCTCTCTAAACATGTCCCCAATTGATCCAGTCAAGAAATTGGGAAGACCACTGAGCGCCTGACGCAGTTAGAAGCAGAGCTAACAGAAGTACAGGATGAGAACTTCAATGCCAACCATGCACTCAGTGGTCTGGAGAGAGACGGGCTTGCGCTTAATCTCACACTGAGGCAGCTTGACCAGCATCTGGATATCCTCAAACACTCAAATTTCTTAGGTGAGTTGCTGGTTAACTAGGCAGGGGGGCCAGGCCAATGTTCAGCTGACTGACCCCCTTCGACCCAACTTAGGTGCCTATGACAGCATCCGACATGCCCACAGCCAGTCTACAGAAGCAGAACGCCATGCCAACACCTCCACCTTTGCAGTACCCAGCCCTGTGAGCAATTCAGCAGATACTCGGCGTCGAACGGAAGTGCTGATGGCTGCCCAAAAAGAAAACTTCAACCGCCAACATTTGGCTAACCAGCAGGCACTGGGACAGCTCTCTGCACGTGCCAACACCCTGAGTCTGACAGGCATAAATGAACTGGTGAGGTGCAAGTATGGAGAGGGACAGGTGGGTGTGGGTGCTCTTTCCACAGAACCTTGATTTGTTTTGTGCCTGGCAGGTGTGTGGGGCCCCAGGGGACGCACCCTGTGCTACCAGCCCTTGTGGGGGTGCCGGATGTCGGGATGAGGATGGACAGCCCCGTTGTGGCGGCCTCGGTTGCAGTGGGGCAGCAGCCACAGCCGATCTAGCGCTGGGCCGGGCTCGGCACACACAGGCAGAGCTGCAGCGGGCACTGGTAGAAGGTGGCGGCATCCTCAGCCGAGTGTCTGAGACTCGTCGGCAGGCAGAGGAGGCACAGCAGCGAGCGCAGGCAGCTCTGGACAAGGCTAATGCTTCTAGGGGCCAAGTGGAGCAGGCCAATCAGGAACTTCGAGAACTTATCCAGAATGTGAAGGACTTCCTCAGCCGTGAGCCTCCCATGTGGCCCAGGCCATGTGGTTGCTTCCCTTGTGTCTGTGTGTACCTGAGTCTCAGGGTCTGCAATGGACATGTGTTTATGACCCTGTGTCTGGCCCTGAGTCTTTGTCCAGTCAGTGTCCCTAAGTCTATGTCTCTTATATAGTCCCTGTTCCTTGGTTACATCCTTATGCCTATGAGCAAACTCCTATCGCATGTGCAATCTGAGACCCCACAATACCAAGACTGTGTTCCCAAGGTCATGCTGGAGAGACTGTTAAGCCCTTTGCCTGTGTCTCCATAGAGGAGGGAGCCGATCCTGACAGTATTGAAATGGTAGCGACGCGGGTGCTAGACATCTCCATCCCAGCCTCACCTGAGCAGATCCAGCGCCTGGCAAGCGAGATTGCAGAGCGGGTCCGAAGCCTGGCCGATGTGGACACTATCCTGGCACATACCATGGGGGATGTGCGTCGGGCTGAACAGCTACTGCAAGATGCACAGCGGGCACGGTCTGACCCCTAAACCTGGTCCCCATTCCTGAAACCCGGTCCTGATCCCTGTAGACCCTGATCGCCCCTCTTCCTCAGGAGCCGGGCTGAGGGTGAGAGACAGAAGGCAGAGACAGTTCAAGCGGCACTGGAGGAGGCTCAGCGGGCACAGGGAGCTGCACAGGGTGCCATCCAGGGAGCAGTGGTCGACACACAAAACACGGAGCAGACCCTGCAGCAGGTATGTTTTCCTTAGGACATCAGTACAACGAGGTGATGTGCATGTACTATGCATCCGGTTTGTTTGGTTTGGGACAGGGTCTTACTGTGTAGCCCTGGCTGGTCTGGAAGTTACAGAGACCAAGTTGCTTCTCCTTCTCAATTGCTGGGACCAAAGGTGGATTTGTTAAGCCCAGGCCTTTCTGTGGCAGGTCCAGGAGAGGATGGCAGGTACAGAACAGTCTCTGAACTCGGCTAGTGAGCGGGCTCGGCAATTAGATGCCCTCCTGGAGGCCCTGAAACTGAAGCGGGCAGGGAATAGCCTGGCAGCCTCTACAGCTGAAGAAACAGCGGGCAGTGCCCAGAGCCGTGCCAGGGAGGCTGAGAAGGTGAGTTGGGGCAAAGCCAATTGGATGGGGGGGGGGGTAGGCATATTGTAGTTAGAATTGCACTGGACTAGTATACTGACCCTGCCTTTTACATCTGCAGCAACTAAGGGAACAAGTAGATGACCAGTACCAAACTGTGAGGGCGTTGGCTGAACGGAAAGCTGAAGGTGTTCTGGCTGCACAAGCCAGGGCAGAACAACTTCGGGATGAGGCTCGGGGCCTGTTGCAGGCCGCTCAGGACAAGCTGCAGCGGCTACAGGGTGAGGAGCACGGTGGGCGGGAGCTAGAAAGGCGGGCTTGTGTGACAAAAGCCCTAAACTATTTCTTGACCCTTCTAGAACTGGAGGGCACATATGAAGAGAATGAGCGTGCACTGGAGGGTAAAGCGGCCCAGCTAGATGGGCTGGAAGCCAGGATGCGCGGCGTGCTTCAGGCAATTAACCTGCAGGTCCAGATCTACAACACCTGCCAGTGACCACTCCCTAGGGCCTAGCCTTGTCTCCAAGCACTGTTCCACACGCCATTGTCCGCACATTAAAGAGCTCTTGGCTAGCAAGTGCTTTCAATAAACCACTGTGAGCCGCCTGTGTGTTGTCTGGATTTTGATGGGAGGGGCGAAGGACCTTTATCCGTGCAATCCTCAGTAGGCTTCTAGCAAAGGCTCAAAGCACCGGAACCCCTCCTCTTTCCTCCCGGCCCTCCCCAGAGCTGCCCTTCACTCCAGCTCCTACTCTTGCCGGAAGTGCGTCATCAGCTCGCCACTCCGCCTCCCAGAGCCGTAGCTAGAAGTCGAAACAAAACAAGCGGCTGGAGGAGGCGGCGGCGGCGGCGGCGGCGGCGGAGCCGGGACGGGGGAGGGGCGCGCCGGAACCGGAACCGACCCGACGCCGGAACCGGAATCGAGAGCGTGTTGCCAAGGCCCGAAGAGGGCTGGTGGCGGCGGGTCTGCCTCGGTGAGTGGTGAGGGCCTCAGGTCGCCGGTTCGGCCGCAGCGGGAAGGCCGCAACGTTGGCCCGGGACGGCCTGTTCAAGGTCACGGGCCGTGCCAGCCCCGACATCTCGAGCCTTGCGGCGTACTCGGCCCACCGATGCCGACTGAGCCGTTATGCTACACCTGTGGCCGGCCTCTCTTGTTTTTAAGAGGATTAGCGGCGAGCAAGGGTGGCTTCCTGGAGGAGGTGGTGGCAGGCCTGGAAGTCGGAGGTCGGAGTAGGATAGCAGCCTAGCTGGGGCGTTGGTCTGCGTTCAGTAACTCTGCGCAGCTTTCTTAACCAGCTGGGATCTCCGGGTAGTTCCTCTGCCGCCTCGACGTCTTCGGAGCATGGGGGAGGGATTCAGTCTGTGAATTGGGCCTAGGTGTAAGGAGGAAACGACGGGTGCTCTGCCCACAGGCCTGGACAGGCTGTCACTAAAGATTCAACCCAACACTCTTAGCGTGCAAGGGTATTTTTATCACGCCCTCTCCCCTAAGGGAACACAGGCTAGTCCTATCTCCTCTGGCTCGCAAGCTGGACTTGAGGCTGCCAGGGGTACTAGGTCTACGTTCCATCACCACCACCCTCACTGGTTTTGAGAACTTCACTTTGGATGGAGAGATCCAGAATCCACACCCAGGTGGGAAACTGATAAAGGCCTCCGTGGCTCAGAGCTGATGAGTGAAGGAACCTAGAAACAAACGGGTGATGTCTGTTTCGTTGTTGAGCTGGATGGCTACCACCGGGTCTCAACACTGGAGTCCACTCCTCTTTTTTTGGGGGGGGGGACAGAGGGGGCTCGAGACAGGGTTTCTCTGTGTAACCCTGGCTATCCTGGAACTCACTCTGTAGACCAGGCTGGCCTCGAACTCAGAAATCCAACTCAGAAATCCGCCTGCCTCTGCCTCCCAATTGCTGGGATGATTAAAGGCGTGCGCCACTTCTCCCGGCAAGTCCAAGGAGAGAAATCCGCTTTTAGGTGGAAACCAAAGATCAAGTTTCAGGAGCGGGTTTATGGCAAAAATAGGAGCTGGCAGGAAGTAGATTAGACACCTTAGTACCAGAACCTTTCTGGTTAGTGGCAGCACCTGGGTCTGTTTTCAGCCTCAGGGTCTGGCCTTCCTGCTACTGCTTGGTCTCCCTTTCCCCTGCCGAACTCCTTCACTTTCTACTTGTCTGGCGGTGACTAAGCAGCCGGTGAGAGTGAAGGAAGCGGAGCAGGCTGCTTGGAGGGCAGCTCTGTGGGTTGGAGCCGCGGCTCCTGTGGCTCCTGTCCAGGATGATCCTGGTCCCAGGCCATGACTGCCTTGACCTAGCACTTCCTTAGTGCAGCTTCCAGCGTTGTGGGTCTTTTGTAGATACCCAGGAGGTGTGGTCTGAAGCACTTGCTACTCCTTGAATTACTTATTTCCTCATAGGGTAGCCTCACACTGTGTGTGCATGACTGCTTCGGATGGTGAAAATACTGCCCACTAGGGTTAAGAGAGCCCTGAGTCGCTGAGTCCCCAGTTGTAGGCAGGGAGCAAATCACTTGTCCTTGGCAGTGATTTGTGGTCTATTTTCATTAGGCTCTTCGTTCTTTGCTGAAGAATTTGGCCACAAAGAGTTGCCAAGATAGCTGGGCCAGGAAGAAAGCGCCGCAGCCCTGACCCAGACACTGTTGCCGACTCTGGGGCACTCTGGCTGTCTACCAAGCGGCTCAAGATGTCTTCAGGGGCCAGTGCTACAGGCCCCAGGAGGGGGCCTCCAGGATTGGAGGAGGCCACTAGTAAGAAGAAACAGAAGGATCGAGCAAACCAGCAAAGTAAAGATGGAGATCCTAGGAGAGGTAGGAGCGGCCTTTCCAGAGTGCTTTTGGCTTCCCTCATCACTGGATGTGCAAATAGGGGGGTCTGTCCCTTCCCTCCTTTATCCTGGTTTGATTTGGAGGAAAGACCCATGGCAAGCTGGGTAGAGCCTCAGCTTTCAACCTGAGGGATGTAGCTAAGATCCAGAAGACGGTAGGTCCTGGGATCGGGCTCACTCATTACTGTCTGTTCCTTTTGTTGCCAGTGTCCATTCCTCAAAAGGAGCCGACCAAAGAAGGTGAGTACTGAGCGGAGTTTTGAGTGCTGAGTGAGAGAAAGGAGAATTTAGCTCCGATCTGGAGTAGTAGACTTGGCTCATTGACCTGTCTATCTGTCACCATTAGCACCTTGTCGGGACCCCTCTGAACTCTCTGCCCCTCTCTCTGTAGAATTGTTGTTCGATTGGAGGCAGAGTGCAGACGAAGTGATTGTTAAGCTGCGGTTGGGAACAGGTCCCATACGAGTGGAGGAAGTAGATGCTGCTTTCACAGACACGGACTGTGTGGTGAGGCTTCCAGGTGTGTGCGTGTACCCCGAGAACAGGGGAACCTTTGAGTTCTCTGTTACCCCCTCTCCAACTTACTTTTGCCCCTCTTTTTCCAGATGGTCAGCAGTGGGGTGGTGTCTTCTTTGCTGAAATACAAAGTTCTTGCACCAAAGTGCAGGCTCGAAAGGGTGGTCTACAGATAGTCCTACCCAAGAAGGTGCCTCTGCTCACATGGCCCTCTCTCCTGGTAAGTTCCAGTTGAGTGTATGGGAGTTGGGGATATCCAGTGTATTCAGCAGGGCCTAATGATTGTATTTTTGGCAGAAGAAACCTCTAGGGACTCAAGAGCTGGTGCCAGGGTTGCGGTGCCAGGAGAACGGGCAAGAGCTGTCTCCCATTGCCCTGGAGCCAAGCTCTGAGCCCCGCAGAGCTAAACAGGAAGCCCGAAACCAGAAGCGGGCCCAGGGCCGTGGTGAGGTAGGCTCAGGGGCTGGCCCTGGGGCACAGGCAGGGCCCAGCGCCAAGAGGGCTGTTCATCTCCGCAGAGGGCCAGAAGGGGAAGGGTCCATGGATGGCCCTGGCCCCCAGGGTGATGCCCCATCCTTCCTGTCTGACTCAGCTACCCAGGTAAGAGTTAGGTGCCTCTTTTCCTGTTTGGGTATTTGGAGATTGGGGAAGGAATGTGGACCAGAGTGGGTACCACTTGCCAGACCTAGAGCTAATTTTGCCTCTGCGCGCGCGCGTGTGTGTGTGTGTGTGTGTGTGTGTGTGTGTGTGTGTGTGTTTAGGTTGAGGCTGAGGAGCAGCTCCATGTTCCACCAGTGAACCCTCAAACAAGTCTCTTGGGCTCAGAGAAGAATTTAGCCCTTCTGACAGCAGAGAAGACAGTGTCCCCCAGGAATGACCCAGTCGCCCCTGTCATGGTCCGGAACAGAGACCCTGAGAAAGACGACCATGTCAAAGAGGAGATGGCAGTTGGCGCTGATTCTACAGCCTTAGTGGATGGTAACATGGGGACTGGGCAGGCAGGCCCCCTGGGTTGCGGGGTTGGGGGGTGGGTAGGGAGTAGTATAGTAACAGACTGGAATTGGTCTTGGGTTGGTGGCACTGAGCCATGGTCTCAACCTAGAACCAGAGTCCATGGTGAACCTGGCATTTGTCAAGAATGACTCATACGAGAAGGGCCCGGACTCCGTGGTGGTGCATGTGTATGTGAAGGAGGCCTGCAGGGACGCCTCCCGAGTGCTTTTCCGAGAGCAGGACTTCACGCTCATCTTCCAGACCAGGTGTGTGGTAGAGGCTGGGACAGGTACAGCAGCGTGTCTCAGGGAGGTGTTTGAAGCATTTTCCTTTGTCCTTCCTCCTCCCCGGCTCTATCTCTGCAGGGATGGAAACTTCCTGAGGCTTCATCCGGGCTGCGGGCCCCACACCATCTTCCGCTGGCAGGTGAAGCTCAGGTGGGTGGTGCCCAGCCCGGTACTGCTGGTCTCACTTGGGTTCCCATCTCTCCAGCTTGTTGAGCCTCAGCGGCTTCGCCTGAAGTCTCTGAACTAGGCTTTTCCTTGACAGGAACCTGATTGAGCCAGAGCAGTGTACGTTCTGTTTCACGGCCTCTCGAATTGATATCTGCCTCCGGAAGCGGCAGAGTCAGCGCTGGGGGGGACTGGAGGCCCCTGCTACACGAGGTCTGCACACGAGCTCCCTTCATTGCCTGAGCCCCACGTGATTAGGCCCTTCCCCCTACCTCACACGTGCTGCTAACCACCAGCCCTCTTATTCCCCCTTTTTAAGGTGCAGTGGGTGGTGCAAAGGTTGCCGTGCCGACAGGTCCAACCCCTTTGGATTCAACCCCTCCAGGAGGTGGCCCCCACCCCCTGACAGGCCAGGAGGAAGCCAGGGCTGTGGAGAAGGAAAAGCCCAAGGCTCGGTCAGAGGACTCCGGGCTGGATGGTGTGGTGGCCCGTACCCCCTTGGAGCACGTAGGCCCAAAGCCGGAACCGCACTTGGCCTCTGTAAGAACCCTCAGTTGGATGGGCCGCCGCTGCGGGAGGCTGGAGAGCACCAGGGCTCCTCTGTCATGTCTCCATTCCTTCTGCAGCCCAAACCCACATGTATGGTGCCTCCGATGCCTCATAGTCCGGTGAGTGGAGATAGTGTGGAGGAGGACGAGGAGGAGGAGAAGAAGGTGTGCCTGCCAGGCTTTACTGGCCTTGTCAACCTGGGGAACACTTGCTTCATGAATAGCGTCATCCAGTCCCTGTCCAACACTCGGGAACTTCGTGACTTCTTCCATGGTGAGGTCCGGCCCGTGCCGGGAGACTGGGGCACAGAGAGAGGTGGCACAGGGAGAGGTCTCTCACGCTCTGCTCGACTGTTCCTAGACCGATCCTTTGAAGCTGAGATTAACTACAATAACCCGCTGGGGACTGGCGGACGCCTGGCCATTGGCTTTGCTGTGCTGCTCCGGGCCCTGTGGAAGGGCACTCACCAAGCCTTTCAGCCCTCCAAGCTAAAGGTGATCTGTGATCACTCCCGCCTTGTTTACAGAGGCGTGGGAGGGCTAGTGAGCTGTCCTGTGAATGGGCATTAAGATTTCTCACTAACACTTTGGCCTCTGCATCTAGGCCATTGTAGCCAGCAAGGCCAGCCAGTTCACAGGCTATGCACAGCACGACGCCCAGGAGTTCATGGCTTTCCTGTTGGATGGGCTTCATGAAGACCTGAATCGGATCCAAAACAAACCCTACACAGAGACGGTGGATTCAGACGGGCGGCCCGATGAGGTTGGTTGGCGGGTGGTAGTGGGCTGTGTGTGTCCGGCCTTAGTTCTCCGTCGTTCTCACGATTTTCCCTCAGGTGGTAGCTGAGGAAGCATGGCAGCGGCACAAGATGAGGAATGATTCGTTCATCGTGGACCTGTTTCAGGGCCAGTACAAGTCAAAGCTGGTGTGCCCTGTGTGTGCCAAGGTACAGTGGCTTCCCCTAGAGAGGTGCCCCCGAGTTAGTTGGGCTGGTTTGGCCAGTTTACTTAGAAGTATATGTGTTTTCAGGGAATGATGGGCAAAATTTGGGGGAGGAGGTGGGCAGAACCTAACGGTGTGGTCAGATGAAATTGGGCAAGGTAGGCTTTCTGACTGACATCAGGGGAGTTTGGATGCCCAGGTATGAGGTTGCAAGGATGATAAGATACACCCGTGTTGTGGGTAAGGTGGACAAGGCATGTGGAGAGCAGACGAAGGGAACCGTGGGGAGGCTGAGCATCAGTCTCTCCGGTGAGTCCCTCCTCAGTCCAGTGCTTTACCACTGAAGGTGGCTGATTGGCTGTGAGAGACCTGAGAGCCACCCGTGTCACCCTCCGTGTCTGTCACCTCTGCTCCACAGGTCTCCATCACTTTTGACCCATTCCTTTACCTGCCGGTGCCCTTGCCACAAAAGCAAAAGCTTCTCCCCGTATTTTATTTTGCCAGGGAGCCCCACAGCAAACCCATCAAGGTGAGTAACGGCCCGTCCCTTTGGCTGTCCTAAAAACCATGACTCTTCTTGTCCCCCATACTGACTTGACCTTTCTTGCCAAAGTTCCTGGTGAGTGTGAGCAAGGAGAACTCCAGTGCAAGTGAAGTTTTGGATTCCCTCTCTCAGAGTGTCCATGTGAAGCCTGAGAATCTGCGGCTAGCTGAGGTATAGCTCCTTCCCAGGTCTGCATGTGTGGCCATACGTTTGTGGGCTTCTTGTTGTTTTGTTTTGTTAAACATTTTATGAGTGTTGTGTCTGTTTCCCTGCATGTTTGTGTGTGTAGTATGTTGTGTGCCTGGTGCCAGGAAAGAGGGTGTTGAACCCCATGGAACTTGAGTTATACATGGTTACAAGCTGCCTTGTATTCGCTGGGAATAAAACCCAGATCTTCTGGAAGAACAGTCAGTGCTTGTAATGATGAGCCGTTTTTCCGTCCCACAGATGTATCTTTCCTTCTCTGGATAAGGAGGTTGCTGGTAATCCCAGGGGTAGGCCCTCAGGATGGAGGGTCCATGTAGCTGACTCCTGCTCAGCCTTGGTTTCTCTAATGTACTTTCTGTCCCTGGGCAAGCATATTCCTCTTTTAGTCCACATGTCTTGCCCTGCTCCATCTCAGTAGACTCTAGTGCAGGCCTAAGCGCTCCTTGGTGCCTTGAAGCAGGCCTAGAGAAAGGTTTTACCACATGCCATGTGTATGCTCTTTATCCCCAGGTAATTAAGAATCGTTTCCACCGTGTTTTCTTGCCCTCCCACTCACTGGACGCTGTGTCCCCGGCGGACGTGCTCCTCTGCTTTGAGCTGCTATCTCCAGAACTGGCTAAGGAACGGGTAGTGGTGCTAGAGGTGCAGCAGGTGAGTGGGGCCAGCCTGATGCCACGGGGCCCTGGTGGAGGCAGCCGCTCCTGCCTGCCCTTGCTGAGCCAGATGACCCACCCCAGCGCCCCCAGGTCCCCAGCATCCCTATCTCCAAGTGCGCAGCCTGCCAGCGGAAGCAGCAGTCAGAAGATGAAAAACTGAAGCGTTGTACCCGTTGCTACCGTGTGGGCTACTGCAACCAGTGAGGAGCCCCGGGGTCTCCCCTCCGTTTTCTCCCACCTGCCTTTTGCTTTTCTGTTCTCCTCAAGCCCTCCACCCACTTCTCTGCTTTATCGGGCCTTGGGGGAGGCAGGGCTGGCATACCCACTCCCCAAGGGCATCGGACAAGTCCCTGATAATATAGTCACAGACCTTAGGGGTAAGGACCTTGTCTTACCTTTTCTTTCCCTCTAGGTTCTGCCAGAAAACCCACTGGCCTGATCACAAAGGCCTCTGCCGCCCCGAGAACATTGGCTACCCCTTCCTGGTCAGTGTACCTGCTTCACGCCTCACTTATGCCCGTCTTGCTCAGCTGCTAGAAGGTTATGCCCGGTAAGAGCCCAGAGGCTGGACTAGTATGCATGGGGAGCAGGTGTTCAAGGGTTACACCAGTGGGTCAGAGTTCTTACTTGCCTTGCCTTGCTGTCTGCTGCCAGGTACTCTGTGAGTGTATTCCAACCGCCCTTCCAGCCTGGCCGTATGGCTTTGGAATCCCAGAGCCCTGGCTGTACCATGTTACTTTCAACCAGCTCTCTGGAGGCTGGGGATAGTGAAAGAGAACCCATTCAGCCTTCTGAGCTCCAGTTGGTGACTCCTGTGGCTGAGGGGGATACAGGGGCTCACCGCGTGTGGCCGCCGGCTGATCGGGGTCCTGTGCCTAGCACCAGTGGAATTTCTTCTGAGATGCTGGCCAGTGGGCCTATCGAAGGCTGTTCCTTGCTTGCTGGTGAGAGGGTGTCTCGGCCTGAAGGTAGGATATGCTGAAATGCTTTGGGTACTGCAGTGGAAAGTTGGGAAGGTTGTTAAGAGTATAATGGACTGGTGAGCATTGCCTATCATTCTTTGTCTTAGCTGCTGTGCCTGGATACCAACACTCCAGTGAATCTGTGAATACCCACACACCCCAGTTCTTCATCTATAAAATTGATGCATCAAACCGTGAGCAGCGGCTTGAGGACAAAGGTGCCTGATGCAGTGGGTGGGAGTCATAGGGAAGCTTGTACCAGCGGCTCTGCATAGCTGTGTGACCATGGTCTCTGCTTATCTCCAGGCGAGACACCGTTGGAGCTAGGCGATGACTGTAGCCTGGCTCTGGTGTGGCGGAACAATGAGCGCCTGCAGGAGTTTGTGCTGGTCGCATCCAAGGAGCTGGAGTGTGCTGAGGACCCGGGCTCTGCTGGTGAGGCTGCCCGTGCTGGCCACTTCACCCTGGACCAGTGCCTCAACCTCTTCACGCGGCCTGAAGTGCTGGCACCTGAGGAGGCCTGGTGAGGCGGGCAGCCAGCAGGTGTGGACCAGGGTGGAGGTGTGGACGGGGTCAGCCGCTTCTGACGGCTCCTCTGTCCCTCCCAGGTACTGCCCACAGTGCAAGCAGCACCGCGAGGCCTCCAAGCAGCTGCTGCTGTGGCGCCTTCCAAATGTGCTCATCGTGCAGCTCAAGCGCTTCTCCTTCCGGAGCTTCATCTGGCGTGACAAGATCAACGACTTGGTGGAGTTTCCTGTCCGGTGAGCAGTGAGTGAGCCCTGATGACTGTGAACAGGGCACAGGTATCGGGGCAGCCAGGGCTCCTGCCAACTAATTGCCTCACCCTTCTCTGACTGGGACTACAGGAACCTGGACTTGAGCAAGTTCTGTATTGGTCAGAAAGAGGAGCAGCTGCCTAGCTATGACCTGTATGCTGTCATCAACCACTACGGAGGCATGATCGGTGGCCACTATACTGCCTGTGCACGGCTGCCCAATGATCGCAGTAGCCAGCGCAGTGACGTGGGTGAGGGCACACACAGCCAGCAGGATAGGTGGTAGGGTGGTGGTCCAGGCTGCGTTCAAACTCTTCCCACCCTGCTCTAGGCTGGCGCTTGTTTGATGACAGCACGGTGACGACAGTAGACGAGAGCCAGGTCGTGACGCGCTATGCCTATGTTCTCTTCTACCGTCGGCGGAACTCTCCTGTGGAGAGACCCCCCAGGGCAGGTCACTCTGAACACCACCCAGACCTAGGCCCTGCAGCCGAGGCTGCTGCCAGCCAGGTGAGGCATTGGGGAGGCCTTACAGGCTAGTTGGGGGACAGTTGGGGCCTTCAAGTCTACAGAATTTAGAGACTGGGTTCTTGGCATTCGGGCCTCACCCAGAGACATCCTGGAAGATAGCCTAGGGATACAGTCAAAGGGAAACGTATATATGAACACGCCGCCAAAGACCTGCCCTGAACTCGCCAGACTCGGTGCTTTAAGCAGACTAAGCCCGACTGACGTCTCCCAGCTCTCCCCCACAGTCTCCATATGCCAGCCTAGAGACCCTCGTTTGTGATCACCCTCGGGTTCTGGTGTGTATTCAAGATATTCCCTGTCAGAGATGGCTGTTGCCTCGATGGCTGTCACACTTTCTGTGGTGAACAAATGTCCCTTCAGAACCTTCAGGTGCTTCTGTCTGTTTGCTGACACTGTTCCATAGGTCCATGAGGAGCATGGTCACTCTTCTCTAGACCAGCAGCTTCCTTTCTGTTACCCATATTCCCTTGAGAACCTCTGTCAGGCTCAGACACAAAACACAGTGGTCAGGATCTGGACATTGGTAATCCTGAGGTGATTGCCATGGGGTTGGCTACTTACCCTCTGAGAACTGATCCCTTCTGTTGAATGTCTGGACTAAAACCTGACCAGGTAAACTCCACACCCTTGCCCATGAAAACCTCCATGTGGATTGAAAGCTGTCTGGAGGAGGTCCAAGACTGTCAGGATTCTTAGACCCTAGTGATCTCAGCTTAGAAACCTGGACCTGCGTCTGTGCCGCTTGATCTGGAATGTGGGGGCTTAGACCCAGTCACCTTGATGTGACTCTTGGCTAAGGGTCTCAGGGGAACTGGGCCTCCTCTGGGTGCTGATGGCCCTTTCCACATACCATAGGCTTCCCGGATTTGGCAGGAGCTCGAGGCCGAGGAGGAGATGGTACCCGAGGGGCCTGGGCCTCTGGGTCCTTGGGGGCCCCAAGACTGGGTGGGGCCCCCGCCACGTGGCCCTACCACACCAGACGAGGGCTGCCTCCGATACTTTGTCCTGGGTACCGTGGCGGCTTTGGTGGCCCTTGTCCTCAACGTATTCTATCCTCTGGTATCTCAGAGTCGCTGGAGATGAGCTCACCTGCAGGCACTTGCTGTGAGCTGGCCTACCTGTCTGTTCACCAGGCCATGCCTACCTTTGTGGTGGCAAACAACTCTGGGCTCTGAGCCTCAGTGTATGTATCTGGTGGGAGACTTGTGGGGACTGCAGCCTCTGCAGGGGCAGAGTATCCGAGGGTGTGTGTCCATCCAGTTGTCTGTCCTCCTGTTTCTCTGACCCTTGTCCTAGGGCTTGGCCCTGCTGGAACTATTTCCTGTATTTAAAGTGTTAATAAAATGAGTATTCAGGCCCAATCTCGTCTCTCTGTCTAAACGCCGCTGCTGTCTGCGCCTGCCTAGGAGCCCTCCCTTGGGTGCAGGGGCTCTGAGCCAGCACCCCGGGATGCCAGGCAGTATGCTGGGCAGCCCCCAACGCCTGTCCTCGTATTCTGTTGCAGGGACTAGGCCCTGGCCAGGCCCCCGAGGTGGCCCCCACGCGGACAGCCCCTGAACGCTTCGCCCCCCCTGTGGACCGCCCAGCCCCCACGTACAGCAACATGGAGGAGGTCGATTAGTAGGTCCCTGGCTGATGGAGGGACTGGGTTTGGGAGATCCCCTACAGAGGGCCATCTCTGACTTTTTTCTTCTGTCACTCAGAGGACACTGGCTCTACCGATGGGAATTGGGGGGGCATGATTTGGGGGTGGGAACCTCACAAATTGTGACTCGTGTCAGCTTGGTCCCCAGATTAGTAGGCCTTGGCTCTTCCAGCTGCCTTCAGTGCTGCGTGTTTGGTTCTCAGTTGTACCTTCAATTCTTTCTGACCTGCATTATAAACATAATTTTATTCTAAAAATTGTAATTTTTTGCATTTTGGAAGTGACTGCTGCTGTTTAAATATATTTTAAAAATAAATAATAAATAAGCCGACGTAGTGACTGATGAACAACATGTTATGGCTCCCGCCCTCCCTCCTCATCTGGTTGGATGTGTGTTTGTATTAAAGATCCTGAAATCCTCTGGTCTGGGGAGATAGGGTCAGCTCATTTTCTTGGGTCATTGTAGAACTTTAATTGTTGCTATGACAAAACTGTCTGCCAAAGCAACTTAAGAGTTTATTCGGGCTCATAGTTTGAGAGACAGTCATGACAGAAAAGGTATGAGGCAGTTGGTGGCATTCTGTCTCGAGTCAGGAAGTAGACTTTTTTTTTTCTTTTTTTGAGACAGAGTTTTTCTCTCTGTAATCCTGACTGTCTTGGAACTCTGTAGACTAGGCTAGCCTTGAGCTCGAGATCTGCCTGCCTCTGCCTCCCGAGTGCTGGGACTAAAGGTGTGCACCAACACTGCCCAGCCAAGTTGACAGTATTAACCATCAAAATCACGAAGTCCTTAGAGTGTAAGTTCCTTGGAGGCTGCCTGCTAACTGGCATCCCATTGGTTCTGGCTCCCAGGTTAAAGTGACTGTAATATTGGTATTAGGTATTATATTATCATCCAAGGATAGAGTAGTTCCCATAAAACTCTAGAGCCAATAACTTGGGTTAAAAGATCCAGACCCTGCAGCAGCCTGGAGATAACTACACAGCAGCTAGAGACTGCTTAGAGGAAGGAGAGTCCATGGGGCAACCATCCCTCCTCATGCCTCTGAAGTAGTTTCAAAACACCTGCATCCCTTGAGAGGAAAGCAGAGGACAGAGACAATCTTAGTTGGCTTCTACTGGTGGAGGGGTTCTGGGCCTTCAGACACTGGCTTTTGGCAGTTGCCCAAGGCTAATCAGCCACATGTCAGCAAGCATACCTAGCTTCAGGGTCTCTGCAGCCTTGACACACTTTGTTTCAGTACTGGGGATTTGTGTAGTCAAATGCTCTATGGCTGAGCTAAGTCCCTAACTCCGGTACAATCAGGAAACCTTGCTTCTGTCTGGGTCTGGATCATACTGTCTCTCCATATCCTCCAGTTACTTGAGTCTAGAGTGGGCATCTTTAGAGAGTGATGGGGAGCAAAGGTAGTTAGGAAGCAGGTATTTGGAAGCATGGCTGGAGAGATGGTTCAGTGGGGTAAGTGCTTCCTTGCTGAACTTATAGGGTGGTTTCCCAACACACATACATTAGGCAGTTCACAAATGCCTAAAACTCCAGCTTCAGGGAATTTGAACCTCTCTGCCCTCCTTGAGAGCACAACCTCCTCCCCATCCCCATGTTCCCTGTGCAATTATACCTCATACCTTGAGAAGCCCGAAGCAGACAAAAGACCAAGGTGTGAATGAGGTCTGCAGCATCCTCCAGCCCTGTGGAGCCAATTACATGAAGCTCAATCAGTAGAACTTCTCTTCAGAGATGGGAGTTAGGGGTAGCAGTGAGTTACTGGAGAATCCTAAACTACATGATCACAATTGAGGACACACTGTGAAAAAGGCTATGTCCTGGTGTTGGTAGGTGTATACAGAGTGTATAACAGGATCACGTCGGGTCTTTATTGCGTGCAGCACTGATCCTGCTAAACCCGTGACATTCTAGGTACTGTTAGTCCGTTTCATTAAATTTGTTTATACACCTGCTGACCACATGCTATGATGGGTTTTGCTGGCTGCTACCTAGCTTTTGTACTTGGTCATTTTTCTTGGATGTGGTATTCCTATGGAAAGGCTAACCTATAGGCTAGGGCCTTACACTGTTTTCATTTCTGCTTTGTGTAAGTCATGGTTCCTGAGGTCTGATTAGACATATGACATGGCACTGGAAGAGCTACTGTCTCATGCTGTTACACTGAGCTGTTGGCTCCACATTGGAGGTGGGTTAGACTAGGTAACGGAGTATAGGTTTTGATCCACATTGGAGGTGGGTTAGACTAGGTAACGGAGTATAGGTTTTGATCCACATTGGAGGTGGGTTAGACTAGGTAAAGGAGTATAGGTTTTGATCCACATTGGAGGTGGGTTAGACTAGGTAAAGGAGTATAGGTTTTGATCCACATTGGAGGTGGGTTAGACTAGGTAACGGAGTATAGGTTTTGATCCCATTGAAGAGGCCTTCGCCAAACCTTCAGGGCTTAGTGATGGCGGTGACTGAGTTGGAATTCGTCCTTGAGTGACATCAGGTATTGAGGAAACATTGGCAGTGGCAGGCCATTTTTATTTTGTTTTGAGACAGGGTCTTGCTATGTAGTTGAGGCTGGCCTCGGTCTCATGACAGCTCTGCCTTTCAATTGCTAGGATAACAGGAATGTACCACTGTGCCTGGCAAGGTGTTCTGTATGGCTCTGCTCATTATGGGCCTCTGTGTTGTGCTGTCTGAGCTTCTGCAGCTGCAGACTTGGCACAGTGCTGGTGTGGCCATGGCTTTGCTTAGAACCTGTCCACGATAGCTATCCTGCATCGTTTCTCCAACTCACAAACCTGGCCTTCCACATGCCGTGCATGCTAGAGTAAGGTGGAACCCTCAAGATAAAGGATTGGCTCTGTGGCTCTGGACAGAACCTGGCAAGGTGGTCGTTATGGGAGAGCTACATGTAAACTCAGACATGACCCTTGGTAATTATGGGATGGCAGCATAAAGCAGCCTTATCAATCACCTGGCCGGTCCTTGAAGATCCAGAAGAACATCAAGGCGTCCAAAAGCTTCAACTCTAATCCTGCATTTGGGAATTTCGTCACCATTCTACAATAGCGGCTGACTTCCTCACTTTCCCCATGAAGAACAACCTGTGTGTTTTGTCTGAGTCAGCAAATCTTGGAGAACTCCAAGCACTACAGCCATTATCAGGATTTCCACACCTCTGTTTCACACTGTCTCTACCTTAGAAGGCCTATGGAGGGACTTGCTTGTGGGTTATGGGTTGTTTTCCTATGTGTGTGAGATATTTGCCTGCTCTGAAACAGTTAAGTGTGGCACTAGATTTTACAGTTTTTATTAGGGACCAGGCTGGCTGAGAACTCACAGAGATCGACTGCCTTAGCCTGAGCACAGGGATTAAAAGGCCTGTGCCACCATGCACGCTAATTTATTTTATTGTACGGTGTTTGTATTAGTTTATATGGGTACCAACCACAGGGGCGGTGCCAGAGGGGGCCAAGAGAGGGCATTGCATCTCCTGGAATTGGAGTTAGAGTTTATTGTGAGTCTTCATGCAGGTGCTGGGAACTAAACCCTGATGGTGTCCAAGACCGCGAAGTGATATTGAGTTTAGAAATATAAAAATGTGTGTGTGTGTGTGTGTGTGTGTGTGTGTGTGCGCGCGCGCACACACACACACACACACACACACACACACGCACAGTGTTCTGAGGCATTTCTCTCTGGCCGCTATGTGTGATCCAGGGATCTAGAACCCAGTTTGTGAGGTTTGTACATAAATGTCTTTACGTGCTGAGCCACTCACTAACCCTTTGTGTTTTGAGACGGTTTCCCTACATTGTCCAGGTTAGCCTCCAAATTTTTATCCTTGCCCAGTTTCCAGGGAAGTCCACTACACCTGACTTGGCACAAGATTTGTCTTTTAAAAAAGGAGTATCGCCAGGCATTGGTGGCACATGCCTTTAATCCCAGCACTTGGGAGGCAGAGGCCGGCAGATCTCTGAGTTCAAGGTTAGCCTGGTCTACAGGGTGAGTTCCAGGACAGCCAGGGCTATACAGAGAAATCCTGTCTTGAAACAAACAAACAAACAAGAGTACCTTCTATTTTATTTTTTAGATATTTATTTGCTATGTATACAATGTTCTGCCTGTATGTATGCTTGCACATCAGAAGAAGGCACCAGATATTAGAAACTGTTGTGAGCCACCACGTGGTTGCTGGGAATTGAACTCAGGACCTCTGGAACAGTGGCTCTCAGCCATCTCTCCAGTCGGAGTATCTTTTATTTTTAATGATACTTTTTCATTGAAAATTTTATTTTATGGCCAGGTGGTGGTAGCATATGACTTTAATTTGAGCACTTGGGACGCAGAAAGTAGGGGAATCTCTGAGTTTGGAGACAGTCTGGTCTACACAGTGAGTTCCAGGACAGCCATGGCTACACAGAGAATCCGTGTCAAAAACCAAAACCAAAAATTTTTGCGTGCGTGGGTGTTTTGCTTGTATGTATGTCTCTGTACCACTTGTGTGCCTAGTACTTGTGAAGGCTAGAGGAGAGTATTAGATCCCCTGCAACTGGCAATACACACACTTCAACAGCTTTGCGTGTGTTAGGAATTGAACCCCGGTTCTCTGGAGGAGCAGCCAGTGCTCTTAAGTGCTGAGCCATCTCTCCAGTTTCCACAATTTCTTTTCTCTATTCCTTGACAATTTCATATATGTAAACAATGTATCTTTTTGTTTTTTTTTTCTTTTTTTTTTTTTTGAGACATAGTTTCATTATGTGGCCCAGATAGCCTTGAACTTGCAGAGAGTTCATCTGTTTCTGCCTCTGGGATTAAAGGTTTGTATACCAAGTCTCTCCCAGCAACAATGTATCCCACTCCGGAACACCTGACTCTTACTAGCCCCAGAAACCTCAACAGGTTTGTTTTGGTTACCCACTTGGTCCAATCAGTGCTGCATGTGGCATGTTGATGCATCTTGTTCGCATGAGATTTTGATGAGATCACAGAACTTCCTATAAAGTCGCTCCTGGCCTTTCTTTCCCTTCCTTCTCCTTGCTGTGTCTCAGTACGCACCTAAAAAGTACCAGATTTATGTGGTCCTTAGACAGGCCATTTTATACATTTCCTGCAGTGATCTGGACCAGAAAATTCAGGAAAATTCATTTTATTTATGTTGCCATGACAACGCCAAAGCTGTGACGTTGAAAAACGCGACCGGAACTCATTTCTGCTCTTCGACTACAGGATAGGGTCGGATTCCTAGGGCTGAGAGAGTGAGAGAGAAGAGGCCACGCCTGAGTCTCCCTGCAGCTTTGTTGCTAAACACTTTCCCTTTTCACGCCCAGGGCAAATTTTCTAAAGTCGCATGAACCCAACCCTGCCAACTCCCTAGAACCGGGAAGACGGAAGCTAACTGTCCGGAAAAGCCGGTCCGTTCGCTCTCAGGCTCAGAAATGGCGTTGACTAGTTGGCCGGCCCCGCCCCTTTATCTGAGTAAGGCCCCCCATTGGCTCTCTTCAAGGCTTCGTACTCTTATTGGTCAATGAGCAAAGGTCGCTGTGCAGATGGGGCCTAAAGTTTCTTTTGGTTTCCGGTGTCCCTGCTATGGCTACTCCCGACTCGCTGGCGCTGTTCACCGGCCTTGGCCTTAGCGAAAACAAGGCCCGCGAGACGCTCAAGAACGCGGCTCTGAGCACTGTGCTGCGCGAGGCGGCGACCCAGGTGCGAGTCCCTTTCCCCTCGGCCTTCGCTGCCTGCTGTGCTCAGAGCAGCGTGGGGCTGGGTCCAGATCTTGATTTGCTCCGGGTGTCCCGCTCTTGCCTTGTGGGGAGAGGGAAACACTGTAAAGTGATCCATCCTAACTCACTGGGAATGGGTGTTTTTTTCCCGGCCCCCCTGACTCCAGGCGCAGCAGACTCTGGGCTCTACCATCGACAAGGCTACCGGGACCCTACTATATGGCTTGGCCTCCCGCCTCAGGGATACTCGGCGTCTTTCTTTCCTTGTGAGCTATATAGCCAGTAAGAAGATACACAGTGAGCTCCAGCTGAGTGGTGAGACCCCTGCGTGTATTGTAGTACTAGAACACCTTCAATCTCTTCTTTAGCAAAGACTCCTGTTAGCTTTTTCTGTCAGGTTCCCCAGTTGCTTTCTGGACAGCACGTTCTGCAGCGGCAGTGGGGCATGGAGGTAGAGACCTCTGGTATGGATGGGAGAATTACCACAATGAGAAGCCTGCTCCAGAACACATGCTTCTCTTTTCTGTGACCTCAGGGCTTCTTTCCAGTGGTGCCAGGCCCTAACCTCTTAGGCATCTAAGTAACTAAAATAGTTAGGTTTTCATGGTACTGTGTCCCTCTCTACCCACTTCTTGGAGCTGACCTGTTCAGTTAATCGCCCTGCCTTTCTCAGCTGCTCTTGAGTATGTCCGGAGTCACCCCCTGGACCCCATTGATACCAAGGACTTCGAGCAGGAATGTGGCGTTGGTGTGGTGGTGTCACCAGAGCAGATTGAGGAAGCAGTAAGTCATTTCCTCCGGGCATCAGAGAACTCCTAGTTCTGCCCCTGCAAAAGAGTGGGGGTAGCTTCTCCACATAGACCCAGAGTGAGAGTGTCTGTTGGTCTCAAGGCTGTTTCTGAAGAGGCAATTGTGAACCATATGGTCTGGCTTTCTGCAGGTGGAGTCCACCATAAATAAGCACCATTTCCAGCTCCTGGCGGAACGGTACCGTTTCAACATGGGGCTGCTAATGGGTGAGTAGGAACCGGGGCAGGGAGTTCCTTGTAAGTTCATCGTTCTGGTTGTTCCTTCCATTGTGGGCATCTGTGAAAAGGGCGATGGGAGACTGAGCAAGGAACAGTTTGCTAGTGTTCTGACTGGGCCCAGGTTCTGATAACTGTGTTACCTAGGCCTTCCTTGAGGAGGGGAAGAAGTCCTCTCTTCTCCTTGCAGCTTCTTATATCCGTACTCTTAGGAGAGGCTCGGGCTGCACTCAAATGGGCAGACGGCAAAATGATCAAGCACGAAGTAGATATGCAGGTTGGTATCTCCCTCAGAGGAAGCTACAGGGGTAAAGGGAAAGAGAACCTGTCCTTATTCGGACAGAATGTGGAGCCCAGTGTGGACAGAGTAGCACCTAACTTGGGACTCTGTGTGAGGGTGAATCACTTTGTCGTGAGGCTGTTTCCTCTTCTCGCAATTGCATGATGTGACCTTTATTGATACTGGCAAAGAATCACAAGAGGACGGTGACCAAGATAGATTGTTATAATGCTGGGCCCACCTTATTTCTCTGGGCCCAGGATAAGTCCTCAGAAGGAAAAAAAAAAAAGCATTCAAGACCAGTAGAACCATGTGAGGAAGCCAGCTGGGCAAAGGCAGGTGGATCTCTATGAGTTCTAACTTGGTCTACGTAGTGAGTTCCAGACCAGCCAAGGCTACATAGTAAGATCCCATATCAAACAGCGAAACCTGTGATAAGATACAGCGGGATAGGGTGGGTAGGCCGGATAGGCTGGCTGGCAGAAAGACCAGGAAGTCCTTGGTTGGCGGGGAAGGACTCTATCAGGAGATTCTTGAGAGAGGACACCCTTGTCTGTGGTATCTATCTGCTCAGGTACTCCACCTTCTGGGGCCCAAGATGGAAGCTGATCTGGAGAAGAAGCCCAAGGTGAGGCTGGGAATTGCCCTCAATAACTGGGAGTGCAGTAGAATGAGAGAGACTAACAGCTGGGGAAGGGAGTGTCTGAACCCATTTCATCAGCAGATCTTTCCTAGAAAGAATGATGCGATTTTCTATGCCTTTCTTAGGTTGCAAAGGCACGGCTAGAAGAAACAGATCGGAAGACAGCAAAAGATGTGGTAGAGAATGGTGAGAAGCCTGAGGTTCCTGTTACATTCAACTGTGGACTTCTGGGCATTCTATCTGAAGGACCTTATGTACAGTCTTCTCAGGCCCCCCCCCCTGTATTCTCATGACTGGGATTCCTGCTGTTTCCTTTGCTTAGAGACCTGAGAAGTTTGTCTCTGGGAATTGGAGAAGAGGGGTCACCTCAGATTTGGTTTTAGGATATTCGTGGATATTTTCCTGAGTGGATATGGTAGTTTCATCTAGATGACAAGAGCTGGGTGGTGGTGGCCCACACCTTTAGTCCCAGCACTTGGGAGGCAGACGCAGGTGGATCTTTGGTTTTGTAGCCAGTTTGGTCTCCAGAGTGAGTTCCGGGATAGGCAGGGCTATACAGGGAAACCCTGTCTTGAAAAATCAAAAAGAAAAACAAAAAAACAGAAGACAAGGTTCTTGATTTCTTCTCTGCAGGTGAAATGGCTGGCCAGATCCTGTCTCTAATGGAACAGCTCCGGGGGGAGGCCCTTAAGTTTCATAAGCCAGGTAAGGGGGTACCTTGAAATTCTGGGGTGTGCTGTAATGCTTTACAGCCAGGCCTGTAGAGTCGGGATCTTTGGCTGACAGCCTGGTCATTGTTCTGATCCTGGCAGGTGAGAACTACAAGACACCAGGCTATGTGACCACGCCACATACCATGGATCTGCTAAAGCAGCACTTGGAGATCACTGGGGGACAGGTATGTAGGGATGTGGCCAGGCAGACACTCGAGTGCCTAGGCTGCCTCATCTCATCTGTTTCAGTGGCTTCCCTCACTGTAGGGTGATCTGAGCTGTGGTCTCATTCCTTTACCTAGGTACGTACCCGGTTTCCCCCAGAGCCCAATGGAATCCTGCATATTGGACACGCCAAAGCTATCAATTTCAACTTTGGTTATGCCAAGGTAAGCTTGTGTCTAGGTCCCTGGCAGGTAATATGATCACTGTCTACTCCCACGACTGCATTCCAGAAAGGTATATTTCTATCTTGCCTTTTGTAGCTGATGACAGAGGCTCTAGAGGTAACCAGTATTGTTAGGAAATACTCAGTTTATGGGAAAAAAACTAAAATGGTCCTTTTAGATAGGGTTTCACTGTATAGTCCTGATGGCCTTGAACTGTAGAGATCACAGGCCTCTGCTTCCTGTGTCCTGGGATTAAAGGTGTACACCCCATGGCCCATGGAAGATGAATTTCTTTTTTTTTGTTTGTTTGTTGTTTTTTTTTTTCAAGACAGAGTTTTTCCTGTGTAGCCCTGGGTGTCCTGGAACTCACTCTGTAGACCAGGCTGGCCTCAAACTCAGGAATCTGTCTGCCTCTGCCCCCCAAGTGCTGGGATTAAAGGCGTGTGCCACCACTACCCGGTAGAAGATGCATTTCTTAAATTCCTTTTATTTAACTTTTCAATTTATTTTTTGGCAGTCATAAAAAGAAGACATTAATTAAAAAAATATTCCTAGGGGGCTGAAAAAATGGCTCGATGGTTAAGACCAATTGTTGCTCTTGCAGAGAACTTGGTTCAGTTCCCATCACCCACATGGTGGCTTATAATTGTTCATACTCCAGTTTTAGGGGATATTTTCTTCTGATATCATCTTCTGGCCTCTGAGGGCATCAGGCACACGCATGGTGTGAGCATATGCATGCAGGCAAAACACTCAAACACATAAATAAATCTAAGAGGAAAAAAAAGGTGCATGTGTATTTGTGTGTTCAAGTACTCATGCACGCTCATGCTATTGAATGTGTATACGGGTGTCAAAGCCGGGGAGTTGGTTCTTTCCATCTTAGACTTTGAGGATCAGACTCAGGTCATTGGGCTTGCCCGGCAGCTCCTTTATCTGCCAAACTGTCTCATTGGCTGCCTTTTACATTTGATAGCTCGGGCTCTGAGAATGTGAGGCTGATGGTGTGGACTCTAGGATTGATGGGTGTGGTCCTCCAACTCTCTTAGGCCAACAACGGTATCTGTTTTCTGCGCTTTGATGACACCAACCCTGAGAAGGAAGAAGCAAAATTTTTCACTGCTATTTATGACATGGTCACCTGGCTGGGTATGGATAGACTGAGGTCTGGGCGGGGCTGGTGGGGGTGGACCTCTTTTGTGGGCCAGGGCCTTGCCAGTTAGTGTTTCTTGCTGGCTGTTCATACTATGTCCATATCACTCCAGGTTATACACCTTACAAAGTGACGTATGCTTCTGACTATTTTGACCAGCTCTATGCCTGGGCTGTGGAACTCATCCGCAGGTAAAGTTAGGCCCATAATGTTTGGCCAGGTCAGCTGACCAGGTCCTGGGCCACGTGCACATTCATAGCCCTTCTTTACAGGGGTCAAGCTTATGTGTGTCACCAGAGAGTGGAAGAGCTCAAAGGCCATAACCCTTTACCTTCACCATGGAGGGACCGGCCTATTGAGGAATCCTTGCTGCTCTTTGAGGTGAGGTCCCAGAAGGGCAGCTTGCTTGGGTAGGTCAGTGTGGGAAGGATGAGATGCACCTGTGTTTAGAGATAGTCCGAACTCTTGTTCTCCTCAGGGAATGCGCAAGGGCAAATTTGCAGAGGGTGAGGCCACGCTTCGAATGAAGTTGGTGATGGAAGATGGCAAGATGGACCCTGTGGCCTATCGAGTCAAGTACACGCCACACCACCGCACAGGGGACAAATGGTACACATTGGCACAGGGAGGGATGGTGAGGTAGCAGGGCTGTGGATTAGGGCAGAGGGACTGGTTGGTGGCATCTTCTGCTTGTGTCCTGCAGGTGCATCTACCCCACCTACGACTATACACACTGTCTATGTGACTCCATTGAACACATTACCCACTCACTGTGTACCAAGGAGTTCCAGGCTCGGTGAGGAGGCTGAGGTCATGTGGTGGGTATAGCTAGGGGATTCCTTATTTGTTTCGAGTGTATATACATATGTGTGGGTACCACAGCGTATGTTGAGATCAGAGTACAACTTGTGGAAGTCAGCTTCTCCTTCCACCATATAGATTCCAGGGATCCAACTTGATTCTCCAGAGTTGTCATTAAGTGTCTTTACCCACTGAACCCTCTCATTGGCCTCTAGTGTTTTTTCTGTGGTCTCTTTCTGACCTCACAGATGGCTAGCTCTAACTCTTTTCTTCTATCCTAGACGGTCTTCCTACTTTTGGTTATGTAATGCGCTGGATGTCTATTGCCCTGTTCAGTGGGAATATGGCCGCCTCAATTTGCACTATGCTGTTGTCTCAAAGCGGAAGATTCTACAGCTTGTAGCAGCTGGTGCTGTTCGGTAGGTGTGGCCACTGGGTTCACCAGAGGTAGCTCTAGTGGCATGTGCTATTTAAGGTTTTCTGACCACACTCTTATCCAAAGGGACTGGGACGATCCTCGGCTCTTCACACTTACTGCCCTACGACGACGGGGTTTTCCACCAGAGGCCATCAACAACTTTTGTGCTCGGGTATAATTGAGTGGCTTGTGGACGAAAGCAGGCTATGTGTGGCAATTTGTACTTGTGGCTATGACTGATGAGTTTTCCTGACAGGTGGGGGTCACAGTGGCACAGACTACAATGGAACCTCATCTTCTGGAAGCCTGTGTTCGTGATGTGCTGAATGACACAGCCCCACGTGCCATGGCTGTGTTAGAGCCACTACAAGTTGTCATCACTAACTTTCCCGCTCCCAAGGTAGGCCTACCTCCGAGTACGTGTGTGCATGCATGTGTACGTAAATGCCTAGTATCTGAGATGACTGATATCTGTCTTCTGCTACAGCCCTTGGACATCCGAGTACCAAACTTCCCAGCTGATGAGACCAAGGGCTTCCACCAGGTTCCCTTTGCTTCCACTGTCTTCATTGAGAGAACTGACTTTAAGGAGGTAAATGGGGCTTACCACTATGTCTGTTTTTAATAGCTATCTCCTTCGTGCTTTCCATGAGCCAATCGCTGACAAACATGGGGTTGGGAGAAGCCTTGTTCTTGGATGATGTTTGCAGCTTCTGTGTCTTCCACGCTTCTGTTCCTTAGGAATCAGAACCAGGCTATAAGCGCCTAGCTTGGGGCCAGCCTGTGGGTCTGAGGCATACTGGTTATGTCATTGAACTGAAGAATGTTGTCAGGGTAAGAGACAGCTGCAGTCTTTCGATACAGTGCCTGCTAGGGCCAAGATTGTGTGTAGCCAACAGTCTTGGTATTGATCCCTGGTCTGATTAATCCTCACTTGCAGGGCTCTAGCGGCTGTGTGGAATGCTTGGAGGTGACCTGTAGACGAGCGGATGCTGGAGAGAAGCCCAAGGCCTTTATTCACTGGGTGTCACAGCCTCTGGTGTGTGAGATTCGCCTCTATGAGCGACTGTGAGTGAACATGACTGGAAGTGGGACTGTCACAGGATGGGAATTGCATGGTGTGGCTCTCTAGCTAGGGCCTGATTTTCACTCTGGCTACAGATTCCAGCACAAGAACCCTGAAGACCCTGTCGAAGTGCCTGGTGGATTCCTAAGTGACCTGAACCCGGTAGGCTCATGGAATGTGAGGTGAGGGTGGTGTGCTTCTGAACTTGATAGCCACTTGGATTCTCTGTCTGCAGGCATCGCTACAAGTGGTAAATGGAGCATTAGTAGACTGCTCTGTGGCTTTGGCAAAGTCCTTTGACAAGTTCCAGTTTGAGCGCCTTGGGTACTTCTCTGTGGATCCGGACAGCCATCAAGGACAGGTGCTTAATTTTACTACCTACCTACGCCCTTCTGCAGTCCTGATGGTGGCCACTGTTCACTGTGACCAACTCTCCTACATTACCTTAGTGTTCTCCAAATAAGGTGGGAGGACATTCATTACTTTTCAGTGAAGTCCAAGCACAAAATTTTATAGGGCTATAACTTTTTTTAAAAAAAGATTTATTTTATGTGAGTAGACTGTCGCTGTCTTCAGACACATCAGAAGAGGGCATCAGATCCCATTACAGATGGTTGTGAGCCACCATGTGGTTGCTGGGATTTGAAATCAGGACCTCTGGAAGAGCAGTCAGCGCTCTCAACTGCTGAGCCATCTCTCCAGCCCCAACCCTAACTTGTTTACTCATCAAAGTAGCAGGGATGCTTAGAGTCTGTCATAATCCTCATGAAACTAAGGCACAGCACAGATATCTAGTCCTTTATCTGATATTACAGTTATTGAGAACCATGATACCTCACCTCTTTGGTGATGAAGGGGAAGTGAGAAGCCTGGTTCTGGGCTGTTGGTCATATTTCTTCTATTCTCTTTCAGCTTGTCTTCAACCGAACTGTCACACTAAAAGAAGACCCAGGCAAAGTATGAACTGAATACATGTGGCCCTACCTCATCCTGGAGGCTGGGGGTGCCCTCACCACCCCACACTCCTTTTCAATAAAGAATAACTAAATCCCCCTGGAGTC
This sequence comes from Tokudaia tokunoshimensis, assembly GCA_036184795.1. NCBI lineage: Eukaryota > Metazoa > Chordata > Mammalia > Rodentia > Muridae > Tokudaia > Tokudaia tokunoshimensis. The sequence goes on from BTHU01000008.1 coordinate 109,687,744, forward strand.
TCTATGTTGTTTGCCTGTCTAGTATCTGAGGATGAAGACATGGTTGCGAGCTGGCAGTGGTGGCTCTCACATGTCTGCTGGAAGAATGGGCTTCCCCAGAAAAGAGACAGTCACAAAATCACTACTGCACTTCTTGGTTCTCAAAGGCAGGTGCATGGCTAGAATTAGATCAGCACTTACTATGATAGCTGCTGTCGCACAGTCATCAGCTCTGTGGAAGGGTCTAGTTTTGTGTCTGTGGCTAGGCAGGTCAAGAGACACATGATCCCAGTCTGATCATCCAGAGAAAAACTATTTAAGAATAGTGAGATAAAGCATAAATGCTGTTGTGGCCCTTCAAGTTTCGAGACCCCAGAAGACTCCCTGGATGCCTCTACAGTGCTGAGATGACATTACTGACCATGCTGGCCCGTAGGTTGGATCCTGTCTCAGAAATTGACTTTTGAGGAGAGTGAAGATGAGAGCTTGCTGGAACAGGACCAAGTGCAGAAGGCACAGAGGTCCACCCCAGGCGGAAGGCTCTCTGGGTTGATGTGAGCTGCTGGTGGGGCTGTAGGTGAGTGCCTGCAGCTTTAAAGCCTTCCACATTTTCGCTGTATACAAACACTAGGCTACCCAAGGCCTGCTTTAAGGTGGACCTGACTCTGGTAAACTGATCTCAGATGATAGCTGATGGTGGGTGCTCCTGGCGCTGTTTTCTCCAGTACAGTAGCACCCCGAGCGCTTCCCGGGTGCGGTACAGTTGTTAAAGTTGGGCCCGGCTCAGGGGTTTGGGAGGGGGCCACCTTAACCACGAGGCCGAGCTAGGCCCGGCCCCGCCTCGCGTGGAACTGTGCAACTAGAGGCGCTAGCGGGACACCGTAGGTGGGTTCAAGATGCACGCTTTCAGACCCAGGGCAGGGGCAAAATACCCCCGAGATACTGAACCCCAGGCCTAAGCTCCGCCCCGCACGGAGGGATGTCCATGGGCGTGGCGCTCCTTCCCACAACGAGGGGTACGCTCTCAGCTCCAACACTCTCCCTCTCGGTCCGAAGCGTTCCCTTTAAGTCCGAGCGGCAGCTCTCGCGGGATCCGACGCTTCGAATCTCGCGAGAGAGGCCTTCAGCTCCCATTGGCCGTGAGGGTTGAATGTAAGATGGCGCCCAGGGAGCTGTGAGGAGAAAATCCTGTCGGTCTTGGAGCAGCGGCGACAGAACCGAGGCCCCGGGCGGTGAAGCGGGGCCGGAGGGTAGAGCGGAGGCAGCGGCGGCGGTGACGTCGCCGGGTGAGGGCTCTGGTGAGGGCGGGAATGTAGCAAGGCTGTGGGTCTGAGGCGGCAGGCCCACCCCACACAACGGCGGGCGGGGGCGGGCGGGCCGCTGCCGCTGGGCCCCGGCGACCTCGGGGCGGCTTCGGAACGGAGAACGTCCCTCGGCTCGCGTGCCTCCGCCCCGCGGGTGGGGGAGGGGCCCCGAGCCTGAGGTTTGGGTGGGCGCGGCGCACGAGTGCGCGCAGAAGCGGGCGCGCGCACGAGCGTGGGGTGGTTTTTTTTTTTTCCGCCCCCCCTTGGGCGCGGTAACGCGCGCGCTGTGCGGTCCTCTCGTTGCGCGTAGCCGCCCGACGTGCGCGTTCCCGTTGGCTCTCAGCTGTGGCCCGTGGGCTAGAGCGGCTTCCGGGGCGCGCGCCTCCCCGCGACCCCCAGTTTTGCGGCGCGCGCCCTGCTGTTGGTTCCTCGCGCTGTCCGGAGTGCGCGCAGGACGCCCCTTCCGAGAGGAGGGCCGCTGGCCTGGCGGACGACCGACCTGCTGAGTGGGGAAGGTTGAGGGTTGGGCCCTTGCCCTGGTGACGTCCGGGGCAGCGGTGGCCTAGGTCTGCGGAGAAACATAGCGGCTTTGCGGTCTGGCTTGCGGCTCCGCGCCTCCGTGAGGCGGACAGGATTGCTCGTACTAACCGAAGAATGCTATTACTTAAGCGAGGCCCATGTACTGGGTGGGTGCTTGGGAAACCGAGTTCTCTTGGCAGGAGAGGGCATTGGGTCCCCACGGGTTTCCTCACCTTGCACTGGTGCTTTGTGCACAGGAGAGAAGGTTAACATTACAAGGCTCCGCTTTTCTTCCATTAGAAACTAATTCTTCCATAAGCGCAGTTGATACACGTCACCTCTGTATGCTCCGGAAAGAGATCCTCCTATGTGTATGGTATCAAACTCCCCGGGCTCTAAAATTCCGCTTTAAATCCTTATTTAAATGAAGCCCTCCCGCGTGGGTGGGAGGGGCTTGCCTTTCTGTTCTTGATAAGGGCTGGTTCTTAACCTTGATTAACTTGATCAATGCTTTGCCTTTTTTTTTTTTTGTAATTTCTAAAATATCCAGCAGAAATTTCAAAAATCTGCCTGTGTCACTGTAAAAACTATGTAACTGAAGTCCTTCTCAGCTTTTTTTTTTTTTAACATTTTGTTCCAGTGCTGTGATCTGCTGTCTAGGAAATTCTAGGGTTGTAATGGAGAAATATGCAGCTCTTTTTTCTAAGACAAAACATCTGCTAGTTTATTTTACAGTTTTGTTACATAAAGGTTGAGGAAAAACAAGCTAAAAGGATTATTCCTTTTAGTAGCAATCAAATTTGATAGTAATGACTTTTTTAATATACTGTATTTTTTTAAGAACAAAATTAAAACTTAAAAAGAGGCTGAGGATGGAAGGAACTTCTTTGTTCTATCTTCTTCAGAATGTTAGAAGTCTTAAGAACTCAGGACAAGCAGCAGACATACATGCAACATGGTGACTGGTGAGTTAAAAATCATTCATACGCTGGAAGTATGTGTGCAGTCCGTTACCCCCAACCCCTTGGTAATACTTAAATCTTGTCATTCTTTCTTGGTGTTGTCTGCCAGAAACTGCTACCTACTAGAAAACTGCTGATGAGGGAAACTCTATTTGTTCGTTCATTGGTCAACGGTCCCTAAAATCAAAGCCAGTGGAACATTCAGGATTCACATTGCAAAGCATCAACTGAGAACCTAAATGGTTTTCCAAAACAAACAAAAACAACAACAAAAAAACCTGTCGGGTTTTTTGAGGATGTGTTTGTGGACTTTTTATACCATTTAAGCTTGCTTATTCTGGATTACTTTTTTTTTTAAACCAATGTTTCCATCAACTAGTCTTTACCTGATGGGTAACTTCTAGTTCTCTGGGATAAGGTTTGATGCGTCTCCAAGAGCTCACACAGTTCACACCTTTTTACAAAAGCTCAAGGAATGGTTGAATTTTGTTGGGAATTTGAGTTACTTTGAAAAAAAAAAACCAACACAAATCAAAACCCAGTTAGGGACTTTGGGTGTGGCTGTTCTTTTTTTTTTTTTGCAGCAGCAGCTTCAGAATCAAGAATATCTTTCTATAAGCTTGCATGCTTTTAATCAGTAGTGGTTTGTACTTGGTGTGTCTAGCTTCTTACCTCTGCTTTTTAAATGGTCATGCTTTTTCTGTGAATATTTCTGAACTGGCCTCAGAATGAGGTGTTACACGAACCTGTTCTTTACTTTGCTCTCTTGCATTTAGTCCCTGGTGTAAGTCCTCTCTTAGCTTCGCTGTTTGCCCTATAATGCTGTACTGTGATTTCTGGTTTTACCAGGGTTTTTGTTTGTTTGTTGTTCGGTGCAGAGCATTGAACGTAAGAGCCTCACATGCTAAGCATGCACTTTACCACTAAACTACTCTGCCTCTGGGTTGTGATGTGTCTTTTTAAACTGACTTGGTTGTATGAAGAAAAAGATGTAAATTTTTGCTTTCTTCAATGGGGGAAAGACATGGTTCTTTGCACTCACTAAGGCTTAACTCTAGGTTGGTGAGATGTGTTAGAAAGCTGCTCTTTTTCCTCTTTGAGACTGTTTTAGAAATTCTGGACTGGCCTATTGAAGTAGAATAGGATCTTGAAACTTCTGATCCTCTTGCCTCTGCCACGAGGCCACTATGTTGGATTGGAGATCAAACCCTGGGGTTTTGTGTATGCTATACAAGCACACTTAGAACTCCCTCCCTTAAAGTCATGAAATACTTAATACCCTGTTTACAGATCGGATTAGTGTAACTGCCTCTAAGAAATAAGTTGTTATCATCCCCATCTCTCCTCGTAGTGTTTCGGTTCTTGGAGACAAACTATTCTTCTGATTTGAATAATAATCTCAATCTCATTCTCTATTTTTTTTTTGAATGTGTATGGGTGTTTTACCTGCATATATGTCTGTGCGCCATTTCGTGCAATGTCCTTAGAACCAGAAGAGATTAGGGTGTTGGATCCCTTGGGACTGGAGTTAGAGCTGGTTGTGAGCTGTTATTTGGGTGCGGAAATCAAACTCAGGGCCTCTGAACAGCCCGTGTGTTTAGCCATCTCTTCAGCTTGATAATCTTGTTTTTAACCACCTTTGTTCCCCTAGTATAGCTTTTGTTTTGAATTCCATGGAAATACACATTATGATTATTGTTGTTTTCCAAGACAGGATCTTACTATGTACATCTGGCTTTTCTGGAACTCACCTTGTAGACCAGGCTGGCCTTGAACTTATAAAAATCTACCTGGCCGGGCGGTGGTGGCTCACGCCTTTAGTCCCAGCACTTGGGAGGCAGAGGCAGGTGGATTTCTGATTTCGGGGCCAGCCTGGTCTACAGAGTGAGTTCCAGGACAGCCAGGGCTACACAGAGAAACCCTGTCTCAAAAAAACCAAAAGAAAAAAAAAAGATCCACCTGTCTCTGCCTCCTGAGCTTAGTATATTGTCTTTTGCTTTTGTCATTGCTTTTTATGTGTGTAGTTGTGGTAGTTGATGTCCATTTTCTGTATTGTCTTGTTGATATTTCATAATAATTGTCCCACATTGGTAAACTACGAAATTGCTTCTAGTTTATAGATATCAGTGATGTGAAAATTTGCATATATTTGGATGTCATACATTTAAGGTTAGGGATCTTGGTTTTATGGAAGGGATATTTTCAACTTCACAAACCAATGTTCAGTGGTTGTACTAATTTACAGCCCATCAGTATTTGATTTTTTTTTTAAAGATTTATTTATTTTATGTATGTGAGTACGTTGGACATACCAGAAAAGGACATCAGATCTCTTTATGGATGGGTGTGAACCACCATGTGGTTGCTGGGAATTGAACTCAGGACCTCTGGAAGAGCAGTCAGTGCTCTTAACTGCTGAGCCATCTCTCCAGCCCTTGATTTAAAATTCTTGGTTGAAAGTATATGTTGTTTAAAAATAGAACCATGATGAAAATGCCCTTAAATCTGGGGCTTCTCAGTAAAGGCATGGGGTGGGTGAGTGACCCAGGAGAGAGTTTCTTTGACAAACTTTATAGTGGGTTAGCATTTGTAAGAATAGAACTAGGTTTTCCACCCTGCTTCTTTGTCAATAACACCTTACTTTGTAAGAGGTTTGAGGCTCAAAGAGGCAAGACTGAGTCAACTCAGGCTATATTCTCTTAGAAGCTTAAAACCTCAAAAAAAAAATTGACTAGCCCAAAAGGAGTGAGTTATCTTAATTGTTTGCAGTTAGTCAGAGTGAACTTGTCATACACTTTCCCCTCTCTTACTGCTGTGCTTGACTAGTCAAACAACAGCAGGCAGAAATGAATGACTCTGGAAGGTGAGTACTGAAGTCATCTCTTAATACCTAAATGGAAAAAGAAAGGAATTAGTGAAAGTGCCCTTGGAAATGTTTTTTGAGTGATCTTTCCATGAGTCCTATTGTGCTCTGGTTACAATATAATAGCTTTCATGGTTAACTTCTGTGAGGCTCTAGTAAACCCAGGTGCTCAGGCAAATAAATAACTGGCGTATAGAGTGCTGTGAATCTGTTGATTGGAGCTGGTTTGTCTTTATATTGTCCTGCAAAGCAACTATAACTTGAGGTCTTTAGAAGCAAATACTTGTCTAAGGGCTCTCTACCCACTATGAACTCTACTGTGTTTTCTTGTTTTTAGTGTTAATTTCATCTGACTTCCAGGTACTTGGGGTACCCAATTCTACCAGCCTATTCTCACAGTTTCAGAATTTTAGGAGTCTTAATTTCTTTACTGCTTCTCACCTGGTCTTTCTTTGGCTTAGACACTAAGGCGCTAACTAGGAGCCTTTTGTCTCTGAATGTTGTGAATGTTTATGATGGAGGCTCAGCCTTGTGTCCTGTGAGAGTATCTTAAAGAATTTAGCACCATTATTATGTGAATTTTTGAGACTTGAAGTTTTTTTTTAGGGAAAAGCATACTACTCACAAAAGAATTGTTTGGCCTACTTTTGTAATATAACTGTGAAAATAGAAAAGGATGACTTGTTAAGTATCTGTCAATGTAATTTATGGAAAATACAGTAGAGTATTACACAGAAAGAAATTTATCAGTTAATTATTACTATTCTGATTTTTTTAACTTTTTTTCTCCTAAAATACAACTAGTAATACTGGGACATGTAAGTAAAATTGTATGAGTTACTTTTTTTTTGAAACACATCTAATGTGTGTTTCTGTGTCATGAAATATTTTCAAAATTGTATGTAGCATTGGAATAAGAAATACCTCGCACATTCCATTTGACATACTTTTTTTATTAGTTTAATTAAAGAAATTTTTTGAGTCAGTCTGATGTATCCCAGGCTTGCTTAAAACTTACTATATAGTCTAGCTTAACATATTTCCCAAAAACAATTATGGTTATATAGATGACAGTGGAATTTTATTGAAAAACCAACAGGGATTTTTTGTTTGTTTTTGGTTTTTCAAGACAGGGTTTCTCTGTGTAGCCTTGGCTATCCTGGAACTTACTGTGTAGACCAGGCTGGCCTTGAACTCACAATGATCTCAAGCTTCTACCTCTTAAGCACTGAGATTGTGAGCCTGGCTCACAGTATTGCTTTAAAATACACGTAGGAGCTAACTCTATGTGTAGGATCTTGGATTTGGTTCCCAGCCTGCCAGAAGTTCACAGTAGGTGACAGTGTGTCTCAAAAAAAGTGTGTGTCTCAGATGAACTCTTGGGAAAGTTTGCTATATTTTTTTTCAAGGCAGCATTTGTGTGTCAAGTTGTTTATAGGGATATTGTAGTATGAGGGGTAGTTTTGAAGTTTGCTATGGCCTGGAAACAATAAATTTCTGTAGGATAAAGGTATATCTATTGTGTTGTGTGGAAATACTGTGTTTCTGTAGGATAGAGGTCTATTGTGTTGTTGTTGTTATTGTTTTTCTTTTTAAATCATGGGCCAGGTGTGGTGTTGTATGCCTTTAATCCCAGCATGTGGAAGACAGACAGGTGGATCTCCAGCTTGCTCTACATAGTGAGTTTGATGCCAGCCAAGGCTACATAGTGAGACTCTGTTTCTATATATCTACACGCAGGTGCCCACAGACAGCAGAAGAGGGCATTGGGTCCCCTGGAATGGAGTTAAATTGGTCCCAGCACCTGACAGTAGTGTTAGGAATTGAACACAGGTCCTCTGTTAGCTGCAGTGCTGCCTCTCAAGTCACTGTGCTTATGTGGGGAGAAGTAGTCACAATATATGCATTAAAGAGCTGTCATTGGATCATTCTGTTGGAAAGAAAGCACCCAAGTGTAATTAGTATACTGTACTTACATATTGTTCCACAGAAATGTTAATAATGTCAGTGGATTAATAGCCAGAAGACTATTTCGTTTTCTTTGGTTTCACTTGTTGGCCCTGGATAGGTAGTTTTATTCTTCCCAAGAAGTATACATTGAGAAAAGTAGTACCTTGTTTTTCTTGAGTTACAGATGTAATTGGAACAGTCTTTTTTTAATAATTATATTTTTATTTTACGTAAGTTTTACAAGTGCTCTATTTGTATGTACACCTGCATTACCAGAAGAGGGCATCAGAACTCATTACAGATGGTTGTGAGAGCCTCCATGTGGTTGCTGGGATTTGAACTCAGGACCTTCGGAAGAGCAGTCAGTGCTCTTAACTGCTGAGCCATCTCTCCAGCCCTTCTTTTTGGTTTTTCGAGACAGGGTTTCTCTGTATAGCCCTGGCTGTCCTGGAACTCACTCTGTAGACCAGGCTGGCCTCAAACTCAGAGATCTGCCTGCCTCTGCCTTCCAAGTGCCGGGATTAAAAGTGTGCGCCACCACTGCCTGGCTAAGAATCCTAATTTTTAATTCTTGTTAAGAGTCTATAAGAAGCACCTCCCATGTGTGAACTATTTAGTCTTGTTAAGAGTCTATAAGAAGCACCTCCCATGTGTGAACTATTTAGAGATGAATCGGGCACAGTTTTACACAGTTTTGCTGCCAGGAGTTTTAGTCAGATGGAGGAAGGTAGATGGTTACCCGCAGATGTGACTGTAGATGGGAAGTAGACCATTTCAGCAGTGAGAGAGGTGGAGGGTTTCTTGCCCAGTGGCTCAGAGGAGCAAATCACATTTTCAGATATCTGAGATCAACTGAGAGCCCTTTTTGGCAAGCAGCTTCCCGTGGTTTGTTACTCTGTCACCTGTGACTGCCTTTGTTCTTGAGTTAGTGCTGCTTAAAAGAGGGCAGTGCAAAGACTGTTGACAGCTTGGTGTCTACAGGTCGCTGTGCTTTTGTTGTTGGCGTGTTTCTAAATTTTCTTAGGTTTATTATTTATTCTGTGTGTGGCTGCATGCCAGGACATGTATATGGAGGTCAGGGGACAACTTGTGGGAGTTGGTTCCTTTTTTCCATCATATATGTTATGGGAATTGAACTCAGGTCACAGATGATGAGTGCAGGCATCTTTACCCTTGAGTTATCTTGTTGGCCCAATTGCTTTCATTGATTTTGCAGATGACCTTGAACTTCTAGTTCTCTGGACTTTCCTAAGTGCTGAAGTTAACAGATCTGCAACGTCTTACCGTTTTGTATAGTATTGGGGATAAAACCCAGGGCTTTGTGTGTACTAGACAAGCAAGCTCTCTACCAACTGAGCTAGATTCCCAACTCAAGATTAAAAATTTAAGCAAGATTAAAAAATGTAGCCCAACCTGGCCTTAAACTCATGCTCTTCCTGATTTAGCCTCATGAGGAATTACTGGATTGTGGCCCTGCCTGGGTCCAGATCATTTTTTGTTATAGATACTTGATTAAAAAAAAATGTGCAAAATTGATTTTTGGATTTTAGTAGTGACTTAGTTCTTTAAGAAACTATTCATTTCCTTCCAATTTATTTTAGATTTATTTATTTTTATTTATGTGGATATAGGTGTTTTCTACCCATGCCTATGGGTACCGCGTGCAAGCCTTGTGCTACAAAGGCCAGAAGAGGTTGTCAGATTCCTGGAATTGGAGTTACAGGAGCTTGTGAGCTACCGTTGTGGGTACTGGGAATTAAACCGTGGTCCTCTGTAAGAGCAGTCAGGGTTCTTACCTACTGAGCCGCCTCTCCAGACCCATTTCTAATTATTTTAATAAAATTAGTCAATATTATATGGTACTTTGTTATTCTCACATATTTTTCCAAGCACTGTAAACACACTTATATTCTCTCATGTTAACACTGAGGTAAGTGCAATTTTATTGCTGTTGAATAGAGGGAAAAATATTGAAGTTTAACTAGTTTGCCTCTAAAGTAGGCAGAGTCATGTCAGAGTGCAATTTGAAACCAAGCAATATAGTTCTGGAGACTGTTTTATCCAGGTTGCAGAAGAATGCAAGCAATGTATGGAAAGTGAGATTGTTAACTTTTACTTTTTCATCTTTGCCTTTTTAAATGATCTTTTGCGCGCTTTTTTTTTTTTTTTTTTTGATTTGTATCTGTAGCATGTAGTTCTCACTGGTTTCTGACTTGAGATTCTCTTGCCTCAGCCTGCCAAGTACTGGGATTACCTGTGTTAGGGAACAAGAAGCACCACTAAGTCCAGGAGATTTTTGGTGTTTCTGATGGGCGGTAAAGAATATGCTCCCTGTCTCTTGGGTCTTGCTACATGGTATACAAAACATAAATAACCTTACTATAGCGGTGCTTAATAGTGGGAATAAAATATCAGTAAGGGCCAGGTGACCAGCCAAAGTTGCATAGTAAGTAAGACCCTGTTTCAAAAAAAAAAAATCAACCAAACAAAAACATGTCAGTAAGTAGGAATCTGCTCGTAGCTCCCTGCCCTTGTTTGGTATTCTTTTCTGTGGTATTACAAGGACAGTTATTTATTTATTTATGTATTTGGCGTTAGGGTCTCACTCTGTAACTCTGACTGGCCTGTAATTTGCTATGTAGACCAGGTTGGTCTCAAACCTTTAGATTTCCACCTATATCTGCCTCTTAAGTGCTTCAAATAAAGGTGTGTGCAAACAGGCGTGGGAGTGGTTTTGCATGTACCATTACTGTCTAATGCTTGACTCTATAGAGAGGATGAAATTGGCCTGATGCTGGATGGAGAATATGATTTCAACCTATTCTATCCAGTACTTGAATGTGCTTGATTTTTGTTTTAGTATGATAGTTTGGTTTAAGAAATGTTGAAGTCCTGAGTAGTGGTGGCCCCATGCCTTTAATCCCAGCACTCAGGAGGCAAGGGCAGGTGGATCTCTACAAGTTCAAGACCAGCCTGATCTACCCAATGAGTTCCAGGACAGTCAGGGCTGTTACAAAGGGCTGTTCCCTGTCTAGGAAAATAAAACAAACAAAATATTGAAAGATGATGAGCATATTATACTGGCTTGCACCTATAATCCCAGAACTCAGGAGGAGGAGAATTTCCTTAAGTTCTAAGCCAGCCTGGGTTACATGGAATTCTAGAGCAGACTGGGCACAAGGGCTTGTGAAGTGTTAACAGCAGATGAGAGGCACTTGTATAAGCCTATGAGTTTAATCCCTGGAACCTGTGTAATTGTGGAAGGAAGGGGAGAACAAACTATACTTCTGCCTCTGTACACTTGTCATGGCATGTGTGCCCTGTATTATCTTGTATACATAGTGAACATTAAATAAAAATACATCACAGAGCTAGGCACAACACTCTCAAGGCAGATGCAGGTCTATCTCTGGGGTTGAGGCCAGCTTGGTCAACAGAGCAAGCTGCAGGCCATCCAAGGATTCATAGTAGTAACTTTATTTAAAAGAAAAAAAAACCCACAGTTTATTTTTGGGGAAAAAAAGGAAGGTATAATAAAACATACATACGTATACATATTTGTATATATGTATATGTGTATATATGTTATATACATAGTACATGCACGCATGCATGCACACATTTCATTCTCATTGCCAGAATAATTTATGTCTATATATTTCAGGATTTCAAGATATACAAGCAGTAGGGTTGGTAAGGTGGCTCAGTAGGTAAAGCCACCTATTGCCAAACCTGATGACCTGATTTTGATCCCTGAGACCTACATGGTAGAGAGAACCAACTCAAGTGGGTTGTCCTCTGACCTCTACACGCATGCCCACACCCCGATGATTTATGTAAAAAATATAAAAACTATATGCTAACAATAGCAGAGTGCTAACTATCCATTTTAATTTTAGGAACCCTAAGGACTCTGCAATATGAATAATTCTCTAGAGAACACCATCTCATTTGAAGAGTACATCCGAGTAAAGGCGAGGTCTGTCCCGCAACACAGGATGAAGGAATTTCTGGACTCACTGGCTTCTAAGGGACCAGAAGCTCTTCAGGAGTTCCAGCAGACTGCCACCACCACCATGGTGTACCAGCAGGGTGGGAACTGCATTTACACAGACAGCACTGAAGTGGCTGGGTCTTTGCTTGAACTTGCTTGTCCAGTCACAACCAGTGTTCAGCCGCAAACTCAGCAAGAGCAGCAGATCCAGGTTCAGCAGCCGCAGCAGGTTCAGGTACGAGGAACACTTAGTTGGAGCCTGTTAATAAACTTTATTTTCTCTCACAGTTTAGGATGTTAGAAATGCTAGAGGTTATGTTATTCAACTGTGGAATCATTCATATTTACTATGAACTGACAATATCTTTAGCCACTGTGAACTATAAAGACCACAGATATTTGCTATTTGCTTTAGAGAGCTTAATAGTACAAAAAAGTAGAAACCAGCACTGCATTTGAATGTGAGAGCTTCAGGTGACTGAGCCTTTCCATCTTTCTGCAACAGTCTTAGCAGAAAGGGCAGGATACCCCCTTTTGACTGATTGTAGAAAGTGTGGAATTCAGAACTTGCTTTAAAATTAAAATCTGATGTATTGGTGATCTTCATTTACTTTATACATCTCAATTCTCTGATTATCTATAGAATTCTAGGTTGGCATTTTCCTACCTAATAGGTTTCAGACAATGCTAACTCAGACATTAAGCTTATTCAGAATGGAGGAGTGAGAACATTGGCTGATGAGGTTTTTCTTTTTTAAGGATCTTTACATCATACAGTAGTTTTCTTGGCCCTATATTAGGATTGAGTTTCATTTTGCTTCAGATGATATTTTTTTTTTGGTTTTTCAAGACAGGGTTTCTCTGTGTAGCCCTGGCTGTCCTGGAACTCACTCTGTAGACCAGGCTGGCCTCAAACTCAGAAATCCTCCTGCCTCTGCCCCCCAAGTGCTGGGATTAAAGGCGTGCGCCACCACCGCCCGGTGCTTCAGATGATTTTTACACCAGATAATACCAAGGATGTGAAACCTAATGGAAGAGCAGGAATGTGTCTGTGCTAGAAGGGCTGACGTGTAGTCACAAGGAAGATTCTGTGGGAAACTGGGCTCTGAAACTAGAGGTTGGCTATAAATTTTACTTGATTTCTTAGTTAATAACATGATCTTAAATTTTTTAGTCTTAATTTTTTATCTGTCAGAAATGATAAAAATACCAATTAAGTGAGACCAGATGAGATAATGGACAAGAGAAGCATCTCTAGTTTCTTAGAAGTTTCTCCTTACCGAGGTTCAAAAGGTCGAGACTTTGAGTGTGACAGACTTCTTTGAAGCTTTGTGATAATCAAGATAATTCACTAGTATCACCTTTAATTCATAAAATAGAATCCTGAGAACAGTTTTTCCATTCTTTCTATCTTATTTTTATTTTTAAACTTCTCTAAATGTAACCAGGTGTAACTCAATGTAATTTATGTACTCCCAGTGCTGGTACTGCAAAGTAAGTTCCTGTCTAAAAGAAAGCAAAAGCAAGCTACTGCTTCTTCTGGCCATGATGGCACATGCCTGGGATTCTAGCTCTTGGAAGGTGGAAGTAGTATTTTGAGTTCTGGGTCCATCTTGGCCAAAACCATGAAATCTGAAAAATTGCTAAAAATAAAGTACAGATACAGAGTAGGGTAACAAAAAAGAGACTGTTACTTTAGGAGAATTATTGGGAAGATGGGTGGAACATTTCTCTGGATTTACCAAGCTGGATCTAAAGGCTACTCAGAATGATCCCCTATAGGTAAAAATTGGGTATTGAACAAGCATTTTAAAGCATACATTCATTCCTCAAGAGCTGTGAGGGATTCATTTTAGGATCCCCTGCAAGCTCATACTAAAATAGCCTTGAAAAATCAACATATATATTCTTGTATTATTTATTTAAATCTTGTCTAGGTTAATTAAGTATATTATCCAAAACAGTACCTATGTGCATGAGGTGTTTGTGCATGTATCTGTTTGCTTACATTTTACTACCTCTCCCCCCACCTCCTTCCTGTGACAGTCTCTCATTGAACCTGGAGCTCACTGACTGGCTAGACTAGCCGGCCAGTGAGACCCTGGAATCCCCTGTTTAGAATTACCTAGATATCATACTTTTCATGTAGATGTTGGAATTCTAAACTCAGGTCTTCATGTGTGCAAAAGAAATATTTTACTCACTGACTCATCTCACCAGCCCCTCGAATAAAGTCACAATAGCTGTTATTTTACATTGAGAGAGTAATAACCAAAAGAAAATTATAAGTTGAATATAATTATAGGAATTTTTTTGAGGCATAGACCCTGTCTTCCGGGGGGGGAAAAAAACCAAAAACAAAACAAAAAAATAAGAAAATATTAACAGCTAAGGTTTTAACTCTATTATGTTGTGCTGTACATTGGAAGTAGAACTCGAGCATGCTGGGAAAGCACTGCGCTGCTGGACTCTACCCTGACCTTCCATTTTACCCTTTAATTTGAAAGTAGCTGTCATTAAATTGTCTGAGCTGGCCTTGAACGCCTTCTGTAGGATGGGTCTGCTTACTTCAGGTTCCTGAGGATTCCGAACCTCTGCCAGATATGACCTTGGGGACTGGAAGATGTGCACCATGGCATCCGTAGCCTCCTTTCCCCACATCAGAAACGCATGATAGTAATCTTAAGTTAAAGTTGTATATATTTAAATTCTCAGACATTTAGTTTTATTTCTGAATTGCATCAGACTTTTGCATTGGCTAATAGTTTAATAGTTATTATATATATGCTAGTTTCTACTCTTTGTTGTGAATGATATTTTGTTTGTTTTTTTGTTTGTTTGTTTTTGTTTTTAAGATAGAGTTTTTCTGTGTAGCTTTGACTGTCCTAGAACTCACTCTGTAGATGATGACGAGGCTGGCCTGGACCTTAGAGAATTACTTGTGTGTGTGTGTGCACTTGTGGGCATGCATAATGAGTGTGTGTGCATGCTGTGGAGCACAGTGGAGGTCAGGGGACAGCTTTGTGGAGCCATTCCTGGCCATTCACCTTGTTCCAGTCTTATGCAACAAATGCCTTTTATCTATTGTGCCATCCCACTGGCCACCTTTAGGATTTTAAATGTGCCCAACATAAAGAATTAACGTGGGGCTGGAGAGATGGCTCAGCGGGTAAGAGCACTGACTGCTCTCCCAGAGGTCCTGAGCTCAAATCCCAGCAACCACATGATGGCTCACAAACATCCGTAACGAGATCTGACGCCCACTTCTGGTGTGTCTGAAGACAGCTACAGTGTACTTATATACAACAAATAAATCTTTTTTTTTAAAGTTCAATTTGTTATTTAAAAAAATTAATGTGTTTGAAGTGATTAATAAAAAGAAATTAGACCAATTGTGGTGGTGCCTTTGATCTAAGCATTCAGGAGACAGGCAGGTAGACCAACCTGGTTTACATTAGTGAGTTACAGAATAGCCAGGGCTATGTAGTTAGACCCCGCCTCAAACAAAAGGCAGGATTATATATGGAACTTGGTGGGTATACCAAGTGTTTCGAGGGCTTGCCCTGGATTCATCTTCCACTGAGTACACACTAGGGGCAAGAAGAGGAAAACATATGTCTGTGTACCATGTGTGTGCCTGGTACCTGTGGCAGTCCAAGGAGAGCATTGGAATCTCTGGGACTAGAGTTAGAAACAGTTGTGAGTCACCATGTAGCTGTTGGGAATAGAATCTGTGTTCTCTGTAAGAACAGCCAGTACTACTTTTTAGCCACTGAGCCAATCTCTCCAGGTCATACAGAAAATTTTAATTTATATAATTTGACATTGAGCCAACACTCAAACCCTAATAAATGAAAACACCCACTTTCAGTATTTGCTTGTACCACTTTACTAATATATAAAGAACCAAAAAAAACAAAGTAGTAATGTTTGTTTCTTGGATCCTGCTAATCATCTTGTCTTACTTCTGGAATGGATATACATCTCACAGTCCGTTCAGTATGGTGCTGAATTTGGTTTGAGGCATCATGACTGCAGAAGCGTTGGCAGATACAGTTCCCCTGTTCACATTACACAGGGTCCTGCTGAAAAGTCTTCTTTTGGGAGCTGGATTTTCACGCTGCCTGCTCTTTCTTACTGTGAATCTTGTTCCTGCAGGTACAGGTGCAGGTACAGCAGTCTCCACAACAGGTCTCAGCTCAGCAACTTTCCCCGCAGTTCACCGTTCACCAGCCTGCTGAGCAACCCATCCAGGTCCAGGTGCAGATCCAGGGCCAAGCACCGCAGTCAGCCGCCCCTTCCATTCAGACTCCATCTCTGCAGAGCCCCAGCCCCTCGCAGCTGCAAGCAGCCCAGATCCAAGTGCAGCACGTGCAGGCGGCCCAGCAGATCCAGGCTGCTGAAATCCCAGAGGAGCATATCCCACATCAGCAGATCCAGGCTCAGTTGGTAGCTGGCCAGTCTCTTGCTGGGGGCCAGCAGATTCAAATTCAGACTGTGGGGGCTCTTTCCCCACCGCCATCCCAGCAGGGCTCACCCAGGGAAGGGGAACGGAGGGTTGGCACAGCCAGTGTCCTTCAGCCCGTGAAGAAACGCAAAGTGGACATGCCCATCACCGTGTCCTACGCCATCTCAGGGCAACCAGTGGCCACCGTGCTGGCCATTCCACAAGGCCAGCAACAGAGTTACGTGTCTTTGAGGCCAGACTTACTGACAGTAGACAGCGCCCACCTGTACAGTGCCACTGGAACCATAACTAGCCCTACGGGAGAAACTTGGACCATCCCTGTTTATTCTGCTCAGCCCCGTGGGGACCCTCAGCAGCAGAGCATTACCCACATTGCCATTCCCCAGGAAGCCTACAACGCGGTTCACGTCAGTGGCTCACCCACGGCCCTGGCAGCTGTAAAGTTGGAGGATGACAAGGAGAAGATGGTGGGCACCACGTCTGTAGTGAAAAACTCCCATGAAGAGGTGGTGCAGACCCTTGCAAACTCTCTCTTTCCAGCACAGTTCATGAACGGCAACATCCACATTCCAGTGGCCGTGCAGGCTGTAGCAGGCACATACCAGAACGCGGCTCAGACTGTGCAGATATGGGACCCGCAGCAGCAGCCGCAACCGCAGACTGCACAAGAGCAGACACCGCCGCCGCCGCCACAGCAGCAGCAGCTGCAGGTCACTTGTTCAGTAAGTCAGACTTAATCTCTAGGGTATTTTGTTTTGCTTCCTTTGGTTTCAGTGTGACATAGAACTCACCTATAGTGTCTGAATTATTTAATTCCATCATTGTTGTAACAATGATGGTGTATGGGGGAAGGAAGAGAGAGAAACAGTAGATGTGGATGGAGGTAGTTATCATTCTTGGAATTCAACAAAATGACCAGTAATTCTTTGTGGTTTTTAGAGAATATTTGGGTAGGATGCTATCTTAATTAGGGTTTTACTGCTGTGAACAGACACCATGACCAAGGCGAGTCTATAAAAGACAACATTTAATTGGGGGCTGGCTTATAGGTTCAGAGGTTCAATCCATTATCATCAAGGTGGAAGTATGGCAGCATCCAGGCAGGCATGGTGCAGGAGATGCTGAGAGTTCTACATCTTCATCTGAAGGCAGCTAGTGAAAGACTGACTTCCAGGCAGCTAGGATGAGGGTCTTAAGCCCATGCCCACAGTGACACACCTACTCCAACAAGGCCACACCTTCTATTAATGCCACTCCCTGAGCTAATCATATACAAACCATCATAGATGTCTATAATATTTCTTTGTAATATTTTGTTATGATGAGCAAAATTAATGATGTGAAGAATGGAAGACCCCAAAGTGTACATACACTTCATGGGTTATTTACATTTACAGCTGTAGTTGAACCATTAATTTAGCGCACAAATAGTAAAATTCCTGGTAGAGAGCTTGTAAGATAGTTTTTTTCCTTTAGTTATCTTTGAATATGGTGTAAATAAATTATGAGAATACCTCTTAGTAGGTCTATTGAAAGGTGTTGGGTGTGGGGGTATACACCTGTAATGCCCAACTTGGGAGACAGAGGCAGGTAGATCAGTGAGTTCAGGGCCAGCTTGTTCTTAGCAAGTTCCGAGCCATCCATGGCTACATAATGATACTTTGTCTCAGAAAACAAAGGTGGGGAAAATGGCAAAAATAAAATTAGCAACTGGCTCATTGTACACATATCTGCATAATACCAGAACTTCAGAAAACGAGGCAGTAGGATCACAGGTTCTTCACTGTCAGCGTAGGCCACATAACAAGACTAAGACAGAACAAGACAGTTTCTTCCATGTTTATACCACGTAATAGCTTATGGGGAAGACAGTTGTGTTGCAGTGACCTTCAGGAAGAGCTGGTGAGAAAGTGTTGAATTCCACAGTTACAGTGAGTTGGGGAGAGCCGTGCCGCTTCTGAAAACCTTCATCCGTAGCCTTGTCTGTGAACGATATTCATAGTGAAGCCTTCCTCTCTTTTGACTCTAGGCATTATCTTTAGAAAACTATCCATTTTTGTCCATTTTTCTATTGGGGTGTAACTAGCTTTCTTGCCTCAGCCTCTCAAATACTTGAGGCCAGATGTGTGTACACCACTGCATCTGGCTTCATTTGTGGGTTTTTGTTGTTTTGTTTTATTCTTCCTTTTTTCTTTGTCTTTTTAAGATGGTTTCTTTATGTAGCCCTGGCTATCCTGGAACTCACTCTTAAACCAGGCTGCCCTTGAATTCTGAAATCCACCTGCCTCTGCCTCTGGGATCTTAAAGGGGTGGACCACCACTGCCAGACTGATTGACTTATTTTATGTATATGGGTGTTTGGTCTGTACGTATTTCTCCACACAATGTGTGTTGCCTGTGTACCCAGAAGAGGATGTAAAATCCCCTGTAACTGGAGTTACAGATGGTTGTGAGCTGCTATGTGGTATTGAACCCCTGGGACTTCTGGAAAAATAGTGTTCTTTTTTTTTTTTTAATTTTTTTTTTTTCCAAGATGGGGTTTCTCTATGTAGCCTTGACTGTCTTAGATCATGGTCTGTAGACCAGGTTGGCCTTGAGCGCAGGATCTGCCTGCCTCTGAGTCCTGAATGCCGGGATTAAAGGCCTATGCCACACTCGAAACTAGTGTTCTTACCTGCTGAGTCAGCTCTTCAGCCCCCTTACCACAGTTCTTCATTGGGGAAAAGGAGCATTTGTGAACTATTCTTCCATTACAGAAATGTTAGAAAACACAAATAGGATGCTGGGTGTGGTAGAGCACGCCTGAAATCCTAGCACTTAGAAAAAGGGAGGCAGAAGGCTAAGTTCAAGGTCAGTGTTGGCTACATATGAGTTCTAGACCAGTGTACAGTACAAGAGACCTTGTCTTTACAAATAAAAGATAGGGCTAGAGAGATAGCTCAGCAGTTAGGAGCACTGGCTGCTCTTCTACAGAGTCCTCTTTGTCCACCAAGGGCACCTACTAACATGTGCACATATAAAATACACAGACATACACACAAACAATTTTTTAAAAATAAAAGGGGCGGCGGAGATGGCTCAGCAGTTAAGAGCACTGGCTGCTTTTCCAGAGGACCTGGGTTTGCTTCTCAGCGCTTACACAGTGGTTCAGAACTGTCTGTAGCTTGGGTTCCATGGCATCCATTGCCTTCTGGTGTTACCGACCCCTCCTACCCCCTTAGTTTTGTTTTTGGTTTGTTTTGATTTTGGGTTCTCAAAACAGCGTTTTTCTGTGTATCCCTGGCTGTCCGGGAACTTCCTCTGTAGACTAGGCTGGGCTAGTTAGACAAGTTATGCTACATTCATCCAAATAGACTCATATAAAACGTCAGATATATTTACCAAAACTAGAAGTAACGTTTTATATTTTACAGACACGTATAAATATAGAGAATTGGCTGTTTGGATGGCAGAGAGCATGGAGGCTTCTGCATCTATACATCTTGACTAACTTGAGCCAACACATTATGCAGCCAACCTCAGGGGGAAATTGGCAGGAAGGACAGACACTAGAGAGATCACACAGAGGGATCAACAACTGTGAGATTTCTTGGCCCAAGCTTGAGAGAGTACAGACCCTCAGGTGATGGTGGCCCAGGTCCAATAAGAAATGAAAGCCTCACCCCCACCACCCACTCCCAGGGACCACGAGATTAGCCCACAGAAAAGGCCTGGAGTCTCTACTGAAGGCCAGTTTCTTCCTGCTTTGCATTTGACTGTGGACTTTGGCCTGTGAGGTTTTCCATAGAAACTGGAACTTTTGAGAGGGATATACAACTGCTTCTAAACTCACAAATTTGTGTTTTCCAAAACTATTTATATCTGTTGTGCAGAAAGTGAAATAAAATTTAAAACATGCCCCCCCCAAAAAAAGGGACATAAAAACAGAACACAAAAAGGGTTAAGTGTACAAGATAGCCATAGAAATAAAACTTGTTTTTCCAACTATAATAGAGCTGAATATATAGCATGGTGGTATGGCATATACATTACACAGAAAAGTTAAAAAAATATATAGTAAGTAGTGATTAATGAATTACCAATTGGTAAACTATCATGGTCTATTCTGTTTTTTCTTTCTGATTATTTTTCTTTTTTTCTTTCTTTCTTTTTTTTTTTTTTTTGGTTAAGACAGGGTTTCTTTATGTTGCACTGACTATCCTAGAACTCATTCTGTAGATCAGGCTAGCCTTGAACTCAGAGATCTGCCTGCATCTGCCTCCTGAATTGCTAAGAACAACGTCGTGCTCAAAAGATTTGTGTGTCTGTGTGCATGTGAATACATATACCATGTGCACACCTTAGGAGGACAATGAACAGTGGCTTAAGCTAGTATGGTGTCATGTGCCTGTAGTTTCAGAATCACTTAGGAGGGTGAAGCAGGAGAATCAAGAGTTTAAGGTCATCTAAACCTGTGAAAAAATATGAGAATCTTATTTTTTTTTTAAACTCTTTTTTAAAATATTTATTTTATTCATATGAGTACATCACCGTTGCTCTCTTCAGACACACCAGAAGAGGGCACCAGATCGCATTACAGATGGTTGTGAACCACCCTGTGGTTGCTGGGAATTGAACCAGACCTCTGGAAGAGCAGTCGGTGCTCTTAACCACTAAGCCATCTCTCCAGTCCAATACAAGGATCTTATAAGCTGGAAAATCATCCACGAATATTCTTCGATTTTACAATGGCAACAGTGTCTTCACTATTTGTCTTACTTGTCTTTGTAAATGATTGTTCTAGGCTAAAATAATCTTGGGAGCATTGGCTTCTCCCCTCCCCCCAGACTCCCCCATGCTGGGATTATAGGCTTGTGTCATTCCCACCTCAACAGGCAAAGGGAACCCTTTGCTCTTACTTCTGCAGCCTCCACCTTTGCACTTCTTGGATTGCAGGTGGGAGGAGCTACCATATCCAGGCTCCTAAGGTGCTAGACACTGTCTCTAGGATATTGCATAAGTTGCAAACCAAGCACTCACCTACTGCTCCAGCCTTACTGGGGTGGATTCCAGTCCCTCTTCACAGAAGATCATGCAGATCATAGTGTGGGAATAAAGCTTTCTCAGGTTCCAACCCAGATGTGTTCAGTCAGTTTATAAACATTTTAATAAAATGCCTACATGTTTTATTTGCATAGTAAAGTTTTGAAGCAAGGTTTGAAAATAAACCTCTATTTACTTATGGAGGGTTTTTTGTTGTTGTTGTTGTTGTTGTTGTAGACAGGGTTTTTTAACTGTATCCCTGGCTGTTCTAGAACTCACAAAGATCCAACTGCCACTGCCTCTCAAGTGCTAAGAGTTACAAAGGCTTGTGCCACCACTGCTGGCTTACTTAGGTAGTTTTTAAAAGATTGAGACTTGGCCTCTTAGAGAGGTTCTAGGGCAGTTAGCAGTATTGGTATTGTAGGGTTTTTGTTCTATGTGTGTTTCTTTTTCTTTGTCTGTTTTTTGGCAGATTGTGGTGTGGGGACAGTTCCAGATAGGGTTTCTCTGTGTAGCTCTGGCTCTCCTGTAACTCATTTTGAACTTGAACTCATAGAGACTGCCTGCCTCAGCTTCCTGAGTGCTGGGACTGAAAATGGGCACCACCGGTGCCCAGCTCTTTTTTTCTTTTCTTTTTTTGAGACCAAGTCCTACTTAAAGCCCTGGCTGGCCTTGGATTTGCCATAAAGCACAGGCTAGTCTCAACCTTGAGGAGAGGTGACCCTATGCCCTGCTTCAGCCTCTAAAGTACTGGTAGTACAATCATATATTGCCATTTGATTTATATCAGTGGTTTGTTTTATATATATATATATATGTAACAAATATATTTATTTTGAAATGAGAAGGGGTTGATGAGATGGCTCAGCAGTTAAGAGCACTGACTACCCTTCTGAAGGTCCTGAGTTCAATTCCCAGAAACCACATAGTGGCTCACAATCATCCATAATGAGATCTGACCTCCTCCTTCTGTACTGTCTGAAGACAGCTACAGTGTATTCATATATAGTAAATAAATAAATCTTTAAAAAAGAAATGAGAATCAAGAGCTAACAAGATAGTATAGTGGTAACAGCACTTGTTCCAAGCCTGACATCCTGAATTCATTCCATTCATTCCCACAGAACCATATAATGGAAAGAAAACTGGCTTCCACAAGTTGTTTTCTGACCTCCACAGGCACACCAATGGCATGCCCATATACACACTCTGAGCAGTTTAAAATATCATAAATAGGTTCAGTGAGAGCTGGTACAGTCTGAGCTGAGGAGTACTGCTTTGGCTTAGTTACATTGCTGCCTTTGCTGTCCCCGTAGCCAGATAAGCTCTCCAAAACCTGAAAACAGGACAGCAAGAAGAATTGGTTTTGGTTGTTGGTATTGAATAAGCAGTTAAGTTTCATTTTTTGGTATTTTCACTAAAGGTCCAAATGAAAAATATTGACAATTCTGGCGGTTTCCCTCCCTTAGGCACAAACTGTTCAGGTTGCTGAAGTTGAGCCACAGTCACAACCACAGCCTTCACCAGAGCTTTTGCTTCCAAATTCTTTGAAGCCAGAAGAAGGACTTGAAGTATGGAAAAACTGGGCTCAGACCAAGAATGCCGAACTAGAAAAGGATGCTCAGAACAGATTGGCCCCCATTGGGAGTGAGTGCTTGGGAGGGAGAGGATGGGGTGTGTTAAAAATGTAAGCACAAGACAAACATAATGCAGGCAGGGAGCACCCCTGGACTTAAGGATAATACCCAAGACCAGATTTTTAGATCTGTATGTTTCTAGTGTCAGCAAAAGGCACCAAAAAAGAATGGCTTCTGGGAAGACCTGGGATGTGCCAGTGACTTGTATTTAAACCAGTCTTGGTTTGGGTTCATTTAGTTGCTCATAGTACAGTGAGGTTGCTGGGGTTTTCTACTTATTTTTACTTATAGAAAAGAAACCTGTTGGTGTAATAGCTATGTTAGTGGATTAATAGGAAATGTAAGATATAAGATGTAAGATATTCCTAACCTGAACCCTGGTGGGCAACATCCTCTCTGAGCCCTACCTTTATCAACGTGAGTAATCAATTAGTACATCACTGTTGTCACGACTCCCATTCACCCTTAGGACGTGTGTTGCAGGGCGCCAGTTGCTACGATTCCAAGAAGATCTGATCTCCTCTGCTGTGGCTGAATTGAATTATGGCCTTTGTTTAATGACACGAGAAGCTCGGAATGGAGAAGGTGAACCCTATGACCCAGATGTACTCTACTACATTTTCTTGTGTATACAGAAGGTAAGAAACAGATCTTCACATGAACATGTTTGAACTGGGTTCCCATTGAATGTTTTTACTTTGGCCTAGTTTACCGAAATGACAAGAAGTGAGAAAAAGACTGTGGTGGTGCAGCTTTCGTCCCAGTAACGTGGGGCAGAGAGGCAGGCTCATCTCTGAGTCCCTACCAGCCAAGGCTACATAGATCCTGCTGTTTGTTTGGGTTTGTTTTGTTTTGTTTTGTTTTTGGAGGTAAGAATTCTCTGCATAGCCCTGGCTGTCCTGGAACCCAGAGATCAGCCCACCTCGCCTCTCAGGTTCTTTGATTAAAGGCGTATAACACCATTCCCTGACTTTTTTTTTTTTTTTTAAACAAAGGCTTAGATGTTCACTTTAGACTAGAATATATACAAGTAAGTATATATAATTCCACCTA
This sequence comes from Tokudaia tokunoshimensis, assembly GCA_036184795.1. Taxonomy (NCBI): domain Eukaryota; kingdom Metazoa; phylum Chordata; class Mammalia; order Rodentia; family Muridae; genus Tokudaia; species Tokudaia tokunoshimensis. Next base: position 109,711,495 of record BTHU01000008.1, read on the forward strand.
GAAAACCATGAGTTAAAATATATTTAATGAGGGCCAGTGAAGTGGCTCAGCCCATGAAAATGCTTGCTCTCCAAGCCTGGGGACCTGAATTTGATTCCCTGAACTGCTTATGTAAAATAACTTTTTTTCTTAAATTGCAAAGCATTTATTTAAAACATTTTGTTAATGTAATATAGTTTTTATTATGTTATTCAAAATCTAGTGCTCAAGTATAGGTTTTGCTGGACCTTACATTAATATAAATTATTTGTTTGAAGAAGGAGTATGACTAAAGTTGTACATAGGTCCCCTTGATTTTTTGGGAGATATGAGATGAAGGATAACAACAGAGGGAAATGGGGGAGAGAGTTCGGGGAGAAGTAGATTTCTTCAAACCTTAAGAGTAGAACCTCACAGTGTGACGGTCAAAGGCTAGTTTATTGGAAGTCTTCTAATCCTAACCCAAAACTACCTGAGTTACTTTATTTTACTTTATGTGCTGTCTCTGTTCATAGAAGGCTGCTGTAGTATTGTAATCTCCTTTTACAAAAAAGGAAATTAAACTTGGATGTGCTAGGGCTAGAAAGATGGTTCAGCAGCTAAGAATACTTACTGCTCTTATAGAGGACCTGTGATGAATTTCCAGCATCCACATGGTAGTTCACATCCATCCCTAACTTCTGTTCTAGGAAATCCAGTGCTTTCTTCTAACATCCAAGGGTACCCATCATGCATGCAGAAACACTCACTTACATAAATCGAAACAAAATTAAAGCTGGACATGGTAGTCCCTGTCTTTAATCCCAGCATGTGGGGTGGAGGTGGGTGGGTGGGGGTTGTGCAGAGACTGATAGATCTCTCAGTTCAACTCCTGCTTTTTTTACTTTGTGAGTTTCAGGCCAGCCAAGGTGATATAGTGATATCCTGTCTCAAAAAATTAAATTTTTTAAAAATTACATGTATTACCATAGTGCTCTTAATAAGAACATGCTCCTGCCTATTGATAATGTAAGAGTCTTTTTATTTCATGTGTATGTGTGAGTAGGCATGATCAACTATGTGCAGTAGTGGCCTGGGACTTACTTCTTTATGAGCCCTAAGTGCTCTTAACTGCTGACCCATGTCTCTATCCCCTTCTCCCCCATGGTTTTTGCTACATTGACTTGCTTATGTGGAATAGTATTTACGAGGTCCCTTGTTGACTCCACTGTCAGTAACATAAGAATCTTCTTAGCTGGGCCGTGGTGGCGCACGTCTTTAATCCCAGCACTTGGGAGGCAGAGGCAGGAGGATTTCTGAGTTCGAGGCCAGCCTGGTCTACAGAGTGAGTTCCAGGACAGCCAGGGCTACACAGAGAAACCCTGTCTCAAAAAACCAAAAAAAAAAAAAAAAGAAAAGAATCTTCTTGTGTCATTTAAGGTGTGCTGTGGAAATGACACAAGCTAGACAATTCTGACTTAATATTTTTTGTTGGAGAGAATGGGTAGGGTAAGGCGGTGGTGGTGAAAAAAAAATGTTTTGTTTTCCCAAAGGTTTTACTCATGAGACTACCTGTAACATTTGTTACTTTTCTTTTAGTATCTTTTTGAAAACGGAAGAGTAGATGACATATTTTCTGATCTTTACTATGTTCGTTTCACCGAATGGTTACATGAAGTTCTGAAGGACGTGCAGCCCCGGGTCACTCCACTTGGTAAGAGTTTCCCTAGCCTTTGAATTTTTTTCTACTCCACTTGGGCTTTTTTTTTTTTTAAATGTGAATTGATATTTTGCCTGCATATATATCTGTCTATTGGAGGGGGTCAGATCTCTTGAAACTGAAGTTACAGAGAGTTGTGAACTGCCGTGTCATTTCTGGGAATTGAGCTGGGCCTCTGGAAGAATAGCCAGTGCTTTTAACATTGAGCCGTCTCTCCAGCCCTCCACTTGGGCTTTAAGAGGATTAGTAGCTAAGTTGGGTATGGTGGCACACACCAGCAAGGAAGCAGTCATGTGGATCTCTAGGAGTTCCAGGCCAAGCAAGGCTTCATAGAAAGATCTTGTCTCAAAAATAAAAACTACCCAAAAAGAAAAAAAAAAAGACAACAAAAATATGGATGGCATCTTTGGCTGGCTACAATTACAATGGGAGGAAAGGAACTATGATTCACAGGCAATAAATAGCATGAGCCTTTGGTGCTTTCTCTGTTAGGAAAGGAGCGCTGTTCACCAGAGACCCTTGCTGATCCCTGTGTGGCCTGACAGAACTGGTCGCCGCCATAGTTACTACCAACTTTTCTATTTGTCCAAATTTATTAATTGAAATAAGAATCATTGCCAGGAATAATAGAATACACCTGTCTTTGGGAACCTAAAACAGGAAGATTGCTTGCATCAAAAGGTTTAAGAATGCCGGGCGGTGGTGACGCACGCCTTTAATCCTAGCACTTGGGAGGCAGAGGCAGGCGGATTTCTGAGTTCGAGGCCAGCCTGGTCTACAGAGCGAGTTCCAGGACAGCCAGGGCTACACAGAGAAACCCTGTCTCGAAAAACAAAAAAAAAAGGTTTAAGAACAGAGTGGGCAAAATTGTGACACCATTATCTGAGTAAAACTAAGTGAAGGAGACAGTAAAGCTTAGACTATCATTTCCTGCTGTCAGAACGTGTTGCTCAGCTGCTGGAGAGATGCTTAGTGGTTAGAGTACTTATTGTTACAGAGGATCCAGCTTCTTCTATTCCTGGCACCTGCCTAGTAACTCGGAACCATCTGTAACTCAGGCTCCATTGAATCCAACACTTTCTGGCCTTGAAACTGAAATTACATGACTGTCAACCATGTAGGTGCTGGAGACTGAGTTCAGGTCTTATTGCTCTAAACCACCAAGCCATGTCTTCGGCCCCTAACGCCTCACTTGGTTGCTAGGAACCAAATTTGAGTGTTCTGAAAGTGCAGAGTGTATTCTAACCTCTATCTCTCCATCCCTTCAAATGTTTGTTCTAGTCTAGTCTATGGGGGCCATACCTAAACAAAGCATAATGCAACTTCAAAAGTCCACACAGTCTATAGTATTCTCAACAGTGTTAAAAGTCCAAAGTTCAAAGTCTCTTCTGAGATTCATCCAATCACTCAACTGTAATCCCAAAAGCAAGACAGGAAACCAGCTGGGCATTCTCCAAACTCTGCATCTCCATGTCTGATGGCAAAGCAGTCTTCAACTTGCTTTTCATCTTTATTGACTGCAATAAGGTTCTTTCTCCTGGGCTGGTTCCACTCCCTGTTAGCAGCTTTCCTGGCAGGCATCCCGTGTCTCTGGTATCTTTAACATCTTGGGGTCCCCATGTCAACTTCAGCTTCACAGCTTCTTGTTCCAGTGTCTGAGATCCACACATGATCTTCTGTGCATCTCCAAAGGGCTGGTGTCACTTCTCCAGCTGTGCCCTCTGTAGCACTCTAAGTTCAAGTTGATCCATTCCGCTGCCACTGCTGTTCTTGGTGGTCATCCCATGGTACTGGCATCTCCAATATGCTAGGGTCTTCTACTGCAACTGTGCTTCACCAAAGCCTCTCATAGGCTATCTTCATGGTATCAAGCCTCAACTCCTTTGCATGACCCCTTCAGTCCTTCGATGTCAACTACAACTGAGGCTGCACTTTCACCAGTGGCCTTCCATGGCGTCTCACAGTGCCAAACCTCAGCTGTTCTTCATGATGCCTTCATGCCTTCTAAACCAGTACCACCTAGATGATTCTTACACATTACCAAGTACAGCTGCAGCATGAGGTACAACCTTGGCTATCTCTGGAACAGCTTCTTTGTGCTCTCAGGAAACACTTCCCAGAAGATATCATCTAAGTGATGCTGGTCTTTTCTTAATCACCACTAATTTCTTAGCTCCAGCTAACCAGCATCAGTTGTCCCAATAATCTCCTTCTCCTCTTGAATATAAAGCCAGAGACACATGGCCTAAGCTGCTGAGTTCTGCTGTTTGCAGGAGCTGGAACATTGGCCCCCTTGTTCTATTACATTATCACTAGCTTCCTTTATTCCAGCTCCTTCACTGCCTAAGCTTGGCTGTCCTGGATCTTGCTCCATTGATCTGTTTTTCTTTGTCTCCTGGGATTAAAGGCTTGTACTACCATGCCTGAACCTAAATTTAGCTGGGAGGAATCTTGCCTCAAAGTCACTACTTCCTTAATTCAGTTTAATATCCTTGAATTCAGCTCCATTTCACTTCCTGGTGTCCCTTTAATGCTCAAACTATATATTTTGTATGTTTCCTTTCTCAGCTTGCTATGTTTGTTCAAAATGCTCTTCATCAGATTTATAACCAGAGAACAAAGTCTCTTTTGGGCTTTTTTGAGACTTCCTTTGTCAATACAATTAATATACATCTCTTTTCCTTAGCCTTTGGCAGTCTTTTCAGAAAATGGCCAAAAGTAGCCATGTTCTTCACCAAAACATCACAAAAACAGTCTCTCAACCACATAAGAAAGTTCTTCTCCGCTGAAACCTTTTGGGTCATCAGGCCTACACAGTTCAAATGACCCTCAATACCACTGTCTTCCATATGGGGCCCATTAGTGGGCCCCATTTAAGTGGGGCCCACTAAGCCCCACTTAAAGCATTCCATGACTTTCCAAACCCAAAGTTCCAAAACCCACATTCTTCCAAACAAAACCATGGTCAGGCCTATCACAGCAATATCCCACTCCAGGTACCAACTTCTGTATTAGTTTGGGTTTTACTGCTGTGAACAGACACCAATGACCAATGAAAGTTTTATAAAAGACATTTACTTGGGGCTGGCTTACAGGTTCAGAGGTTCAGTCCATTGTCATCAAGGCAGAAGCATGGCAGCATCCAGGCAGGCATGGTGCAGGAGGAGCTGAGGGTTCTACATCTTTATCCAAAGGAAGCCAGCAACAGACTGGGTATCCTGTGGTATCTAGGAGGAAGATCTCTAAACCAAACTCCTCAGTGACACACTTCCTCCAACAAGGCCACACCTTCTAATAGTACCACTCCCTGGGATGAGCACACACAAACCATCACAGCCCACTCCCTGGGACACACAAACCGTCACTTTTCCCCTCTTCTCCCCAAAGCCTTTGGCAACCATTGATAGTTTTCTAATCTCCAGAGTTTTGCCTTTTCTAGAATGTCATAGATTTGGAACTGTTGTTGCTGCTGTTGCTGCTGCTTTGATTGATTGATTGATTGATTTTTTTTTTAAAGATTTGTTTATTATATGTGAGTGCACTGTAGCTGTCTTCAGATACTCCAGAAGAGGGAGTCAGATCTCATTACAGATGGTTGTGAGCCATCAATCACTTGGTTGCTGGGATTTGAACTCAGGACCTTTAGAAGAGCAGTCAGTGCTCTTAACTGCTGAGCCGTCTCTCCAGCTGCCATATTGATTTTCAGTGTATCACCGTGTAGTGAGTCCTGGCTAGCCTGGATCTTACAGAGATCTATCCACCTTTGCCTACAGAGTGCTAGGATTAAGGGCATGTGTCCCCATGGAACATAGTCACCTGTTTTTTGCCTCCAAAGTGTGTCATCATTCCCCGATTGAAATGACATCATTATTTATTCTTTTGTGATTGATTTTTCAATTAGCAATGCATATTTAAAGCGCTTGTGTGTCTTTCTACCTTTATTACTTTATTGGTTTACACATCTCAGACTGGCCTTAAACTATGTAGCTCATGGTGACTGAGTTTGTGATCCTCCTGTCTTCATATTGTATGATCTGGGGCTGCAGGGGTGTGTTACCATCTCTAGTATAATGCTGGGAATTGAACCCTTTTTGCATGCCAGACAGCACTTTACCAACTATAGCCACCATCCTATTCCAGTGTTTGTTTTGTTGTTGCCTTTTTTTTGGATGGCATATCTTCTTCTAATATATGCCATGTGTGTATGTGTGGTGACCATGGAGTCCAGAAGGGCACATCATCCCCTGGAGCTGGAGTTATAGCTGGTTCTGAGCCACCATGTTGTTTCTGGAAATAGAACCTGGGTCCTCTGGAAAAACAGCCAGTTCTCTTAATTGCTGAGCCATCTTTCTAGTCTCTTTTTAAGACAAGGCCTGTGCTGGTCTCAGATTTATTATGTAACTCTTAACTTTTTTGTTCTGTGTTTTGTTTTGTTTTTTTTAGATAGGTTCTTACTATGTAGCCTTGACTGTTCTGGAGCTTACTATATAGACCACACTACTGAGCAACTCCCAGAAATCGCCTGCCTCTGCCTCCTGAGTCCTGGAATTAAAGACATGCACCACCCCTGGCTGTAGATTTTAAGTATTCAGCTCCATACCAGGCTCCTCATTTTGTTTTTCAAGGTTTATGTTTATTTTAAATTAAGTGATTGGTATGTACATCTGAGTGCAGGTGACCACTAATGCGAGGTCATGCAGGGGCGAAGTCACTCAGCTGTGAACTCTGGGTCTTCTGGAACAGCAGGTGCTTTTTAACTATGGAGCTCTCGCTCCAGCCTCTTCTCATTTAGTACTGAATACACTTTTGTCTGTGGATATATCACATTTTATCCATTCAGGATTTGAAAGACACTTACTAATAAGTGCTCTTAATCCCTGAAGACAACTTTCCAGCCTATTGAGGCTTTTTTTGTTTGTTTTTTATTTTGTTTAGTTTTGTTGTTCTTGGGTTTTTTTTTTTGTTTGTTTGTTTGAGACAGGTTATACTTTGTGTATCCCTGGTTGTTGTGAAATTCCTTACATAGACCAGGCTGGCCTTGAAATACCTTAGCCTTCCTCCTGAGTGGTGCGATTAAAGGCATGCACCACCAACTGCCTGCTCATATCAGGGCTTTTTATAAACAAATAACTTCAGTGGAACAGACAAGAGGTTCTAGAAGTAGAGTACCCGAATATGATAAATTTAACTTTGACAGAGGAGAGATTCAATTTAATACAGAAAAGATAGCCATTTCAATAAGTGAGGCTAGAACTAGACATTCATGTTCAGAAAAGATAAACTCAGGCCTAAAACTTGCAAAATTGACTGAGGATTAATTGCAGACTTAAATATAAAATATAGCCGGGCGGTGGTGGCTCACGCCTTTAATCCCAGCACTTCGGAGGCAGAGGCAGGAGGATTTCTGAGTTGGAGGCCAACCTGGTCTACAAAGTGAGTTACAGGACAGCCAGGGCTATACAGAGAAACCCTGTCTCAAAAAACAAAAAACAAACAAACAAAAAAATATATATATACACACACACACACATATATATATAATATAGATTTATATCTTAAAGATTTATTTATTTTATGCGTATAAGTACACTAACATTGTTCTCTTCAGACACACCAGAAGAGGGCATCACACCCCATTACAGATGGTCGTGAGCCACCGTGTGGTTGCTGGGAATTGAACTCAGGACCTCTGGGAGAGGAGTTGGTGCTCTTAACCACTCTGCCATCTCTCCAGCCCTAGATTTATATTTTTATAAGGAGGATCTGATACCCTCTATTGGACTTCTTAATCATGAAATTCTTGTGTAGTACACAGACATCGATATAGGCAAAACACCCATTCATATTAAATAATAAAATTTAAAAAAATAATAAAAAGCTGGGAAGACGGCTCAGTGAGCAAACTGCTTGGTCCACAACCATGTAGACCTGAGTTCATATTTCTAGCACCTGTGTAAAAAGAGGGGTGTGTCCTGTAATCCCTCTACTTAGAAAACATACAGGCTCAAGTGTAGCTTGGTGGGTTCAAGGTTTAGAAAGAGATACTGTTTCAAAATATAATGTAGAGAACAATTAAGAGTATGTTTCACTTCAACTTGCAGCCTCTATACATGCACATCCAGGCAAGCATACACATTAACAAGGGAAAAAAATCATGCTAACCTTTGATTTGGTGATGACTTTTTAAGATAATACCATAAGCACCATCTGGGAGAAAAGTTAGTAACTTGAACTTAATACTTACACGTTGGGGCTCGAGAGGCGAGGTAGCTCAGCTGTTGAAAGTATTTGCTGGGTTTGTTTTTTTTTTTTGTTTGTTTGTTTTTTTTTTTTTTGTTTTTTCGAGACAGGGTTTCTCTGTGTAGCCCTGGCTGTCCTGGAACTCACTTTGTAGACCAGGCTGGCCTCGAACTCAGAAATCCACCTGCCTCTGCCTCCCAAGTGCTGGGATTAAAGGCGTGCGCCACCACCGCGCCGGCTGTATTTGCTGTTTTTACAGTAGACCTGGGTTCAGTTCCCACCACCCACACTGTGGCTCATAACTGTTTACAACTTTAGTTCTAGGAGACTCAATGCCCTCTTCTGGGTCCTGTAGGTATCAAGCATGCATGTGGTAACCAGATATACGTGCAGGCAAAACACCCATCCACATAAAATGAAAAGGTTTAAGGGAAAAAAAGACTATAATCAGAGTATATCTGTCTGTAGACTCTACTACTTTGGAATCTTAAGACAGGGCAATCATTTGAACCCATGAATTTGCAACCACCTTAGTATGTATAATACTTATAACTCAAAAAGAATTTAACTTATATAATTTTTGAAAGATAATCTTGCCGGGCGGTGGTGGCGCACACCTTTAATCCCAGCACTTGGGAGGCAGAGGCAAGTGGATTTCTGAGTTCGAGGACAGCCAGGGCTACACAGAGAAACCCTGTCTTGAAAAACCAAAAAAAAAAAAAAAGAAAGAAAGAAAGATAATCTTTAACAGAATTAAACGACATGATTCATGCAATTAATCCTGAGTTCTTTGCAAGTAGAGATGGGATCACAACTTCAAGGCCAGCTTGAACAATGTAACTAAATAGTAGAGTATTTACCTACATGCATTTGGCCTTATGTTCAAAAATTACCCCATTAACCACAAAACAAAATCAGACACTGGAGAGCATCAGAGGGATGGTTAAATGGTTAGCAAAAGAGTGCTTACTGCTCTTACAGGGAATCTGAAGCCCCACCTATTTGCACGTGTAAGACCAGCACCGACATGCATTGTGTGTGTGTGGGGGGGGGGGGGATTGGAGACAGTTTTGCTGTGTAGATTTGACTGTCCTAGAACTCACTCTATAGAGAGGAGGTTGGCTTTAAACTCATAGAGATCCACCTGCCTCTAGATCATAAGTGCTGGGATTAAAGGCGTGTGCCACCACCACCACTACCACCTGGCTATATTCTTAAATTTTTATACAAGTTTTATTTACTGAAACAACTTGGAGGTTTAAAGTCCATGTGGATTACCTGAATTTTAATCCCGGAACAATATTTGTTAAAATTTCTTTATTTTTTATTTTACTTATTTCTACCGTGTTTTGTTTGTGTATGCATACACACAAGATCTAGGGTGAGATTAGAGTTAGGATGCTGTAGGAGTTGTTCTTACACTGTGCATCTTACAGGTAGAACTTGTCAGGCCAGAGAGACAAGTGCTTTATCTACTGAGTCTTTTTGGGGTTTTGGGTTTTTTTTTGTTTTGTTTTGTTTTTGTTTTTGTTTTTTTGGTCCTATTTAAACTTGTTAAAAAAACAACAACAACAAAACCTATTATTTGGAACCTGGCTCAATGGGTAAAGGCACTTGACTCCAAGCCTGAGGACTGGAATTTGATTGCTGGGACCCTGATGGTGGAAGGAGACAAATGTGTGTCTGAAGTCAACTTTTTGGGGGTTTTTTGTTTGTTGGTTGGTATTTGAAATTTATTTATTTATTTATTTTATATACGCGTACACTGTAATTGTCTTCAGACACACTAGAAGAAGGCATCAGATCTTACATATGGTTATGAGCTACTGTGTGGTTGCTGGGAATTGAACTCAGGACCTCTGGAAGAGCAGTCAGTGCTCTTAACCTCTGAGCCATCTCTCCAGCTGTCTTCCCCCACCCCCCCACCCCCCCAAGACAGGGTTTCTCTGTGTAGCCCTGGCTGTCCTGGAACTCACTCTGTAGACCAGACTGGCTTGATCTCAGAAATCCACCTGCCTCTGCCTCCCAAGTGCTGGGATTAAAGGTATGTGCCGCTACTGCCCGGCTCTCCAGCTCTCCTAATTTGAGTTTTACTGCTGTGAAAAGACACCATGACCACGGCAATGACATTTAATTGGGGCTGGCTTACAGGTTCAGAGGTTCATTCCATTATCATCAAGGCAGAAGCATGGCAGCGTCCAGGCAGGCATGGAGCGGTAGGAGCTGAGAGTTTTACATCTTCAATCAAAGGCAAACAGGAACACTAGCTTGCAGGCAGCTAGGATGAGGGTCTAAAAGCTCATGCCCACAGTGACACACCTACTCCAAGGCTACACCTCCAAAGAGTGCCACTACTCCCTGGGCCAAATATATTAAAACCACTACATCCCACTCCCTGGCCCCTATAGACTTGTTCAAACACATGTGTCTATAGGGCCATACCAACCCATAGCATAAAAATACATTTAGTCCAATTTCTAAAGCCCCCATAGCATTCTCAACAATGTTAAAAGTCCAAAGTTCAAAATCTCTTCTGAGATTCATCCAATCACTTAACTGTAATCCCCAAAGCAAGATAGGAAACCAGCTGGGCAAACTCCAAACTGGGCATCTCCATATCTGATGTCAAAGTGGTCTTCAGATCTTAAATTCCTTTTTATTTTTTTTTTTACTTTTAAAATTTATTTATTATATGTAAGTACAGTTTTCAGTGTCTTCAGACACACCAGAAGAGGGCATCAGATCTTATTACAGATGGTTGTGAGCCACGATGTGGTTGCTGGGATTTGAACTCAGGACCTGGAAGAGCAGTCAGTGCTCTTAACCACTGAATTATGTCTCCAGCCCTCAAATTCCTTTTTTGTCTTTGTTGATTGTAACAAACTTCTTTCTCTTGGGCTGGTTCCACTCTCTGTTAGCAGCTTTCCTCAACAGGTAGCCCACAGCTCTGGCATCTCAAAAATCTTGGGGTCTCCAAGGCAACTTCAGTGTTACAGCTTTTTGTTTCAATATCTTGGATCCACACGTGATCTTCTGTGCATCTCCAAAGGGCTGGTGTCACTTCTCCAGCTCTGCCCTCTGTAGCACTCAGGTTGATCCACTCTACTGCCACTGCTGTTCTTGATCATCCCATGATACCGGCATCTCCAATACACTGGGGTCTTACACTGCAACCAGGCTTCACCAATAGCCTCTCATAGGCTCTCTTCATGGTGCCAAGCCTCAATCCTTTGCATGACCCCTTCAGTCTTGGGCTGTCAACTGCCACTGAGGCTGCACCTTCTCCAGTGTCCTTCCCTGGCCTCTCACAGCTGCTCTTCATTACCCCTTCATGCCTTCAAAACCAGTACTACCTGGTGACTCTTACACAGTACCAAGTACAGCTGCAGCACAAGTTACAACTTTTGCTATCTCTGGAACATAGCTTCTTTGTGCTCTCAGAAAACACTTCCCAGAAGATTTCCCCTCAGTGATGCTGGTCTCAATCACCACTGGTTGCTTAGCTCCCGCTAACCAGCATCAATTATCCCAGTAGTCCCTTCTGTTCTTGACTCTAAAGCCGGAGCCACGTGGCCAAATCTGCCGAGTTCTTCTACTTCTTGTGGCTGGAACAGGATCCCTGTTATTACCAGCTTTCTGTAACTCCCTCACTGGCTAAGCTTGACTGTCCTGGGTCTTGCTCTGTAGATTGACCTTGAACTCAGAGATCTACATAACTCTGTCTCCTGGCATTAAAGGCATGTACCACCATGCCTGAACTTAAGCTTTTTTCACCTAAAACTTGCTCTGTGCCAGGCTGGCCTTGTACTCAGAGATCTGCTTGGCTTCCTAGAATTAAAGATGAGTAACACCATGCCTGGACCTATGGTTAGCTGAGTGGGATCTTGCGCCAAGGCCCCACTCCCTTAATCTGTTATCTCCTAGAACATAGGATTCAGTTTCATTCTACTTCCTGGTGTCCTTTTAATACTTGAGCCATATATTTTGTATTTTTCCTTTCTTTATAAAAGTGAACTTTAGTAACCACACAACAGAATATATACCAGACTTTTTGAGACTTCCTTTTTCAAAGCAATTAATCTAAATTTCTTCACCTTAGTCTCAGTAGACTCCTCAGACAATGGCAAAAAGAAGCCACATTCTTCACCGAAATACCACAATCCAAAAAACAGTCTCTAGGCCACATACTGAAATTCTTATTCATTGAAACCTCTTGGACCAAGTCTGCACTCAAGTTCAAGTCACTCTCAGTAACAGAGTCTTCCATAGTCTTATTAGGAGGCTCATTAAGCCCTATTTAAAGGATTCCACTGTTTTCAAAATCCAAAGTCTCAAAATCCACTCTTCCAAACAACAGTATGGTCAACCCTATCACAGTAATACCTCAGTCCCTGATACTAGCTTGTGTCTTAGTTTGGACTTTACTGCTGTGAACAGACACCATGACCAAGGCAACGACACTTAATTTAATTGGGGCTGGCTTACAGGTTCAGAGGTTCAGTTCATTATCAAGGCATGGCAGTGTCCAGGCAGACATGGTGCAACAGGAGCTGAGAGTTGGTGGCAAAGTAATCCAAGAAGAGTAGAATATGCAATCATTTGCCTGAAGTTGCTCTTATGAGATGGCTCTTACTGAGGAGAAGGCTGTGTTGTGCTTTTCGTCCTATGTTGAAAGGGCTTCAGATTTGTCTGGGAAATGGAAAGCAATTCCCATTGCTACTATGCTGTGATATAGACATTGTACAACAGACCAGCATGAGGCCAGAGACAGGCGTAATTGGACAGTGTAATTTCAACACTCCAGAATCAGAGGTTAGGTAAGATTGTAAGTTCAGCCTGGCCTGGGCTACATACTGAGTCGCAGGCCAGCTTAAGCATCAGGGAGAGACCCTGACTTGATCGAACAATCAATCAATCAAAGAAACAAGAAACTATCTAGAAATGTCTTTAAGAAATAAATGTGCTGCCGGGCGGCGGTGGCGCACGTCTTTAATCCCAGCACTTGGGAGGCAGAGACAGGCAGATTTCTGAGTTCCAGGCCAGCCTGGTCCATCAAGTGAGTTCCAGGACAGCCAAGGCTATACAGAGAAACCCTGTCTCGAAAAACACAAACAAACAATAAAAAACAAAATAAAAGTCTTTGGAGATGTAGACTGTGTCCGCTCATCTGCTAAGCATGTCCCCAGTATACAAATACTTGCACACCTTTAAAGGACTTGAGCACATGAAGGTGCCATGCTGATCAAATCAAGTGGTGTGTTTCTAGTTTTTCAGGTTCAGACTGTTGCCCTTTTGAACCCTGTAGCTATAAGTTTACTTGGGTATTAGTAATAAGTGCTATTACTAATAATTACTAGTATAAGTGGAGGAAACTGTAGTAATTTATCAGCCTTCTCTTTTGTTCATAAAATTGCCTTGCTAACCAGAGAATAGTAGATGTATAAGATGTATATGTTTCAAATCTCTGTGCCTAGGCACCCTGAAAATATGAGGACTAGAGAAGAGAATTCAAGGGTTATTATAAGCACTTGTTGCTCTTGCTGAGAAGCCAGATCAACTCACAGCCACACCACGTGGTAGTTCACAACCATCTGTAACTCCACTTCCAGGGTATCGGATACCATCTCCTGACCTTCACAGGCACCAGGCATTCACTTAATGCACACACATACACAAGGGCGAAACACTCATCTGCATAAAATCTTAAAGTCCATAGAAGCAGAGTTGGGTTGTAGCTTTAAGTAATTTACTTTCCAGAGTTCTTTTTCGCTAATCATCTTTGATTGGGGCGAGTAGGAAGAAAAATTTTAAGTAGCAACAGTTTTCTATCACCGTGAAACTTAATTAGAAGCAAGTAGTCATTATCAGGGCCTACAAGAAATTTAATTGCAACCCAGGGATCTGTGTTTTTGTTGTTTTGTTTATTTTATGTATATAAGTGCTCCATCTGCATGTATACTTCATGTCAGAAGAGGGCATCAGATGCCAGTATAGGTGGTTGTGAGCCACCATGTGGTTGCTGGGAATTTAACTCAGGACCTCTGGAAGAGCAGTCGGTGCTCTTGCACTATCCACTCTCCATTTCCACATTGCTCTAACCACTGAACTATCTCTCCAACCCTTTTATTAATTTTTATATATATATATATGTATGTATATATATAATTTTTTATTTTTTATGGGCATTGATGTTTTGCTTGCATGTATGTTTTTGTTGAGGGTACAGACAGGTGTGAGCTGCCATGTGAGTGCTGGGAATAGAACCAGGGTTCTCTGGAAGAGGAGCCAGTGCTTTTAACCTATGAGCCCCAGATCTGTGTTTTAACTAGCTCTAGATTATTTAACTAAGCCCTAGTGATGTTTGCCCTAATTAAGACTGTCCCTGTGTAGTCCTTGCCCCTTCTGGTCCTAGCGTTTGTGGACCTCTATCATCCAGTTGTTGCAGTGGTGTTCTGTTCCACCTAGGCTATGTTCTGCCCAGCCACGTGACTGAAGAGATGCTGTGGGAATGCAAGCAGCTTGGGGCACATTCCCCTTCCACACTGCTGACCACCCTCATGTTCTTTAACACCAAGTAAGTACTCTAGGAGGTACTACTGGCCGCTACCCAGTGACACCTGGGAAAACCAAGAGGACTTCTGTATTCCTCTGATACATTTGAGAAATTTTGAGCTAGTTAGAGTTCCAGTTGGCTGCATTTGTGTGTAGTGAATGGTAAGGGTCAAGCAGCGTTGCCAGATCCCCTTCAATCTGTATTGATATGGTTCTTTCTCTGGACAGTATGCTTGGACATGGCCCTACCTAGATCCTGGGAGTGGGGAATGGTTTATCTGAGTCACTGATGGGCAGAAGGTAAATTATCGTATCCTCCTGGCATCCCTCTCTTTGCCTTGCTTGTACTTGTGGTCCAGGTATTTCCTGTTGAAGACAGTAGATCAGCACATGAAGCTGGCTTTTTCCAAGGTCCTCCGACAGACAAAAAAGAGCCCCTCGAATCCTAAGGATAAAAGCACGAGTATCCGCTACCTGAAGGCCCTCGGAATACATCAGACTGGCCAGAAAGGTAGGAACTGGAAATAAAAATAACGGTCAGAAGTGCTTGTCAGTGCAATGTCCTGCGCTCATGTTGTCCTGTGGGAATGTGTGTGCAAGTTGAGGTGGTCTGGGTGAAATTATCCACTTCCTTTTTCTTGGCCCAAAGCTCTGAATGGTTTTCATAGAATCAGGTGTGCCCTGGAGAACCTAGCTTTTCCCTCCAGCACTGTCCACTCCTCATCCCTTCTTTAGTCCAGGATTTCTCTGTTGGGTGGCTGAATGCCTAAAGCTAATATGTAGGTTTGCATTTCCGTGCTAGGTCTGTCCTGTGCGTGTTTGTGTTTGTTGATGCCCACACTCATGCTTGTCCTAGCACGGGTGCCAAATTATGAGTGGTCAGAGCATAACTTGAATCAGTTTGCTCTTTCTTTCTGTTGGATCCTGTCTGACCAAGCCCGCTCAGTCAGTAAATGGGTTCTCTAGCGCAGGAGCAAGGATTAAAAGAGAGACAATTAGACAATGCTTCAGCATGACCCCAGTCAATTCTGAGACTGAAGGCGGGTTTAATAATTTCCAATCCACTTTTATACCACTTTAATTACATGCAGGTATTAAGATCGATAGTATACAATGAGGAACAAGCAAGACAGTAAACACAAAATAGTCAAGGCAATAAGCAAAGTCCCATGACAGTTCTTCCTTGCCCAAGCCCATGATCTTGACTGAAGCCTGCTTCTTTCTTTTCACCCTAAGATTAAAATTGCTGCCTTCTCCTACTTCCCTATTAGAGCCTAATGTCAGATTTTTTGCCTAAACTTAACTTTCCTATCATGCCCTAATGTCAGATTCCTGCTTGAAACCTTGTCCTTGGCCAACGTAAGGCTCTTGCCAGATGGCATGGCACCCCAATAAGGCTCTCTACAATCCTGTGAATTGAACTTATTTTTTTTTTTGTTTCTTTGTTTTTTAAATAGTTACAGATGACATGTATGCAGAACAAACAGAAAATCCAGAGAACCCATTAAGGTGTCCCATCAAACTCTACGATTTCTACCTCTTCAAATGGTGAGAAGATTTTGTACACTAACTGTGTGTGTGTGTGTGTGTTTGTGGGAGTATGACCTTGAACTCATGATTCCAGAATAGAACTACAAACTGCCTCCCTATGACAAGATAAACTTACAAAATAAGAAGCCTCTGGGCTGTGGTTGGTCTCCTTTAATCTCAGCACTTTGGAGGCAGAGGCCTACGGATCTCTGAGTTCAAGAATGGCCAAGACTTCACAGAGAAACCCCATCTTGAAAAACGTCAAAAATAATAAAGATGTACACAGATACTAAAAGAAAAGTGAGGGGTGTTGCTCAGGATTAGAGTGATTGTCTGGTGTGCCCTGAATCAAGTCCCTGGTACTGCCAAAGAAATAACTTTTTGTTTGGAGTCCCAAAACAAACTCTCTGTATAACCTAGGTTTTCCTGAGACTCACTTAGATGAGATTGGCCTCAGACTTGAATTGACACAATCTATCTTCCTCTGCCTCCTGAGTGCTGGGAGTAATGGTCTGTTCCACCACATCTAGCCAAAGAAATAAAGTTCGTTTGATTTGCCAAAATGTGTAATATACACAACACTATTATAATATAAAAAGGGATCCTGAACTCTTCTAGACACCTTGAGACATTTTCTCTTCTATGTAGCTTTGGGTGGCCTGCAATTCATTCCGTAAACCAGGCTGGCCTCACACAAAAGATCTGTCTGCCTTTGACAGTACTGGGATTAAAAGTGTGCACCACCACAATGGGCTCTGACATGACGTAGAGGAAGTATAAAGGTACAAAGGCTTTTTACTTTTAAAATCACATAGTGAACATGTTCACTGGCTCAAAGTTTTTTACTGGTACCATCAGCATAGGGGTGTGGGGGTGTTCCTTAGGTTTCTGATTGTTTTCTTTTCATAGCAGGTTGGTACGTCCTCTTCATATCAATGTCAGAAGAACTTTTGTGGTTATGAGTCTTTCTACTTTCATTAGAATAAAACCTTCGGTGATTCCTCCCTTTTCTATAAATACACATGATGAACAATCCTCTAACGCACTTGCATTGCTAGGTCACGTCTGCTACTTTAAAAGCCCATAACCATATTTATATCCAAGGGCATTAAGTTTTCTCTTTTCTGGACATTATTAGCAGCTCCAATAAAGCATATTTAGATTGCCGACCTTTGTCCTCAGCTATTTCCTCTGTAGCACTTACCTAGTATGAGTTCTTACATATTTATCTAACTTTGTCAGGAACCTTGCCCACTTACTAAACATCTGTACCTAATATAGAGCTGACACATGTTCATTACATTTTGAGTGGATGGATGGATGGCTGTCAGATGATTCTGGAGCCTGCTGAGTACTGAAGAGGTACAAACTGTAGGCTGGAGGCAAAATGAGCCCAGATAATGGTTATTGGCCTTTGCTGCCGAGTTGAAACAATGTGATTAAACAGTTGGAGCTAGGTCTTCTAGACGCTGAAATCTGCTGCCAATGGGACATAGATTTAAGTAGTTCAACCTGAAATTGTTTTGGAGGCCCAAACTGGAAGGGTTTTAAATTATGCTATTACTTACTGAAATTATTCTTCAGCCCCCAGAGTGTGAAAGGCCGAAATGACACCTTTTACCTGACACCTGAGCCAGTTGTAGCTCCCAACAGCCCAATCTGGTACTCAGTCCAGCCTATCAGCAGAGAACAGATGGGACAGATGCTAACCCGGATCCTGGTTATACGAGAAATTCAAGAAGCCATTGCCGTGGCCAACGCAACCACCATGCACTGAGGTGCCTCAGCCACAGGAAAAAAAAAACCCAGGAAAAACCAGACAGACTTTTACACTAAGGGAGAGGCCTCCATTTTTTCTTTTTCTTTTTTTTTCTTTTTTTTTTAATTTGTAGTTATGATGCTTTTCAGGCTACTTCTGTTCAAAATGTAAAAGACAATGTTGCCCTCTTTGCATCTTCATAAAATGGGCAGACCCCCGGGTTCCTAGGGATCTGGGTTTTCTAGGAAGTGGTTGGCTTTTTCCTTTCTCTTTTTTTCTTTTGTCTGGGGCATGGGGAAAGCGACTTGGACTGTATGGAGAAACATAGGCCCTTCCCTTCCACAAAGAAGATGGAGCTGCTGATGAATCAACCCTCCTGGAGATCTCCAGCCTTTCACTCTGGACCGGCAAACTTACTGACCACTCAGAGCCACGGTTTTTTGTTTTTGTTTTGTAATGCTCAGACATAAACTTAGCATCTTGATGGAAGAAAAATGAGGGGAACTTCAATTATGATTTTTATTAAAGACAGTTTCTATTACACCCTTCTTTATGACAAGTGACATAGATGTTAAAGTAAAAACTTTACCATGCTTTTTTTTTTTTTTTGGCCTAACATTGAGGCCTTAAAACTGAGGCTCCTGTGCCTGATGGAATTCTTGTAACATACACTTGTGTATCATATAAAGATACCACTCTTTCTCTTATGTATTCTTATTCTAGTTGTTTATTAAGAATGACAAGCACGTCTTTTCAACAAGCTACTGGAGAACGTGTCTTTATTTGGGGGAGGAGCTTTGCGGGGGAAGTGGAAACAAAACGTAATGGTTCAATGGTTCGGTATCTTGCAGGGGAGGGACGCAGAGAGGGTGGGACAGGAAACAGCCCTCTGCCCTTGGGCCTCTGAAGGCGATTAGCAGGCCTTTATCCATCTCCGCTAGCTCCGCCTCGATACGGGGCGTGGCACTCTGCGAACGCCCTACGCCCTGACGTCAGTGACGCACGCGACGTGTGACGGAATAGTCTAGTTTATATTGGCGCGGTCCAGACGGCCGAGGCCTCTGCGGCGCGGTCCTCGGAGGCGCGCGGCCGTGTTCCTCGTTGGTCATGGCGGACTACCTGATTAGCGGAGGCACCTCGTATGTGCCAGACGATGGGCTCACCGCACAGCAGCTTTTCAACTGCGGGGACGGCCTCACCTACAAGTGCGGATTTAGGGCACCCATCTGGGCGAGGCGAGGGGACTGCACGCTTGGGAGGAGGCCGGATGAGAGAGGGCTTCATTGAAGCTCTCTGGGAGCGGATGGGGAACAGGTTCCGGGAATTACCTTTCACCGGAGAATGACTTTGACATATGTGAAACAGGGGCAGGGGTTTAGAGGGTGCTTTCAATAGTATTTAAGACTTGAGTCTTGAGACTCAGTTCTCAGTATATATGGAATTGTTAGTGTGCAGGGGCACTAATGACACCTCAGTGGCGTCCACCTAGTGACATCTTGGCGTGTGTCACACGTGCTCAGTACAACTCCCTGCTCAAGAGTTTTATGGGATGATATATGGAGTTCAAGTTTCTTGGTGTCACAAGCCTGAGAGTCCTGTTTCCCTCCTACAGTGATTTTCTCATTCTTCCCGGGTATATCGACTTCACTGCGGATCAGGTGGTGAGTATAATAAGGTACTGGGTTTTTCTATTTAGTTTTTGAGACAGCCTACCTCTATAACCTTGGCTGCTCGAGAACTGGTTATGTTGACCAGGCCGACCCTTAATTGTTAGTGTCAGACCTCCGTCTTGTTTCTGAGTGAGTACTGGTATTACTGTAGGCATGTGCCACTGTGCCCACTCTAGGAACTGGGTTGGTAAACATCTAGGGTGGGTAAGATGCTGCTGTTTATGTGAGCTACTGCACCACACTGGACTTTGGGCCGTGGGATAGAGTCAATGGAATGGTCTTCCTGATGAACATGCAGTTCACCCAGGGCTCCTGTGATGGAATAAGTTGTATTTTCCTTTGCTGGTCCTTTATCTTTTCAGGACTTGACCTCTGCTCTAACTAAGAAGATTACACTGAAGACCCCATTGGTTTCCTCACCTATGGACACTGTCACAGAGGCGGGAATGGCCATCGCAATGGCGGTGAGGCTTGAGGGCCGTGGGTGACATCTTATAGCCAAAGATTGTGCCTCTTACTTTATCACTTACTTGTGTGTTCATCTTGTAGCTTACAGGAGGTATTGGTTTCATCCACCACAACTGCACACCTGAATTCCAGGCCAATGAAGTTCGGAAAGTGAAGGTTAGAAGGGAATGACAGGCATGGGGTGGGAGTAGAGGATTTTTTTGATAGGCGTCCTTCCTGCTGCGGGATTCAGTTTCTGAGGAGGAAGACCCCATTTCGTAAGCTAGAGCAGTGCTTCAGCCCATCTGTGTCCTTGGTTCTGTGGCTCTGCTGTACAGGACAGTTAGGCATGGACCTTATTCTTTAGACCAGGAGCCTGATGACAGTGATTTCAAAGATGCAGTGACCTTCTCACCATACCTTCCAGAAATACGAACAGGGATTCATCACTGACCCTGTGGTCCTTAGCCCCAAGGATCGTGTACGCGATGTTTTTGAGGCCAAAGCCAGGCATGGCTTCTGTGGTATCCCCATCACAGATACAGGCCGGATGGGGAGTCGATTGGTGGGCATCATCTCCTCAAGGGACATTGATTTCCTCAAGGAGGAAGAGCATGACCGTTTCTTGGAAGAGGTAGGTGCCACTGGCTGAGGAGAAACCAAGGTCTAAAAACCCAGACTGGAGAAAGCATGCAGTTTCTTTTAACCTACATGATGCCTCTGATGGCCTCATTTTCTGTCCAAGAAAAATGCCCCTCTATGTTTCTTACTAGCTACTTCATGCCTGCCAGGACTCTGGTGACTAAATGTCTGCTAGTGTTTGTGCTTCCTTTTCTTCCTCATGCTCCCGTGTGGTCCTCTCTAGAGGCTGCTCTGCTCCCTATGCTGTGTTCCTCGTAACAACTACTGAGTGCCTGGGTGATTTGGGTCTATGTATGTGATTGTGGTGGTCTTTTGATAGTATAGAATGACCTGTGGGCCAGGAGGGTGCTGGTCTGACTGGTCTTTGCCTCATGATTCATATCCTAGATCATGACTAAGAGGGAAGATTTGGTGGTAGCCCCTGCTGGCGTCACTCTGAAAGAGGCAAATGAAATTCTGCAGCGCAGTAAAAAGGGTGAGTCCTAACCTAAAAGGTAGGAAGGGGCTCAGAAATCATATTCAGGACCCTGACCTGTGTCCTCTCTATCTTCAGGAAAGTTGCCCATTGTGAATGAAAATGATGAGCTGGTAGCCATCATTGCCCGGACAGACCTGAAGAAGAATCGTGATTACCCACTGGCTTCCAAAGATGCCAAAAAGCAACTACTGTGTGGGGCAGCCATTGGCACGCATGAGGATGACAAGTATAGGCTGGACTTACTGGCTCTTTCTGGTGTGGATGTAGTGGTTTTGGTAAGCTCTGTCAGAAGTAGGCTGGGACTCTACAGGTGATTTGCCATATCATGGTGCAGCTAGAACTTCCTTCTGTTCTAGGACTCGTCCCAGGGAAACTCCATCTTCCAAATCAACATGATCAAATACATCAAGGAGAAGTACCCCAATCTCCAGGTCATTGGAGGCAATGGTAAGAGAAGACAGTACTAAATGGGTGATGACATGCACGCTCTCTACCGCCTGGACGCTCATTGGCCTTTCTGGTTCACTGTAGTAGTCACTGCAGCTCAAGCCAAGAACCTCATAGATGCAGGTGTGGATGCTCTGCGAGTCGGCATGGGAAGTGGTTCCATCTGCATCACCCAGGAAGGTAAAACTACGCTTTGATTGGGGCCATCGGCTCTTAGGGGAACTACACATGACTCCTCCAACATGGGCAACTCTAGGGCCAAACAGGCCTCTTGGATGGGTGACATGGCTGGAAGCAAGACAAGTTCTTGTCACCCCTCACCTGCCACGCCCTGCCTAGCCTGGCCTCCTTGCTCCTGCTCTGTGCCCTCTCTAAACTCTGGTCTGTTTGTTTTATTTAGCGGCTCCCAAGATCCCACCAGACATAAAGTCCCACAGCCCCAAATGCCCTTCTACTGTCTCGGGCTGCTATAGTAAGTCCGGCCCGGCCCACTGGCCCGGCCCAGCTGCCCACTGCCCGGCTGCTTGGTTGACTGTAGCTGTAGCTCCCAGGGTTTGTGGTGCTGTTGGGTGGGCAGGGCAAACAGATGTACAGACCATGGTTTGGGGGCTGCTTGAGATCACAGCTCCTCCCTAGGGTGCTCATAGAGCAGGACCTCCTTCCTAAGGCAGGCCCTGCTCTGTCCACATACTCTGCAGTAGGCATGGCTCAGCAACCACTTCTTGAACTTGTTCTATATTACCACTGCCCTGATCTTGCCTGAGCTGTCCACTATGCAGGAAAGTCAAGGCCTGACTTGGCGTCTCTAGATACTAACTGCACAGTGATTCTTGCCCCATCTGATACCAGCTGGGCGGGGCTTCCCGGCTGCTATAAACTGCATGTGCCTGAGGCTGCCCCTGGGCCCTGCACACATGCACGTGCACATGCGAGGAGCACATGCCAGCACAGGAGTTTGTACTATTTAAGGCAGATAGGTAGTAGCCATCCCACACATCTCTTCATCAGCTATGGACTTGGTATAGGGGTCTTTCAGAGCTTCTGGGTCCTGTGAGTGGCCCTTTGCATCCCCTTATCCCAGTATTACACACCCATCTGTCCCTCCCTCTCTCAACAGTGTTGGCCTGTGGGCGGCCCCAAGCCACAGCAGTGTACAAGGTCTCTGAGTATGCGCGACGCTTTGGTGTTCCTGTTATTGCTGATGGAGGAATCCAAAATGTGGGTCATATTGCCAAAGCTTTGGCTCTTGGAGCTTCTACAGGTGAGGCCTAGTAACCTTAGAGCCTGGCTGGGGTTCCCTTCCCTGTGCTTCTCAGGTGATGCCTCTAGGTCACTTGTCTGTCCACAGTTATGATGGGCTCCCTCTTGGCTGCCACCACTGAGGCCCCTGGTGAGTACTTCTTCTCAGATGGGATCCGGCTGAAGAAGTATCGAGGCATGGGTTCTCTTGACGCCATGGACAAGCATCTCAGCAGCCAGAACCGATATTTCAGGTAAGATTGGTGAACCAGTCAACCCCCCAAGTCCTGCCTCTGCTCTCATGCCTTTGGCAACTTTGTTCATGTCTCTGCCTCTTCCAACAGTGAAGCTGACAAAATCAAAGTGGCCCAAGGAGTTTCAGGGGCAGTGCAGGACAAAGGGTCTATCCACAAGTTCGTTCCTTACTTGATTGCTGGCATCCAGCATTCCTGTCAGGACATTGGTGCCAAGAGTTTAACCCAAGTCAGGTGAGCTTGGGTGGCTGGGACTTTCAAGAACAGAGGGAGTGGTGCATGGCCCGCTACTGCCTGCATCTGCATCTCATACCTGCTTCTCTTCAGAGCCATGATGTACTCGGGGGAACTTAAATTTGAAAAGAGAACATCCTCGGCTCAGGTGGAAGGTGGTGTTCACGGCCTCCATTCGTAAGTAGCCTATGCCTGGGGGGAGCTTCTGCCCACCTCAGCCTCTGTCCTCCTCTAAACTCAACATGGTTTCTCCCTACAGGTATGAGAAACGGCTCTTCTGAAAACAAATCCAGTATATGCCTTGAATTTTTCAATAAAAGTTTGGGAAAAAACAGTGACAACTGGTCTTTGAGTTCAATAGGCACTTGGAATTTTTGCGCTCACCGCCATCACACATGTTCAGAGTATAGTCTTCTCATTTGTGACAGAGCCTTGTGTTATGCCATGTGTACCTCATGGACCTGTAGGTATACTTCTAAAGAAGTCAGGAAAGCTATCGGGGTCTCCTCAAATTTGCATATGAGCAAAGTAGATAGTGACCACTGCATCCTAGCCTTTAAGGGGCCAGGGAATCCTAACATAGTCTGGGTGAAAACAACCCTTAATCCCCACCCCACCCCTCCACCAGCAGCCAAACCCAGCAACACAACTATTATATAAGAGGCATAAAATTATTATCCAGGGTAAACATGTTGGTGTACCAAGAGGCAGAGAGAGCAGGGGAAGCACTGGGAGACCATGCTGTGCCCTCCTCGACAGTTTCTGATGTTTCATTCTGAGGCTTGGCCCGAAGAAGCTAGTGCAGTCTCTCCAGGAGGGGGGATGAGGGCAGCTCCTGTCACTCGACCTTCGTGGCACAGGAAGTTGTAAGTGGCACAAGCATTGGGCTGCAATGAGAACAGCATGAGGATTAGCATGCCTGGCCTAAGTAGGCCTGAACTAGGTAGACTTGTCAAGTCCAAAGACCTACCGTGTCCTGCACCTCCACAGCAATTCCCCGCTGCCTCATGGCCTGGAGTACTTGAGAGTGCAGCCGCTCAGTCTTATTCCCGGTGCCCACCACAACAATCTCTAAGGGAGGTGGAGACAACCAAACCTTGAGGGTCTGATACAGAAGGTGGTCACTTAGGGTCCGATGCTCCCCACTGCCCCATACCTATCCTAGGTTCCAGCATCCAGAAAAGGGAGAAGCTCTCTTCAGTGATATCCTGATGAGATCCCACCTGTATGGTAGCAGAGGCCATTCAACACAACACGTCAAATCTATACAGCCTTTACTCAGAGACACTAATAGGCAACAACATAAAGCTAAATTTGCTAAGAGGGAGTGGCTTTTGGCGCTAAGTTTCAACGTAGGGGAAGGGCTCACGTTCCACTGGACCACCGTCTGCGGGAGCAGCGCGCAAGGGCCAAACACGCGGTTTCCGTTGACGGTGAAACCCCTGCTATTGTAGCTGTCGATGTATATGGCCTGAGGGAACTCGTTTCGCAGCAGAGAGATGCGCGTCCGCTGGTATAACTCATCGTCCGCAGGAGAGAGCCGGTGTCCCCGCCGCGGGTTCGTCCTGCGGAGGACTAAAGTCAGGAGCTCATGGCCAGGCCTGAAAGGTCCGAGGCCATGTGGTCAGAGGCTGGACAGGGAGTGCTCACCACAGCCGATCGATGTGCCGACAGAGCGGCGCAGGTCGCGTTCGGTAAAGGCAGCGAAATCCTAGAGCAGTGGCCATGGCTGCAACGGCGCTTAGTGACCCGGTCTTAGGGGCAGAGTTGTCCGTCTCATCGCGGCCACAGCGCCCCCTGCGTCCCGGAGGGCACCGCGCACCTTGGCCGGCGCAGAGCCTCCGTCTCCCCACGCGGGTGTGTCAGCACCTGTCGCCCACCCCGCCCTAGGCCTCCAGCGACAGTCCCTAAGGAGGAGGGGGGAAACACCTGCTAGTGCGGGTGCCCTCAGGGTATTGTTTAGGCCACCGCCAAGGCCTGTTCCTGGGATTCTCAGCCATTATCCGGGCTCCCGGGGACCAGGGCGGGGCAGGGGCGCACCTGGTGCTGTTCTGAGCACCTGGCCAGGGTGTGGTGCCAGCCTCCAGGCCCTTAATCCCCGGCTTTGGAGAGTCGGGCTCCGAGGGCGGGGCAGATGGCTAAGGTTTCCTTAGCTGGTCTCGAAATCGCTGCTTTCCCCAACCGTCACCCGCGCGACCGTTGGCGACGGCGCAGCGCTCCATGAGAGGCGTGGCCGAGCGTGGATTGGCTTACCGGCAGCGCGAGGGGGTGTGGCCAGATGGTCTCTCCTTAAAATGGCTCCAAGTCTGGGGACAGCTAGAGCCAGCGGAAGGGCACGCCACGGTAGTGCTGGAGTAGCTGTTCGGGTGGGACTTGACTGGGCCAAACCGGACCAGACGTGAAGTAGACAGCGCCTGGAGCACCACCCGGTCCTCGCGCGCTCTGCGTGCGCGTACCGAGAGTCTCCCTCCCCTTGTTTTGAGCTGAGTCTAGGGCCTACTGGCGCATGAGTCCTTGGCGTCCCACGGCATGGGCATCTCTGCGCACCGGTTCTGTCCTGGCCTCAGAGGAACTTTGTCGCGTTCTCTATTCTCTGGACTAGACGGGTGGGATGCTCGACACAATTGGGGCTTGGCTGTGGGGTTCTTGCAGGCCGGTTGCAATGGGTTGGGGGGGAGGCTGTCCTGCAGCTGCTATGTGGGCCAGTTTGGCCCCTGGCACTTCGTGAGCTGGCAGCGTCACCGGACAAAGGGTCCTAAGCTTTGGGGTGTCTCAGAAGTGGACACATGGGTTTACTTCCTCTCGGGTCCCACGGGATCGCTTCCCTCTTGACGGATTCCGAAGCCCGCTCGGTTCAAGTGGCTCCTGCTTGGGACTCCCAGGGCTAATCCAGCCCTTCTGATCTAATCCGGATCAGGACCTCGTCCCGGGGGATGCCCCACCTTCTCCTATTGTTCTGGGGCCCAGGTGAGCGTCTCATTCTCACTAGACTGGTTTAAAACACCTACTCCTTCCTAGTCAGACCACTGGGAAGGGATGGGCGGGTTCCGGTTTGGCCTCAGGGCGAGTGACCTGGGAGCAAGAGCCCTTCTCCAGCGGCTGGACAGCGGGCAACGGAATCCCAAAAGCAGCTGTTGTCTCCAGAGCATTCCAGCTGCACTTGGATTTCGTTCCCTGCTCTCCTGCCTGAGCAGCGCCCTGGCCCAGATAAGGTGGTCTCTAGCCTCAGAAACACTACTGGGCCATTCTGATCTCCATCTCTCAGGTGCACCCCCCAGACTGATGGTGGCAGGCAGAGACGACGAAAAGAGCTCGGGCTGATGGCCCTCTCTGGAATCCCTGGAGAACTCTGACGAGGAAGGTCCTGGGTCCTTTCTGTAGGGCCGCAATGGCGGTGAGTCCCACAGGGCCGCCCAGCCCACAGCTCGCTAAAGATAGCTCTTCACTTCCTGGGGAAAAAACCACCACAACCGTCTTCATGGAGGGAGAGTAGCTAAGATCACCAACTTGCCGGCGGGTCCCAGCCCTGCTAGCAGCTGACCCCACAGCATGGAAAGTGCTTTGGAATGACACGATCACTCCCGTTGAGTGGGCACCCAGGAAGCCATCGGGAATGTCGTGTCCGCCCAGTGCTCTTTCGGCACCTCCCAAACAGGGCCTCATAGCCCTGGCCTTCCCGAACTTTTTCCTGTCACTAGATTTCACTCCTCTCCAGAGCAAAGTTCACCAGTTGGATTCACTCATTACTGAGGGAAATGGAGTTTTACGTTACTTTGAAACGGAAGCGTCTGGACAGAGGAAAGCTTTCCTGCCGCATGCTCTACCTGAGATCTCTGCTCATTGGGGTCTTCTCATGATCACATGTAAACTGTCTTAAACTGGCCAATTGCCTGAAGAACCAAAGGTGCTAGCACCAGTTTAAAGGAGAACCCTTAAAGGCTGGAAATTCTAGAAACCATGACTCTAATTCCTCAGGTATCAAGATGAGCAATTCTACCAGATTGGGGTTTTACTGAGAATAAAGACATCCCATACCGCGGCTGAGGAAAGCCGTGCCCATAATCAGAACTCAAATTTTGTTTTGTTTCATTACTTTTTCAAGTAGGCGGTAAAGGACCTTTAATGGAAGACAGGAGTGGTGGCACATGCCTTTAATCCCAGTACTCATGAGGCAGAGGCGGGTGGATCTGAGTTCAAGGCCTTTCTAGTCTACAAAGTGAATTCCAGCCACGGCTACACAGTGAAACCCTATCTCGAAAAACAAGAAAGTGTCATTAAATGGTACAGCCTTATTCCTTTGACATTTTGTCTCGTGCGTCTGACCTTTAATTTGTTTAAATGGGGCAAAAAAAAAAAGCACAAAGATGTGAAACTTTGGTGGTAAAGTGTCTTGCCTGGTAACAAAGATCCGTTATGAAAATAATTCGGGGTGACGATTTTTTAAAAAAGGAAAAATGGACCCTCAGATTCGGGGGCTAGGGCTCATGAATACAGGAAAGGCCATCGGGAGGGAGAGCTAAAGGCGTGGGTAGAATGTAAGCTCACTTGGCATGCTCGAGCGCCCCGGTCCACTCCGGAGAGTCCACCGCCGGATCCCCGCCCACGCCAGGCGGACCTCCCGGAAGCTCTAGGGATAACTTACTTCCTGTTCCACTTACTCTTCCGGTCGCCATGGCGACCGGGCGCCTTGGGGTTGGGGAGACGCTGGAGGCCCTTAATGCAGCTGTAGGGCCTGGTAGCCCGGTGTGGTTTAAGGAAACGCATGCCCGGCACCTTCGTGTCCGAGATTTCTTGGCACCGCGAAGCGCGCTCCAGGCGCGCTTCAGGGACGGGCAGGTGGGTGCGCGCGGGCCGGGCACGTCTAGCCGGATACACGGAGCTACGGTCACTTACACACACGTCTGCCTGCAGGTGCCAGAGTGCGTGTTCCGTGCGGTCTCCTGCCTGCAGGGTCCGGGAGTGGCCCCTGTACTGCGCTGCGCGCCGACACCCGCGGGTTTATCGCTCCAACTACAACGGCCCGCAGTCTTCGAACAAGTACTCGGTGCCCTGGCCTCCTATGCTACTCCCGCCAAACCTGCCTCGCCAGGCCCGGGAATTGTCCTCCACTGCCCAGCACTGCGCTGCCATCCGGGTACGCTCCGATTGAGCCAACTGCGTGCCCTACTCGTGGCCGATCACCTAGTACGGGTGCTGCGAGCTCATGGGTAAGTGCGTGTTTGAGGCTATAACGGCAAAAAGCTTTGGGGACAGAAAAGGTAGGAGTCATGGTTATCTATCTAAGCCTGGTTCGCAGGCTGAGACAGCCACCCTTGCTTTGCAGGGTACGTGTGTGCTCAGTGCCCCCGGTGCGGGACCCTCACATGTCAACGTTCCTCCAGAAACTTAGGGTGGAATGGCCCACTGCCTCGAAGAGCACCTCGACAGAAACCCTGAGAACCTGTGTTCTTGCGAACCTTAATGGTTCTAAGGAGGAGACACTGCCCCCTGGCGTCCTAGGCCGACTGTGTCTGAAGGAACTGGTAGAACAGAGACGTGCTGCTGGCTATGACCCGAGCATAGACCACTGTTTGGGTAGGACAAAAGCCAGAACATGGGTGGGGTCGTCTCTCTGCACTGCCAAGCGCTTCACCTCAGTTTTCTGTAGTGACTGAAGATCTGCTCTCTGTGGTGTCTGAGCTGCAGGAAGCTGTGCGCCATTGGCCAGAGGGTGGCCACCCAGGCCCGGTTAGTGGCTGTCTTCACCTCTGCCCAAACTGGTTTTCTCTGCATCTTTGTAGTAACTGACCCATCTCTTCTCAGGTTGGGGATCCAGATGCTGGTGTCGATGGCTGCATGGTTATCCACGTGGTGAGCTGTGAGGAGGCATTCCAGCAACAGAAGCTGGATCTGCTTTGGCAGAAGTTGGATGACCAGGCCCCTCACAAGCAGGTTGGTTACCAAAGGTAAACCACCTCCAACCTCAGAAGGCCCTTGAAGAAATTGGTGTGAACTTAGGGGCCCGTGCAGCAGGTGCAAATGTCCTGTGACTGTGTAGTCTTAAGAAAAAGTGTGACAGTGTCTTGAGAAGGTACTAAGTAGGGCTACAGACTGAGAAAAGACCTGATGAAGTGCCTTGGAGGCGGGAGGGTAGTGCCCACTGGGCTGAGCCCTTCCAATCTTTCACAGAAGCACGTGGTGTGTGGCCCAGTGAAAGTAGCTGGTGTACCCGGCACCCAGATGTCTGCCCCCGAGTACTACAGGTGAGTTTGGAAGGGATGCCACCCACAGCCAGGGTTGGTGGAGATGTAGGTACAGCTCTCGCTGGGGCCTTGCTTACTGGCTTTCCTTTTTAGGCTCAGACATGCTCAGGTGTGCGAGGCCTCAGCCCTGAAATATGGCGGAGACCTACCTCAAGGTATACCCAGGAGACCCTGCATGTGCCCTGAAGCAGAAGCAGCTCATGGGAGCCTCTGCCCTGTGTGCTTTGTCTTCGGATGCTGACCAGCCTGTCTCTCTCACCCCAGACCCCGCCTGGACTGAGACCTTCGATATCCTCTCTGTGGCCACCATCAAATTTGAGATGCTAAGCACAGCCCCCCAGAGCCAGGTAAGCCCGGGTGCCTCCTCCCACCTCTAGCGCTGTGGAGACAGCGTGCAGAGCCAGTGCCCTCTGCAGCTGTGTGCCCGTCCCCCAGCTCCTCTTGGCCTACAGCACCACCTCCACAAAGGGCACCAAGAGTGGGACTTTTGTCATGTATAACTGTGCCCGCCTTGCCACACTCTTCGAGGGCTACAAGCATGGAGTGGAACAAGGTCTGTATCCCGCTTTTCCGTGTGTGAGCAGTCTGGATTTCTCATTACTCCATGATGAGGTGAGTGTTCGTCCTGAGAAACGGTCACAGGCAGGCAGAAGGTTTGGACTTGTCTTCCTAGCACCCTGTCTCCACAGGGTGAGTGGCTGCTGCTTTTCAACAGTGTCCTTCCCTTCCTGGACCTGCTGAGTCAGACTGTGAGCATGGCCGGCGGCCCGGGGCTCCACATCCCTGTTCGCACAGAGATGGTAAGGCTCAGAAGACACTACACGCACTATTCTTTATTCTGGGTTGTGACACAAGGAAAAAAGACAACAGCTCAACGATTCAATGTGTGTCTCTAGGTGTGCAAGTTTCTGATGCAGCTCAGCATGGATTTCAGCTCCTACTATAACCGAGTACACATTCTAGGGGTAAGCATACAGCAAGGGAGGGTCTGTGAACCATGTGGGCGGGGTGGGGGGGCACGGGACATGAGGATGCGCCTGGTTGCTTTTCTCTCAGGAACCTCGGCCACACCTCTTTGGTCAGATGTTTGCTCGCCTACAGCTTTTGAGGGCAGTCCGTGAGGTGTTCCACACAGGCCTGGCTGTGCTGGGCCTCCCTCCGCTGAGCCACATCTAAGGGCCCAATAACTGGGAACGCTTATAAAAGCATCAACTGGGGAAAAAGACAAAACCTCACATATGTTGGGCACTTAAAGTCGGAATAAATACAGTCTCATCCTATTGCGGAGAGTGAGGCCTGTTCTTGGTCCACCTGTGTGACACCCTACTGGATTACTTCCAAGAATCTATGGTGCCGCCTCACCCCCTCACACACACACACACGAGCATGGCACAGACAGCCGATCCCTGCTCCACTGTCTATGTCAGGCTCCATGCTCACTCCCGCCAACCACTGCGATAACTCAGTCATACCAGTTGTAAACCTCAAGTCCCTGACCCGCCAGAGCACAGCGGTGGCCAAACTCGGGGCTCACAGGCCAGCAGTCCATGTCGGCCACGTCCGGCACGTGGTACACAGTGCTATTCATGAAGGTGGGCTCACCGTGTCCCAGACGCCAGAAGGTCAGCCGCTGGTCTATGGAGGCTGAGACCATAAGCTTGGGACTCAGGATTCTGACGCCTGTCACGTGGGCAGCGTGTGCGCAGGGGACAGAATATTCCTCTAGGACACACAACTGGGGCACCACCTCAGCCTCCCCATCCGCCTCTTCTGGCTCCGGCGTCTTCACAGCAAGCGTGAAGACATGCAGGGACCCGTCCTCACTGCCACTGGCCACAAGATGGTTGCCCTCGGGTGTAGGCAAAGTGTGCAGACTATTGACCCCACAGCTGTGGGCCTGGACAGTCACGCCGGGGGTGCCCATCTCTGGAGGAAGAGAGTGGCTGTTAGGCTCCTGCTTGCATCCTGTGTGAGAGTGAGGAGGGGCGTCAGGTTACTTACGGTAGGGAAGCCCAGGGTGCGCTGGAAGCTCCAGGGTAGTAGAGCCTCGGTCCATTGCGGTGGTGAGATCCCAGAAGGCTAAGCTGCCGTCTGTTGCTGCACTGCACAGAATCAGCCTCCTGGAAGCCAGGAGAGGGCATGCGGATCAGGAAAACGGATGCAAGGACAGCAGGAGCCCTCACCCAACCCACGGGGACTGCCTCTCACCGACGCTGGTTAGGTGCCTCATGGGTGAAGGAATGGACTTTGAGGACACAGCGATTATGGTGGAAAGTCTCTGCAAGGAGGTGCAG
The DNA here is from genome assembly GCA_036184795.1 of Tokudaia tokunoshimensis. Classification (NCBI taxonomy): domain Eukaryota; kingdom Metazoa; phylum Chordata; class Mammalia; order Rodentia; family Muridae; genus Tokudaia; species Tokudaia tokunoshimensis. Next base: position 109,743,201 of record BTHU01000008.1, read on the forward strand.
GATCCGCCCAGAGTCCTGCAGGAGAAAGAGCCTGGGGGGCGAGGAGGAGGGACCACAGCAGCTCAGAGCCAGGCCAGGAGAGCCCACACCCTTTGTCTCCTCCCCCTCCGCCCTAAGTGCTCACCTCACTGCTCCGTCACTACAGGCGGCAGCCACAAGGGGGCCGGACCCAAGGCCAGGCCTGTCGGAGTCAAGTTCACAAATAGCAAGAGACATGTACCTGCAGGGAGAACACAGGCGGCAGGGGAGCCTGCAGTCAGGCGACACGACTGGAGCCTCCCTAGAGACCCCACGCCACAGCCACCAGGGAGGCCGCAGTACCTGGTCTCAGGGTCCACCTTGATCATCCGGTGCCGGTTGCGCTGCCGGTCCCAGTACTCGTCTAGCCGGTGGGATGAAAGGTGCATGACATGACAGGCAAGGCGGCTGGGGGTGCTGGCGTCCGGAATGACCATGATGCTGAAGCAGTGTATCTCGGCCCGGCCCCCTGCAGACACTACCTGAGCAGTGAGCCCTGGCCGAGTGTCCTGCGGGCCACCTGGAGTGCCAACACCCCACACGGCCAGGGCTCGCACAGAGGAGATGTGGTTACAGACGGAAGTGAGGGCGTGGGCTGAGCCTGTGGTGGTGGGAAGGGCTAGGACACGGACAGTAGTGTCCTCACTGCCTGTCATCACGATGTCAATCACACCAGGCCCCTCGCTGCCAGGCTCCAGGGAGTCAGGATGCTCCAAGCTGGGTACCTCAAACTCAGGGCCCAGGGTTACGGTGCCCACTCGCTTTACACATGTGATTTCTCGGCCGTGCAGTCCCTCCCGGAGAATCACGTTTGGCCGAATGCAGCCACCCAGAGCCCGGTAGAGCATGACCTCGCCATCCTTGAGGTAGGCAAAGGCCATGGCTGCCTCGGTATCAGAAAAGGCCCAGGAGCGGTGCCCTCCACCACAATTGACGATATGCAGCTTCTCATGGGACCGGGGGCTCCACACTACAAATTCATTGGCATGGAAGCCCAAGATGACCATGCTTCCATCGGGCACCATCCGAAGCCCAGCTACCCAGTTCATGCCTCGACAGGCTTTCTGCCTTAGGACTGGCTGGAGGTGGCCATTGTGTACAAAGAGCTGGTAGTAGGAGCCGTCGCGCCCTGTGCTGTATACATAGCCACCATGGCAGGTAACTGAGGTCACACCCTGCTTCCCATGCAGAGAATGGAGGGTGGAGACTGGGCCTATTCCGGTCACAACCCTCTCAGACCCTCTGCTGCCGCTCCCAGCTCCAGGTGCCTCAGCTGCAGTTATAGCCTTGCTTCCAGCCCCAGGTTTTTTGAACAGACATGGCCTGACAGGGAATAGCAGCACAGAGCCACGGCGGTCCCCACAGACAAGGAAGTCACCCGGGGGTAGGAAAGCACTACACGTGTGCCATCTCTGCTTGCTTTGGGGAAGGAGGTACCGGCAGCGTTCCTTGACAAAGATAGCCTTGCCGGTGGGTGCAGCTGAGATCTCCAAGCAAGCGACTACCCCACCAGGGCCTGATGCTAACAAAAGAAGCTCCTCATACCCACGAAGGGCCCAGCTCAGGCTGTGAACCTTCCCCGGGAACAGGTGCTGGTCCACAGCAGCGGTGGGGGTGTTGATGGGAACGACCTTGACAAGCCCCTCCCCATTGGCCAAGGCACAAAGTCCAAAGCCCTCGGGCCCAGGAGCTGCCTCCAGCAGGCAGTAAGACTGAAAGCGATTGTCCTCCAGCACCTGCTCCCAGCACTTGACCTCAAGGTCGTAGAGGTACAGGGACCCCACATCAGTCACTGCCAGTACTCGCCAAGAGCCAGCCAGAGTCACAGCCTTGAGGGCACCTGGCCGGCTAGGAGACTGGAAGTGCAGAGAGGAGACGCCCAGGCCTGGGTACCCTCGACCTGCCAGGTGCCAGAGCCGGATGCCTGAGTCGTCTCCCCCAGTGATCACCCAGGTCTGCCTCTCATGAGCAGCTATGGCCCGGATCCCTCGGCCCTGGTGGCCCCGAAAGGCTTGAAGGATCTCACCTTCGTGGCTCCACACCAAGCAGACACAGTCCTCTCCTGCACTGATGAGATAATTCTCTAAGAGCTTCACCTGCCACACACGGGCGCTATGTCCAAAACAGTGGCCAATATTCTGAACGTGACCCCCAGGCACCCGGAGGTCCCCCACTTTCCAGATACGAACACTCCGATCTTCCGAAGCAGTTGCCAGCAGGCCCTTGCTTTCCAGGTATGACATGCTAAAGATGACACCCACATGTCCACTAACCCTCCGGTCAGGTGCCACTGGTTTTTTGTCTGTTAAAGCAGTTGCTGGATACCAGACCAGGAGCTCGTTGGAAACCGCACCTGCCACTATGGTCAATTCCTTCCAAGTGTCTCCAATCAGGCAGGCTGAGGAGAGGGTGCACCTGTCTGTGCAGGGGACATCCTGTAGCATGCACCCTATCACTGGGTCATACAGCACCACCGAGTTGTGACCCAAGGCCAAGGCTACGTTACCCTCAAGCCAGCGTACATCCCAGATCCAGTCGGACATGTTCCACAGGTCAGAGCGCCAGAGCTCTCGAAGGTGGCTTTGACCCCAGCTTATTTTTACAATTCTGAGTCCCTTGCTCCCAAACACAGCTATCATGGCTTCAGAGTCCAAGTCTCCTTTGGGCTCTGGTCGCACTCGGAACCCGTGGATGAGATAGTGACCAAGCAGGCCCTGGACTCGTTTCACCATGCGGAGATGCCCAGCAAAGTCCAAGTTGTACACCAGCAAGTCAGGCCCCTCACCTAGACGGAGGTAAAGAGCCACATCAGGACCACGCCTAACCCAGGACGACCGGCTACTCCTTAGCATATAGGTTCAGAATATACCAGGACCCAGAAGCCTACTAAACCCTCCCTCAGCTTCGGCTGGGCCTCTGTTACAAATGCACACTCCTCTTAGTCACTTGTTTTAAGGTTCTCTCGGAGAGCCCAGGGCAGCCTTGAATTCAAGATCCTCTTGCCTCAGCCTCGCATCTGCTGGGACTGTAGCAGTGTGCCGTCACACCTGGCTATCCATCACCCTTAATGACAGTCACCAGGATTTCCTCTGGTGCACAGCATTCTTACACTTCAGATGGGAAACCCTCCATCTGCTCTAGTCCAAATTCTCAGCTTCGTCTACCTCTATATGCATCGTCCTGATTCTCCCTCCCTTAGGGAAAAGGCTGTGTCAACCTTTCCACCCATCAGCCTATCATCAGCATCCCTCAGCAGTCTAATCCCTGTGACTAGTCAGAGGCGGGTGTGTGTGTGTGTGTGTGTGTGTGTGTGTGTGCGCACACGCAGGCAGAAGTAGCCCACACTTTGCAGGCAGGGGTGAGGCTTGCATTCTGGCCCACCCCTGGACAGATGTGAGACCATCCCTTGTATGAGACTGAGACTTAGAAGCAATAACCCTTGGAAGGAGAGATGAGATGCTGTTATTAAGAACCTAGACAGCATTTAACACAGCAGAAACAAAGCTAACGTCTTGTGAGTTAGACACATTCCTAACTTATGCTCAGAGGGGCTTGTCCAGGGCCTCCTCTATACACATTCACATACTTCCTGGAGAATCTCTTATACCCCATACATGTGTATAGAACCCACAGATCCAGATCAACACAGACGTTTTCCAGAATGGGACTCTCAGCTCCTTTTTGGTCATCTTGCAGCCATTTCCCACGATCTCATCCTCCCCAGACTTGTCAGAGTTCCTCATTACCAGCCTCTGCCCATCCCAGCCCTTCCCCTCCCTCAACCGAAACCTAGAGAGCTCAACCTTACTCCTCTCTTAATGTCTCTTTCTTCAAATTCTACAGATTTAATTTCCTGAAGTTTGCTGGTCTTACCTCCAGAGAGTTTATCACGCTGGAGCAACCCAATATTTGCACGCACACGCGCACACACCCTTATCAATTCTAGAGTATACCCTCACCACAAGACAAAGACACAACCCTTCTGGGGCTAATAATGACTGATCCCAGGCCTAATTGTCAGAGCCAAGGGCCCTTGTAAAACCCAACACCACCATGACCAATGGCTTCATATCAGGCCTCACTGCTTCCAGGACACTTGGCACCTCAGATCCATCTCAGACCTTTACAAACCGACACTGGGGCATGGGATTAGTAACCCAGGTGGCTCAGAACCCAACCATCTCACGAGGAGCCTCAGCCTCAGCCTCTCTGGATAGCGCTCTACTCAGAAAGCAATTTTTTGGCCCCCTCATCTTTGGGGGCGGAGCTTCACCCTCCCTAGAAGCCACACATCTGCCACACCCCCTGAGGCTGCCCATTTTTTTTTCTCCCCAGAGGTTTTGATCATCTGCTTTCACCTACCGGTGCAACGCCCCTCCCCCAACATGGAACCACTGCGTCCCCCCACACCTTCCCGCGTCTCTGCCCACCCTTTCCACGTTGGCTGCAATTTATGAAGAGCTGCCACTGCTACGACAGACTTTTGTCTCTCGAGCCCCGCCCTCCTCCCGCTGGCCTGTGTTTCCCGCCACCTCCGAACCTGCCTTATTCTCTCTCCCCGCCCGACCCCTCGCCAGTCCCCAGCCCGCCGCCCACCCTCCTCCCCAGGGCATCCCTTTGTCCGGTGCGACCACCCCAGGGGAGAGGCCAGTGCTTCGCCCGCTAGCACGACTAGAGCCGATCAAGCCTCACCCGCCAGCAGCCTGTCCCCAACGCACTCCAGACCCGTGACCGGGAGGAGTATGAGCTCGGAGGTCGCCCGCGGCCAGACATAGTCCCCGAAAGCGTCCATGACGTTCCCTAAGCTGCGGTAGCTGCCACGGACAAGAAGGGAGCTGCGTTCTCGCGAGAGCCAGCCGTCTGGAGAGCCGCGCTGCAGAGCTCCGGAGCCCTTAGCTACAGGTAGCAGAGCCCTGGCGCTGGGCTGCGGACGTCCAATGACGACCCTGTCCCCCACGCGATCCCGCTTCTGATTGGCCCGATCAGAGAGTCACCTTCCCCTACCCCCACCATGTGAGACTAGCGGGGAGGGGCGGCGGGCCTCCCCTCCCCCAAGCGGGCGCTCAGCTCGCCGGCCCCTGGCTGGAAGCCCTGTAGTTTTATTTAACGGAGCAGCATGGAGGCTGTACACCAATAAATAACGTGAATGTAGGAACTGAGTCTTTCATCGCGGCTGCAGGCAGGGAGGGGTAAGGCAAGAGGTCAGCCAGAACTTCAGTCTGTAGTAGGACAGAGGACCTGCAGGGTCTTTGACATTGGGCAGCGGGTGACTCGCGTCAGGGCCTTGCGTCAGAGCTCTACACGGGCATCACTGTAGGCCCGGTCCAGGGCCCACTCGGGCTGCGAGTCAGTGCCACCTTCCCGAGCCAGACGAGCCATCTCCTGCTGGAACAAGGCTTGCCGTGCCCGGCTAGGGTCCACATTGATCCAGTTGTTAGCGATCCATTTGGTGCCGCGGGTGACCAGGCAGCCCCCGTGCAACGAGTAGTCATCCACTTCACCCACCCAGCCTGGGATAAGAAGGTGACATGAACAAAGGACAAGTTAGGGAGGGGAAAACCCTAGATTGGCCCAGCCTGAGCTGTGCAAACATCTAGTCCCCATGGAAGGACTTGGCATCTCACCCACTAAGGCATGGTCAACATACTGGCCCTCTAAAACCAAGCTTCCTTGCTTGTGAGCCTAGCCATAGCTCTTTCCAGCCGGCGTTCTGGAGAGAAGTTTCCCTGCCCCAGACTGCAGGAAGACTGGCACATAAGGGAGATGGGCAGAGATGACCCACGATACTGTACTAGGGTTACTGTGTTTTGAAATCACTGGTTATGACAGAAACAGCCCTCCAGGGGAGCAGAAGGGAGAGAGGAGCTCCCTCAGAGAAGCCCAAGACTTAGCCGTGAGTAAGCAACTCACCTTGTCCATCAGGAAGATAGTTGTACCAAAAGACTGCAGTTCCTTGCTGGGGCTTGACGCGAAGGTTCCCCTTGTCACAGTGCCTTCGAGTGTCTCGGAGATCAACATTATCCTGAATCAGACTCTGTGGACAACAAGGTGACGATGTTTTTGGACAGCCGACCAAAGCTGGCTGGAGGGACAACAGACAGATGTGCCCTCATCCCAGGTCTGGAAGGGTGTGTACACACTTGCCCAAGGCCCTACCAGCCCGAGAGTAGTAGAACAACCCACTGGCCCTTACCATTTCATCATAGGTCCTGTTGTCTGCCACAGGGAAGACGGTCTCACCCCCACCGGTGACATTGTTCAAATAAAACAGCACTGTCATGTAGCTGTAAGGCAGGGGGGCTGCTGAGCGGATCCCCAACTGTGGACATTCCCACTTGTGGGCAGGATACCCAGGGCCCACAGGGTTAGGCTAGGAGAGCTAAGATGTCTCCAGTCCTCTTCTCCACAGAGCGGGGCCAAGATCACAGGTGCACTTAGGTAAGTTTGTGACCTTAAACCAAAGATCTGGCTGGGGAAAGTAAGCTGGTAGAAACTGGACCAGTAAAGTCTCCTTGCAACTGGAAGGACTGAGCCAGAAAGCCACAAGAAAACTTAACTTTGTGCAGGCAGGAGGGCACAACTGTAGAAATTGAGGCAGAGACCTCCAGCAATGGAGTCAAGATCAGTGCTTACGTGTAGGGGCAAGTTCCAGTATCTGTGGACATACATCTAGATCTGTTTTCATTTGAAGAGATACAACGGCCAGGGGCCACCACTTCCTGTTACTCCATTATCCATGAAGGAGAGACTTGGGAAAGGTAGGAGCATGGCTGGTCAGGATGGCCCAGTGTATTCTTGGCCCCATACAAGGTTATATATATCCTCAAGGTACCCAGTCTGGGAATTGAAGCCACCACCACCAGCCCCCCTCCCCGACCCGATGGGAGGTACTTGCCGACAGGAGGTCTCGAAGGGTACAGATTCATTGGCTACCAGCTTGGTATGGGAGCAGATGGTCTCTGGGTACACAGGTCCGCTGTCCACGTGGGCATGGTAGTGACCTCCCTCACCATACCGTACCACCTGTAGTGGCTCACTGAGCTCCACGATCTCCGGTGAGAGGCGAGTGAGGCGCAGCACCCTGGTAGGCAGCAGGTAATCAGCAGGAAGGCCACCTAAAGAAGCTGACCAAGGTGGGTCCTGGGCCAGCCACAAGCTTTTTACCCCTGCCCGCCTCCCCTGGAAATTCCATGAGCTATGCTGGGCTTGACTTCTAAGGGCAAGAAGGCTGTCATTTCATTGTAGTGTTTGCCTGACATGTACGAGGTCTTAGATTCAATCCTAGCACACCAAAAACTGATGTGCTGCTGGGTGGTGGTGGCGCACGCCTTTAATCCCAGCACTTGGGAGGCAGAGGCAGGAGGATTTCTGAGTTCGAGGCCAGCCTGGTCTACAAAGTGAGTTCCAGGACAGCCAGGGCTACACAGAGAAACCCTGTCTCGAAAAAAAAAAAACAAAAAACAAAAAACAAACTGATGTGCTGTGTGCCTGAGGCCCCAGTACTTGGGATTCAGAAGTAGAAGTGGATAGCAAGTTTGAGGTGAGTCTGGGATACATAGGACACACACACACAAACACACACAAACACATACACACACAAACACACACACACAGAGAGAGAGAGAGAGAGAGAGAGAGAGCGCAAAGGATCTGATGTGTGGTGGTGATGATGACCTCCTTATATCCCAGGCTGCCAGACACAGAGATAGCCAATTAATAGAGAAAACAAGATGGCCGCATACTCAGGAGGACGAGGAGAGTTGAGACTCCTCTCTGAAATAAAATTGCTCATTTAAAAACCTCTGTGTTGGGGGACTGGAGAGGTGGCTCAGTAGTTAAGAGCACTGACTGCTCTTCCAGAGGTCCTGAGTTCAAATCCCAGCAACCACATGGTGGCTCACAACCATCTGTAATGGGATCTGATGCCCTCTTCTGGAGTGTCTGAAGACAGGTACAGTGTACTCACATAAAATAAATAAATCTTCTTAAAAACAAACAAACAAAAAACCCAAAGCAAAACTGTTTTTACTTTTTGTTTTCTTTCTGTTGCTTTTCTAGATAGGATCCGATGTAGCCTTGTGTTGCCCTGGGACTCTGTAGCCTAGGGACAATCTTAAACTCCTAATACTTCCATCTCTGCCTCCCAGGTTCTGGGACTGGAGATACGCACAGCAGGTCCTGGTTATCTGCAGTGTGGTGATCACACGTTGCTTTTCACATGCTAGCCAAGCTCCTGACCAGCTGAGCCATGCCCTTTGCATCACCTTCCCAGGTTTTCTGAGACACTTTCACTCCCAAGTCCAGGCCTTAGCCACAGACTGCAGGATGATGGGTGGGAGGCGTTACCCTGGCTTATGAAGCTATCTGTTCAAGGGCCAGGGCTTCTCTGAGCAGAAATAAGTCCTCATTTTCCTAATTATCAGAAAATAAATATTTGATTGATTGCTTCTTTTTTTTTTTTCAGACAAGGTTTATCTCTGTAGCCCTGGCTGTCCTGGGCTTGCTTTGTAGTCCAGGCTGGCCTTGAACTCATAGACATCCACCTGCCTCTGCCTCCTGAGTGCTGGGATCAAAGGCATGCGGCACCATGCCAGACTTGATTTATTTCTAATACAGGTTGTTTGTCCACAACCAGGCTAATGTACGTCCGTTATCTGCCTGTATCTTAAGGTTCCCCATTCCTGCTCTAACAACTGAAATATAATCCCAAATTGGTTCATCAGTTCCGTCCCTTCGGCTCTGGCCAAGGACTTGCGCGGCGACCCTGTCCCAGGATGAATGATCTCAGGTGCTCACCTCTGGCGGATGGCGCGCATCACGTGATGGGCTCCCTCCCCCTGGTGGAGCCACGTGTGGTGGCTGTTCCTCACCAGCTCATTGGATTCTGCCTTGTGGCTCCTCATGTACTTGTGGAAGTCTCGAAGGTCCATGTTGGAAAATTCCTGCAGACTTAGCACGCCTGCGCAGAGGCGCCCTCATCAGCGCCTGCCCGGCCAATGGAGGGAGCACAGTGGCAGGCGGTACCTCCCTACCTACCCCATAGGTAGCTGCAGCCCCTGGCCTCAGGCACTGGGGGGCCATGTGTCCCCACCTGGACTCGGGTCAGATGAACCTGGTTTCTGTCACCTCGGGCCCTGAGGGAAGACCCAGAGAAGTTTGTTTTCTGTTTAAACCTTGATTTGGTCCCGAAAACCCAGACAGCCAGAGCAGAGTCTCCATGGGACACTCGGGCCACATGACCAAGATGGCCCCAGGCTCTGCCGCCTGCCCTGTAGTAGTGTGAGGCGTGCTCCAACCTATAGAGTGTGAGGAGAGAGAACAGCCTGTGCTGCGTCTCCCCCAGGACCTTCCACACTGTGAAGGCAGAGCCAGTCCCCAGAAGTTCCCTCAAGTCCCATCCTGGGAGGAACCCTGTTGGCCAGCCCTTCCTGCTACAATACCATTCACCCTAGCAAAAAAAAAACTCCTGACCACCCCCCAGATGAGAAGACTCCTCTGTTCCTGTTGAAACCACTAAGCAGAGGTGTCCCTCTGGGGCTCGGGGAGAGGGGGTGGCTTTGCTGTAATTCTTCTGTCCTTTGGCCCAGATTCTACTCAAAGTGAAGGTTGTGAGCCCGACTTCATATTAAAGGACAGCCCTCCGGCCACAGGCTCCAGCTGAAGTTTCCCTCTAGGTTCGATAGAAACCTAGATCCTAACCTCCCTATCTCTGTGCACTTTCAAAGCTGGGCATGGAAGCTGCCTGCTGCAGGGGAAGGGCCCGCACTTTCCAGGGCGTGCTCCTGGGAGGAAGAGGGGGGGAGGAGGGGGGGAGGGGGGGAGGAGGAGGGGGGGAGGAGGAGGAGGGGGAGGAGGAGGCAGCTCACAAGCAGAGAACAGTGAAGGGCGTGAGCTCACCATCACCATCGGGGTCTGCCTTGATCGCAGAGTACATCTCCTGAATGTTCTCTGGAGTCATCCACCGTCCATTTCCCAGGCGAGTCTGGGCCAGGACCTAAGGCATAGGAAGGCCCTTCAGTGCGTGGTTTCCCTTAGTAGCAGAGAGTCACCAAAACAGACAAGGCACAGGCCTTGCTGTAGGGCTAAAGTTTTCAGTGTCAGGGCATGGGTGAGGAAGACAGGAACGCCAAGCTCTCTGTGCAGAAGTCCAGTGATAGCCATGAAGGAAGCCAAAATGGAGGTACGTATGCCTGAGAGCTGTGTCCATCCCCAGACCTGCTGAAGGCGAGATGAAAACAGGCCCGTTTCACCCTTGGACAAAGGTCTGGCTACTGGCTACGATAAGAGGACCAGGAGGACGTGTGGCTGGGACCTAGCTACCACGACTCAGGAAAAGTGGGTCCAGGGTGAGAAGTGAACTACACCTTCTCTCAGGAGTCCTTGTGTGAGGGTGTGGGAGAGAAAGACGCAGACGGATGAGCCCCTCGAAACTTTACTCCATCAGCATTTAGACAGGGCAGCAAGGAACTCAGCCCGCAGAAGGTACACTTCTCAAAAAACCTAGTGATAACAGCCTTCCCTACGAAGGGCCTTTCTTGCCATCTCCTGGAGTCTCTAGGGCAGTAAGGGACTGTCAGAGGAGAAAGTAGGATGGACCCAGGGCGGGGCATGTCCAAGCAAGCCTGGGGTAGCGTTTGACTGCAGAGGCCAAGGCTAAGCTAGTCAAGTTGCCTGGCAACCGGAGCCCTCTCACACCCCGGGGTCCTAACCTCTCGGAGCTGCAGGCGGCCATCATGGTTCTGATCCAGCAGCTGGAAGAGGTCCAACTGGCTGACCTGCATGGCGCTCATGGCCTCCTCGTACTCTTCAGTAGGCAGGATCTGGCTTCGCTGTAACCCCTTCATCTGTGCCAGGTGGATGATAAGCCGACACTCCTCGTCACTCAGGAAGCCCGGGATTTCTGCCAGGAGAGGGTGTGGGGGGCGATGCTGATGACTGAGCTGGAGGACTGGGCACCAAGTACTCCCCCTCCCCCCACAAGATTCTTGGGTGTTCCCTGTCCTTGGGTGGCCATCAGATCTGAAGGACTTTATATTTCCACTTACATCCACTCTAGACTTAGTAGTTTTTGAGAACAGGGTCTTACTGTATAATCCTGGCCAGCCTGGAATTTGCTCTGTAGACCAGGCTGCTCTCAAACTCATAGAGATCTGCCCGTCTCTGCCTCTTGAGTGCAATGATTGAGGGCGTGGGTACCTGGCAGGACTGTGGGTTAAGGTTGAGTTGCCCTACAAGATTTTTACCAGTGATTGGGATAAGGGGTCTCTTGTCACATCTCATTGGTAACAATACACTTTTTCTTTCTTTCTTTTCTTTCTTTCTTTCTTTCTTTCTTTCTGTCTGTCTGTCTGTCTGTCTGTCTGTCTTTCTTTCTTTCTTTCTTTCAAAGATTTATTTATTTATTATATGTAAGTACACTGTAGCTGTCTTCAGACACACCAGAAGAAGGCATCAGATCTCATTATGGATGGTTGTGAACCACCATGTGGTTGCTGGGATTTGAACTCAGGACCTTCAGTAGAGCAGTCTTAACCGCTGAGCCATCTCTCCAGCCCCCAATACACACTTTTGGGGGGGGGGGAGGTGCTCACAGGAGTGAGCCAGGCTTACGCTAGAGATGACCTTCCACCTCAGCATGAAACTGAAGGGTGAACTTGAACGGCAGAGGGTTGACCTTTTTTTTTTCCTTTTCTGATAGTGCTGGGGAATGAATCCAGGACCTTGCACATATTAGGCAAATGTTCTACCACTGAGGTACACCCCAACTTCCGGACAACTTTGTTGTTATTGCTGTTGTGTTTGAGACAGTGTCTCAGAGTCCAGGATGACCTCAGCCTTGCTATGTAGCCAAACTATTCTGGTCCTTCCACCTTGGTCTCCTGAGTGCTAGGATAACAGGCATGTATCAACACACTCAGCTTGGCTTCTTCCTGGATGTATATATATATATATATATATATATATGGGGGGGTGTGGGTTAGGGTTGAGACATGGTCACACTATATAGCCCTAGCTGGCTTGGAACTTGCTATGTGGATCAGGCCGGTCTCCATCTGTCTCTGCCAAGCACCTGGGCTAAAGGCTTGTGCACCACCCCTGACTGCATTTATATTGAAAGATCAGAGGGATCGTGGCTGGTTCTTGCTTTCAGTCTTCCTTTCAGCATCATTCAAGATATCCAATACTTAGAGCAGCAGTTGGGTCCTCAGCCTTCCTGATGTTGGCCACTCTTTAATACAGTTCCTCATGTTGTGGTGATCCCCAACCATAAAATTATTTTTTTGTTTATAATTGGTTTTTTTTTTTTCACTACTGTTATGGATTCTGATATTCAAAGGGGTGACAACCCACAGTTTGAGAACCACTGCTCTGGGCAGACCGAAGGCCCTTATTCTTGTTCTCTTCAAGAATTAGTACTGAGAAGTCAGTGGGTATCACTTGGGATGCTCCAGGCCCTTCGTGCTTTGAGTAAAGGACTGTGCTCTGTGTCTGTGCGTCCACACACCAGCCACCGCTGGCAGGCAGTGTGAAGGAACCAGACCCTGAGCCTCAAGTGTGAATAACCCACAGCTCACAACCCAGATGCTTTCTGCCCCTGCCTCCATAACCTTAAAAAGAAAGGAGAGGACACCCTGGAGGGACAAGAAGCCTGCAGAGAAAAGGCCGTACGCCTGCCTCCGGCAGAGTAGCTTGCCTTTTCTTTGTCATGCTTGCAGAGTGACGCAGCAGTGCTAAGAAGACTGGCCCTACAGCAAGGCGGGAGCCCTTCTTAATAATGACCACAGCTGACCACACTGCGCCAACCGTACTGCTCTAAGCATCCCTGACAGCTCCGTAATCTCTCCAGCCAGGCCCTGGTACCTCTCCAGGACAGAAAGAACCCCAAACACAGAAAGATCAGATCGGGGCTTTGTCCAGGGCCACCCAGATGTTATACCCAGAACCAGATGGGAGATCAGAGTTAGCTTCCAAGGTGTTGGGGCCCCAGATGTGGTAACACCGAAGACAGACCAGGCAGGATAAAGACCCCCATCTAACCTGCGGGACCCTGAAAGGCTGTGAGCAGACGCAGGCTGCACTGCTGAACTGAGACTGCGCTCAGCTGCTCATCAGTTTTCACATCTTGGTCGCTACAGACAGAGAACTTAAAATAGAAAAGAGAAGGGGACTGGAGGAAGACAACGGGCCTGGAGCCTGGAGTTCTTTATTCTTAAGTACCAGGAATCTGCAAGTCCAGTGGAGATCACTCTAGCCCCTCCCCCTTGGTGATAAAGCCCTGGCTTTGATCTCAAGCACCACATAAAACTGGGTGTGGTGAGACACACCTGCAATCCCAGTACTTGGGAGCCGGAGGAGGGTCAGAAGTTCAATGTCACTTTCTGCCACATAGCAAGTTCAATGCCAGCCTGAGCTACAAGAGACCCTGTCTTAGACAAAACAAAACAAGACAGAACAGAGCAAGGGAACAGGTAAGTCAGTCGGTTGAGGCCTAATTAGGCAGGTGCAGGGACCTGAGAGTTTTGCAAAAACCCTCAAAACTTCTGAGTGGGCACAGCCCTTAACCCCAGCTCATTAAGGCCAAGACAAGAAAACTGATAGAGGATTTGGCACTGGTGGCATCCTGCAGTGACACAGCACCTGGCATCTGATGATTGCAAGACCCTTCCCTAAGTCATGGCACTGCACCATGACACCGGATAGCCTGAGATGTATCTGACCCAGCCCATGACATAGCAGCCAAGGCTATTCAATAGCAGATTACCTGTTGCCCCATCTTGCCCAAGGCATGCCACCCAATGCCCTGTGAGTCTTCCTCTGCTCCCTCTTTACCACTCCCCCCCCCAAGTGCTTTGAGAAAAAGGGCAGAGGCTCCCAGGTGCCGAGTAGGTAGGATGTGTGGTTCCCCAGCCAGGACTTGCCCTGGAAGCCCAGTTCTTCACTAATCCTTTTGGCATCTATTAGTATTGGGTGTTGGTGCGGGGAAGGGAAGAAATGAAGATTTGGTTTTGTTAGTGTTCCTGGCAGAGGGGAGCAAGTACCCTGGGACAGAGGCCCCTATTACCAGAAACTATCAAAGTCTCTTGAATGTCAAGATAGGACAAGAGGTGTGCCACTTCGGAATAGAGATCCAAACTCCTTGCCAGCAAACGGTGGAAGCTTTGTCTGCCCAAGGGATGCTAGTGAGAGACGACGCCTAAAGGTCACAAGGCGGCTTGTTTCATCCCAGCTTAACTCGCCTCTGGGCAGCGCGAGCCCCTCCCGGAGCTCTGGATTATCGGTAGCAGCAAGAATGGAGTTCTTTCAGAACTCAAAGGCCACGACGACGCAGCACACGGCGCCAGAGGCTGCGGTGTCGGAGAGCGTGGGAGGGGGGCGCCGGAGGTGGGGGTGGGCGGCGTGCTCCATCTAGGTTGGAGGTGAAGATCCAGGGTGTGGGGCCCTCCCTTAGCCCTCTCTGCGTGGGGATGACTAAGAAGCTGGTGGGGGAGGTGCACTGGGAGGCTGGAAAGAAGCCTGGGTTAGAGGGGGGAGGCAGGAGATAAAGTGGGGGGAAGGGCTGAGGTATGAGATGTGGCCCAAGCAGTCAGCTAGGCTGCAGAGCTGTTGCTAGGTGACCACAGTGCTGTTGCCCAGCAACCATAGAGTATTCCTTGCTACAAGGCAGTGCTAGGAGCACAAGAGGCTCCACGGATCAGCCCGCTTCTCCCACACCACAGAGTCATTAACATGTTGCAGCCAGTGACAAGCCTTGTAAGCCAGCTGTGGGGCCGTCATAGCCTGCTGGGGCTTTTCCTGGTTAACTCACCATCCTCCATAGAGACCTCCCTGTGGGCTACGATCTGTGTCACAGCAGATGTCAAGACCTCCCACCCAGTGTACCCAGAGTGAGTCTTGGCATAATGTCTCCACTATATTCAATGTCGTAGTAAAACCACACCCCTTTCAAATCATCCCTGAAGGGGATCACTTAAACTAGACTCAGGCTGGGGAGGAGATCCCAGGAATGGGCTGCTGTGGGGAGGGTAGGCAGCAGGACCTGCATCCTCATTCTTGTGTCACCTCCCCCACTGACCATCATGGCAGCTGTAATAGGGACCGTGATTTGTAGCCTCATCCAAGGCGTATTGGACATGTTCCGTATCAGTGACTCTGGAGAGTTCTGAGTGTGTGGCAGCCTTTACATGGTGTGTGTGTGTATGTGAGGGTGTACTTGTGTAAGACTGGCTGTGTATGAATATGGAGGTCAGAGCACAAGGACAAACTCAGGCGTCTGTCCTTGCCTTCCGACTTGCATGAGACAGGCCTCTTTTTCAGTTGTTAGCCATTGCATTGCCAATAGGCTAGGGGCCCTGCAAGTCTGGGATTCTCCTGTCTCCACCTCTCATCTTGTCATCGGAATACCAGAACTACAGGTGTGTCATAGTGTGCCCAGCTTTTATGTGGGTTCTGTGAACTTCCTTGGCAAGCAGTTTCCCTCTGAGCCACCTCCCCCTTTACAAATCATATTACATGTGTGCGAACCAGGAGACATGTAAGAGGGTTACCCGGATTCTAAGCCTGAATAGAATAAAAAACCTACTTCTTTAGGGTGATGTGGTACCGCTAGAACATCAATAGAAACAAACAAATAAGGATAAGCCGGGAGTGGTGGGGGGCACCTGCCAAGCCAGTACGTGGAGCTTGGAGGCAGGGGGATCGGGAGATCAAAGTCATCCTTGGCTATACAGAGAGTTCCTGGCTTCCTGAGATTCTCAACAAACAGAAACTCTGTAAGGAGAATGGCGTCCCTGGGAGCCTGATTCAAAGGGCAGAGCATCCATCAGGACAGAGCATCTTAATTAGCTGTGTGGAGAGGCCGGAGAGAGCACTCCTAGAGACAACCTAGCTCGACCTTTAGTTTCATGGTCCAGGCTACAGTGAGGGGCAGACCAGCACCACAGTACAAACTCTGTGGGCACTGTGATTTGACTCAAGACTAGAGTGGTTGAATTTGGGATCCCCACCCTCACCAGAGAGGGTATTCACCATGTAACATGGTTGTTCCTTGACGTCATGTGAGCTCCTCCCAGGACCACATACAGGAAACATTAGCAGGAAGGTGTAGGGGGCCACCTGTTGGTAACTACAGCTTATGTGTAGAGCTGAGACCATCAAACTCTGGCTAGCTCTCCACCGGTAGCCCCATCCCTGGTGTCAAGGCTAGGGGCTAGAAATTCTGCTAGGTCTGGTGGCACACACAGGGGACCCCAAGCGCTCAGGAGACTGAGGCAGGAAAATTGGCAATTTGAAAAGGATGTTATTTATTTTACGTGTATGGGTGTTTTGCCTTCATGTCTATTCATGTATCACATGTGCATGATTGGTGACTTCAAAGGCTAAAAGAAGGTGTCAGATCCTCCAGCATGGGAACTACAGATAGGTTCTGAGCTGCACTGAACCTGGGTGATCTTAACCACCGATGCCATCTCGCTAGCTCCAAAGATCATTAATATGCAGGGAGGACTGGGGCACAGAGGCAAGAACTCTCCAAAGAGAGATAAACTCTTTGGGGCTGGGTGACAGCTCAGTCAGCTGGGCACCTGCCCGGCAAGCATGAGGGCCTGAGATGCAGTCACTTGCTCTGAGCCAGGATCTTATTGGACAGCTTGGGCTCCACCTGCCTCTGCTTCCAGGTGCTGGAATAAAAGGCGAGCAAACCATACATAGCTTAGAGCCTGTGTTTGGTACTCCAGCACCCAAGCGAAAGGCCAGGCAAGGATGGCCCTCGGTGCCCACTGGCCAGCCAGACTACCTTCCTCAATGAGGTACAGGTTTAGTGTGAAACTGTGTCTTAAAAACCAAGGTGAAGCCGGGCAGCGGTGGCGCACGCCTTTAATCCCAGCACTTGGGAGGCAGAGGAAGGCGGATTTCTGAGTTTGAGACCAGCCTGGTCTACAGAGTGAGTTCCAGGACAGCCAGGGCTACACAGAGAAACCCTGTCTCGGAAAACAAAAACCAAAACAAAACAAAAAACCAAGGCGAAGATGTTGGTGAGAAAGCATTAGCCACAAACCTTGAGCTCAATGCCTGGAATCCACGGCAAAGGAGAGAACTGACTCGGCAAAGGAGAGAACTGACTCGGCAAAGGAGAGAACTGACTCCAGAAAGCCGTCCTCTGTCCTCCCCAGGCATGTTCTGGCATGTGTGCCGGGATCCATGTCCACATGCATGTATAATATTAATAAAAAATAAAAATTGACATGTGGTGTTGACCTGTAGCCTCTGTACCTATATCCATACAGGTGTGCATGGACACACATACACGTTAGGCGTGGTGGCTCATACCTTAAATTCCAGCTTTTGGAAGGGGAAAGCAAGAGGATTATCATGAGTTCATAGTTGAGTTCTGGGGTAGCCTGAGCTACTATGTGAGAGACTGTGTTACTAAGAAAGAAATCCCACTCCCTGCCCCGGAAAAGGTCAAGCGTGGTATTGTACACCTGTGGCTCTCCGGCACTGTAGGAAAGCAACTGTTCTCAGCACAGTGTGATGGTGTGTGCTACTTTTTTTTTTTTCGAGACAGGGTTTCTCTGTGTAGCCCTGGCTGACCTGAAACTCACTCTGTAGACCAGGCTGGCCTCAAACTCAGAAATCCTCCTGCCTCTGCCTCCCAAGGCTATTTAAAAAAAAAAGATTTATTTACATAAGTATACATAAGTATACAAGTGCTCTATCCGAATGTACACCTCACCTCCATGCTAGATCCCATTACAGATGGTGGTGAACCACCATGTGGTTGCTGGGATTTGAACTCAGGACCTCTGAAAGAGCAGCCAGTGCTCTTAACCTCTGAGCCATCTCTCCAGCCTGAGGTGTTGCGGTGCCTGCTTTTAATCCCAGAACTCTGGGGGCAGGGGCATGAGGGCTGCGTGAGTTTTAAGCACGTCTACATAGCAAGCTCCAGCCCAGCCCAGCACTACCCTGTCTCAGAACCACAACAGAGATTCAGTTTCCGTACAGGCCTGTAACTCCTGAACAGAGGAGGAAGAAGCAGGAGGATCTTGAGTTTTGGGCCAACCTGGGCTACATAGCAAGTTCTAAGTTCATGTTTGGGCTAATTATTATCAGGAAACATAAACAAGCAAAATAAAGCCAGGATAAAAGAGAGAGACTGGAGCTCGTGCTCTTGTCTACACTGAAGAATTTCCCTTCCACGGGGATGGAGGACCTTGTTCCAGTGCACAGCCCTTGGCCATCTGGTATGTCACAGGTTAAGAGCTGCAGGGTTAGGCTCAGAGCAAGCCTTCCTTCCTTCCTAGCCCCGCCCACCTCAGAGCGAGCCTTCCTTCCTAGCCCCGCCCACCTCAGAGCGAGTCTTCCTTCCTAGCCCCGCCTACCTCGTGAGGATGACAGTGGGCATCAGGCCAATGGATGGCAGACAGGCACACTCTGCTCTTCCCTGAGATGCGGTGTTTTTTGGACCATCCAGCTCCCCGTACCACAGCATTCTGGAGCTTCCAGGCTTTAGACCACTCTGCCCAGTGGCTTCCCTTTTCCAAAACTAGATTTCTTTTTGTTTTGAAAGAGGGTCTTAAGGAGCCCAGGGTGACACTTTGAATTAGAATGGCCCCCATAGGTTCTTATTTAAATACTTGGTCCCCAGGTGGCAGAACTGTTTGGAGAGGAGGAGGAGGTGTGGCCTTGTTGGAGGTGTGTCACTGGGGGCGTGGGCTTTGAAACTTCGGAAGCCCAGGCCAATTCCCCGTTAGCTCTTTGCCTCAAGCCTGCGGGGCAGATGTAAACTCCAGCTCGTGCTCCATTGCCCTGCCTGCCTCCGGCCACAGGCCCAGCACGAGGCTCAAGGACTCACCCTCTGGAACTTTTAAGCGCCAATAAACTCTCTCTGCTCTGTTACCTTGGTCATGGTGTCTCTTCACAGGTAATGAAAAGTAAGACACCCAGGTTGGCTTGGAACTCCCAGTCCTCCTCCTGCATCCACCTCCCAAGTGCTGGGATTAGCAATTCACAGCTATAAATGAATCTCTGAACTTTTCCTCCTTAGCCTCTGTCCATTCTCCAAGCCCCAAGCCCCAGCGCTTTCATGGTAAAACTGGAATATCTCCCAGCAACTGAACAGTAAGCAATGTAAATGTTTGGGGGCGGGGCAGGGGGGGATGAGGACTCAAAGAGCAAACTGGGGCTATTCGTGGCCCTGCCTGAGCTCCTGACCTCCAACCCCTCATGACAGTCTTACATAGCCCAGGCTGGTCTCAAGCTTGCTGAGGATGGCCTCAGACTCCTGACCCTCTTTCCTCTTCTGGCAGAGTGCTGCGATGCCAGGCCTACACTGCAACCCCTACTGTTATGCTTGGTGCTGAAGATTAAACCTACGGCCATATACTAGTACACTGCCGGCAGGACACATTCCTTCTTCCCATGCTTTTTCAAAGCTTGGGTTTCGTTTTGGTTTTGTTTTGTTTTGTTTTGTTTTGTTTTTTTGGGTTTTTCCAGACAGGGTTTCTCTGTGTAGCCTTGGCTGTCCTGGAACTCACTTTGTAGACCAGGCTGGCCTCGAACTCAGAAATCCGCCTGCCTCTGCCTCCCAAGTGCTGGGATTAAAGGCGTGCGCCACCACCGCCCGGCTTGTTTTGTTTTTAAGATTTATTTATTTATTATATACACAGCTGTATATGCCTGTATATATGTCTGCAGGCTGAAGAGGGCACCAGATCTCATTACAGATGGCTGTGAGCCACCATGCGGTTGCTGGGAATTGAACTCAGGACCTCTGGAAGAACAGTCAGTGCTTTTTTTTTTTTTGGTTTTTCGAGACAGGGTTTCTCTGTGTAGCCCTGGCTGTCCTGGAACTCATTTTGTAGACTAGGCTGGCCTCGAACTCAGAAATCCTCCTGCCTCTGCCTCCCAAGTGCTGGGATTAAAGGCATGTGCCACTACCGCCCTGCCAGTCAGTGCTCTTAACCTCTGAACTATCTCTCCAGCCCCTAAAACTTGTTTTTTTTTTTTGTTTTTGTTTTTGTTTTTCAAGACAGGGTTTCTCTGTGTAGCCCTGGCTGTCCTGGAACTCACTCTGTAGACCAGGCTGGCCTCGAACTCAGAAATCCGCCTGCCTCTGCCTCCCAAGTGCTGGGATTAAAGGCGTGCGCCACCACTGCCCGGCACTTGTTTTTTTTTTAAGTTAAAAAAAATAATGTGTGTTGGCTGCATGTATGGATGTATATACCACATGTGGTGCCTATACCCTAGACGTGCTGGGTTCGCCAGAACAGGGGTTAAAGTTCTTATGAGCTGCTACCTGGATGCCGGGAACAGTTCCTCTGCAAGAGAAGCAAGTGCTCTTAACTACTGATGATTTCTCCAGTCTCTTGAGTTTTATTTTTTGTTTATTTGATTGTTTTTGAGACTTGGTCTCTTTGGGTAACCCTGACTGGCCTGGAACTATATTTTTAGAGCACATTGGCCTTGAACTCAGAGATGTATCTGCTTCTGCACTCTGCCCCCCGCCCCCTAACCCCAGTGCTAGGATTAAAGGAAGCCACACAGCCTCCAGTGTCTGTCTGTCTGTCCTAGTGTTGTTTTGCTAGTTGACAAAGGCACAGACTTGCTGTGTAGCCCAGGTTGGCCTCAAACTCAGGATCCTCCTGCCCCTCCCCCACGGTCAGGAGTTAGCCAGCGCTCCTGGCGTTGCTGAGAGCCTTAGTTGTACCTTCGAAAGTTTTGGCAGAAACTGGGACCCATTTTGATGACCCCAGTAGCAGGTTTGCTAACCTGACATCTCTTCTGTTTCTTTTCTTTTCTTTTTTTAAAAGATTTCTTTATTTATTCTATATATGTGAGTACACTGTAGCTATCTTCAGACACACCAGAAGAGGGCATCAGATCCCATTATAGATGGTTGTGAGCCACCATGTGGTTGCTGGGAATTGAACTCAGGACCTTCAGAAGAGCAGTCAGTGCTCTTAACCGCTGAGCCATCTCCCCAGCCCCTCTTCTGTTTCTTGTAATTTACTCTTGGGGGACTTCAAATCTGGGTCTTTAATTATCTTCTTTCTAGGACAAGCTGGAAATTCAGAGGACTCTAGCCTTACGGTTCACCTAAGTTAACACAAACTTGAATTAGGCATATACAGGCTGGCTAATGAAAGAAAATCCAACACTTGAACACGTCTGTTCACAGGCCTGGATCTCCTGTCTGACAGACTGGATCCTCACGGTCCCTCAGGAAGGCTCCCTTCCTCTACCAGAAGTCTCAGCCCAGGGTAAAATTCTGCCTCCTCTGTGGTCACTACCATATCATATCCCGCGAGTTGTTTGTCCTGTTTCTTTCTCATTACAATGTCAGCTTCAGAAAAAGCTGCTTCCAATGCCTGAATTAGGACCTGACACAGGTTTTGTTATTCACAGTAAGATTGATGATAACAGTGCACAGCCTTCTAGGGCCCGTCTCACAACAGCACACATGGGACATTGCTATTTATAGCTCTTACCCAGAGCACCAGCCAGGGCCCTCTCGGCTCTACAGTAGAAGCGTTTGGCTTTGTCCAGACCTCCTCTTTTAAATTTTTAAAGACGTGTTTTTTTTTTTTATTATTTTATGTATACTAATGTTTTGCCTACATGTGTGTCTGTGTACCACATGTGTGCCTGGTGCTCGAGGAGGTGTTGAGCCTCCATGTGGATGCTGGGAATGGAACTTGTAATAACAAGTGCTCTTAACTACTGAGCCAACTTTCCAGCCTCTTCTTTTTTAAAGAGAAGATAACACACACAAACAAATAAATGTCATCTCTTTAAGGGGCTCAGTGGTTAAGAGCACTTGTTGAAATTATCTTTGGACAGTCTGTGCGACTAATCTGTTGCCTTCCAGATTCGGGGCAGGGTGGATAACCAGGGCAGAGGACAACTTGTGGGACTGGGGTCTTGCTTTCCACCCTGTGGATCGAAGGGGTTGAATACAGTCAGGTGTTGTAGCACCTTTATCTGCTCAGCCATCTTCCCAGAGACCTCTTAATGCTCTCTACAAACTCCCTTTCCTAGCAGCCAAGGATAGCCCTGGGTCTGCTAATTCATACCACCGAGGCCATGTGTCTGTATAGATTGCTTTTGTTGTTTGTTGTTGTTTTGAGACAGGTTTTCTCTGTGTGGTCTTGGTTATCTTGGAACTTGCTCTGTAGATCAGGCTGGCCTTGAACTCAGAGATCCACTCACCTCTGCCTCCGAAGTGCTGGGATTAAATGCAGGTGCCACCACTGCCTGACTAGGGTTGCAGAAATTTAACCCGGGCAAGGTCTGTGAACATAGCGCCCTCACCTTGTTGACATTGATAGTCTTCGCAGGACTTTGGGGTCTTCACAACACCATGGTTTGGTGTTCGAAGCCTATCATTTAATTAGAACTCAGAAAACATGAGCTGTGTGTGATGTGGCTAAAAAGAGTCACCCCAACAAGACTCTGCCCATGAAGGGTGAAAGACAGGAGTTCTAAGAATCTCAAACACTAGAAGCAAGAAGCTGGGCCTTTGAACGGTGCCCCATGGCGGGGGGTGGGGGGTGGGGCGCTGACTTTGAGGGTTATCAGTTCATTCCAATACTAACGGCCTGATTCTAACATCAGATCGCAGGATCAGCTGTGGGAATGTGATCTCTGCAGAGGCCCCCAGGTCAGCTGGCACCTGGTTATCAGTCTCTCACCCTGCCCTGGATTCTGGAAGGTGACAGATTAGTAGCACAGACTGTCCAAAGATAATTTCAATAAACTGAACACTTGTCTCAGGGTCGGTCGTGCCGCCGCCCAGCCTATGATGGAGGGGTCCTCTGAGAGAAGTGTGGAAAAGGAACCTCTGTCCTGTTATGGAAAAGGGGGTTCTACTTTAGTAATCCTCTGGCTTCAGAGAGCGCCTCTACGAAGCAGCCATGTTCAAAAGAGAAAACACAGGGTCAAAAGAAGCCTCCGGGTGGATGCAGCCCCCCCCCCCCCGCCCTTCCCAGAAGCGTCCTGCAGACTTACCAAAAAGCAGTGGTTTGAGGCTGAGGGTTCGGATGAAGTGATCCTTGCCCGCGACCACCTGGACTTTCCGCTCATATCCCACCTAAAGGAAAAGTACAGAGCAAACAGCTGGTGTGCCAGGCCGCACTGCTCAAGAAAAGTCCGGTGTCGGGGCGCGACAGTAGCAAAGTAAGTAGGCGCGCGCGTGACCCGCACACGGTGATGCGTGGGGCACCGTGGTGGCCCAGAGCTGAGCCACGGTTCCTTCTGGCTCGGCTTGGCAGTGCTTGAAGCTCCGCTCACCGCGGGGGCGGAAGGCGGGGGATGTTCTTACCTTGATGCCCTCCAGCCGAGTGAGGGGACCCAAGGTTGGCACTGGCTGGGGGCTCTGCTCGTGCCGCTGGGGTCCGGGGTCTGTGCTCTCGTCTCCGTTGCTGTAGTGTACGAAGAGCAGCAGGGCCAGCACGTTGCCCAAGTACAGGTGCACGAACACCATCAGCACCAAGAAGTAGGCACGGGAACAGATGCCCCGTGGCTTGCACAGTGGCCGCACCGGTGCTTCATCACCATCGCCTGCTCCGGTCGCTGCTCCGGAAGGGCGATGCTCCGGTGGTAGCGACCACTGAAGATTTGAGGCCTCCTCGACTGTCTCAGTCTCAGGCCGCTGCACGGTCGCCACCGCGGCCGCCATGGCGCCCAGGTCGCGCGCGCGCCCAGGGGAGGGGCCGCGGGGGTGCTTGCGCTGCGCAGTCGCTGGGACCAGGACGGCAGAGTCGGCGCGCACCGCGGTCACTAGGAGACGGTGCTTCGGGATGCTGCGCCTACACGGAGCCGCACCCATCGGTCCACACTGAGATCCAGGGACCTCGCCCGCACACGGCTAGTCGTTCATGGAGCTGTTGTATACACTCCAGCGCAGAAGGCCATCCGCAAATGTGGAGGCACTTCAGGGGAGCAGCGTTAGGACAGACACCATCGTCACTAGTAGTTTCTTGGTTCCCGGGAGAAGACACCGCCCCCTTCCCTCCTCCCAGAAAAGTGTAGTGGGCATTTTCTCACTCCTGGGAGAGGGGAGTCAGAGAGTGACAGAGACGGGACATATGACATAGTGGGTTGCTGAGGCCAAGGACTGCACACCCGATGATGAGATTATAGAGCAGCTTCCACAAGTTTGGATTATTCAAACATTTTATGTATATGGAATGGCTGTATACGTATATGTGCACTCCATGCGTGCCTGTATTTGAGGACAGAAGGGGCATTGAAGCTGGAGTTACAGACGTTTGTAAGTCACCATGTTGGTGCTGGCACTCGAACCTGTGTGTTCTCCAAGAACACTAAGAACTTTTA
The DNA here is from genome assembly GCA_036184795.1 of Tokudaia tokunoshimensis. NCBI lineage: Eukaryota > Metazoa > Chordata > Mammalia > Rodentia > Muridae > Tokudaia > Tokudaia tokunoshimensis. Next base: position 109,767,552 of record BTHU01000008.1, read on the forward strand.
GAGTTCTTAGCCCAAGAGCCTCTCTCCAGCTTCCGGTTTTTTTTTTAATTAAAAAAATTAATAACATCAAAACAACAAACAAAAAACTAAACCAGACCAAAAAAGCCCAGACAGGGTCTCATATAGTTCAGGCTGGCTCTTCAAACTCGAAAGCAGCAGAGGGTACATTTATTCTCCTGCTTCCACCTCTCAAATGCTGGAGTTACTAGGCATGCATCAGCAGATTCTCTTGCAGCTTCCCCCCACGACCTTGTAGATATTCTTGAAGGCCCTTCTGCCGTCAGAAAGGACCACCGAGGGACTCCTGCCAGTCAAACTTTGGTAAGAGGCTGCCCAGTGTGCCCATCCTGGGCTCCACCTAGAATCCTTCAAAATGAAGCAGGTGTTTGTGATTCTTGCCTTAAAGCTCCTGGATGGGAAGAAGGAGGAAGGTTTTTCTCTAATCAAGACACCCTGGCCTCTGAAGAAAATAAAACTCAGATTGTATAAAGCAGCCAGAGCGTTTTTGAACTCTGCTCTCAGGCTGGGCTATCCTCAGGAGATGTGCAGCTGACTCCTCCCCCACCTCCCAGCTCACTTCCTTCCAACATTCTACAATGGCAGGCTTCTTCAGGGTCACTAAATGCCAGAAGTGTATTAATCAAGTCCACCTCGAGGGGTACTTTGTTAATCTTCCTTACCCACAAGATGAAAGATGCCAGAGTTTTCTGGGTCAGAAGGGAACAGGTAGCAATGTTGATTGAGTCCCTCCCCCGCCCCCCCCCCCAAAAAAAAAGAAAGCACTCAGCACCAATGGTCCTTCATAAGAAGTGAGAACAGAGATCTCGGTGGCTGGACCTGGTTGTCCCTACATAGAAGCAAAAGCAGTAAGGACATGGCCTCTTGCTCCAGAATTTCCTTTTAGTGTGTGTGTGTTCATGGCATCTGAAGGCTGATACTGATGACTTCTTCCATCACATTCCACCATATTCACTGAACAGGCTTTCTCACATGACCCCATAGCCCAACTGAGCTGGTCTGATTAGTTGACTTGCCTTGCGGATCCGAGATCCACCTCTCCAGTACTAGGATTCCTGGCTGACTGCAATGCCCACAGCCTTTATTTACGTGCTGGGGATCTGAACTCTGGACCTCAACCTTTACCAGCTGAACTATCTCCCCAGCTGCCTAAAGTGAATTCACAAAGGAATGTTATAGAACGGCTATAATGTTTTAGTCTTGAATCTGAGCATGGTGATACATACCTGTAGTAATCTCAGCACTTAGGAGGTGAAGGCAGGTTCTGTCTCAAAAACAAAGTTAATGATTTAAACAGCCGAATCTCTACTGCCCACTTCGGAATCTTCCCATTTCTTAGTTGGGTGTAGTAGAACACGCCTGTAACCCCAGTACATTGCGGCAGAGCCAAGAGGTTCTCTCCAGGGTTTCCCCCTCTGTAGTTTTTTGTATTTACTCAGATCAGGAGCCAGTTTCTTGTGTAATAGGGATGACCAACAATTTCTAAAAACTATACTTTTCAACTGCTGATAAATACCAACTAAAAGAATTATCATTTTAATGTGGCTTTTCTTTCCTGTCTTTTTTGAGACATGGTCTCACTATGAAACAGCCTAGGCTAGCCTTGAATTCCTAGTCTCAGACTCCCAGGCTCTGGGATTATAGGTGTGTATGTGCTACCACACCTGGCATTTTACCAAAGATACTGTGACTTTTGGATATTAGTGTGTAGTATATCCAGCTAGCCTTATAAAAAAAATCTTAGAAAAATCTGTGTAGCATATCCATGCCAATGCAGGCCAGGAAAGGGTGCTGGATCTCCTGTAACTGGATTTTCAGACAATTGTGAGCCATCATGTGCCTGTTGGAATTGAACCCTTGTCTTATGCAAGAACAGCAAGTGATCTAAACGGCTGAGCCATCTCTCCAGACCCTAAAAAGACTTTTTTTTTTTAACATTTAAGTGTGTGTATATGTTTGTGCTATGGAAGAGTATGGAGGTTGGGGGACAACCTGCAGGAGTTAGTTTTCTCCTTCTGCCACAGGATCCGGAGGCTCTTTCTCAGCGGTCAAATGCCTTTACACACTGAACCATCTTGCCAGGGACATCATGTGTTGATTTTCAAGGATGGTCCTATCTTAACTGGTTCTTGCTGTCCAGTAGACATATTCACTAGTGGGGCTGGAGAGATGGCTCAGCAGTTAAGAGCACATGTTTCTCTTGCAGAGGGCCTGGGGGGTTGGTTCCCAACACCCATATACCTTTTAGGTAGCAGCTATGAGTATAATAAACACAGTACACATGCATACAAAACACCCAAACACATAAAACAAAAAAAATCCCTAGTGATCATTTCTGTCTATCATGAACTAAAGGTATCTCTAGGGTGTGGTGTCCCCTCAAGTCTCACTGTGTACCCAGTGGTGAGCCTAAGAGCAGCACACCCAGACCAGCAGTGTGCAGTTGTGCGTCCTGCCCCCCCCCCACTAGTTTACCTCTTGTGATGGTTAGTATATGCTTGGCCCAGGGAGTGACACTATTAGGAAGTATAGCCATGTTGTTGGAGTAAGTGTGTGGGCATGAGCTTTAATACCTTTGTTCTAGCTACCTAGAGTATTTTCCTAGCAGCCTCCAGATGAAGATGTAGAACTCTCAGCTCCTCCTGCACCGTGCCTGCCTGGAGGCTGCCATGCTCCCACCTTGACAATGGATTGAACCTCTGAGCCTGTAAGCCAGTCCCAACTGTTGTCCTTCTAAGAGCGCTTGTCTGCTCACAGCAGTGAGACCCTAAGACAGCTCTCATTAGTGCTGCTCGCACGCCTGACACTTCCAAACCCGCTTCCAGTTTTTGTCCTGAGTTGTAAGTCTCAAGAGCCACAGTGCTGTGTCTCACGGCTCTGCAGAGGTCGTTAATGGCGGGCTCAGGGCATTCCCACTTCAATCCCAAGATGCTTGCAGGGAATGGTTCAATCTTTTGCCAAGGAAAGAACTAACACTTCCAAGCAGGGAGCATCTAGAGCTGCCTTCTCCCCATGAGAAGAAACTTCAAGAAAAGCAGTGCTAAGTCTGGCAGACCCCCAGAGCCCCGAGGGGCGGGAAGGACAAGTCGCCTGTACACTTTGAAAAAAGTACTCCACAAGTGTATAATCAGAAAATGAGTTTATTTTGAATAAACCACTCAACTTTTCGAGATGACATTACCTCAACTTTTCTTTGAAGAAAGACAAGGATCTGGTCAGTTCATGAAAACACCTTTCTCTACCCTCTGCAGGGCAAAAATATCAAGCTAAACCAAACCAAACCAAACCAAACCAAATCCTACCTCTGCCTGACCTTTCAGATGTTCTGATAATGTTAACAAAAGACAACCACTGAGGGCACAAAACAAAGGTCTCCACAGGTGAGGTGCCACCAGCCACTGCAGTGCCAGTGGTCAGGGCACCGCTGAGGATGGCGGATGGCAGCTGTGCGGTTCAGGAAGTACCCAAGGGGGAGTTAGGCTGCAGAGCTGCAACTCTGGTCTTGTGTCATGGCAGTGCTACTCACAGGACCCGACGGAAAGGTCTGTGCACTAACACAGCGTCACACGCCACCAGGGGCCCTGCAGCACGTACACTCCTGTGTCACAATCGGCTCCCATTGGTCTTCTGGGTTCACTCACCATACCCGAAACTACTATCCCCAATCCACCTCACAATCTCACTTGTCAGGGACAACATGAAGAGACAAAACCTGAGGAGGTGAAAGAGGATGTGCAGCTGGTCATGTACCCCGGGAGTCACAGCTGTCACCTGTCTTCAAGAATAACTCAATTTTACAGCTTTACATGGTACCTAGGAAATTGCTGACTGGAGGTGAAAATGTATGACTATCAAAGAATCTGCGTCATAATATTCACAGATTTCTCTATAGGCTCTCCTAGGAGTTCGAGGAGGCCCTGTCAAGTATAGACAGCTCTGCCAGTCTCAGAGGGGAGGCACTGAACAAAGCCATGGAAACCCCAGAGATCACAGATCTAACTTTTCAAAGGCCCACAGGACCAGGTTCAAGATAGGAAGGACACCAGGCAAGCTGCCTGTTCCCTTGCACGGGACTGTGCAAGGACTGGTCCTTTCTTCGGCCAGCCCCTTCTAGTACAGGAACTGAGACCACAAACCAGGGATTCTCCTGGCCTTAGACTCCCAGACCATAGAGATGGGGACTTCTGGCAGCTGCAACTAGGCAAAGGGAAACACACCCCACCCTGGAGCAGCTTCTGGCCACACTCTAGGTGAACATAAAAATAACTTGTGCAAACCTAGCTCTTGGGCCACAAGGCCCATGCCCTTGGTCTAAGAGCCGTGCTGAACTCTGACCTTGTGAACTCTGTTCATAAGAACACAACAAGACAGTGACCCGAGTCAGAGTACACCACTTGAATACTGGATCAAAAGGAACGACCAAGGAAAAGGAAACTCATCTGGGGGAAGGACTCCTTTCAAAGGTGGATCTCTCATCTTTACGAAACAGAAGGAAGGAAGCACCATGCTGAAGCAGTGCCCCGGCCCAGAGTGCGTTAGCTCACCTCTGCTGTGGGTGCTGGTCTGGGTGGCCCGACTCAGGGAAACCTCACAGTCAAGAATAGAAGCAAGGCCGCCTGCCGCGAGAGCCGGCTCCCTCTGTGCCCTGGCTGAGCAGCTCCATCCTACCGTGCAGGCGGCTCAGCTCCCTACTCTGCCACCCTGCTCTCCCCAGGACTCCAGCCCCTGTCAAACAGGATGCTGGGACTCCAGCCACCCCAGGCCCCCGGCAGTGCAGACACACTGAGGCTCAGTGGGCGGGCAGTATCAAGTTACATTCTAAGTCAAATAGCTAAAGGGTGAAGCACTCCAACGCCAATTTATTTTAATCGGGCTCTGTGTTATCTATGGTTTGCCTCTTTTCTTTATAATCGTACAACCTTTGAAAATTACATAAGTTGTAATGATCTAATACTATTAATAGCCATTCAGAAAAAAAAAAGTTCCCTCCCACCCAACAACCATCCAGGGGAAATTTAAAGTCCTCACTAGAGGCCAACTCAACACGGCCTCTACCCTGGTAGAAAACAAAAATCAAAAAGATAAGGAGAAAACGAATTGACTAAGAGGTGTGTTGCCAGTGTCTTTCAGGAGTGGGGCCTGGCTGCTGCAGGGCCTGCAGCATGCAGTCCGGCAGCCGGGTGGCCTCACAGCTACATCTTCCTCACCCCGGCACATCCACAGCCCAGTTTAGGTGTCGTGAAAATCCTTTAGCAGGGTTCTTCTCCGCTGCTCTGCTATGTGCATCTGGTTTTCCAAGTCCTGTACAGACGACACAACAGGTTTATAAGTTCCAATGCCAGGAGCAGAGGGTAAGCAGGCGGCAGGCAGTATATCAGACGCTCCTAGGAGTCTAAATCCCTGCCCTCCCCACCCTCCACTGTCCCACCCCAATATAGTCATTGTTACCTGAAGGAAGGCGGCAGGCACTTACCCCTCTGTCATAGCTGTCTGCACGCTCAACTTTCCATGAAAGGTTTTCGATCTCAGCCTCCAGCTGAGCCTGCTGGTATTCAAACTGTATGGGCAGAGCAGGAGGGTCAAAAGGAGAGAGGGCTGTAGCCGGGCAGGGCCTGCAGATGGAGGGTACATGCAGCACCTCAGGCTCCAATTAGCAACTGACAAGCCTGACACTGTCCTCAGCATGCCTGCTACTCTTTATGCCCAGAGCTGGAAAACAACATCCAAAGAGCTTCCAGGAGAGAGAAGCAAATGACAAAGCAACATTTGCTGGCCACCATCAAAGGGAGTGAGAAGCTTAAACCACAGGGAAAGATGGTCCCAAAACACTGAGACACAGACACTGCAAAAGGTTAAGTTACAATGAGTATTGTCAAGACACTGTACTTACTCCACACTTGACCTTCCCCCAGGCATCTGGCCAACAAAGACCCCCCCTTTTAAAAAGGATTTATTTATTTATTATATATGAGTACACTAGCTGTCTTCAGAGACCAAAAAAGGGTGTCAGATCTCTTTATGGATGGTTGTGAGCCACCATGTGGTTGCTGGGATTTGAACTCAGGACCTGTGGAAGAGCAGTCAGTGCTCTTACCCACTGAGCCATCTCTCCAGCCCCCAACAAAGCCTTAAAATAGGGTATATAGATGTATCTCAGTTGGTGAAATGCCTACCTAGGATGTATGATGCCTTGGGCTCAGTTTCCAGCACTATATAAACTGGGTATGGTAGCACACTATGGCATGGTAATCCCAACACTAAGAAGTATCAGAAGTTCAAGGTCCTCTCCTTGGTTATTAGCAAGTTTGAGGCCAGTCTGGGCTACCTCCAAAAATAACTATAACCAACCAAACAAAAAACCCAAACCAAACAGAAACCACCACCCCTTGAAAAACCAAACAATTTGGACTATGTGGAGGTGTGTGCCTGTAATCCCAGCACTAGGGAGAGACAGAAAGATTTTAAATTCAAGGATGTCTGGGCTAATTTTTTTTAGACTCAAAAGAAAGAAATCAAATTGTTTGACTTAGTAACCATACACCTGAGGAATAAAATGTTACACAAAAAGACTTTCCTCAGACTTATTTGTGACAGTGAAAATGGAAACAATTGTCATCTTAAAAGACATTTGGAGCTTTTATGTAAAGAAGAACTCAGCCTGAGATGGAATCTGGGCGCTCAAGTATGCATCTTTGTGCCTTGGTTTTTGAGATAAGGATTTGCTATAGTCTAGGCTGGACAGAAAACTCAGTCTTTCTGAATCACTGGGTTATGAAATTTGTGCAACCACGCCTCTGTGTTTTTCTGGTGCCGAGATGGAATCCGGGAGCTCATGTGTGCTAGGCAGGTACTCTACCACAAAGCTCGACTTCCATAACATTAACTTCAAAGGCTAGAAAATGCATGACATAAATGCTATGTTTTCCAACATTTAAGGAAAATATAAAAATTACTTTTAGTATCATCAGAAACAACCATATCTAAGAAGAACTAAAGGAAAAGCAGATAACTATACTGTAAGGAAGTCTATGGCTATCCAAGTGATCACAGACTGCTTGAGTCCATTGAGTTTTAAATATCATTGCTTAAGGGATCAGGTGCATCTGAGGTTTATTTTAGAGATGCCCAGAGCCAGAAATGGATTTTTGCAGTAAGACAGTTTTCATTGTGTTCACTGTACAGTGCCTGTAAAGATGGGCCCCCTCACAGCTGCAAGGACCAGCAGACAGGCAGTTTGGCTTACCAGCTTCTTCCTGGGACCAGACTCCATGTAGTATGCATATGGGTAGGTATATTGCAGGGTATATCGACACTGTAATAGGAAAGGAAAAAAAGTTTTATCTTTGATTCTACTTGACCCACACATTAGGTGGCTCTTACAATTCACATCCAACCATGCAAACGGTGACCTTAAAGCAACAAGGCCAAACTACAGAGATGACAGACTACAGGAAGACAGGGAAACCGGAAACAAGAATGGTCACAGAACCACCACCCTTCATATTGGTTTATCACCACCAGTTGCCTCAGGACTTTTCCCCTTTTCATTAAAATCTACATGTCTCAATACTTATAAATTATATACTAGCTTTTCAGTTAACCATAAGTGGAATAAAGAAGAAAAAGGCTTTAGTTTTCTCTTGGTAGAGAGACAGTAAAAGTGCTCAGAAATTCCTTGGACGTGTAGCAAAGGGCCAAGACTTCTGGTATATTCACACAGGGAAATGTGGCACCATAGACATGCATGCAAAGCTACACAGGGCACCAAATTCCCCCTCCTTTCAGAGATGACCTCCCATCCTAACGTTTGCAGCCAATAGGGACCAGTGATGGAAGAGTGAGATGGTAGATACCTTGGCCAACAGCTTGGCAGCATTCTGTAGGTACTGCCAGTCAATCCACGTCCCCAGATTGTTCATGACTCTCTCTTGAATTTTCTCGTGAATCCGCTGGTATGTTTGTGCCTCCAGTTGCAAGCTTTTGTTGTGATTTTCCCACTACAAAGCAGAGGAAGAAGGAAAAAATGTAGAGTCCCAGGAAGGTCCCGAGGTCAATACAGAAGTTTTAGACAAACACTGGCTGCAAGGCCATGCCTACAGATTGCTCAGTCTTCTTACGGAACAGACAGACCATAACCCATCATCAACTAAGGGAATACTCGCCATCCTACACAACAGAAAAACCACATTCGTAGGAGGCAATGCCCAAGCCCGTGCAGGAGCTCCAGTCACTGACTCCCACATATGCACGCAGCGTTCCAGTGCTCTCAGGTCAGCAGGCCAAGCAGAGAAAGCTGACTCTGAGACAAGACACCCACCCTCTCAAAGTAGAACAAGTACTTCTTGAGGGCCTCCCTGGCCTGTGCTTGCTGACTCTGGTTGACGATGTCAGGGTTCTCCTTGTACCGACTGCATTCATAGTACTCACTGCCATGCGTCTTCCAGTCTCCTAGACACATCCAGCAGAAGTCTGCACAGAAAGGAGGGTGAAGTCATTTATCTTCACAAGGCAACCACACACACTCAGGCAGGAGAGTAGGATGAAGGGGAACCCAAACACAAACTCCCCAAGCTGCCTCTCTGCAGAGGGATGGACAGCTCTCATTCTTGTCACAGCTCACTGTCCCCTTGCTTGTTAGGAGAGCCAATGGCTATGAATTCTAACAGCACACACGCTGTATGCCTTACTGTGCTGTACAAGGTCACCGTCCGGCTCTGTCAATACAAAGCTTTTGGGCAAAAATGTGCCCAAAAGAGTCTCACCTGGTCATCTAGAACGTAGGCTGCCTATATAAACTGCTGTCCTCATTACTTCCCAGGCTTACATTTCTTGCTTGCCCTAAGATCTTTATACACAAAACTGAAAATCAAACTTCTTCCTTTTTTGGTGTGTGTGCACCTATGCTCACATACATACACTTTGAGGACAGAGGTCAATTCTTAATGAATGTTGTTCCTCGGGTGCTTAATCGCCCCCCCCCCCGAGATAAGCTCTGGGCTAGGCTGGCCAGCAGGAAGTCCCAGGAATCCACCTGTTTCTGCCTCTCCAATACTGAACATTGAGATTACAAATATGTGCCACTATATATACCTGTCTTTATAACCCGGGTAAAAAATGGGTCATGTCACAATTGTGAAATTGAGAAATTGTGTGGGAGACTATCTGAACATAGCTTCAATTTGAAGAAATTTGATCTGGCAGGAAGAAAAAGGAAACTACCAATTTGTAGCTCTGTCAACTGGTCCCACTGGATGAAAGATTTTTTTTTTTTTTTTTAAGCACTGTGGCCAAGCCACATACAGCCTTTTTTAAAAGATGACTTAAAGGTATCTCAGATAATCCCCTTGATACCTATCTGTTTTGGGAAAAAAAAAACAAACAAAAAATGAACACTTAAACCTTGTACTAAGTGTGTTGGCACATGTCTGTAATCCACCGACTTGGGAGACAGACAGGAGGACTGCTGCAGCACGACCCACGCAGGCCTGCACAGCAGACCCCACCCATAAAGAAAGATAAGGAAAAAGTCCTGTTGTATGGCTGACGATCATGAGGTCCCACCACACCTGACTTTTAACTACAGATCACCAGGACAGTCGTGGGAGTATGAAAGAATACTCCCACCCTCAGATCAAAGGATCAAAAGTCGAGGGCTGGAGAGATGGCTCAGCGGTTAAGAGCACCAACTGCTGCTCTTCTGGAGGTCCTGAGTTCAATTCCCAGCAACCACATGGTGGCTCACAACCATCCGTAATGAGATCTGACGCCCCCTTCTGGGGTGTCTGAAGACAGCTATAGTGTACTTACATATAATAAATAAATAAATCTTTAAAAAAAAAAAGGATCAAAAGTCGCTCTTAAGTTAGGCACAGTGATCTTAAGTGATCTGCTGCTTGTTAAAAAGAACTCATTAGCCGGGTGGTGGTGGCGCACGCCTTTAATCCCAGCACTTGGGAGGCAGAGGCAGGCGGATTTCTGAGTTTGAGGCCAGCCTGGTCTACAGAGTGACAGAAACCCTGTCTCGAAAAACCAAAAAAAAAAAAAAAAAAAAAAAACCAAAACAAAACAAAACAAAAAACCAAACCACTAAAAAGTAATGGAGATGAAAGCACAAGAAACAGACCATGCCCCTGGAACGGAGACCAGGCCTGGACTCACCGTGCTTACACTTGGAGCATTGCTGTCAGAAAGAAACAGAAGAGAACACATTTAGGAAGAATACTTTGACCAAGGACTCCCATGTTTGCATGCAAACTCTACATCTTCTGCTCACCATGTGATTGCAGCCTCCATTCTTCTCGATGCAGATGTTGCACTTGGGACACTGAGGAGATAGAAGGTGCCATTAGGCTTACACATCATCAGCTCAATTCTAAGAAACATTACACACAACTCCAAGCACCCATGCCCAGTAGCTCATTGCAAGCACTTCTGGGGAGGAGTGTCTCACTTAAATGTGGCAGGTCGCTGAGGCTGGAACGGTAATACAAGGAAATGGGGTCAGCGTGCTGGGATCTGAAATAATTCCACTGTCAGCTGAGGTCCACTAAATCCTCCACCATCTGTCCTTGCTATGACACCACTCAGATTAAGCCCAGGCTGAGGCAGCAGACAGTGGGCCTGCTGGGAGAAACTGAGTCCTCCTCAGCTTGCTAGGTGGACTGGCTGGTTTTGTGTGTCAACTTGAAACAGGTTGGAGTTATCACAGAGAAAGGAGCTTCAGTTGAGGAAATGCCTCCATGAGATCGAGCTGTGGGGCATTTTCTCAATTAGTGGTCAAGGAGGCAGGGTCCCTTGTGGGTGGTGCCATCTCTGGGCTGGTAGTCTTGGGTTCTATAAGAAAGTAAGCTGAGCAAGCCAGGACAAGCAAGCCAGTAAGAAACATCCCTCCATGGCCTCTGCATCAGCTCCTGCTTCCTGACCTACTTGAGTTCCAGTCCTGACTTCCTCTGGTGATGAACAACAGTGGGGAAGTGTAACCTGAATAAACCCTTTCCTCCCCAACTTGCTTCTTAGTCATGATGTTTGAGTAGGAATAAAAACCCTGACTAAGACACTTAGACTCTGGCCTCCAGAAGAGGGTGTGGAAACTACCTCAACACTCTTCTCACATGAAAAAGAACAGCAAGCCTAGAGAGAAGCAGAGCCTCCCCTCAGGGTGAAGCAGTCTGTGTGCGATCCTGACTGAGTCAGTGAGTGGCTACACGAGAACAATAGGGCCTTCCCCCAGGGTTAGTGTTAAAGAACACTGAGGCTGACTGGGCTTGTATAATATAGTCTTGCTATTTATGAGCTATGCCAATTAACCACTCTACTCCCAGGGTTATCAAAGCTTAGTAAATATCAACAAAAATTGTTTTTTTTTCTAGTTAGTTCTCCTTCAGATCAAACTTTTCTAAGTACTTTGGAATTCTATTAAGATAAATGCATCTGGAGCAGAAGATCTGGCTCAGCAGTGAACCGTACTTGTTGCTTTTGCAGGGGACCAGAGTTCAATTCCTAGCACCACACGATGGCTCAAAATCATCCATTAATTCTAGTTTCAAAATATCCAAAAGGCACATAAGTGGTGCACATACATACATTCAGGTAGAACATTTATATATATCAAGTAAAAAATTTATATTATTATTATTGTCATGTTTTTGAGACAGGATTTCTCTATGTAGTTCTGGCTCTCTATGGAGACAGACTAGGCTGGTCTCAAACTTACAGAAACCCACTTGTCTCTGCCTTTGGAGTGAGAACCCATGACCAGCTCTAAAAATTAAGAAAAAAAATGTATCCAAGGATAAAAATTGATAAAACTATACTAAGCATGGCAGAGTGTCCAAAGTCTCTTGTCAGAGACCTAGGCTATATGCTCTTCTCTCAGATGGCTAATCTACAGGGAGAGCCCTGGGCTGCATTACTTAGGAAAGATCCAGTCCAGGTAACATATAGTCCTTACGTCTTTAGTGTGAGCACTAATGTAGTTAGCCGTTTCCGAGTCGTCTGCACACTTGGTGAGCCATTTCCGGATTGTGGCGCAGTCTGTGGGGGCGTGATACATCTGCCGACACTTGAAACTTAAAATTGGAAAAGAAACACATTCAAATAGTCATTGGGTCAGGGTTTCCTGTTTTAAATTTTCCTCTTGTTCGAATTAACAAATTCTGAATCAGAGATTAGGCAAAAATCACTTCTTGAGGTCTTTGGGACTTTACTCATCTAGGATTATAATGAAACACATTATGAATGCTTTCTGATCTTGAGCCAGAGATGCTCTCAACAGGCTCAGAGAAGTTAGCTTCTCCTTAAACCCCTTGGATGGTATTAACCCTTTCTGAAAGGAGTCAAACAAGGTTCAGTTTCCTTTTATTCCCTCCCACTCCCCTTCTGAGTTGCTGGGGATTAAACTCAAGGTCTTGAATTTTAATATGAAGCTACAATCTCTGCTCTAAGGTCATTCATTGCCCTGTCCCCCTTTCATCTTGTGACCTTTCTGCTTATACTGCTTTACAGGCACGAGCCAACATGCCCTATGAGGTGAGGGGCTTAAATCCTGGGCTTTATGTGTTCTACAAACACTCTACCAACAGAGCTACAACTTTATCCATGAGCTCAGCTCCTTGAAAGACAAGTGAGGTAGGAGGACCTTCACTCAGGTTTAAGGTAGGACTAAGACTTTGGGGAACTTCTCTACACCTTCTGGCTAGATGTGCACAGAAGGATGCACAAATACTAGCACTTGTAAAATCTGAGGGGACTATTATATGTGAAAAGAATTGAAGCTTAAACTGATAGGGGGCAGTGCACACCTTTAATTACAGCACTTGGGAAACAGAGGCAGGTGGATCTCTGAGTTCTAGACTAGTCAAGTTTACAAAGTGAGTTCCAGGACAGTGCTACACAGAGAAACCCTGTCTCAACTACCCACACTCCTCCCCCCAAAAGCTTAAAAACAAAACAAAACAAAGCAAAGCTAGGACTCTAGTTTTCAATTTGCTTTTGTACAAGTCAACAACAAAGGTCCCCAAGGCAACAACTATTCAGTTCTCAACTTTTGGTGGGACAGAGTCCATTCACTGTCCTGAACGGCAGAAGATACACACACCCATTTACTGTGAAGTTTCTATGACGCTAGACCATCAACCTTCCAGGGAGCTGCAATTAGGACAAACCTGGATCTAAATTAGGGCTCTGCTATTTACTGTAGTTAGTAACCATGTACCTTGACTTCCTGACATAGAACACTAAGATGCTGACAGCAAATCTCACAGCTGTGATGAAGCAGGGGAATGGCTGGATAGAGGCTTGCATTTGGAACTTACTGAATGAGGAGAATCTCAGATGTAGAATTCACTCATGAATCAATTTAAACAAGTCTTGTGCCAGCGGGGTGGCATAAGAAGCCAATCCTAGCACCACTACCAGCTAATGGAGGGCAGATCTTTGTGTGAGGACAGTCTGGTCCACAGCCAAAGTCACTCAGTAGGACCTTGTCTCAAAACTAGACAAAATAAGACAATGTCCTGGGTTCAACTCTTAGCACCATATAAACTGGCCATGATGATGCAACTCTGGAATCACAGCACTGTGGAGATAGAGAGGGAAGACCATCAGATGTTCAAGGTCATCCTTGGCTATGCTTTGAATCTGAGGCCAGTCTGAGCTAAATGAGATCTTGCCAAAAAATATGAAAAAATAATAAATTTAAAATTTAAAAGTTAGCTTAAAAAAAGTTCAAAACAGAGAAAGATGAAAAGTGTTGAAGTCACTGCGGTCAATAAGGTAGACAGTGTCTAGGTCCTGAGTACAACATAAACCTAACATTTGCCCGGAATCTGCCACTTCCTTGCCTTCAGAGTCTGTTCATTTACCAAAAATACCTTGAGGAACATAAAATGCTGGGCACAAACCTGGCCACCTAGAGCTGTACTCTTCTACACCAATGTTCCACCTCTCCCAGCCCTGTCCTCACACACAGCCACACACTTTTTGGAGGAAGATGGGCCATGAGCCCAGTACTGCTCAGTGTTCACTCTTTCTTACCAGAAGACCTCGTTGCACCGATTGCACTGCACTCGGCGGGCTCTAGGCTCCTGTACCCGAATAACCATGGGGCAGTCTGCACCAGGGCACAGCTGGAGCTGGTAATGGCTCTGCAAACACACCGAGGGGAAACGATGAAGAGATCTTCTAATTGCTGTGTCTCAGACTGCTCAAGTGCCTCTGCACTTCCAGCTGATGACTCATATCAAAGGACTAAACAAATTTAGGATAGTTGTTGTGAAGAATAGATATTAACTAATTACTACAGAGAATCTTTCTTTAGCTTAAAACAAGAAGCCACAAACTCAAAGTTATTTTATAAGACGTTATAGAAGTGTGTACCTGTAGGCTGTGAAAAGACATGTCTGCCTATAGCTCCAGATACTTAGCTACTTGGAAAACTAAGGCAGGAGGACTGCTTGAGCCCAGGGAGTTTAATCAAGGGGATCTGGGTCAACCCAGGGAGAACATGTCTCAGGAAAAAAAGGTTTTGATGTGGATTGAATGAGAACACAGCTCAGTTACCTGTGCATCTGACAGCTGGGGGACTCAGAGTCCCTCAATAATCTATCCACAGGGACAAACCATGCAAAGAAAAAGGCCTTGTGTTTATCCTGCATATGTGCAAAACAACAACCAACCCAATAAGTTTTTAAACTAATTCATAACAAAGTTGAAAATTATGCTGTACAGAATCTGCAAAACTGGACAGATAGCCTAGAAGGAAGCAGAATATAGAACTGACCATGCTGGTATCCTGAAAAAGTTTTCAAATTGTTAAAACCCAAACAAAAACAGCCCTTCTCTGGGCTGAATTGTACTGAAAAACAAATGGAATAGCAACTCTTGAGCTGTCTGACCTGTGCTCACCCCTCAAATAAGAAGGTTTGCTCAGCTTGCTTAGTCATCTGTGTATGCTTGGAGGACAGGGATGACTGTCCACATTATGGCAGGGAAAACCAAGATTCAGGGAAACTAAGGAGCAAGTGGTCTCATATCGAGGAAGCAACAGATCTGGGATTTAGACAGTATGTTTTTTGAGCACAAGGTCTTTATCACAGGTTTGTTTGTTTGTTTGTTTTTAAATTACGAATGTAGTGTGGGAAATGAGTGGGTATGTGCTGATGCATGTGGGTGCCTAGAAAGGCCAGAAGAAGGTGTTAAGATCCCCTGTAGCTGGAGTTACGGATGGGACATGAGTACTGAGAGCTAACACAGTCCTCTCCAAGACTCTAAAGTACTGAGTCATTTCTCCAGTTCCAAGACCTATGTGATTTACCATCAGCTGTGACTATACTGTATACGGTAGCCTCAGGAAGACGGAGGGCAAAAGATTGTTCATACCTCCACATAGTCCCTAAAGAGGTAGCGCCTGTATTTATCTCTCAATTCTTCGCTGGGAAGCAAGGGAAATACAAAGTCTTCTGGTGTTCGAAGTGGACAATCCTGAGCCATACAGGAGATTCCTGTTGAACAAAGATAATATGATGGATGACCATTCTGTAGAAGACACAATACACTTATCCACTATGTTCAACCAACAAATTCTAATTTCATATAGGAAATTCTCTGTTCAAAATAGTTATCAAAGCTATGTATGGTGGCACCTTTAATCCCAGAGGCAGGTTAGTCTCTGTGAGTTCGAGGCCAGCCTTGTCTACAAAGTGAGTCCAAGAGGCATGGCTGTTACACAGAGAAACAGTGCCTCAAAAAAACATAAAACAAGATAAAACAAGAACTTACTCAAAGAGAGAAATTAACATGTTTTTATAATAATGTAACAAAGATATTGCGATCAATTACCCAAGTATCATTACAAGCACCACTAAATAAAATTATAATGTTAGATGTAGTGGCTTATGCCTTTAATCCCTGCACTGGGGAAGTAGAGGCAGAGTTTGAGGACAACCTGTTTTTACATAATGAGATCCAGGCCAGCTAAGGCTACACGGGGTGGAGACTTGTTTCAAACAACAAGGACAAATAAACATTATAGACTTAGTAACTAATATGACTAATAATTTTATTATATCATGTACATGTAATTATTACTAATATATTGATATTTTGGTGTTTTCTTTCTTTGGAGGGGAGGCAGAACACTATTTCATATAGTTCAAGCTAGCCTTAAGCTTGACACGTAGCTGAAGCAGGCCCTGAACTCTTTTTTTTTTGGTTTTTCGAGACAGGGTTTCTCTGTGTAACCCTGGCTGTCCTGAAACTCACTTTGTAGACCAGGCTGGCCTCGAACTCAGAAATCCTCCTGCCTCTGCCTCCCAAGTGCTGGGATTAAAGGCATGCGCCATCACTGCCCGGCTAGGCCTTGAACTCCTGATGCTTCTGCTTCTACTTCCCAAATGTACCACAGTGTGCCACCATACCTAGGTTAATATCCTGAGATTCTGCAGATAGCAATGAACATGGTTCTTAACATTATCAGGGGACAACAAATACTCCTGTACCTGATAATCAAATATGATATAGGTTACATTGCCCAAAAGCAATAGATAGAATCGAGGCATGGTAGGCAGCTCAAAGGACAGCTTCCTCTACCTCCTTACAGACAGGATTTTTCTCTCCCTATGAAGTCTTGGTTGCCCTGGAATTGACTGTGTAGACCAGGCTGGTCTCCAATTCAGAGATAGCCTGTCTCTTCCTCCTGAATACTGGGAATTAAAGGCGTGCACCACCAATGACTAACCAAGGACAGTTCTCTTAAAAATGACACAAGATCACTTTGTACCCACACCAATATTTCTAAAACTTTTAATTTTTTCATTTTACTGGAGACTGCTGAAAACTGTTTTAGTATTTAGACTGACTATAAGAATCTGTTATCGCAGAAGAAATATTTACTAAAGTATATGAAAATACACATTGAAAGACAAATATTTTAAGGCTGGAGAGATGGCTTAGCAGTTAAAAGCACTTGTTGCTCTAATGGAACCCACAGGATGATCGCCATAACCTATCACGTTAGTCCCAAGGACCCCATGCCCTCCTCTGACCTCTGTAGGCACTAAGCACACACATGGTGCACAGAGCTGCACGCAGACAAAATACTTAATACATTACACACATAAAATCAGAAGGCATGTTTTGAGAGCCACATTTAATTTCAGTGCGGACTCACCTACACCGACGCCATCTTTGACAAGTACTGAGCAGTGCTGCTCCCAACAGCTTCGGCAAAACTGATGCTGGCAGGCCAGAGAGAGCAGGTTTTCCTTCCGCACAAACTGCATGCACACTGCACAGTGGTGAGGGGGATGGGCTGTGGGGACCTAGAGGGAGAGCAGAAGAGGGAGAACAAACCCCATAGAAGGTTCTGAAAGGCTGAACTGTAAAGGTTCTCACAGTCCACACTACAGTTTGTCAAGGGCAGTGGTTTTCCCATATAAAAACATGCCCAGATCACAAAACAGATTATTAGCTTCTAGGGTTCTCTGTTTTTGTAAAAGACCTAGGTTAGGTTCCCAGCACCCACATGGCAGCCTGCACCCATCGTAATCGCAGTTCCAGGGGATCCGATGCTCTCTGCTGGCCTCTATACACACTAGGCATGCATGTAGTACACATGCAAACTTGTAGGCAAAACATTCATGCCTTTAATCTCAGCACTCAGGAAGGAAAGGCAGGCAGCAGATCTGAATTTCAGGCAAAGCCTTGTCTATATAACAAGACTTTGTTAAACAAAAAAGAAAAATTGGGGGTGGGGGAGAATTAGGAGCAAAATAAGGATGCTGGGCATTCTATACAGCACTAAACAAAGCTGTTGCAGACACTGAGTCATAGAGAAAGCCATGAACACTCAAAGACAGCTCACTCTAGTAGGAGACACTCACAGGTTTGGGTGGACTGGGTTGAACTCGAGCCTCAACAAGTAGCTGAGCAGAATTAGACCTGTACCTAGAAAACAAAAGGCAGAAACAAAATCACATCTGAAGACATTTCCAACTCTCAATAACAGAATAGGCCATCAGGTGTTGTGGTAGTGTCTTTTACCTTGTCAGAATAATGGTACATGACTATAATCCTAGCACTTAGCAAATCTGAGGCCAACCTATTCTACAGAGTATGTTTCAGGTTATCTGACAGTTTCTTTATTGAACCAAATTTCATTTTATCTCAATACAAACATTCTTTTCTTTGGGGGATGGGCAGGGACAAGAGGTTGGAGACAGGGTTTTACTTTGTGGCCCTGGCTGTTCTGGAACTCTCACAACCTGTCTGTCTCTACCTCTCAAGTACTGAGATTGAAGGGGTGTGCCACAATGCTTGGTTGTTCTGTTTGGTTTTTAATATTTATCTCATGTGCATGAAATTTTTGCTTGCATGTGTGTATATATACAATCTGTATGCCTGGTGCCACAAGCCAGGAGAGGGCACTGAAGTCTCTGAAACTAGAGTTATACAGTCAATTTGTAGCTGCCATGTGGTGCTAAGAACTGAATCTGGGGCCTTAGCAAGAGCAGTAAGAACTCTTAACCACTGAACCACCAGCCCTCAACAATCTTTTCTGAGAGAGAAAAGATAAATAGCTGATGAGAGACTATAAAATGCAACCATATATAAATAGAAAGCTGAGGAATGTGTAAGCATAATTTTATTTATAAAATTGTAAAATCATACAAAGAGAAGACACATAATTTTTAAAAGATTTATTTTATATATGTGAGTACACGGTAGCTGTCTTCAGACACACCAGAAGAGGGCGTCAGATCCCATTACAGATGGTTGTGAGCCACTGTGTGGTTGCTGGGAATTGAACTCAGGACCTTTGGGAGAGCAGTCAGTGCTCTTAACCGCTGAGCCATCTCTCCAGCTCCCCAGAAGATAAGTTTTCCAACTTTTTTGGGGGGTAGGTGTTACAGGAATGGTCTATTACATACAGACACAGAAGATTTAATGTAAATCTGCTGTCAAACAACAGAGGTTTAAAAACAAGTATGAGGACACCTGTATAGTAACAAAATACTATTCCAGCATTAAAACTGAAATAGAAGAGTATGCTGAAGAGATGAGAACATGCTCAAAGGATATAAAATATGTTCAAGTGTTTTAGCAATTGTGTGTGCATTAAGAACACACTCCACAATACCAAGAACAATCACAGTGGGTTGGGCAGACACTGAAGGATGCTATGGACTCAACTTTCCACTAAATATCTTGCCTTTGTCCAGGACATATGCTGGCTAGTTTTTATGTCAATTTAACAAAAGCCAGAAGTCACCTGAGAGGGGGAACCTTGATTGAGAAAATGCTTCCCTAAGATCAGGCTATAGGCCTGGACTGATTCCAGGGCTTAGAGGTAGAGACAGACACATCTCCTTGAGTTCAAGGTCAGCCTGGTCTACACAGCAAATTCAAGGATAGCCAGAGCTATATAGTGGTTGTCTCTGAAGGAAGGAGGGAGGGAGGGGGAGGAGAGAGAGGGAAGGGGGGGAGAAGAAGAGGGAGAGGAGGAGAGAGAGGGGGAGATGAAGAGGAGGAGAGAGGGAGAGGAAGAGAGGAAGAGGGGGGGAGAGAGAGAGAGGGAGGGAGGGAGGGAGAGAGAGAGAGAAGGAGGGAGAGAGAGGGGGGAGGGAGAGAGAGAGAGAGAGAGAGAGAGAGAGAGAGAGAGAGAGGAGAGAGGGAGGAGGAAGGAGAGAGGATCTTGAGATCCCTTTTTGAGAACTGCTGGAAAGATGGCTCAGCAGTTAAGAGCACTGACTGATCTTTGAGGTCCTGAGTTCAATTCCCAGCAACCACACAAACTATAATAGGATCTGATGCCACATAAATCTTAAAAACAAAACAAGCCGGGCGGTGTGGCGCACGCCTTTAATCCCAGCACTTGGGAGGCAGAGGCAGGAGGATTTCTGAGTTCGAGGCCAGCCTGGTCTACAAAGTGAGTTCCAGGACAGCCAGGGCTACACAGAGAAACCCTGTCTCGAAAAACCAAAAAAAAAAAACCAAAAGATTAGGCTGTCAGCCAAGCTTGGAGGGTACTTTTTAAATCAGTGACTGATGGGGGGGGGGGGACCCATTGTGGGTGGTGACACTCCTGGGCTACAAGAAACCAGGTTGAGTAAAATCACAGTGGATGGGCAGAGAAGGGATGCTATGGGCAATTTCATCTCTTTCCCCCTGAATATCTTACCTGTCCAGAATCTCTGAGACTTGCCAGTGGAAATTAACTAATATAAGTTTTGCAACTGAATGAGATACCTGTAAGAAACAACAACAACAAAACCAACAAATTTTAACTGTAGTCTCTCATAGTGTTTTTGAGAAATGAATGCATTCACCACTATGCTAGGTTCACATTCTTTTCTTTAGTTGTACCTTTTTGTCTTTTAAGTTAAATTTCTTATATCAGCTATTTCATACATCTCTGGTTCTTCATCTTTGTTTTCTACTAAGCATTAGAAACTCTCACCGGAAACTAAAGCAAATCCATCCTTTCTATAGTAATTAAAAATGTGATATCCAACATTAAGCAAGAGAGCTTCCCAAATGTTTTTTTAAAGGCAGATTAAATGCATCTGCCACCACACTTATCTTAAAAACCAGTTTTAAATCTTGAATTCACAAAATCCAACAAGTCTTACTTGCTAAACATTTAAAGGTTGTAGACTGTTTTCTGGTCTTTACATATGGCTCTGACTATTTAAGAGCCTCAAAAGATGAGAAAAGCTACTGTAAATTCTTCCTCCTAAGGAAATGGGAGGATACATGCACCACTAAGTTATTAAGATATTAAAAATAACTTATATGCCCAAGAAAAATAAGCCTGATAAATAATATGTAACAGATTCATGCAATGGACAACAATGTACTTACTGTAAAGAATGCTACAGTTATGGACACAGAACAGGTTTACTTTGGGGAGGATAGTCTCACATAACCTAGGCTGACTGACCTCAAACTTGTTATATAGCTACAGATGACCTTCAACTTCCAATCTTCCTGCTTTCACTTCCTCAATTCTGGGATCACAGATGTGTGCTACCATGTCCAGTTTATACTCAGAGCTTTGTATACGAAGGTCAAGCACTCAACCAACTAAGCTCCGGAAGTTTACATTTCAATATTAGGTTAAAGAAGCAAGTAGCAATACAGCATTTGATTCATAGGGGACATGATATCTTATTAAGTGGAAAGTAAATTAGTTGAAAACATCTCAAGTGTCAAGACTAGGGTAGGAGCCAAAAGGTTGGGATGTGTTTGGAGGCCTTGATCAGGCAGGCTTCCCAGAGAAAGCACAGGATAGCATGATGATGCCACTGAGAATATGAAAGGTCAGTAGATACCTCAGGACCCAGACATTACTCCGGTCTGGGGCTGAGTCTATAAACAGCAGCTACCTGTATGGTAGTACCTATCTGGTTCACGGAGAAGAACTTTAACAGGGAAGACATGTGATCCCCAGCTCTGGAGTGCAAGTCATCCCTGAGACTAAATAAGGCACATCCTAGAATGATGTCATTATCAAAGGTTGTTCAATTAGTGAGTGCCTTCCTGTCCTGCAGGCCAAATACATGTGGAAAAAAACCAAGGAAAACTTCACTTGGGGCAGGGATTCTCACTACCCTTCCATATAAGTTGAAGACTATGTGCTAAACAATTTTCTTACTGAGGCTCATGAAGACTTAAGGCAAAGGTTCCTAAGTGGATAGTACTGTCTTTTAACTGTTGCCATAATTCACCTCAATAGATTAATAAACCAGCTATTTTCTTTAAATTTTAGCAGATTCATAAATACAGCTGTTGCATACAGATTATTTATTTAAAAGATTTATTTATTTATTTATTTATTATATGTAAGTATACTGTAGCTATCTTCAGACACCCCAGAAGATCTTGTTACGGATGGCTGTGAGCCACCATGTGGTTGCTGGACTCAGGACCTTCGGAAGAGCAGTCAGCGCTCTTAACCGCTGAGCCATTTCACCAGCTCAGTTTTGTTTGGCAGAGAACTTTCTATGTAGAGCAGACTGGCTTAGAAACCCACCTGCCTCTGCCGTTTGAGTACTTGCATTAAAGATGTGTGCCACCATGCTGGATTTTTTCCGCCTTAGAAGTCCTCACTATGAAGCTATATAGCCTATGCTGGTTCAAACTTGTGATCCTTTTTGCCTTGGCCACCATGTGCTGGGATTATAGTGTGTTCCACAACACCTACTTTACGAATACTTTTATTTTTAATGTATTTGAGTTTGTATATATGAGAGGGAGTGCAGGTGCTACAGTACACAGGTGGTGCTATAGAACAACTTTGTAGTACGTCCTCTCCGTGCTGGAAATGTTTTGTCTTTGCTGTCTGGTGTACTCAAGTCACCCTTACACCTGTCCCGTGTCCTTCCTTTCTTCTTTCACTCCTCCTTTAAACTGTCTTTTTTTTTTTTTAAAAGATAGGCTGTAACTATAAAAACCATTCTGCTTTAGACTCCTGAGTGTTGATGACTGACGTGGACCCTTGCCTGGCCACATCAAACTTTTTTTTGAGGTGAGGGGGTAGTAGCCAAAGATAACTTTAAATTCTCTCTTCTACTGGGATTACAGATGTAGGCCACCATACCCAACTGTTCTGATTTCTGTGTATCTTATAATATAGTGGCTTTGGGCCCAGTAAAGGCATTAAAATCACTACAGATGACTTAGGCAGAATCTTTAAACTAAGACTAGGGGTCAGGGCTGCCTCTCTCAATTCCATAAAGCCCACACAATTGGTTTAGAAATAGATACCCATTCAATAATGGTGATTAGTTATTACTTCATGTGTGTTCATATGTGTATGCACACACTCAGAGGTTACATGACAACCTCAGATAACAGTTCTGTCTGTCTTGTCTCTGTTTCTGAGAGATCTTTTGTCTGACACTCTTCTGTCTCCATCTGTGTATTGAATGTGAGGTTACAGATACGCGCTACCATTCACATGGTTTGGGGATCTGAACTCAGGTCTTTGCCCAGTTAACCCAGCCCTGTGGTCTCCATCACTCTTTCTTTCTTTTTGTTTTTCTTCAAGATAGGATTTGTCTGTGCAGCCCTGGCTGTCCTCACACTCAGAGATCCGCCTGCCTCTGCCTCCTGACTGCTGGGATCAAAGGTGTGCACCACCACTGCCGGGCAACCTGGGGGCTTTCAAAAAGGAAGTTTGGCTTTTTTTTTTTTTAAAGAAGTGTTGAAGACATTTATTTAAACACTGTACTTAGTTTGATTCCTTGAATTCAGCACTAATAGCTACAACAAAGCCTGAGAATTAGCACAAGAGGAAAAGCTCAAATACACTAACAACATGGCTCTGTTAGAGCCAGAAATTTACTGACTACAAGTCTGTATCCTAGCAGTTGACTATTGATTAAGGAAAAAAAAAAGACAACTAGGGGCTGGAGAGATGGTTCAACAGTTAAGCTCTGATCCCTTCTGGCCTCCATGGATACCAGGCACATACATGGTGCACAATTAACTACACATGTAGATAGATAAAACTCATACACATAAAATAATCCCAGTTATTGGGAGGCAGAGAAGGCAGAGCTCTGTGAGTTTGAGGTCAGTGTATCTACTATGTTGAGTTCCAGGCCAGCTGAAGCTAAATAATGAGTCCCTTTCTCAAAACATAAAACCACCACCGACAAAACCAACAAGGGCCAGGAAAGCACTTGCACAGACCTTACTCCTAGCATTCGGGAGGCTGAGGCAGGAGATCTGAGTTCAAGGCCAGCCTCGTCTATAAAATTCCAGGACAGCCAGGGTTACATAGAGAAACCTTGTTGGGGAATGACAAAAACAGTAACAACAAAAAATGAAAATAACCAATAAACAAACAAAAAAACTGTAGAGATAGATTTATTAAGTGCAAAGAGGCAAAAATACCTTGGTATACTCAGGTTCCCAGAGACAGGACTCAGAAACAGACATTTCCTCTTAGCTTTCTGTAGCAGGTGCTAGCATGATTACCAAATTATATATGGGGTTTAAGAAAGGTGCCTAAAGGGCCAGGCACGGCGGTGTACACCTTTAACCCCACGACTTGTGAGGCAGAGGCAAGCAGATCTCTGAGTTCAGGGCTAGCCTGGTCTACAAAGCTAGTTTCAGGATAGCCAGGGATGTTACTAAGAAAAAAACAAAAAAAAACCTGTGTTGAAAAAAACTAAAAGGGGGCTGTGGGGAAAGTGCTTATATCATGTCCAAAAAGACTCTGCATCATTTAGACACCATGACTCTGACTGAATTTTGAAACCATTAATTTCCACAAAATGTAGCAAGACTGGATCTCATCCATAAGACCTAGAAGGCTCTATACTAGTGGTCCTCACAAGCTGTTAAAGGAATATGATCAGTACTTGGGTGGAGACTACCCCCTGCTAAGAATATCATCTTCTTCCATCCCAGTGGTGCTTTTCCCTGGAGGGGTTGTTGACACCTGGTTTTGTATAAATCAATGGCTCTCAACCTGTGTTTTAACCTCCGTGGGGGTCAATAGACCCTATCAAAGGGGTCACTTCGTCTTAGATATTTACATTACAATTCAAAACAGAAGCAAATTTAGTTATGAAGTAGCAATGAAATAACGAATGGTTAGACTGGTTACTACTGAGGAACTATATTACAGGGTCACAGCATTAAGAAGGCTGAGGACCATAGGGAGTGGCACTATTAGGAGGGTGGCCTTGCTGAAGGAAGCGTGTCACTGTGGCACACAGTCTGCTGCTGCCTGTGGGTCAAGATGTAAAGCTTCCAGCTCCCTCTCCAACATCATGTCCGCCTGCGTGCCACAACGTTTGCCACCACGTCTCCTGGAATTATGAAAATGAAACCTCTGAAATTGTTAAGACAGTCCCAATTAAATGTTTTCCTTGATTAGTTTCCTTTGTCATGGTGCTCTTCACATCAATAGAAACCCTAAGAATATGAAAATCAGTCTCAAACAGGTGAGTTTTCTCATGAATCAACAAATGCTCACACCACTGCTCTTTAATATTCCCAAGAATGTAGCAGTTTACTCCAAACCTTTTAAGAGTCACTTCTCCTGGGAGCTGGAGAGACACTCAAACTCTAAGAGCACTTGTTCTGACAAGGCCCTGGGTTCTGTTCCTATCACCACTTGGTGGCATACAAGCGTCTGCAATCCTAGTTCCAGAGGATTCTGACTCTCTTCTGATCTCTTTTTTTTTCTTTTTGATTTTTTCAAGACAGGGTTTCTCTGTATAACCTTCGCTGTCCTGGAACTCACTCTGTAGACCAGGCTGGCCTCGAACTCAGAAATCCTCCTGCCTCTGCCTCCCAAGTGCTGGGATTAAAGGCGTGCGCCACCACTGCCCAGCTCTCTTCTGATCTCTTAGGGGAACCAACACACACATCATGCATATACATACACACAGGCAAAAACATGCACACACATTTTTTATAAAATCTTAAAACAAAAAACAAAAAAAAAAAAAAAAAGAAAATATACGTATTATGTGTACAGGTCCCAAGAGCCAGTAGGCTATGCTCACTCTATCTTCTGCTGAATTCAGAGGAACTCTTGCCAGGCACAGCTCCATACACATTTTATCCCTAGCAGTCAGCAGGCAGACAATGATGGATCTCTGTGCATGTTGGGCAAACCTGGTCTACATATTCCAGGACAGCCAGGGCTGTATCATGAGACCATGTCTTAAAATTAAAAAAAAAAAAAAAGTAAAGAAAATGAGAAAACCATGGACACACATACATGCACCCACACCTCACATTCACTAGGTAGCCATGTCTATCTAGCCTGAACTCCTGACCCTCCAAGCATCTACTTCTTGAGTGCTGGATTACAGGTTATGAGTCACCCTACTCAGCATTAGATGTGTGTGTGTGTCTGTGTATTTTTGGGTTTTTTTGAGGGAAGTTCTTACCATGTAACCCTGGCTGGCCTTGAACTTATACAGCTCCACCTATCTCTGCTAGAATAAAAGACCTGTGCTATCATGTCCTGCTTTTGCTGTTGTGGTATTGTCTTTTTTGAGAGTGGCCAGGAACTCAAAGATTTGGCTTCCCTCCGTCTCCAAAGTGTTGCTTTGCTGCTCTGATATCAAGTCTCACGCAGTCCAGACTGGTCGAATCCCTCGAAGCTGAGGCTGAGCTGAGGAACTCCTGGTTCTCCATCTTTTACCTCCTAAGTGGTAGGATTCCGAGCACACTCCACCACACCTGATTTCTATCAACCCAAAACTAGGAATTTATTTAGCACTTACTATGCATCCAGTAACTGTGCAGGAATGGGAGGAAATGTCAGCCACTATTTAATAACAAATTATCCTTAAAGTATAACAGAGAAACAAAAAATGTCATCCAATCAGGGAATAAAAGCACAGTACTTGGTTTGGTGGCACATTCAATATGATGGAAGTAGCAGGGTAGCACTCCCATTTAATTTAACATTATGCTGCAGGTCCAAGACAATACAATAAAGCAAGAGAAAAACGGAGATGGAGATCGGAAAAGAATTCTGTATATTCCCACATAAAATAATTAAGCAGAAAGTCCTTAGGGAATCTAAAACAGAACTAGAACCACCCAGAGAAGCAGAGGAACCTAGAGCTGGTCTAGAAGGCAACACAGAACAGCCACCTGGGGACACAGTTTGGCTTGTCCTCTCTCCTTCCCTTCCCATCTTTTCTCCCTCCCTCTCTACCCTGACCCCTGCCGCCCTCACTCCAAGACACAGTTTCTATGTAGTCCTGGCACTTGCTCTGTAGACCAGGCTGGCCTCGAACTCAAGAGATCCACCTGCTTCAGCCTTCAAAGTGCTGAGGCTAATGGCGTGTACCACCACACCTGGCTAGCTTGGTAATTTCTTAAAATGTTAAACATATTTACCATACAGCCCATCAATCCTGCCCCTAAGTATCTATATCTACACACGAAAAAAATGAAAGCAATGTCCACATTAAATTCAGGGCATGGATAATTATAGCAACATAGTTTTTAACATCCAGAATTCAGAAGCAGCTTAACTGTCCATAGAATAGACACAAACAAAATGTATATCTATACTATGAAAATAATTATTTGGAAATAAAAAGAACCCATTAAATGCATATAATACAGATGATCCTTAAAAGCATCACAAGAGGGGGCTGGAGAGATGGCTCAGTGGTTAAGAGCACTAACTGCTCTTCCAGAGGTTCTGAGCTCAATTCCCAGCAACCACATGATGGCTCTCAACCATCTGTAATGGGATTCGATGCCCTCTTCTGGTGTATGTGAAGATAGCTACAGTGTATTTATATACATAAAATAAATATTTAAAAAAAATCCTGAGAAAGAATCAGGCAATAAAAGGCTGTTGTATGATTCGATTTGTTTAAAATATCTAAAAGAGGCACAATTGTTGCAGAGAATAGCAGCTGCTTGGTGCTAAATGTGGGGATTGATTGCAGGCACAAGAAACTTCTGGGGTTATGGATGTTTCAAAGCTGGGTTAGTGGCAAGGTATGGTGGTACATGCCTTGACTTCAGTACTGAGAGGCGGGCAGATCTTTGTAGGCTAGCCTGGTCTACACAATGAAATCCAGCCTCACGAAACGAAACAAAGCTGGGTGGGGTGGCACATGCCTTTAATCTCAGCACTCAGGAAGGCAGAAACAGGTGGATCTCTTGAGTTCAAGGCTAGCGTGTGCATGGGTGCGAGTACAAGTACACACACACACACACACACAACTGGGGGAGGGGACTAGGTTTATAGTAAGTGTTGAACAGATGTATAAATTAAAATGTATAATGAAGGGGCTGGAGAGATGGCTCAGCAGTTAAGAGCACTGACTGCTTTTCCAAAGGTCATGAGTTCAATTCCCAGCAACTACATGTTGGCTCACAACCATCTATAATGATGCCCTCTTCTGGTGTATCTGAAGACAGCTTCAGTGTACTCATATACATAAAATAAATATAAATCTTTAAAAAAAAGAATTTAAAAAAATGTATAATGAAACATTTTTAAACTGTATGAACTTACTCCAATATAAAAGTTTCTATAAAGCAAAGTTGGACATGCTACAACACATCTGTAGTTCCAAGTAGTACATACTCAGGAAGTTGAGGCAGGAGAATTTCTTTGAACTTGAGGCTAGCTTGAACTACTCCTTAAGTGAGTACCAAGCTAGCCAGGGCTTCATAGAAAGTCCATATTTAAAAAAAAAAGTTTCAGTACAGTTAAGCATTGTAGCACATACCTACAATGCCAGCAGGTGGGAGGTAGGAGGATCAGAAGAATTCAAAGTCGTGGCTACATAGCAAGTACAAGGCCAGCCTGGGCTCCATGAAAATGTTCCAAAATGTTTCAAAAATAAAAATCATGTTAAAACCTGATTGGGCCCATGAGATAGCTTGTAAAAGTGACTGATCACTATGTAAGTTTCAACAGCTGGAGTCAATCACTGGAAACCATGGTGGAAGGACAAAATTGACTCTTACAAGCTGTCCTCAAATCTCCACAGGTGTACACACACACATCACACGCAATGATAATAATGTTAAAATAAAGTGTTCAGGCAAAGATGAGACGTATGTAAACCCTTTAAGTGTTTCATGAAAGAAGTTAGAAGACAGATTCTAGACGGCAACTCTGGGACCAGAAGCCACTCAAACTACTAAATCCCACACGGGAAAAAGAGGATCTCATTGGGAGGCTCGGAACATACTCCACATCCTCCACAGAACAGCCTACATAACCATAGCCACGTGCTTCATTGTTCATTGCTTTAGAGACAGGGTTTCTCTGTGTAGCCGACTGTCTTGGAACCCACTCTGTAGACCAGGGTGGCCTCCCCTCTGCTGGGATTAAAAGTGGGTCCACTGCGGTCCAGCTGGTTGTTTAATAATTTAATGTCTGGCTGTGATTACTGATGCTTTAAGGATGGTGTCAAGCCTATGCAGGAAGATGAGAAAAATAAACAAGATGATGGCTGGTCACAGTGAGTAAGCAGTAGAAATCTACTGTGCTTTCCTGGGTACTTAGATGACTGCAGTGATGGTTGAGATATGTGGAGCTGCAGGTGGCAATATGCATTGCAGAACATGAAATCAGAGGCACTGTCACACACTTAAGGAGGGACAAAGGGAGAGGTTAGAACTTCCTCCAAAGACAGTGACTAGTTATCAGTCCTATTCAGAAACAGCTAGCAAAGTGGATTCACCAATAAAATAGGTTTGCTGTTCAGGAGTACACCATGTCAGCATTCTCATGACACAGGGCCTCATCAAAGCAGAGTGGACTGCTTTAAATGTGATCCCTACTGAATACCGCTAAAGTATCTAAGTCTCCTTTGCCTTTGTCTTGTCCATGTGGAGGTCAGAGGACAACCTGTGAAGTCGATTATTATCTACCTTTTTTGTACTTGTACTCTTTAATTTTTGTTAGAGTGTCCACAATTCCAAAGAATTATAGCACACATCCTCCCCTGGCCTACTCAGTAACAGCTAAGCAGAATTATCATTACAAACACATTTTACTTCTCCACAGTATTGAAAAAGGAACTTGCATTTTTATACCTTAACAAGAAAAGTATATTTATGTACTTTATCACTTTATTTTTACTTATTTGAGACCAATATTGGTATTAGAGACATGTGCTACCACATCTGGCATGAAATTTTACTTATAATAAAAATTTAAACTTTTCCTTAAGATTTTGTTTTTTTTCTTTTTTAAAGATTTATTTTATGCACACGAGTACACCATCATTGCTCTCTTCAGACACACCAGAAGATGGCATCAGACCCCACTGCAGATGGTTGTGAGCCACCATGCGGTTGAACTCAGGACCTCTGGAAGAGCAGTTGGTACTCTTAACCCTGAACCATCTCTCCAGCCCAAGATTTTGTTTAAAGCACTGATTTTTATTTTTCTAAAAGCTTAGCTGGACATGGTAGTACAAGTCTCCAATCACCACACTGGGGAGGCAGAGGCAGGAAGATCTCTGTGTTAGAGACCACACAACTCTAAGATCTACATAGTGAGTTTTAACTGCAGTTCCCTTATTGGGGGTGATGCATGTGACATGGTACCCGTGTGGAGGTCAGAGGACAACCTGTGAAGTCGATTGTTATCTACCTTTAAAAAAAAGACAGGGTCTCACTTATATAGCCCTGGCTATCCTGGAATTCACTATGTAGACTAGCTTAGCTTCTTACAGACTCTCCTGCCTCTGCCTTCCAAGCACTGGGTGCCACCATGCTCAGCTATCTTTGCTTTAGGTCGGTTCCAGGGATCAAATTTGGATCATGGCCAGGCTAATGCAGTAAAGTGTCTTTACCCAATGGGTAATCTTGCCAATCCTATTTTCTGTTTCTTTTATTTTATGGTGTTCTGGTCCTGGATGCATTGCTTTCATGTGTGTCTGCACAACACTTGTATGACTGGTGACCAGGGAGGCAGGAAGAAGGCATCAGACCTCCTGGAACTGGAGTTACAGAGGGTTGTGAGCTTCCATGTGGGTGCTGGGAACTGAATCCAGGATCAAGAAGGACATCCAGGGCTCTTAACAACTGAGCCAACTCTCCTGCCTGTTTGCTTTTGACACCGGGTCTTGTTATGTCATTCTACCCACACTGAGACTAAAACTTGGTATGTAGCCTGGCTAGCTTTGAATGTAAACGGATTCTTCTGCCTCCACTTCCTAAGTGCTGGAATGTAGGTAGGAATATGCCACCACCCTAGCTAGGATTTTAACAGCTTTAAACAAAGGTTAACTGATTATATATTATGAATTATAGAACGTCATGTAATTTTCACCGGCTCTACTACAATTTACCTGACCAAGTCTTCTAAGATGTTCATTGAATGTTTTGCTACCCACCTGCCATATCCTCAAAGTCACTCTATGTTCCACAAGGAGTGCTTACTGGCCTGTCTGTGTCTATCGTATTTGTGCCTAAACCATACTCAGTGTGAACAAAGTCAGGTCCAAATCAGGTCATTTGACTTGGAGCTAGGAAAAACCTGTGACTGCAAAGGCATGGAAGGGGAAGCAAGCCAACACTGGCACTTCACTGGAGAGTGGCAAGTAGGTGCTGAGCAGTGTTCAGTGCGTAAAAGGCTTGACAGCTTGCCTGTATTCCCAACATGCTCAAGTGGCCCAGATATGGGACTCCTGGGGCACACTGATTAGTAAACTCTGCATTCAAAGACCCTAACTCCTTATAGAGAGTCATTGGGAAGAATACTGGGACCTCTTGTCTCTACAGTAATAAACACACACACACACACACACACACACACACACACACACCTGCCTGTACACACTGTGAACATGCATGCACACCACAAACAAGAAAAAAGAGGATTGGGTAGGCATACCCCCAATTTTCACAGTGGCTTGAATAGTATTTCATAGAATAAAAAAATGGGGTTAAAGCAGAAATCAAGTACAGTCTAACTATCCTGCTTTTCTTCCCTTTTTTCCTGAGCCCTCAACACCTATAACAAGATGGGCCAGATGTTGATGGGAACCTTTCCTTTCAACTTGAAGGACACTTCTTGTCGTCATTTACCCTATATAATACTCTGCATTGCCTATAGGCCTCAATCCAATACAGCATCTCCAGATCTTTACTTCAAGAAACATTTACTTTACACGTGTCAAAATGACTGTTTATGATCATCAGTACTTCCCAAAGGTAACAAGACAAACATCTAACAACGTCCTTTATTCTCTGTGTTTGTAAAGGAAATCGAAAAGTTATCTCTCTACCACAGACTTTCAAACACGTTCAGCAATTACCACTTGGTGACACTGTGACAGAGAGACCTACAGAAGAAGGCAGTAGTATGGGAGTTAAGTTTTCCTTTCTGATTTTAAAGAATTAGAGATTGTGCCACCCAATTTTATTAATACTTCAAAGGCAAGGGTTCTGGACAAAGAGCAGAGACCACAGGGAAATTCAGGATTTAGGTATGTATCGTTAAGATTTCCTCACTGAGACGTCATGACATCTACACAAATACTTTAGTTGGTATTTAGTTGGAACCAGCAAGTGGTTCCAAACAAGGCTAACAGCACAAAAGTCTATAGCCTCACCACTTCATAAGCTGTTCTAGAACAGGAGTTTTCAACCTTCCTAATGCTGCAATCCTTTAAAACAGTTTTGCATGCTGTCCAACCATAAAATTATTTTCACTGCTACTTCATTACTGTAATTTTGTGAGTTATGAATCATAATGAAAATTATTTTTGGAAATAGAGGTTTGCTAAACCTGTCATGACCTACAGGTTAAGAACTGCTGTTCTGAAGACACATTCCTTCATAATCTAAGAATGTTAGAGATAATCAAAATGAAGTCAAACAGCCAGCTCAGGATGGAAACTATCTAGGTAACTATGGTGGTTTGGATAAGAATGGCCCCCATCATCTCAGAGTTGCATACACCAGGAAGTAGCATAATTTGAAAGGATTAGGAGGTATGGCCTTGTTGGACAAAGTGTGTCACCGAGGGTGGGCCCTGCCTATTCGAAGCAGAGTCTCTCTCTTCCAACGGGAGGTACAACTCTCAGCTGATTCTCCAGCCCTGTGTCTGGCTGCATGCCAACATGCTTCCTGCCATGATGAGAACCTCTAAACTTCTGAAACTCTAAGTCCCAGTTAAATGTTTTCTTTTATAAGAGGTGCCATAGTCATGAGGTCTCTTCACAGCAACAGAAGAGTAACCATGACAGTAACATTTGTCTTATAGATAAAGCATATTCAATACCAATTTGGTTCTGGGCATAGAAACAATTCGCTGCCCTATTCTAATTTTCAATTTTATTCAATGTGACTTTTCACCACTAGGTTCTTTGTGTGTGGGGTAGGGGATTCAAAACAGGATTTCTCGGTGAGGCCCTGGCTGCCCTAGAACTCACTCTGTAGATCAGACTGGTCTTGAACTCACAAAGACCTGTCTCCTGAGTGCTGGCACCACTAGGTTCTTAAAAAGAGAAAATACTTTAGTAAAATTATTTTTCAACCACAAGTTCCAAGTTCACCTCAAGGCTGTTAGTAAATAACACCACAGATATCTTTCCTAGTTCCCACCAAATTGCAACCTCCTCACAAATTCAAGCAAGCCATTATTAAAATTTTAGTTACTCGAGTAAACATTTGCATCTCTTGCCTACAGAGAACTAAAAATACCAAGGAAGATAAATCTTGCTCCTTAAGGAAACGCAAAGCACAATGGACATTCAGGACCTCTCTTGTAAGAGCCAAGTGTATATCTTTGGAACAAATTCCTAAAGGAATTTCTGGAAATTACAAAGTATTACCTGACATCCTAGAACACTTGGATAGGATGTTTAGTGTTAAAGCATTAATGTCTAGAACACACTAGTTGTATGCAAGAATCAAGGCACACACTGAGTAATGTCTACTCCAGATAACACTTCAAGAAAATCCATGACCAGAATCATCTGCTTCTTCCTTTCAGTTACCTACAGCCATTCAAACTGTCTATCCTCAAAATCAAGTAGTTAACGAAACTTGCAATTAAAAAACTTCCCCCAGAAAGGATAAAGCCAGCAGCCCACCATAATGGTCACAGCCCTTCCCACACTTACCAGTGCCATAGGGAGGATGCAGCCGATGGCAGTGAGCGTCAACGGCCTGAAAAAATACAGGTGGGAGTTTCAATTTTTATTTTGAATTCTTACTTGCCAACTGCCTGAAATCTTTCAAGGCTACACCGGTAGGTCTTCATGCCTCATCCAGTTAAACCACTTTGTGGTCCAATCATATTTGTTAACAAAATAATAGTCACTCACTAAACAGACCAGATGAAAAGGTGAGCCAGCTTCAGGGCCTGGGGTAGAAAAGGAAAACTAAAAAAGATCAAGATGAAAGATGTGACTCTCATGTGAGTAGAAAAGTAGTAGGGAGATGAGGGAATAAAGGGTAAGAGAGGAAACAAGGGTACTGCAGAGACGGAGGAGTCAGGTGGAATCAGCAAAGGGGTGACAGTCAGTGGTGACAGAGGTGGGTTACTCAGATATATCTGCAGTAGATTTACCACTGCAGAAGTAGAAATATGAAAAAGAATATGATCAAAATATATAGTGTATGAAAAAATTTTGAGTAGAATATGAAGCAGAAGTAGAAAGACTTATCTAAGCCTTCTTTCTCACTATTCTTAAAAAAAAAAAAAAAAAGGACAATTAAAGCAACGTCCTTTAAATTTTGTTAAGGTAGAACCCAAACTACTTCCATCCCCTTCTAGCACCCGTTTAGACGTTAAAAACAACTGAAGGGGGCTAAAAATGTAGCTCAGTTCGAGTGCTTGTTTAGTGTGCTAGAAACCTTGGGTTCCATTTTTCAGGACTGTAACGCCAGGTTCAGAAGGCAGCACACAGGCCTGCAATCCTAGCTCTCAGGAAATAGAGGCAGAGGGATAAGAAATTCGGCGACCTTGGTTGCATAAGTTTGAGTGTAGCCTGTGTTTTAAGCAGTTCTGCCTAAAACACACAAAAGCCACAAAAGCCATTCAGGAAGTATCTTTGGAAAACCTCTTACTTAGGCAGTCACTACCAACCTGAATCTGCCCCCTTTAACTAAAAAAGGTAATACTTTTTCTTTTTTCTCTTTCAAATGCTGGCTAAAACCTAAGGAAGATACATTGAGTTTCTTTATTCTGCCTCTAAAGCCCCACCCACTCTGACATGTGGCTCGTCTCTGGGAGTCTTAACTCAAGCAGCATGGATTTCCTGCTTTCTCTCCGAGGTATGGAAAGAACAGTCTCTAGACCACACACTAATATTCTTCTCTTCTGAAACTTTCTGAACCAGCCCCCTACAGTTCAATCACTCTCAGCACCACTGTCTTCAATGCTAGTATGGCCCATTAATCCCAGCTTAAATTTTCTAATAGATTTCCAGTCCAAAGTCCTAAAGTGTTCCATGTTCACTTAGGCAAAACATGGTCAGGCCTATCACAGCAATACCCCAGGCTCCTGGTACCAACTTCTGTCTTAGAGTTTTACTGCTGTGAAGAGATGCCATGACTATGGCAACTCTTACAAAGGAAAGTACTTAATAGGGACTAGCTTACAGTTAAAGAGAGTTATTACTTCATTGTCATCATGATGGGAAGCTTGCCAGCAGGCAGGCAGAGATGGTGCTGCAGGAGTCATTATCTGGATCCAAAGGCAGCAGGAAGAAAAGAGTGAGCCACTGAGCCACTCAGGAGTGTCTGGCTTGAGTTTCTAAAACCTCAAAGTTCCCCTCCTCCCAGTGACACTTCTTTCAAAAAGGCCAGATCTACTCCAACAAGTCCTAATCCTTTCAAATATTGCACTCCCTATTAGCCTATAAGAGCCATTTTTATTCAAACAAGCACAGCCTGCCAAATGCTGTAATGACAGATGGGTACCACTATGGCCACCTGGATCATGTATAGTTTTTCTGCTTTACATGACAAGTCTAACTGCTCCCTGTCCCCCTATAAGTAGTTCCATAAGATTCCTTTGCCATATCCTGTTTGCCAAGTTCTTCATTTAATGGGATATCACCTTGCTCCTACTCTTAAAGAAGTTTCTACTGAGAGCTGGAGAGGTAGACTAGCAGTTAAAACCACTAGCTACTCTTCCAGAGGACCCGGCTTTGCCAGCACCCCCATTGCATAGTTCACAACACCTCTAACTTCAATGTCAGGGGATCCAATGCTCTCTTCTGGCCTCCATGGTCACCAAATACATGGTGGATAGACTTAACATGCAGACCAAATACCTATACACATAAAATTAAAATATATCTTTTAAAAGTTTCTATTGGATCTTGCCAATATTCCCAAGTGTGGCTCAAGCCTCTGCCACAACCCCTGGTTTTATGCGACGTGAGAGGACTGAAGCCAAAGCTTTGTGCATACAAAGGCAAACATTTTCTCATCTGAGTTATGTACAGAGTATCTTCTGCCTCACACTGTGTCAACAGTTATAGGAAAGATTTGGAGGCTAGATGACACGTGTCTATAATCTCGGCATTTAGAAAATGGAGGCAAGAGGATCAATTTGAAGAGTCTCATTCTTAATTATGGTATGTACATATGAATGAACAGGTACATGTGCATGCAGGTTTCCACGGATCCCTTGGCTCTGAGCTACAGGTAGCTGTGAGCTGTCCAATGAGGATGCTAAAAACTGAACTAGGTAGGGCTCTGAAACTAGGTGCTCTGCAAGAGCAGTACCAGAGAGTTCTTAACTTCTGAACTGTTTTTCCAGGCCATAATTTCAAAATGTTTGAAACACACTGTTATTATGACTATAGGTATCATTTATCATCTTTCCTGTTACTATTAAAAAGGGCATAAGAACTTACTTGTATCTTAACAAAGTAATAGAAGTTACATTTAGACATAAAAAAATCACAAACGGAGTCAGCAAGATGGTTTAGTGGCTGCAGGGTGCTTTCTCCCTAGATTTTATCCCTGGGCCTCACATAACAGAAGGAAAGAAGTCATTCTTTGTCCTCTGATCTCAACACTGTGTCATGCATATACACACAAACAAGTAATAAAAATATAGGATGTCTAGCCAACGTATAAGCATAATTGTGCAGTTCGCAGCAAACTCCCACACTGACTACAAAATCAGTTCATTCTGAATGCTGACAACACCATATTTAGCTTTCAATGCATGCAAGTACTCCTGTCTCACTTCGGTAACTTGAATCATTGACTATAATATAAAGGCCTCCCTCCTGAAGATTCTAATCAATTATGGCTGAAGTTTTAAGTTTCTATTGTCCAAACTAACTCAAGTATGTACTATAAGTTGGACCCCACAGTCTGTTACATCATCTCTGCTTAACATACCAACTGGCTTTATGGAAAACAAACCCTTGACAAGTATATTTTCTGTTTACAAATAGGAACAAACAAAAGTAGAACTTCTAGCATTTAGTGTTCTTGCTTCTTTCTTTTTTGACAGGGTTTTTCTACATAGTCCTTGATGTACTCAACTATGTGGACCATGCTGGCCTCAATCTTGCAGAGACCAGTCTCCCTCTGCCTTCCTAGTACTAAGTGGGATTAAAGACATGTACCATCACACCAGCTCAAGTTTTCAATTTGTGCACTTATCAACCCCAGTCTTAGAACATAAAATAACCAACCAAGCTTCTTATTTATTTTTAAGGCAAAACTAGATTTGCATCTCAAATTTGTTTTTAAGTCTCATTATGCAACTCTGGCTGTCCTGGATCTCAGAGATCCAATTGCTCCTGCTTCAGGAGTATTGAGATTAAAGGCATTTTTATTAGAAATTTAAGTGTAAAGAAAAACTGGATCCCATGCCCAGCAGTGGTGGTGCATTCCTTTAACCCTAACACTCGGAAGGCAGAGGCAGGCGGATCTCTGAGCTCGAGGTGAGCCAGGGCTACACTGAGAAACTGTCCCAAAAACCAAACAAAACAAAACTAGATCTCAGTGCCTGAGAGATGGCTTTAGTGGTTAACAACACTGGCTGTTCTTCCAGAGGACCTAAGTTCAGTTTCTAGCACCTACTTGGAGGCTCACAGTAAAGTAGAAACAGTGTGGGATGGGAGAAGAGACACAGAGAGAAGGACTGGGGAAGATGGCTCACTGGGTAAAGGACATGAATTTAGATCCTCAGCACCCGTTGAAGGGCAGGAGTAGGGCCCATTATTTGTAACCCAGTGCTGGAGGACAGAGGGTAAGGGAGACAAGCAAGCAGACCCTGAGTGCTTGCTCACCAGTGCAGTGGTGACAGAGAGCCTGAAAACTATAGTGGATTTGGGAGACACAGATAAGGCAGTGTAAGGCCATGATCTACAAAGTGAATTCTAGGTCAGCTACGACTAGCTACATAGTGAGACTGTGCCGGATAGTTTTATGTCAACTTGACCCAAGCTAAAGTCACCTGAAGGGAGGGAACCTCAGTTAAGAAAATGTCTCCCTAAGATAGGGCTATATAGTATTTTGTTAATTTGTGACTGATGGGGGAGGGCCCAGCCCATTGTGGGTGGTATCATCCCAGGGCTGATAGTCCTTCTCTAAGAAAGTAGGTGGAGCAAGGCAGTAAGCAGCACCCCACTCATGGCCTCAGGATCAGCTCCTGCCCTTAGATTTCTGCCTGTCTGATCAGATTCCTGTCCTGGCTTCCTTCAATGATGTACTGCAATGTGGAAACATAAGCCAAATAATAAACCCTTTCATTCCCAACTTGCATTTTGGTCATGGCATTTCATCCTATCAACAGAAACCCTAAGACAGAGACCTGGTGAGATGCTGTCTCAAAACAGTAAAGAGCAATAATAGAAAGATACCCAGTATCAACCTCTGGTCTCCATGTATACACCCAGAAGCCAGATGCGGAGGCTCATGCCTATAATCTTAGAACTTAGGAAGCCATGGTAGGAGGACTGCCATGAATTTGAACTCACAGTTAGAGAAGAAAGAAAGAAAGAAAGAAAGAAAGAAAGAAAGAAAGAAAGAAAGAAAGAAAGAAAGAAAGAAAGAAAGAAAGAAAGAAGGAGGAAGGGGTAATTGCAACTCTTGCAAGTAAGGAGCAGAGGGATCAGAAATTCAAGATGGTCAGTTGCATTATGCAAGTTTGAGGCCACCTTGAACTACATGAGACCTAATCTCAAAAAACAAAACAAGCAAACAAACAAACAAAAAAACCCCAAAAAAACAAACTTCCAAAAAAAAAAAAAACAAAAATAACTGACAAGACAGTTCCACTGGCAAAGACCCCTGCTGCCAAGTCTGATGATGGAGTTCATAGGAGAGACCTGACTCCTGAAAGTTGTCCACTGACTTCCACGAGCACCTGCCCTGCCCCATGCATACTAAATAAATAAAAAAGAGAAGGAGAGGGAAGGAAGAGGAGAGAAAGGAATAAAGAAACTGCTAGCCAACGCTGTCTAGAGACATCTCGTTCCTAGCCAGTTCTGGTCTATTTCCAAACAAATTCTTATCCCATTTGTATTTCTCTACTGAGGCTGGAAAACTCAGGGTTATCACTGTGAAAACGTGTGTTTATAAAGATTTACGATACTCCAAAGAAAAGAATCAGATTCGACGTTTTTGCGCAGTTGAAGCGATGCTTGGAAGACGGTTTGGAGGCGGCAGAAAACGCTTCTTATTTTTTGAATCTGCACTTTGTTCATCTTTCCTATTTCTTCCTCCTTTTGGGTGGAAAATTCAAGTTTCCCAAGTTTTTCTTAGATTAATAGAGACAGAGACAAAGGTGGAAAACAAAGAGCTAATCAGAAACATAACAAAAGCTAGAAGAAAATTAAGTAGTGTCTTTGGTAACAAGGATCACCAAATCCACTAAGTATTTTGTTAGTTAATGGTGTCACCCAAAGCAGAGCAATCAGCGCAGCTGTAACCAGAAGCACCGAGGAACCGGCCACCTTTCCCTCTGTCCTTTCCTGGCCCCTACTGGAAATTTACTTGTTTTTATGAAACAAGTTCACTTTCGTTTTGATGAGCTGAAGGAGAAGGTAGGACAGATTCTAGATCAAAGTAAAAGAAACCAAAGTATACAACCTAATACCATATGCACACCAGGAAACTTCCTCACTGAGATCCCACCATACAACCCCAAGCATCCTGAGAATGCTTTTTTGTTTTGTTTTGGGACAAGGGTTTCTCTGCATAGCCCTTACTGCCCTGCCTTGTAGACCAAGCTGAGATCTGCCTGTCTCTGCCCCCAAGTGCAGGGATTAAAGGCTTGTTCCACCTTAGCCCAGCTAGGAGAATGCATTTTTAAGGAACCACAGTCACCAGGCAAACATGTTCATTGCTCCATTCACACGGCACTGATGATGAAAGAATGCTTATTAGAATACTTATGTGCCAAGCATTCTATGCCCATAGTCACATTTAATGGTGGGAATGAGATATTACAAACTGAAGCTTAGCAATTCTGAGGGACTTGACAAGGGTCACATTATATTAAATGGCAAAAAGAACCCAATCATATGACTAGTCATCCAGTTATGGACAAAGCCTAAGAGACATGAGACTATATCCATAAAGATGCTCAAAGTAATACAGTCAGCCTCTTAAAAACTGTAACGCACAAGTGCTCACTCAATGGTCCAGTGGGGAAACTTGAAGTGAACTATGGTTCAAGAACAAGATAGTATGCTTCATGGGAATTTAGGGTAACTATAAGGCCAAAGTTAAAAGCATAGAAACATTTAAAATATGTGTGCTAAGAAAGCAAAGCACACCTTAACACACACTGCATGTGTGTGTACAATCATTTCTAGAATGAAATGTCCACAAGAAATTTTTATCTACTATGTTCAGGGCTATTTTGGTAGTGTCTCCGACACAGCAGGTACTAAATACATAATGGCTGAATAAATGAATTCAGTAAAGTAATATGTGTGAACAAGAGCTGGGGAGAATGACAAGTTAGGAAACTTATTTGTTAATGAAATTACAAATGATGTTCTTTAATACTGTAGGTAACACCCTAGAAGTAAAATTTTGTATATAAACAAATTCAAGATCAGAATATGAAATTTCATCCTTGTTCACATAGTTTAGAGTTTCTAAGGCTATTTGCCTAACACAGAAATCTACTTCACGATGGGATGAGGACAGAGAGCTTCTTTTCTGAAGGGTGATGAACACAGTGGCCTTTGATGCCAGCCAGGTACACAGCAATTACAATAACCTTTCTAAGCTTTCAAGAAGGCGACAATTTTCAACTAGTTGCATTTAGGCAAATCCCAATGTTGTTTTATACATTTTTAGTCTCCCTTTAAAAATAAATATATTAGTAAAACAAGATTTCCAACTTATAACAACAAAATACATCAACATGCTGGCCATCTATTGAAACACAGAATTTATTCCAGACTGTACTTAAATGCAAGCATTCAAAGACACCTGGTGTCAAGTCACCGCAGAAATCAGAAGGCGCTCTGTAGTGTTACCAGGCTCAACCAGACAACAACTCCCATGAGCAGCAACAAGAACAAAGGAAGAAACGAGTATGTAGATAATAGAAATATAATGGTCTTAAAATTCAACTATTCCAGAATAAAAGATCAGTTTAGTAATTAAACCTACATGTAACTGATGCCTCCTAAGAAAAACTAAACATAAATTATTTTGTGTTAAAGAATATCAACCAATAGGGTTGACAAAAGTATAGAAGAACCAGGCTGTTTTAAACACAACACTATAACACTTCTGCATATAAAGTCAAAAGCTCTACAAACTCACCATTTACGCACAAATAGGGGTGGGGGGATGATCCAGAGGAAGAGTGCAACACGTTTGCCTATAGCCTCTTGAAGAACAAAAACTAGACTTTAAATAAGTTCAAGCAAGAGGGTGAGAGGATCTAGGGAGCATCCTGCCGGCTCTACTGCATTTAACAACCCATGAAGGACTATAAATACTCGTCATAACTAGCTTCAACCTCTTCTCCCCACAGCTGACAAGCGAGCAAGAGCACTATACTCCCCGACACTCAAGCCCTGAAGTTGCCAAAGTTTATTCCTTCCCCCTCTTTTTTTTATTTTTTTGGTTTTTCGAGACAAGGGTTTCTCTGTGTAGCCCCGGCTGTCCTGGAACTCACTCTGTAGACCAGGCTGGCCTCGAACTCAGAAATCCATCTGCCTCTGCCTCCCAAGTGCTGGGATTAAAGGCGTGTGCCACCACAGTCCGGCAACAAGAACACTTCACAATAGTCCATAGTTCACTTCCTTTCCCCCATACATCACATATTCTCAAGCTTGCAGAGAAGGCAATCTTCCTTCCACGCTCACCGCAGTGGAGTCTGAATGTCTTCTACCTCATTTAAAAAAAATTATTACATTCACTTAAACATTTTGTTTATACGTTATGTGTTCATTTGTGTGTGTACAGTTCTTCCCGGTAGGTCATGGGGAAATAAACCTCAGACCATCTGTCTTGGTAGTAAGCACCTTTACCTACTGAGCCATCTTACTAATCCCTTCCTACCTCACTTTTAAGGCTCTCCTGCCTCAGTACTAAATTCACCTAGTGCACTATGGTTCCTGGCCTAGATTGAATGCAGAGTGACCATTTCTCTTTCCTCCTGCGGCAGGTGGATGGGGCCCTGAATATTTGCATCTCTGATCACACCATGAACATGATGCTAAGAGGAGAACACAAAGGGGAAAAAAAATATTTTGCAATTCACCCATCTTCATCCATCATAGCCCTGACTCTGGCGGCCTGTTTCCGCCTAGGCCAAGGCTGAGCATCTTTTCCTAAACAAACTTAGCAAATGCATCAAGAGTATCATGAACAGCCAGTATGGTGTTATATACCTTTATTTTCAGCACTCAGGAAAGAGGCAAGAGGATCAGAAAATCTGAGATACATAGCAAATTTGAGAACAGTCTGTACTGTATGAAACACTGTCTCAAACAAAGGAAGGTAGGGGTGCTGCAAAAATGGCTTAGCCCTGGAAAGTACTTAGTGATCATGAAGACCAGAGTTCAGATCCCAGCACATCTGACAGGCGGCTCACTGACAATCTCTCTACCCTTACTGGGTACCTGCACACAGATGTACACAATACTCACATAAACATATGACATGAACATAGACATAAATGAAAAGCTTTTAAAGAGTCTCATAGAACAGTAAGTACTAAATGACAAAATTCTTGACTAATTTGTATTTTATAATAAAAAGCTATCATGGGGCTAGAGACATGGCTCAACAGTTAAGAGCATTATCTGCTCTTCCAGGACCTGGGTTCAATTCCCAGTGCCCATGTCAAGTCACAACCGTAACTCTAATTTCAGGGTATCCAATGCTATCTTCTGGCCTTGGAGGGTACCAAACAAGTACCTACTGCAGACATACACCACGATATCCATCCATCCCATCCATCCCATCCATCCCATCCATCCATCCATCCATCCATCCATCCATCTATCCATCCATCCCCTGATATGGTTCTGGGAGCCAAACTATGATTCTCTGGAAGAATAACAGGTATTTTATATTATACACGTATAATATAATATGTAGCTCACAACAATCTGTAATGGGATTTGATGCCCTC
Source organism: Tokudaia tokunoshimensis (assembly GCA_036184795.1). Classification (NCBI taxonomy): domain Eukaryota; kingdom Metazoa; phylum Chordata; class Mammalia; order Rodentia; family Muridae; genus Tokudaia; species Tokudaia tokunoshimensis. Next base: position 109,810,627 of record BTHU01000008.1, read on the forward strand.
TTCTGGTATGTTTGAAGACAGCTACAGTGTACTCATATAAAATACATAAATCTCGCCAGGCAGTGGTGGTGCACTCCTTTAATCCCAGCACTTGGGAGGCAGAGGCAGGCAGATTTCTGAGTTCGAGGCCAGCCTGGTCTACAGAGTGAGTTCCAGGACAGTCAAGGCTACACAGAGAAACCCTGTCTCAAAAAACCAATCAATCAATAAATAAATCTTTAAAAAAAAGAGGGAATCGGATCCCATTACAGATGGTTGTGAACCACCATGTAGTTGCTGGGAAATGAACTCAGGACCCCTTAAGGAACAGTCAGTGCTCTTAACCACTGAGCCGTCTCTCCAGCTCCAAATAAATAAATCTTAAAAAAAAAAAAAAAAAGCTGGGCATAGTAGAGAGACTTGAAATCCTAGCACTGGGAAGGCAGAAGAAACAGGTAGATCCTGGGGCTCACTGGTCACCCAGTCTACCAGTCTAGCATACTTTGTGAGCCCCATACCAATTTGAGACACTGCCTCAATAAATGCAGTGTTTAGTACCTGAAGAACATCTAAAGTTGGCTTCTGGCCTCTACATGCATACTTGTGTATACACACACACACACACACACACAGAGAGAGAGAAAGGAAACAAGAATCCAGCTAGAGAGAGTTCTATGAACTTGCAAGCATGAGGACTTAAATTTGATCCTTAGAGAGCAAGGCAGTAGTGGCGCACGCCTTTAATCCCAGCACTTGGGAGGCAGAGGCAGGAGGATTTCTGAGTTCGAGGCCAGCCTCGTCTACAAAGTGAGTTCCAGGACATCCAGAGCTACACAGAGAAACCCTGTCTCGAAAAACCTGTCTCCTTGTATCAGCACCATGCTCTGACCGGCTGAGCTAACTAGCTACCCCTGGCTCCGTAGAAATGGATATCAATTTGTTTATGTAAACAGCACAGAGGTTAAAAAAAAACAATCATTGCTGAGACAAAGGAAAGAACAGGAGGTGTGTCCCATGAGATTGCTCAATAGGTGTTGTGATCACTTGTTGATAAGCTTCATGACCTGAGTTTGAGTCTAGGGACCCTACAGTAGAAAATAAGAACTCTCATGTCTTCTGACTTTCACATGTATGGTGTGGTATGTGCACATATATATGTTCACCTACAAATAAATAAATGTAATTTTATTTTATTTTTATTTTTTTATTTTTGGTTTCTCGAGACAGGGTTTCTCTGTGTAGCCCTGGATGTTCTGGAACTCACTCTGTAGACCAGGCTTGCCCTTCAACTCAGAAATCTGCCTTCCTCTGCCTCCCAAGTGCTAGGATTAAAGGTGTGTGCCACCACTGCCAGGTTTAATTAAAGTAATTTTTAAAAATTAAAAATAAGCAGCTAGAGAGATGGCTCTTCAATCAAGAATACTAACTTTTTCAGTGATTCTCAGCACTAACGTGTAGACAGGCATCTGTAACTCTAGTTCCAGGTGACGCAAGACCTTCTTCTGGCTGTCATGAACACCTGGTAACTTAGTAGTACATAAGACATACATGCTGGCAAAACATCCATATAATTTTTTTCTCTAGACAGGGTTTCTCTGTGTGTAGTCCTGGCTGTTCTGGAACGCACTCTGTAGACCAGGTTGACCTATAACTCTCAGAGATCCACCTGCCTCTGCCTCCTGAGTGCTAGAATTAAAGGTATGCACCACTACATGGCTGAAAAAAAATTAAAAAGTTTAAAATAAATAAAGTTGAGGGTCAGTAAGAAGGCTCAATGGGTGAACATGCTTGCCGCTGAGACTGATAACCGGAGTTCAGTTCCCAGAACTGACTGGTGAAAGGAATTAATCAAGTTATCCTCTGACCTCCACACGCACACCACGGTACCAAAAAACCACCCCGAGGTAAACAACTGCAAAATAAGGAGGAGGGTAATTGAGGATGACAACTAACAACCTACAGCCTCCAAACACACGCATAGACATTTCCATGTGAACACATGTACTTCCATGTGTGCATCCATCACTACATTCACAAAAGACGGGGGGGGGAGCTATTTTTGCTGTGCAGGCAGTGACAAGATTCCTAGGGCTCACATACACTCACAGGAAAAAAATATAGTAACAAAAGAAACTTTCTCTCTCTCTTTTTTTTTTTTGAGATAAATTCTTTCTATTATTTAGTTCTAACTATACTGGAAATCTTAAAGGCCAGGTTGACCTCAAACTCACTCAGATCAGCTTGCCACCATGCCCAGAACTATCTTTCTTTATATATTACATGATCACTAAAACATACTTATGTATACAAGATGTCCTCCCTTCCATTTTTACAATGAAGAGTTCAAGTAGTCTCATCCCCCACAACAACCTGCCTAGTGTCTGTCTATAGTTGCCATTTAGTGACAGACATTTTCTTTGTTCTATCCTCAGCTCTTGATTATGTTTTCATAGCATGTTATTTTTTGCAGCACAAGGGTCAGAACCCAGATCCCTGTGCATAGCGAGAGCTCTAATATTGAATTCTATCTTGAAATAAAGGGGGTGAAGGGGTTAAATACAAGGTTCTCACTAAGTAGCCTGGCTGGCCTTAAACTTTGATTTTCAATTACAAGGTTGTGCCAATACAACCAGCTTCACCTTCCACCTTTAAAAAAAAAAAGTATATGAACACACCAGAAGAAGACATCAGATCCCATTACTGATGGTTGTGAACCACCATGTGGTTGTTGGGAATTGAACTCAGAACCTCTGGAAGAGCAGTCAGTGCTCTTAAGCACTAAGACATCTCTCCAGCTCCACCTTCCACTCTTAAAAAAAGACTTTGAATTCTAGGCTGGTGATTTGACTCACTGGATAAAGGTACTTGCGTTTCAGCCTGAGGATCTAGTTTGATCTCTGTAACCCACATGGAGATTGACTTCCTCTAATAGTCCTTTGACCTCCACAGGCACCGACCGCCCCCATGGCATGCATGCACACAAGAAAATAAATTTTTTGAGATAGATCTTACTATGCAGACCTGGATGAACTAGAAATCACTCTGTAGACCAGACTAGCCTGGAACTCACAAAGATCAGACTGTCTCTGACTCCTGAGTGATTAAGATTAAAAGTATCCATCACCATGCCTGCCCATGCAATTTAAAAAAAGATAAAGATCTCAAATCCCAAAATATTTAAAACATTTTTTAAATCTTAGGCTTTATCAAAGCTTGTCTTTTGTTTCTGTTGTCTTTCTTTAATTGCAGCTCAACTTAACAAGTAAAGCAGATATTTAGCTATTGTTCTCAGAAAGCTGTCCATGAGGTTCATTTTAAATTACACATAGAACCAAGCAGTATCTAAATCATAGGAAACATGTATATGTCCCAGAATAGCGCAGGCACGATGAGGACACTGGTCACGGTCATGGTAAGGACATGGTCACCATACTCAGCATCCCTTCCTTATCCCTGCACTATTGTAGAATACTGCTGTTTTGTTTCCTAGACAGGGTCTAATGAATCCCAAGCTGGCCTCCACTTCACAGCAACTCTGACTCAAAACAAAAACAAAACAAACAAAAACTCCCCCAAACCCAGGCATGCTTTGAGTTCAAGGCCAGCCTAGTCTACATATCCAATTCCACAGAGACCCTATTTCAAAAAAACAAAACTATAAAAACAAAAAACAAAAAAAAAAAAAAAGAAGAAAAGACGAGAGAAAGAAAAGAGGAAGGGGAGGCTGTTAAGAGCTGGAGAGTTGCTAGGTGGGTGGCTAAGAGCTTTCAGTGCTCTTGCAGAGGATCCAAGTTCAGCTTCCAGGACCCATATCTGACAGCTCCAACACCTCTGGCCTCAGCCACCTGCAGTCACATGAATGTATCCCCACAAACACACACACACATGCACTACTTTAAAAAATGATAAGAGCCGGGCGGTGGTGGCGCACGCCTTTAATCCCAGCACTTGGGAGGCAGAGGCAGGAGGATTTCTGAGTTCGAGGCCAGCCTGGTCTACAAAGTGAGTTCCAGGACAGCCAGGGCTACACAGAGAAACCCTGTCTCGAAAAAACCAAAAAAAAAAAAATGATAAGAAGCAATCTTTAAAAAATTAGAAAATAACCCGGGTGGTGGTAGCTTATGCCTTTAATTTAGCCCCTGGGAGACAAAGGCAGGAGGATGTCGGTGAGTTTGAGGCTAGGCTGGTTTACAGAGCAAGTTCCAGGACATCTAGGGCTACACAGAGAAACTATCTTGAAAAAAACAAAAAACAAAAGAAAAAGGTAAAAAAGCAATTGGAAAAGGAAGTGTCAGATTTGTGGATTGATACTAGATAGTTTCTTTGACCAAGGTTAGGAAGCTCCCATTTAAGCAAAGGACTTTTCAAACTCTCAAGTTTTCAAACTGTGCCAACTTTTCTATCCCTCTTAAGGCTGGTAAGTGGCTCAAACACCAATCCTTTCTGTTTTGTTTTTAACATTTTATTTTTATTTTTTAAGATTTATTTATTTAATGTGAGTACGCTGTAGCTGTTTTCAGACACACCAGAAGAGAGCATCGGATTCCATTACAGATGGCTGTGAGCCACCATGTGGTTGCTGGGAATTGAACTCAGGACCTCTGGAAGAGCAGTCAGTGCTCTTAATCTCTGAGCCATCTCTCCAGCCCTGTTTTTAACATTTTATAACACACATACACACACACACACACACACACAAAACATACATATATGTAAACGATAACACAATGTTGTTATATATCTTACCATTTTGCTATTTTCCTTATGAAAGTGACATACGATCAGCCCCCTGTAAAGCCTTCCCTTGCTATTATTACTCTTTTCTGTTCTCAGGGCTCTTTATTATCCTGGATTATTGCTTGTGTTTTTCACTGGGTGACTCCCCTTAAGAGCCCCTAGGACATTGGTTGAGACCACACTTGTGGCCAAACAATACAGGCACGTGGGGTTTGACAGGATTTTTTTGGGGACAGGGTCTCAACTTTGTAACCTTGGTTGGCCTTGAACTCAGAGATCCGACTGCTTTGGAGTGTGTGCACCACCACACCCAGCTTTGTAGGACTTTTGAGAGGACCAGGAAAATGTTGGCCAGGACTGCATGTATCCCATGCTGGCTTCAAACAAATTATGTAGTTTAGGGTAATACTGATTTTGCCTCTATCTCCCAAGTGCTGGGATTAAAGGCCTGCAGGACCATGCAGAGGCCCACAGATTTTCATACTGGATACTAGACATTATATACAATAATCTTTTCTAGAAATTCACATATGATACACATTGGTATTTCCCTTTAAATAACTATACGACAATCTGGTTGGCATGTCTTGTTGGGCATCGGTGAGCTTAGCTCAATGCCCCCAGCTGAGCTGTTTGCACAGGTCTTCTACATCCTGCGGCTCGCTTGATTTCTGTCTTCCCGCCCAGTGAGGTGGGGACTTCCCAGGTGCCTGACCTATGGCTATGATTGTTTTTTCCTGTTGTTTTTCACCCGGCCTATAGTATAAATTGCTGGTCCCTCAGTAAAGCTTTGGCATTCTCCTTACTGAATGAGTCTGTGTTTTCTGTTAATCCCCCAGGCCAACACCCGATCCTTGGTATTGTGGTGGCTCATCATGTCTTGTTTTCTTTGGTTAGTTGATTATTTTTTGAGAGAGTCTTGTATAGCATCAGCCACCTTGAACTCATTGTAAGCCTGGGGCCCTGAATTTACTGTGATCTTTCCATTGCCACCTCCCCAGCGCTGGGATTACAGATGTGTCATAAGGCCTAGCCTATTATTCCTTCTGACTGTCAATTTGGCATTATTTGGGGTAGAGGAGCATGTACAACACAATACACGCGGAATCAGAGGACAGCTCTCCTTCCACCTTTCTCTGTGCTCCAGAGAATGACCTGAGGTGGTCAGGCTGTGTACAAAGCCAGGGCTTCTACCTGCTGAGCCCCACAGACCCTCAGTGCAGTCCAGCAAAACCCATGAGGTAATTCATGAAACAAAGCCAACAAAACAGTAAAGAAGATAAATGCTCCCATTTTCACATTTTGGTGAACATCTTGCAGAGAAAGCATACTGGAAAAATGTCTAAGCATTTAGGTATCCAAAAGGCAATAACTGGCCTGAGATATAAGATTCAAAAAGGATGCTGGTCTAAGTGGTAAACAAAACAAAACAAAACAAAGCACCCAGAAACTCTTTTGGAATAACTGAGTACAGTCACTTTTTAAAATTTTTATAGCCGGGCGGTGGTGGCGCACGCCTTTAATCCCAGCACTTGGGAGGCAGAGACAGGAGGATTTCTGAGTTCGAGGCTAGCCTGGTCTACAAAGTGAGTTCCAGGACAGCCAAGGCTACACAGAGAAACCCTGTCTCGAAAAACCAAAAAAAAAAAAATTTTTATACTGATACACCCAATTATAAGCTCTGAGAACTGTTTTTATGAAAACCTTCAAAATAGATAACCACCAGTACATATGAAATCAGTTGAGTTCTCAGCCGGAAGGCACTGAACACAGCAAAACAGGAATCTGGATACTTTTACCAAGGTTTTATCAAACAGTTGTAGAAATGACAGTAGTTCAGATATACATCATCTCATCAAAACTCATAGAACTCACTTCTGAAACTGGGCTATAATATAAAAGTATATCCTGGTCATATACTTCTGATCTAAAATTTATTCAATAACTCCTTTTACCCTGGACACGTTTATATTTTAAAACGAGTAAATGTGACAAAATATCCAAATGATGTGATAGACGCATAGGTTTGGGTCTCAAGCTACAAGACCATTCAATCAGTGTGTAGGACATCCTTCAGTTTCACCCGAGAAGTTACATTTGAACTGGCAGCACTACTCACCTTTAAGACAGAGGCCAAGCTGGTCATATGCTCATGGAGGGCGCCCTCAGACTCCTTATAGGTCAAGCAAGTGAACTGATACTCTTCGGGATCAAAAGCATCAGCCCCCTGCTGCTCCACATCATTGGCTACTCCCACATAATAGTCCTCTATGTCCCCAGGGTCCTCTTCCTCTTCTTCCTCTTCCTCACAGTTTGGGTCATAGTCCTCTTCATTGCTGTCAGACCCTTGGCTGTTCATGTCCACGGACATCTTAACATCCAGCCAAGTTGCAGATCAGGAAAGCAGTTGCTTTTTCCCCTACCCCCAACTTTTATCGTTTTCTCAAATGCATTAGCGCTTTTTTTTTGTCTTCTAAGAGAAAGGAAAAAAAGTATTACTATCTCTCTTAACAATTAAAGTAGAAATCATTCAACAACCAAAATAAAGCCCTAGCTCCGCTCCCACTATAGCCTATCTCAATTCTTTTTCCCCCAAGACAGGGTTTCTCCGTGCAGCTCTGGCTATCCTAAAACTCTCCTGCCTCTGCGCCCTGAAATTAGATAGGCACCTCCCCCCCCCCAGCTGCTTATCTCAATTCCAGTTTCACTTAGAACCCTGCCCCCCCCCCCCCACGACTATGCTTATCAAGAGATCCTTCCACCAAGAGGCAGAAACCCACAGGTAAAGGCACTTATTGAGCTGGGCAGTGGTGGCGCACGCCTTCAATCCCAGCATTTGGGAGGCAGAGGCAGATTTCTGAGTTCGAGGCCAACCTGGTCTACAGAGTGAGTTCCAGGACAGCCAGAGCTACACAGAGAAACCCTGTCTCGAAAAAAACAAAAAAAAAAAAACCAAAAAACAAACAAACAAAAAAAAGGCACTTATTGCCACCAAGCCTGAAATTTATTCAAACCTGGTGCCAACCTTACAAAATTAAGGAAATGTTTAAATCACCTGTAATGTTTAAAGATCTTTCCTGCAGATATCACCCAACCTGTCTGTGTCATAGGATTTCCATCTGAAATGAAAAAAAGACAATATTCATATTTTTAGAACTGATACCCTGCTTTCTCAAGTTTATTGTTTTTGTTTCTTTGGGTTTTTTTGTTTTGTTTGGTTTTTTTATTTTATTTTAATTTTTTTTTTTTTGGTTTGGTTTTTTTCTAAACAGGGTTTCTCTGTGTAGCTCTGGCTGTCCTGGAACTCACTATGTAGGCCAGGTTGGCCTCGAACTCAGAAATCTGCTTGCTTCTGCCTCCCAAGTGCTGGGATTAAAGGCATGCGCCACCACTGCCCGGCATTTTTGTTTCTTTTAAGACAGGGACTCGGAGCTGAAGAGATGACTCAGCGGTTAAGACCACTGACTGCTCTTCCAAAGGTCCTGAGCTCAATTCCCAGCAACCACATGGTGACTCACAACCATCTGTAATGGGATCAGATGCCCTCTTCTGGTGTGTCTGAAGACAGCAACAGTGTACTCACATACATTAAATAAACAAATATTTAAAAGACAAAAAGACAGGGTCTCACCACATAATGACTGTCTTGGAACTCTTCTATAAACCAACCTGACCTTGAACTCAGAGAACCAACTGTCTCTGCTTCTCAAGTACAGAGATTAACAAATGTGTGCTGCCATGCCTAGCTGTTTTGTTTCTTTCATTTATGCATTTTAAGTGGGTGTGGGTAAGTCAGAGAACAGTTGGTGTAAGGTTGTTCTCTCCTTCAACTATTTGAGCTCCAGGGATTTAAAGAATGTCTTTAGGCTGGAGAGATGGCTCAGCGGTTAAGAGCACTGACTGCTCTTCCAGAGGTCCTGAGTTCAATTCCCAGCAACCACATGGTGGCTCACAACCGTCTGTAATGGGATTGATGCCCTTTTCTGGTGTGTCTGAAGACAGTTACAGTGGACTAACATAAACAAATCTAAAATAAATAAGCAAATAAGTAATAAAGTCTTTAAGGTTGGCAGCAAGTACTATCTGCTGTGCTGTTCCACAAGCCCACTTTTTTTTGTGATAGGATCTTGATATGCATCCTAGATCAATAGGTATGTGTCACTACACCGGATTTGCAAACTAGGATTACTTATCTAGCAGTAGGAGGACTGAATCCAGTAATTCACACAGAGCTAACTAGGTAAGCACTTTACCCCCTCAAGCCCTCTCCCCCACAATCCAGACCCATACTCTCTAAGTAGCTCTGGCTGACCTGGAACTGTGTAGACCAAGCTGGCTTTGAACTCACAAAAATCAGACTGCCTCTGCCTCTTGAGTGCAGGGATTAAAAAATAGGCACCACATGCCCAACCCTGTGTTTCCTTTCCGGACAAGGTCTTACTAAATTGACTAAGCAAGCCTAAAATTCACTACAATGTATCAGTGCTTCGTTCCCACCTTGTTTGAGGTAGGGTTTGTTTTACCAATGCATAAAACAGGCTAGTTGGCGTAACACCTACCAAAGAGTGTCTTGTCTCCACCTCCCGCAGTTGAGTAGGAATACTGGAATTACACACTTCAGTGCCTAGGTTTACATGGTGGCACATGCCTGTTATCCTAGAACTTGTGAGGTGGAAGGAAGATCAAGGTCATCAAAATGCCTCAACTTTACAATAAAAATGCACCTAATTAGGCAATATTAATATCCATCTCCAACTTTCCTCTGTAACCATGAACATAAGCTACTCCTGGAACATGGTCCATGAATGGAACTCTGCGAAAATTCTGAGTGCTTGTGAGAAAACTCCTAGAAAACAGATTCTTATGACCTCAGTTTCTTCACTACACGGAATTGTTCTTGGAATGTGTTCTCCTGGTCCTCCCAAATGTAGTTTCTTAACAGTTTACTCATTATTGTTTGTTCTTATTCAATTAAATGTGTAAACTATCCACATTTGTGTGGTCCCTGTGATCTTACACAGCTTGAACTCATGAGAACTTTACTCATATGGTTTCTCTTAACCTTCAGAGTATAAATTATTCAGAGTATAAATGTTCTGAATAAAGTTGGCTATTTAATGAGACTTTTGTCTCTCTCATTTATCAGGTCCCACTGACTCTAGAGTGGTAAACATACTACCATGTCCAGTCACCTCATATTACAAAGGCCACCTGGTTTTTCTAGACACATGGATCCTACTATCTAAAACTTGTAAAATATTAATTTTTTTCATGTGTATTGCTCTTTTCTTTAGGATTTCTTGGGCAACCAGAGCTTATAACTGCCAAAAAAAATACTTCAATTATAGATAGGAAAATACAAATTAATTAAAAACCAAAGTTCAAACAAATACCATGGAAAACCATTTCCCAAATAATTGAATAGTCAGACATGGTGGTGCACTTAGGGAGGCAGAAGCAAGTGGATCTGAGTTTGAAGCCAGCCTGATCTACAGAGGACAGCCAGGGCTACAGAGGGGAAAGAAAAAAAAAGGGGGGGGATGGGCTTACAATGGCCAGGTGAGGTGGTGCAAACCTACACCTTTAATTCCAGAATTTGGGAAGCCGAAGACTTGTAAATTAAGTGAGTTGCATGGTGAGATGCTGTCTCAAACAGAGGCTTACAAATGAAGCTGAAATTTATAACAGAAGTATCTTGCCTAGGATCATACAAAGCCAATTGGGAGAGGCAGCATCAGAACTCTAAGGAGGTTTGTAGCCATCACTCTCACGAAGCCTGATTTAAAGCTACAGAAATCTAACAAAAGAGCATATCCTTTCAAATTCTGATTTCTCCTTAGGATCTGTCCAGAATATGGCTCACAGCTTTTTCACCAACCAAATATTCAAGTAGATGGGAATCCAGGTTCTCTAGAAGAATTGACTCTTTCATATACTTCCTGGCGTTCTAGATTCAGATCTAAATAAAGCTTTTTTAAAATAAAAATTTTAAAAACACACATTTTTGATACAAGGTCTGACTATGAAGACCAGGCTGTCTGTCCTCAAACTCACAAATCACAGCCTCCCGAATGCTAAGACTAAAGGTGAGAGAACCCCCTAGGCTCTGTTGAGAGATTCCTGAAGGAATGCTGGCCTTGCTGAGCTTGGTGGCACATTCTGGGATCCCCAATTTAGGAGTTTTAGCAGGAGGATCAAAGGTGGGAGACTAGCCTGGGCTACACAGCAAGACACTGTCTCAAAACACAAGCACACAAGAAAACGGAGTCCTGACTTTGTTCAAAGGGCCAATGTGTTACCTTTGTAACGTCAGAAAGTATTCAAGATGTTAAATAGGACTGTATCTCAGAAAGGAATGGTACAAAATCAGTACTTTTTTTTCAGGAGTCAAAGTCATCTTCAAAAAACCTGCCACTCATTTTGAGCTGACTTCTAAGACCTGACCACATACAAAAGGATAAAGACTTCTTAGTTTGAAGTTGACAAGAACACAAAAATTTGGCTAGTCTAACATATGTTTAACTCCAGTTGTAACACTTGGCCCTCAGTGGTCATTTATTAACTACATTTTCGAAGAAAACTTCTTGGCTGAAAAATATGAATCAGCAACTTGTTTAAAAACTCAGCCGCGTCCAGGACGTGGTGGTGCAAGCCTTCAATTCCAGCACTTGAGAGGCAGAAGAGTTTGAGTTCGAGGTCAGCCTAGTCTACATAGTGAGTTCCTTGACGGCCATGACTATGTAGAGACAGTGTCTAAAAACAACAAACTCGACACTGTATCTGTTCTAACAATGACACGTAGCCACCAATTACATGGTTATTTAAAGTTTACTAGAAAGTAAAGTTTAGTTTCTCAGATAAACTAACTACATGTCGACACTAAGCAGCCATGTGTGGCTTAATGGCTACCATACGGAATAGCAAAGGTCTAGAACGTGTCGGTCGCGACCTAAAGTTCTATGAGACAGAGTAACAAACAACCAAGGCGAGCTCGTCCGAGAAGACAACCGCCTCTCTGGAGGCTAGACCAGCGGCGTCGGGCGTGACCGCACGTCTCTCTGATGCGCCCTGGTCTTCAGGAGATCCGCGCGGACACGGAACCCACGCGCGGGGAGGACCTTTCACAGGACGGGCGTTAACAAACAGTGCAGCCGGCGCTGCAAGGGCTCCCAAACACGACCTAAATCAGGAGTCTCCGAGGTGGTGCGTTTTCCCGGAGCGCCCAGAAGGGCAGGCCCAAAGGCACCGGCGCCTGCGGGCCAGAGGCGCTGGCCTCCGACCTCTCGGTGAGCTAAAGAGGCAACGAGGAAGAGAAACCCAGGAGAGACACCCGGCGCCCAACGGCGCCGACTGTCGCCTCCGGGAGTGTCTCTCAGTCGGCGGGGAACAACGGGACCTGGGACGCCCCAGCCTCGCAGGCGGCGGCGAAGGCGGAGCCCCGACCGCGCCGGAGAGGCGCGCGGGGACACCCCCCCCCCCACCGCCCGGCGGCCAGTCAAGAGTAAACAAGGCCTCGACTCCCGCCGCGCACTTACCGGGAGCCGCGACCTCGCGGCCGCAGAGCTCAGACCGGCCAGACCAGGTCAAGCCGGACCAAAAGAGTCTGACTGAGGAGTAGCGGCAGCTGAGGCGGCCGGCGGACGCAGGTCAGGCCCGCGCTGCTTCCTCCGGCAGAGCCGTCCCCGCAGCTCCGGAAGTGTTCTGCGCAGCGCGTCACTTCCGGTAGGGGTCGGCCTGCGGTCGTCGGCGAGGCTAACAGGCTTCTGCCAATGCGTAGTCAGAAGCAGGAATTGCTTCCTCGCGGTCCTATGTTGAGACCGGCTGGGAGGAACTACTGAGCGATCGCTTTAGAAGGACTGATGTAGACATTTGTTTCCTACGTTAGCCTACCAGCGTCTTTATTCGGTATATATTTTTAGGTTTTCTTGCGTATATTTTGTGTGTGTGTTCCACGGCTCGCGTGTAGATGTCAGAGAACAGTTTTCCGGGATCAGTTTTCTGATCCATGTGGGTTTCGAGGATCAAACACTTGTCAGGCTTGGCAGTGAGCGTTTTTTACCCACTGAGCCATGTATCAGGCCTTTAGTTGAGATATTTTTAACTTTTTTTTTTCTGACCAGACGTCTCCTCACTTCTCTGTTTATACTCTGACGTACAGCATGAGAAGACATTCTGGCAACACTGGAGGATCATAGTTTCCGGGCAACTATGGTTTGACATGAACTACACTCGGAATTTCTACATGTTAGGAAGTTCTGGACCATGAGCATCAGACTTTAGTTTCTCATGACCTCACTAGCCACCCACTTCTCCGACTTCCATTCACAAGACCGATATTTTTTGTTTTGTTTGGTTGTATTTCGAAGCAACTCACTATAATAGCCAAGGCTAGTTTGCCTTGCTAGATTACCAGACCCAGCAATTCATACATCGTGTTTCGCTGCACAATTTCTACCCACAATATATACTGCTTTAGGACTCCAGTCCCTTCCTAGTACTGGTCACCAAGGCTTGTGGACTGATAGAGGCCCACTCAAGTAGCAGCTCCATCGAGATGTTAGTTAATACTGGAGCAAAGCCAGATGTGCTGTGAGGTAAGTGTTCGTGCACATCTGTAGATAACCTATTTCTACCTTTTCTGGAGTGTATGTATTGGTATTTAAGACACCCGGAAAAATGAGGCAGAAAGAAAAAAGAGATCGTATAATAGCCTCTTTTATGTAATTCTTGGAAAAAATATAACTTAGACTTGGGAATTGGCTGGGCCATTAATAACTCTTGCTGTTCTCTCCGGAAATCTGAGTTCCATCCCATCCAACTATTGATAATGTCCTGTAACTCCAGCTCCAGGGGATCTGAAGCCTTTCCAGACCTCTTCCGGCACACCTATACATGTAAACAAATTTAAAAAAAAATTTTTTTTTTTTTGAGAAAAGGTCTCACTATCCCTGGATAACCTGAAGCTCTCTACAGCTCTAAAACTCAAACTCACATGTGTGCAGCCACACTCTACTTAAAAATATATATAAATTTGGGTCATGTACCAAAATCAGGGGTAATCAAATGTTGAAAGTCTCTAGAGTAAGAATTAATAGTACTTGGGGGGCAAAGGCTAGGGAAATCACTACAAGTTCCAGGCCAGCCTGGTCTACATAATAAGTTTCAGGCTGCCCAGCAAGGCCGCCAGAAGTACATAATTAGTAATTATCTTAAATTAAAAAAAAGTAAAAAAAGCCAAAACAAAACAGTGTGCTACTTGCTTTTACAAAGAAGATTCACTTAAATTGATAAAATGTCTCCATTTAAATTTGCCTATAAGCAAGCCATTTTCTTGATTAATGATTGACATGGGTCCAGCCAACTGTTAACAATGCCATCCCTGGATGGGTGGTCCTGGTAGTATAAGAAAGGAAGTTAAAGCCAGCCATTAGTAGCACATGCCTTTAATCCCAGCAATTAGGAGGCAGAGGTAGATATATCTCTTGAGTTCCAGCAAGACCAGCCTGGTCTATGAATCAAGTTCCAGGACAGCCATGGCTACACACAGAGAAACCCTATCGAGAGAGAGAGAGAGAAAGAGAGAGAGAGAGAGAGAGAGAGAGAGAGAGAGAGAGAGAGATTATAATTTTAAACGAAGAGGTCATGAGATGATTCCTGCCTCTAGGTTTCTGCCTCAAGTTCTTGTCCTAATTTCCTTCCATGAGAGACTATAAGCTAAAGGTGAGATAAATTTTTTCCTCTCCAAATTGCTTTTAGTCCATAGTCTTTATCACAGCAATAGAAAGCAAATCTGGACAAGCAAGTGAGCTTGGGTACTTGAGTTGACAAAACATATCCATATAAATCACAATGATACCCGCAAAGGATCCAAATCATATTTTCTGAAAACTAATTTCCAGCTATCACTTTGAATTACTGGTAAAAGATCCACTCCAGTGAGTACTAGAGAGGAGTGGTCTGTCTATAGAAGTCTTGTACCTGCAAACTACAGAATGTAGGTGCTCACTTATCAAGTCCCATTTTATATGAGAGACTTCATGGAACCCTGGGTTTTGGTTTGGAGTCCCGGGACCGATTTCAGGCCCCTTTCACTAGGGCACTGTGGGACAGTTGTCCTCAGGATTCCAATACCTCCCTCGTGCACACACTTGATAGTGACTAAGAGCACTTCTGCTCTTGCAGAGGGCCTGAGTTCAGTTCCTAACACCCACATGTAGGTTCAGGACTGCCTTTTTCTATAGGCTCAAGTACAGACGTGGTACACATATACACACAAAGGCTCACACACATATACAAATTTTTTCAAAAGTTTAGATTCACTCTCAAGCTCCAGTATGGCAACATAAAATGGCTAACCTACAGTCTGAGTTTACATGTTCCATACCATAGGTACATATAGCTTTCCAGTGTCCTTGCAAAACACCAAGGTTTGAACCAACATTATGAAGTTCAACCCAATTGAACTTCATAATGGTGGCATGGTACTACACCTTAAACTTGGCCAAGATACCCAAAGAGCTGAATGTGGACTGTGAGCACCGTGAGACATTACAACAAGATGGTACATCTTCATTGTTCTGCAGAGATCTGCACAAAATGGTGGGCTAAAACCTTGATTGTTATATATGATAATAGCAGGAAAAGCATATTAATAGCAGTAATTTTCCAAAAATTGTTTTCTTCTGGGCCTTGCCTATGGGAGCAAATCTGTCATGGATTATTTTAATCTGAGGCAGACCATCTCTGAAAGATTACCTGCAAGTTATTAGCTTGTCCTGTGATGGCTCCTGATGTTCAGGACCAGTCTGGTTTATGAAGCAACTTCCAGCACAGCCAGGGCTACACAGAGAAACCCTGTCTCAAAAACAAAACAACAAAACCTTTTTAAAAGTTAAAAAAAGCCCAAACAACATATGTATACATTTACACATTACACATATGTATTTACATATGTACACATTTACATACATACGCATATATAATGGGCAGGAGAAATGGATCAGCACTTAAAAGCATTTATTACTTGTCTTAGGGTTTCTATTCCTGCACAAACATCATGACCAAGAAGCAAGTTGGGGAGTAAAGGGTTTATTCAGCTTACATTTCCAAATTGTGCTGGGTTGTGATGGTGCATGCCATTAATTCCAGCACTTGGGAGGCAGAGGCAGGTAGATTTCTGAGTTCGAGGCCAGCCTGGTCTACAGCGTGAGTTCCAGGACAGCCAGGACTACACAGAGAAACCCTGTCTCGAAAAACAACAACAACAAAACAAAAACCCTACCTGTGGATACAGAAATGGTTCCTTCTGTAGGTCATAAGCAAGGCCCTCTCCTGGTCTCTCAAACTAATAGTCTCTTGAACTGGGAGTAGAATCACCCGTGTTTAAGCCACTGCAATAAAACAATGAGGAAGAAACATAATTGAAGTAGACTAGTGGTCACTCCGGAAGGGGCAGATTTGACCAAAGGATGCTCGCAAAAGAAAGGCCCGATGATCAAAGGGCACTTGCAGAAGCAACTGATGCCTCCTGGTGGACATAGCTGAGCTAGGGTTAGGAGCAGCAGAGGGAGATTCAGCAACATGGGAGGAGCCTCCATCTAAGAGGTCAGCCATAAGGATCAGGTCAGACGAAAAGGGTGGACCTGCCTTTGCATGCACTGTGGGGAGCCAAACAAGGTCATTCAGCCATGGCTGTCTTATGACCATGAGATTGTTGAACAAAGACCTGCCCAGGAACTGCCGGTACATAAGGATTCCGAGAGTAACTACGGATCGCTCCACCCTTAACCACGGAATGTCCCGACATGCACAGATACCAGATGTCTTCACCAGATGCCCTTTGTGCTTCCTGCTGCCAAGAATACCTTGACCCCCTCCCTCCTTTGCATTTTGCAAAGGTCACTTCCCCCTAGCTCCCCCTCCCAACTTCCTCATTCAGGGCTTGGCCCATAGCTCACTTCCCCCTAGCTCCCCTTCCCAACTTCCTCATCCCCACTGCTTAAAACGTGCTGCCTGTGTGACAATAAACGGGACCTTGACAACAGAACCTTGCTTGGTCTCCTTTCTTTCTCCCCCCCTTGACCTTCAGGTAGTGCCTCTTTGGGATCCTGAATAACTAGACCTGCTGGACGGGTCAAGTGGCGCCCGAACAGGGACAAGTTGTGTGGGAGGGGCCCATTTGCCTCCGAGGAAAAACAATTAGGATTGTCCCCGGGCGTACTCGCTCAAACAGCGCAGGCCACCTTATCTGCCTGGAGAGCGGTTCCTGCTACAGGGGCCCTCATCACCCCCTTAACTAAAATAATCCAGGGGGCCCAGGAACCCTACGCTCAATTTGTGGGGAGGTTACAGGAAGCAGCAGAAAGAATCCTAGGTCAAAGTGAAAGTGAGAGGCTCCTCGTTAAGCAGCTTGCTCTTGAGAACGCTAACTCGGTGTGCAAAGTTGCGCTACGAGGCAAGACTAAAGATCTTGACCTCACGGGAATGATTAAACTTTGCAATGATGTTGACTCCTTCTCACATCAAGTGTCCAAGTCTATCAGTTTTAGCTGTCGGGCCTGTGTTCCAAAAAAACTGGAGATTCTGGCCGCCCTAGAGGCAAAACATGCTTTAGATGTGGGCAGCCTGGTCACTTTGCTAGAGAATGTAGTGCTCTCAACCCCAGCCAGCCATTTAATCCCGTCATTGGCCAAGAGGCCCCTAAGCCTACCGCGCCGGGACTTTGTCCTCGCTGTAGGAGAGGCCGTCATTGGGCCAAGGAATGTCGGTCTAGAACTGATGCTAATGGGCAAGCCCTCCCTGCGGTCCAGGGAAACGGCCAAGGGGCCCCGCACCAGGGCCCCTACCCACAGATGACCAAACCCCCCCAAGTACAGCACCAAGCTCCTGCGGCACCAGCTTATCTAGGGCAACCGCAGGGAGCGCAGGACTGGACCTGTGTGCCTCCTCCTACACAATTTTGAACCCCCAAGATGGTGTTTAGGTTCTCTCCACAGGAATTTTTGGACCCCCGCCATCTGGCACATTTTTTCTTATTATAGGGCATGCCTCAGCTACCATGCAGGGTCTCAGTGTCCACCTGTCGCTTGTGGATGCAGACTGTACTGGAGAGATAAAAGTTTTAAGGCAGAAAAGGGCCCGGTCACCATTCTCCCTGGTCAGAGAGTAGCCCAGGCACTCCCTCTCCTGCTTGATTCCTCTGGTGCTCACATGGGAGGGCTCAGAGGAGATAGCCAACCTGGTTCCTCTGATGTCTACTGGGTCCAGCAACTCTCTAAGGAGCGCCCCTCCTTGTGCCTTACATTGGACGGGCGAAAGTTTGATGGCATTATAGATACGGGAGCTGACACCATAGTTCTTAGTTTGAGCTCCTGGCCTTCTGCCTGGCCTCTCCAGCCCTCAATGACTCATTTACAAGGCATTGGCCAGTCTAAAAATACCTTACAAAGTTCAAAGTTGTTGACATGGAAAGATTCAGAGGGGAATTTGGGCACTGTGCAGCCTTTTATTGTTGAGGGCCTCCCTATCAATCTTTGGGGGAGAGACATTCTCTCTCAAATGGGGATGATGATGTGTAGCCCCAATGAGGTGGTTGCTCACCAGCTCGCTCAGGGAGCTAGTGCGGATTGGGGTACCCCTGACACCTTTGTCCCTCAGAAAAGCGCACCCGAGTTTTCGGATTCTAACTGGTCCCCCAGGTGCTTCACTGAAGGCAGGCGAAAACACTTAACACTCCTTCCCTGGGGACTTTATGTCTGCCCGGGAGGTCATCGTGACCGCTCCATTGCCCGAGCATGTAAGTACGAATCTGACTTTTACTGTAAAGCCTGGGGCTGCAAGACTACAGGAGACACTTACTGGAAACCCAGCTCCTCTTGGGACCTTATTACCGTAAAAAGAAAGTATCCTCCAACACACAATCCTAGCACCCCATACCTAAAGTGGGAAGGAAATTCCTTGGCATGCTCCATTAAAAGTAAAACATCTAAAGGATGGTGCAGCCCCCTCCAGGTTGCCTTTACAGAGGTGGGCAAAAAATTTGATTAAGAAAACTCTAGAGGAGCCCAATGGGGTCTCCGCCTATATAAGGATGATTATGATATGGGGCTAACCTTCAAGATCAAGTTATCAAAAACGATCCCTGCTCCCCAAACAGCCGCTGTTGACCCAAACCCTGAGCTACAGTTAAGAGCTGGAGGTAGTAGACATCCATCTGGAAACCAGGTCCCTGCAACACCCACTATCCCAGATACCCAAACTCCCAATCCTTTGTTTCAGCCTACTCTACCTATGGGTCCTCCCTCGTCTACTGAGCTTGGGCTATCATTAGCTAATGCTTCGATACAAGCCATACATGAAGCTATTTTAGAGGAATGTTAGGTCTGTTATTCACCCTCCCCACCCTTTTACGAACGGATTGCAAGCTTTGGAGAATTATTACCCACTAATGATATCTTGCTTCTGTGGTGGAGTCCTCCAGAGAAGCAAGGACTCACCCTTGGCCAAATTTCTGGCCTAGGCATGTGCCTTCTGAGACTTGATATGCTGCCCCCCAAGACCCTGATTGAGGTTTGCAATCAAACTATTGTAATTAATGCTTCCTTTCAATACGTTGTTGTTTCTAATGATTCCTATCTTGCTTGCTCCTCAGGATTGACCACTTTTATAGTTTCAGCTGCCTTTTTAGAGAATAGAGAATATTATGTGTTTGTCAAGCTCCTCCCTCGATTGATCATTCATGATTCTGATGAGCTCCTTAATTTTTGGGAAAGGGGAACTCATTTGTCCAGACAAAAGAGAGAACCTATAACAGCAGTCACCCTGGCTATACTCCTTGGTTTGGGAGCCACAGGGGCCGGAACAGGAATTGCCTCCTTGGTCACTTCCAGTCAGCAGTATGCGCAGCTCAGCTCGGTGGTCGATAGAGGACTACAAGAGGTACAGTTAGGACTAAAGAATCTTAAAGATTCTGTTACATCCCTCTATGAGGTAGTGTTGCAAAACAGAAGAGGTTTAGATTTGCTCTTTTTACAGCAAGGTGGGTTATGCACTGCCCTTAAAGAAGAATGCTGCTTTTATGCAGACAAGACAGGATTAGTTGAAGATAGCCTAAAAAAAGGTCAGGGAAAGTCTAGAAAACCGCAAGAAAGAAAGAGAGAAAAAAGAATCATGGTATCAAAACTGGTTCTCTACATCCCCTTGGCTCTCTACTCTGTTACCTAGTCTTTTGGGACCTTTGGTGGGCCTTCTCATGCTCATTTCTTTTGGGCTGTGGGCCTTCCAAAAATTAACTCTTTTTGTCAAGTCACAGGTGGATGCCGCTTTCACCAACAAGCCGGTTTCAGTGCATTACCATTGTCTAGAGGTCAGAGATAATGACCCGGGTGCCTACGAGGAGCCCTTGGGCACCCCCTCTGCCTGCCTCGATTTCTCGATCCTGGCCGCAGACTACCAAAACCCTTGGTATAAAAAGCTATGGAGACATCCATGACGGGAGTATCATGATGCCACATGCCAGATGAACACCTAAAACCCCGGCTAACTCAGTCGGTAGAGCATGATCCCAGGGCTGTAGAGTAAGTAACTCCATGATGGGAGTAGTGTGAGGCCATTGCCCAGGGAGCAAACTCCTATTGGGGGTTCTGGGCATGGAGGCACCTCACATAGCCTAAGACAGAGGCTCTACCCCTCTCTTCTAGGTGCTGGCTGTGGGTGCACATCATGTAGCCTAAGACAGACTCTCCATCAATTATACAAAGAAGGGGGAATGCACAAAATCCCTTCCCTCTTAAAAACTAACTAAACAAATAAACCCAACTTTAACTCTTTGTTTCTTCCTTCCCTCCAAACAAAATAGCAACTGACTATGACTATCTCTCTCTCCCTGGCTGTGCACTTTTTTGTCTGAGAAAAGGTCTCTGTATGTAGTTCTCAAACTCACAGTTGTCTTCTCCGGCTCCTGACTGATGGAATTAAAGACATGCATGTCTTAGTCAGGGTTTCTATTCCTGCACAAACATCATGACCAAGAAGGAAGGTGAGGAGGAAAGGGTTTATTCAGCTTATACTTCCCCACTACTGTTGATCACAAAAGGAAGTCAGGACTGGAACTCAAGCAGGTCAGGAAGCAGGAGCTGATGCAGAGGCCATGGAGGGATGTGTCTTACTGGCTTGCTTCCCCTGGCTTGCTCAGCCTGCTCTCTTATAGAACCCAAGAATACCAGCCCAGAGATGGCACCACCCACAAGGGGCCCTCCCCCCCCTTGATCACTAACTGAGAAAATGCCCCACAGCAGGATCTCATGGAGGCACTTCCCCAACTGAAACTCCTTTCTCTGTGATAACTCCACCCTGTGTCAAGTTGATACACAAAACCAGCCAGTACACATGCACTAACACACCTGACCTGTTCAGTTTTTTTTCTTCTTGTTTTTAAGATTCATTTGATTGTTATGGGCCTGAAATGAACTCTGTTAAGAGTGCAGAGGACCCCTGTTATAATTATGGGATTATGTTTCCCAGCGCTCATGCAAATGGGTGCTTTTTTTTTTTTACATGCATGTACTTATGTGCACCAAGTGTGTGCTTGGTGCCCAAGGAGGCCAGAAGGTTTTGGATCCGCTGGAACTGGAGTTACAGACGGTTGTGAGCTGACTTGTGGGTGCTGGAAATTGGAACTAAACTCAGGTCTTCTGGAAGAGCAGCCAGTACTCTCAATTGCTGAGTCATCTCTCCAGCCTGGCTGTTCCGGTTTTCCATTTACCACAGGTAGTCCTTCTGGAGAGCTTCAGTGTCACCAAAAACTAACAGTTACATCTAACAAGACTTCACGTCTCTTCTCTTCACCCACCATTTGACCTTTTGGCCCTTGAATTCCCAAGTATATATTCTATGGGCGTGTGGGGGAAGGGGGTGTCTCAGCGGCCCATGCAGAGGCATCCCTTCCCCTTGAGGGACCAAACACGACGATATAGTATAGAATAGAGTTTATTTAGGGCATGGGGAGGGGAGTTAAGGGGGTAGTAGGAGCAGAGAAAGGCAGAGAGGAGAGAGGAGAGAAGTAGAGGCTGGCCATGACCACATGGAGAGAAGGGGGGGAGGGGAGGAGAGCCCAAGAGGGGGCAAGAAAGAACAAGCAGAAAAGAGGCAAGAGAGAGAGGAGGGGCAAGCAGCCCCTTTTATAGTGGGCCAGACCTACCTGGCTGTTGCTAGGTAACTGTGGGGAGGGGCATACCTGGCTGTTGCCATGTAGCTGTGGGGGTGGAGTCCAGACAGAGTACCAACAATAATTATCCTTTGTCTTAGGGTTTCGGTTGCTGTGAAGAAACACCATGACCAAAACCAAGCAGAGGGGAAAGCGTTTATTTGGCTTACACGTCTACACTATAGTCTATCATTGAAGGAAGCCAGGCCAGGAACTCAAACAGGTCAGGAACCTGAAGGCAGGAGCTAAAGGCAGGAGCTAATGGAGAGGCCCTGAGCGGGCTGCTTGCTCCCATGGCTTGCTCAGCCTGCTCTCTTATAGCACCCAGAACCACCAGCCCAGGGATGACACCACCCACACTGGGCTGGACCCTCCCCCATCAATCACTAATTTAAGAAAATGCCTGACTTCTGGAGATCTTTTCTTAACACGTTCTCTCCCCTCAGATGACTATGTTTTGCATCAAGTTGACATAAGACTAGCCGGCACATCCTCTTTTTTCTTCTCTCTTCCTCTTTTTTTTTTTTTTGCTTTATTATTCATTTGCTTATTACTTTAGTTAGGGTCTCCTGTAGCTTGGACTGGTGTCCAAAAACTCGATACATTGATGGGAATTGTGGCACACACCTTGTTTTAGGGTTTTACTGCTGTGAAGAAACAGCTTGACCAAGGCAAGTCTTATAAAGGTAAACATTTAATTGGAACTAGCGTACACTTTCAGAGGTTTGGTCCATTATCATCATGTCGGGAGCATGGCAGAGTGCAGGCAGAAATGGAACTAGAGGAGCCAAAAGTTCCGGAGGAGCCTGGCTTACACTGACTGGGTGGAGACCTCAAAGCTTGCCTCCAACAAGCCCACACCTCCTAGGAGTGCCACTTCCCAGGGGCCAAGTATATTCAAACCACCACACACCTGCAATCCCAGCACTTGGGAGGCAAAGGCAGAAGGATCAGCAGAAGCTTAAGTCTGACATGGTCTAAATAGACAGTTCTAAGCCAGCCAGGGCTCTATGCCAAAGTACCTGTCTCAAAAACACAAATACCTATGTAGCCAGGGCTAGCCTTGTCCTCTCTCTCTATGTCCCATTGCAGACAGACATGTTCTGCTATGCCAGGTGTGGGGTGTGGGGTGTGTGTGTGTGTGTCTGTGTGTGTGTGTGTTGTTGGGGGGTGGGTTGGCAGAGGTAGGATAGGACTGCATAGCCTGTGTATAGTCATGGACCTCAGAGGAGCCATCAGAGTCCCTTATTAGTCTCTTGCCTCATTCCTTTGAGACAGAGTTTCTTTCTGAACTTGGAACATGAGTTTTGGGGCTGGGCAGGCAGCCATCAGCTTCCAGTGATCTCTGTCTCTGCTCCCTCCCTCCCTCCCACCCACTCACCTAGTGCTGGGGTTACAGGCAATCACAGAACCATGCTCAGCTTGTTCTGTCTGGGGTTACAGGCAATCACAGAACCATGCTCAGCTTGTTCTGTCTGGGGTTACAGGCAATCACAGAACCATGCTCAGTTTGTTCTGTCTGTGCTGCATAAGGTCCTGAAGGTTGTGCAGCAAGTTCTCTTAGCCACACTTCCAAATCTCCAGGCCCCCCTCTCCATTCAATAGGGGCTCACGATGCTGCCCACTCTGGCCTTTAGGAGTCCATCCTCCAGCGTTTTTGAAGTACACACAACTGTGTGTGAGGATTGCTTTTCTCCTGTGTCCCTCTTACCAGTCGCCAACCAGCCATGTTCTCAGACAGTCTCTGACCAATAGCTGCTGCCCGTTTTTCTCTAGTGCGGAGCTTCCTTTTCCTTTTTCCTGCCTTGTTCTGCCTCTGCCTTCACTGTCCCTAACCTGGGCTGCCATCATGATCTCAGCTGGCTTTGCCGCCTCAGTCTCTCCCCCTCATAAATTGATTCAATGAAGATAGATTTTCCAAAAGAAATTCAATTGTGTCACTGTTATGTCTGAAATTCTTCCACAGTGCCTCATTACTGCCTAAGAAAAGAGAGAGGTGGGCTGGAGAGATGGCATTAGCTGCTCTTCCAGAGGACCTAGGTTCAATTCCCAGCACTACATGGCATCTACAGCAGTCTATAACTCCAGTTCCAGGACATGTGAAACTCTCTCACCAATGCACGTAAAACAGAAAATTAAATAAATTACATATATATATATATATATATATATATATATATATAAAAATAAGTTTTTTGCATATTGTTCCAACCTCCTTGCCCTCCATTCTCCCATAGGTCTTTGGGACCAGTCAACCCTCATCACTCCTGGTTTGAGTGTTCTTGACCTCTCCCATCCCCTTTGAAGCCCTTGCTCATAGTGATTGCAGATTCCTTGGTCTCCTCCTTCTTGGTTACTTCTTTGCTTATTTTTCAGGCCCTTCCTCATTTATTTGATCTCTAAACACTGGAAGGAAAAGGGTTCCAGGGGTTCTGAGGGTCTCCACTCCCTTGGTGATCTAATTTCACTGGTTAAAACCGAATTTAACCACTAGCCTGAGCCTCTTTTCAGAATCCTGGATCAAGAGACAGATCTATTAATAGAAATCTCAAACTAATTATGTTTAAAATGTCCTTTACCATCCTCTAATCTGCTTGACCCGTGTCTCTTCCCCAATCTCAATTAAGGATGATGTCTTCTCTAGTTGCTAAGGTCAAAAACATTAGCAGTGTCCCATAAGCCTCTCTCACAAATCTTTTTCTAAAAAAATAATATTTATTCATTTTTATTTTGTGTCTTTGAGTCTTTGCCTCCATGAATGTGTGTGTGCTTGGTGCCCAAAGAGGTCAAAAGAGGGCATTAGATCTCATGGAACTGTAGTTTCAGACAGTTCTGAGCTGCCTGGAGGGTGCAGGGAACAGACCCCAGGTACTCTGTAACAGAGCAGCTAGTTCTCTGAACTGCTGAGCTGTCTCTCCAGTTTCTGTACATGAGGAGTAAATGGAATGAATTTCCCTTCACTAACAGATTCTTTGGGTTTTCCTTTAGAAAATATTCACCATTGAACCACTTCTCATTAACAACTCTGCTATGTGCCGGTCCAAGCCAACGTTTCTGCTCATGACCTTTAACTTTCTCCAGCCTCGTGATTTTCTCCTGGCTGTTTTCACCAGCAGTTAACAGGGACCCTGATTTTTGTTTGTTTGCTTTAAAATCTCATCTCAGATTGTTATTCTCCATCCAAAACCTGCCATAGAAGAGACTGGTGTCCTCACAGTGGGGGAGAAAGTTCCTCCTGATGAGTCTCTATTTCTCCCCTGTCCTCACCAGCAACTCCACCACCACTCCCAACCCACTCCCGCCCCTGTGATTTGACAACACAGACATCTCAGAGTTTTCGAATTTTTTTTATTTCTGCCAGAAAGGTCCTCCATCTTTTACCCAGTATCCATGAACAGGACTCATTTCCATGCCCTAGATCTTAATCCTTCCTAATGAGATCTCTTGTTTATCTAATTAGAGTTACAAATTATTTGTCTTCCACACTTTACTCCTTCCCGGATTTATTTTCCTACAGAGCCATTTTTACCATAGGACATAGGCATTTTTCACTTTGTCAAGGCTTATCAAAGACAGGGACCTGTATGGGGTGCCTCCACTCTTCAGCACCTAAAAAAGAGTGGCTGTCATGCAAAAGGGTATATGCGACTTCTGTGGAGTGCACAGACGCATAGGACCACAGAGGACCAGAGAAAGAAAAAAAACTCCAAGAAGTCCAAGAAGACTTCCCGGAGGAGTAATTCCATGGTAATCATTCCCAAGCCCCTCCCATACAGCATTAGGGAAAGCCCCGCCCACTAAGGAGGAGCGGCAGCCGGAAGTAGACTTCGGGCGGAAGCCAGGCCGGTCGGACTTGGGCCCTCTTTCCGACCTGCCTACGGCCCCGCCCACCTTAATGTAGGTGAAAGGTCGGTGAAGCCGCTTGGGCAGCGGAGCAAGACCCAGACTGCCCGGGGCTGCCAGGTAGACTGACAGAAGACTGACCATGGCAGACGAGCCGAGACCCATCAGTCCGCTTAAGAACCTCCTGGCCGGCGGCTTTGGCGGCGTGTGCCTGGTGTTCGTGGGGCACCCCCTGGACACGGTCAAGGTGCGCGGAGTGTGGATTGGGGGGGCTTGTGGAGGAAGGCCCCGGGGCAGGGGGTGGGCGCGGGGGACGTGGAAAGTAGGGACCGCCGCGAGGTGCTGTCTCTGGACAGAAGTGGGGCCGGGCCGATGGATGCTTCCGTGGGAAGTTTACAGAGGGTTGGTATGTAGTTTACTAGTAAGCGCTGCTTTACCTAGCTGGGCAGAGGCGCTGCAGTCCAACTCCCTAGCTCCTCAAATCAATTTTGTTCTTTCTCTCGAGGATCAATACGAAGTGAGCAGAGGCTGTATTCACCTCCCGCCCTAAGAGCCTGACAGCTCCAGTTTCAAGGTCTTTGCATGACAGTCTTTTTCTGACCCCACAGCATTTATTTGGAGATACTTATTTTGGAGAAAAAGCTGCTGACTGTGCCCAGTTAACCCTAACAGTTGAAACAGGTTATCTGTAGACTCGGGCTTCCCAACAAAGGACAAAGGTGGCAGAGATGTCCTTTGACACAGTCTGGTGAAGCCAGTGTGTCTCCTAACCTTTCTCTTGTGCACTTTTCTTTGCCTGACGAGGCTCCTGGCCATTTTCAGCCAGTCACTCACCGCAGGGTAAGCTGCATAGTCACCCCCATAGCAAGCAGTGAGCAACCAGGCTCAGGGGTGGAAATCGAGGTCACACAGGAAGCTTCTTCCTGAACCTTTCTCTCCTCAGCCTTCCATTCTTCCTCTTGCTGCACTCTCAGCGAGGTCTTGTGGAGAGGAGACCAAAGTCTTTATTCGATGACTTAACTCATATATGAACTCATATAAGCTCATAGCTTATAGTTTGTTTTTTCTTTTTCCTAGACATAGACCTGAAGGGAGATGACAGGTCACAGCCAGGATGAGTCTGTAGGAAGAAGACATGAGTTTTTGGGTGTGTGTGGATGGCGTGTTGCTGGGGCATGGAACCCAGAGAAGATGTGAATCTCAAAAGAGTGGTGACCTCAGTTGGGGCCTTAATTGGGTGTAAGATTCAGTTTCCTCTGAAAGAGAATAGTATCCAAGGGCTCTTCCTCTTGGTAGGCTTGACAGCAGGCTATCTGATGGCCTGTGTTCAAAGCAAAGCTCACCAAAGACAGCTCATTCTGAGGAGATTCTGTAGTACTAGGCAATGAGAAATCAGATCCTAGCAGCAGCAAAGACTGTACTTAGTGCTTCTAAGGCAGTGAGTGGCCAGTTCCATTAGCTCTATCTAGCAAGGGTAAGTTTGTCTGGCCTTTATTTCTTTTTGTTTTTTTTCTGGCCTTTATTTCTAATCTTACTCGACAGAGGCAGAAATCTTGTCCTGTGCATCTGAGACTTTTAAAAAACAATATCCTGACTCCTTATTTAACTGTTCTTCCTTTTTTGTCTCCTCTTGTTCTTGATGTTACTCCCAGCAAGGGCCTAGTGACCTCTGTACTGGATTATAAATGACTGAAAATTCTCACTGGTGTGTTGACACCAGAGGACTTTCCCTTGTAGTATAAACCAAACCCATAGTTGACTGCTGTCCTTTTGACCTCAGAAAGCTCAGTGGTCACCAACTAAAAGCTGATGCTTTTGTGATTTGGTGTTTGTGTTTGTTTGTATTTGTGTTTTTTTTCTCTCTGGAGACATAGTCTCATGTATCCTGTGCTGGCCTAAAACTCGTTATGTAGCAGATGACCTTGTACTTCTGACTTTCTTCTGCCTCTCAAGTACTTGAAGGTTCTTTCAGAGTCTTAAAGAAACAGAAAATAAGCCTTGGTCCATTTGTCCTGTTCAGTAAGAATTGCCACACTTCAGAACAGGAGTGTGGAAAAATTTTATGGAAAGTAGTGTCGGAGCAAGCACTGAAAGGCTGGCTGATATTTACTGGGTGTGTGGCTCATGCCAGTACTCGGGAGGCAGAGGCAGGCAGATTTCTGTGAGTTCCAGGACAGCTGGGGATGGGGGATGTTACACAGAGAAACCCTGTCTCCTAAAACCAATAAAAGAAGAGAAAAAGAAAAGAAAAGAAAGTAAAAAAACGGCTGATTTCTGACTGGAAGGCTATGGAGGGCTATATAATCCAGTGTCATGGAGAAGTGTCTTAGGTCTCAGAACACTGGAGACTTGCAGTTTATAAGAAACAAAGATTTATTTCTTACAGTTCTGGAGGCTGGGAATGCCAAGATGCACGGGTCTACCATCTGCCTGACTGTGCTGCGCCACCCCGTGGTGGAAGATGGAAGGGCAAGAGAGCAAGAGATGAGACTCAAGGCTTAAGTCATTTCTTTGGCTGGCGTTAATCCATTCATGAACAAACACGGTCTATCAGATCTTACCTCACAACACTGTTACTGCATTTTGGGGTTAACTTCCAACACATAGTTTGGGACAAGAGTAAAGGCAAGTCAGACATGAGCTTGGATATGGGGTTAGGATGTAATATCAGCTGAGAAGGGCTCTCGGCCTTCACTGGTTGGGATGGCTGCAGTCATGATGAGATAAACAGAAGGGACATTAAAAAAAAATCACTGGGGTGGGGATGTAGCTCAGTTGACAGAATACTTGCCTAGCATTCATGAAACCCTTAGATTTTTTTTTTTAAAAAGATTTATTTATTTGATTTATATGAGTACACTGTAGCTGTCTTCAGGCACACCAGAAGAGGGCACTGAATCCCATTACAGATGGTTGTGAGCCACCATGTGGTTGTTGGTAATTGAACTCAGGACCTCTGGAAGAGCAGTCAGTGCTCTAATCTCTCCAGTCCAACCTTTAGTTTTGGTACCCAGCACTATGTAGAACTATGCAGGATGCCTCTAATACCACTTGGGATGTAGAAGTGGGGGCTGAGAAGGTAAGGGTCACCTTCTGATACAAACTGAGTTTGGGGCCATCTTGGGTTACATGAAACGTTACCTCAGAAAAATAAACAAAGGAAATAAAAATGCTGGTCTACATAGTGAGTTCAAGCCAGCTGGTGTTACATAGTGAAACCGTGCTTTAAAACAAGCAGAAATCAAGAAAAATAATCCCAGCACTTGAAAAGTGGAGGCAGGAGGGGGTCAGGAGCTCAAGTTCACCATCCTTGGCTACATAATGAGTTTGAGCCAGCCTGGGCTGCATATCACGGTTTAAAAACAACAAAACTGGGCTGGAGAGATGGCTCAGTGGTTAAGAGCACTGACTGCTCTTCCAGAGGTCCTGAGTTCAATTTCCAGCAACCACATGGTGGCTCACAACCATCTGTAATGAGATCTGATGCCCTCTTCTGGAGTGTCTGAAGACAGCTACAGTGTACTTACATATAATAAATACATCTTTAAAAACAAAACAAAAGAAACCCCACAAAAAGATAGCAGTCAGAATGTGTGCACTGGGTGTGTTGGCTAACACTTAGTAATCCAAGCACATAATGTGGCTGCATGAGAGCATCAGCGTGAGTTCAAGGCTACCCAGGAGCACATGATGAACCTGAGGCAAACCTGGGCTACATAGTAAGAACCGATCTAAAAAAGCATTAATTGTGTGGTGGCTTATACCTTTAATCCCAGCACTTGGGAGGCAGAGGCAGGTGGATTTCTGAGTTCAAGGCCAGCCTGGTCTACAGAGTGAGTTCCAGGACAGCCAGGGCTACACAGAGAAACCCTGTCTCAAAAGCAAAACAAATAAACCAAAAGACCACCTAAACAAAATATCTTATATTTACGTGTGTGTGTGTGTGTGTGTGTGTGTGTGTGTTCATTCGTGTGAGTGCAGCTGCTCATGGAGACCAGAGGCATCAGATTCTTTGGTGCTATAGGTAGCTGTAGCCACCCAACATAGGGACTGAACTCAAAGCTGAGTCCAGTGCTCTTAACCACCGAGCCATCTCATCATCTCTCCAGCCCAAAGAAAGTTTTTTTTTGTTTTGTTTTGTTTTCCTGAGACAGGATTTCTGTGTGTGCAGCCCTGTATGACTTGGAACTGTCATTGTAAACCAGACTGGCCTCAGAGATCAGGCTGGTCCCTGAGTGCTAGGACTAAAGGTAAGTGCCACCATGCCCAGCCAAATAAAGCTCCCCTTCCCTCTTTGGTGGGAAGTTATGCCTACCGTGGAGGACCTGAAGGTGGACACAAGGGTCATGTGATGAAAAGCAGTGGCCGCCACTGGACAGTATGATTGTTGTGTCCCATAAACGTGAAGATTTGCATGTCAGCGCTACTGCCCAGGGAACAGCCTCCTCACTGAGGCATATAAGGTTCTAACACGTGCAACAAGAAAGATTTATACAGAAGTGGTAAAGAATAAGTTGAAAGTGAGGTTCTGGGAAGGTTGGTTGGTGTGAGGACAGCTGTGAGAAGCATTTGGAAAACAGACTACAGAAATCCTGGCCATTTCGGCTTCTATTACAGTCTAAACCTGGACCCTGAGCCTTAGGGGCTAAAATAACGACTCATTAATGCTCACAGTCTTTGTGAGCCATATTTTGGGGAGCACTTTGGGTGGGTGGTCTGCATTAGGTTTGTTTCCCCTTCCTTCCTTCCTTCCTTTCTTCCTCTCTCTCTCTCTCTCTCTCTCTCTCTCTCTCTCTCTCTCTCTCTCTCTCTCTCTCTCTCTCTCTCTTTCTTTCTCTTTCAACAGTTTCTCTGTGTAGCCCTCAGTGTCCTGGAACTTGCTGTGTAGACCAGGCTTGCCTTGAACTCAGAGATTCACTTGCCTCTTTCTAGTGCTAGCATTAAAGGTGTGTGTTACTACTTACTGCCCAGCTATCTGTTTCTTTTTGAAATAGATTTTCTTGTAGCCCAGTCTGGCCTTGAACTCATTAGATAGCCAACGATGACTGTAAACTCCTGATTGTCCTGTCTTTACCTCCAAAGTGCTGGGGTATTTTGTCTCTCTCTCTCTCTCTCTGTGTGTGTGTGTGTGTGTGTGTGTATTTTGGTATCCAATGAAATATTTGCCAGTAAAAAGAATGAAATTGTCCGGGGGGGGGGAGGCATGTCTGGAGGTCATAGGAGAGAAATGGATTGTATACATGAGGTACATTTTATATGTGAATGAAACTGTCAAAGAATAAATACAAAACTTTTACATACTTTTAAAGACTGAGATGGCGGGGGCAGAGCAAGAAGGAAAAAAAAAGACTGAGATGGATGTGTTAGGCTGAGGTGGACCTCGCCTTTAATCCCAGAACTCAGGAGGTAGAAGCAGATGGATCTCTGTGAATTTGAGGCCAGCCTGGTCTACAAAAATGCTGTCTGGAAAAAAACAAGAAAAGAGAGATGCTGGAGAGCAGGCTCATCTTAAGAGCACTCTATGCACTGCCTGCATGTAGCGTACATACCTATGGTTAGGGAAAGCAGTCATATACACAAAATAAATTCTTTTTTTTTAAAGAGTGAGTACTTTGGGCTGGAGTGATGGTTCAGAGGTTAAGAGCACTGACTGCTCTTCCAGAGGGCCTGAGTTCAATTCTCAGCAATTACATGGTGGCTCACAACCATCTGTAATGGGATTCGATGCCCTCTTCTGGTGTGTCTGAAGATGGCTACAGTGTACTCATATGCATTAAATAAATAAATAAATAAATCTTTTTAAAAAAGAAAAGAAAAAGAATGAGTACTGCTACACAGAGAAACCCAGTCTCAAAAACCAAAAGTAAATAACTAAACTGAATGAATGCTAATGGGGTAAAAGTGAAGTCTGAATATCAGAAGATGCCGAAGGTACCTATGGTGGTGCACATTTCCTGTTTAAATGAAGTTGAGGGGCTGAAGATACAGCTCTGTGGGAAGGTGCTCATACAGGGCTCTAGGCTCAGTCTCCAGCCCTGGATCTAAGGACGAGGAGCAGGAGGGGAGAGAAAGAGGAGTTGGATCATCGATGGTAATGCTAGAAGGTGATTGTTTTAGTGTCTGGTTTCAGGTCCGACTGCAGACACAACCACCAAGTTTGCCTGGACAGCCACCTATGTACTCTGGGACCTTCGACTGCTTCCGGAAGACTCTTTTTAGAGAGGTATGCTTCTGGTGCTGGGCCTCCCTTGCTCAGAGGACTGTGCTCGGCTTGGCACTACTTTCAGGAGTGAAGAAGGTAGCTGTGCCATTCTGCTGGCCACAGTTGTAGCTCCTTCGCCATGTCTCCTCATCTGCTGTGGAGCCTGGTAATTCCAGCTACTGCGTATGCTTCTAGGTGAATGAATGAATTTTAGGGATGAAGCCCATAAAATGCTTCACTCTTCCGGGAGATGGAGGTATTAACAAGGCATAATTGAAGCTACAAATTGCATAAAAATTCATGTCTTGCCTTATGGTGGCACTTCCCAGTAATCCTAGCACTTGGAAAGCTCAAATAGGAAGATCTTAGGGCAAGGTGAAACTGGGCTATGTGGAGAGCTCCTGTATCAAAAACCCACTGAAGCTAGAGAACATTTGTCATTCATGCAGAAGACCCATTTAGTACCCAATACCAACCATTCATAACTCCGTTCCAGGGTATCTAATACCCTCTTCTGACCTCAGAGGACACTAGCATATGTGTGTGTGTGTGTGTGTGTGTGTGTGTGTGTGTGTGTGTGCGTATATTTGCAGGCAAAACACCTATAACATAGATAACCTGAAAAAAGTGACAAAAGAAAAATCCAACAAAAAGGAAATGTGTGAAGTTTGGAGAAGAAAAGCCAGCAGAGTCTCTGTACTTCTAGACAGGGACACTTAATTTTGTTAGAGTTATTTGACTACATAAATTTTAATAGAATATGATTTTTTAAAAATTATGTAAATGCCGGGCAGTGGTGGCGCACGCCTTTAATCCCAGCACTTGGGAGGCAGAGGCAGGCGGATTTCTGAGTTCGAGGCCAGCCTGGTCTACAAAGTGAGTTCCAGGACAGCCAGGGCTATACAGAAAAACCCTGTCTCGAAAAACCAAAAAAAAAAAATTATGTAAATGAATGTCCACATGTGTGCCTGATGCCTATGGAGGTCAGAAAATGGAGTCGGATCCTGTGGAAAGGGAGTTATGGATGGTTGTTGTCAACCACGATGTGCGTGTTGGGGGTTGAGCCCAGTTCCTTAGCAAATGCAACACATGCTCTAAATACTGAACCATCTCCCTAGTCCCTTTCTGCTTGTCTTGACTTGGTATCTCATCCTGCACCCCCTGCTGTACTTGAGCTCCCACTAATCCCACCTCACTCCCCCAAGTGCAAAGATTACAATTGCACTAAAATACAACTTGTGTATGGTTATCTATCAGTCACACTATTAAACGTGCAGACACTGAAGGGCGAGTGTCACCTAGAAGTTAAAGGTTCTGGGAAGGGACAGACTCATCCTCGGTGTGGATGTTTGCTGGGCTCCTGCAGGTCTGTGAAGGAGGAAGGCCTGGAGGCAGAGCCTGATTCGCTCTCCCCCCAAGGTGGCTCTGCCTTTCTTCATTAGGAGCCTCTTCCTTTTATCTGGACCCAGGATGGAGTCTGGTCAGGGTCTCATGGAGGCTCCACACTCCGGTTCTATCTCTCTGCAAGAGAACCAAGTCTACAGTCTCTTGGTCAACACATTTTGAGCTGTATCTTAGGTATGAGGGGAAGGGCTTATGTAAATCCAACACCTAAGTCAGGCCTGAGAAACACATGTTTATAGATTTCCCAGGAGGGTGAGACAGGAGGATCACCGCAGTTGAGTTGGAATACAGCTTGGGAAATATATTGGGAAAACAAAACCTGGAAGAAAACAATACAGACCTAACTCTGCAGAACTTAGCAGGCTTCATCGGTGTGGATTTGCACACCTCCCTGATTTATGTTGACATTCCAGACTTAGCTCTGTCTTCAGGAGCTGCCAGGTGTGAGTTGTACTTGATGAAGCCGGCAGGTCATTGAAGGAAGACTAGATGCGTCATCAGGAGGCATGCGTGCCCCTCAGGACCTGGGCATCCCCCTCATCCCAGAGCCTGCGGGAGAGGCTTTGCGGGACTTTGTCGTCTTATGCTCTGACTTTCCCTTCTCGGTCTCTGTCCTGTGTCTGTTTATTGCCTCTGTACTGCCTGTGAATATGTATGTATGTGAGTGTATGTGTGTGTATGTATGCATATATGTGTGTATGTGAGTGTATGTGTGTGTGTATGCATATATATGTGTGTATGTATATGTGTGTATGTATGTGAGTGTATGTGTGTGTGTATGCATATATATGTGTGTATGTATATGTGTGTATGTATGTATGTGAGTGTATGTGTGTGTGTATGCATATATATGTGTGTATGTATATGTGTGTATGTATGTATGTGAGTGTATGTGTATATGTATGCATATATATGTGTGTATGTATATGTGTGTATGTATGTGAGTGTATGTGTGTATGTATGCATATATATGTGTGTATGTATGTATGTGAGTGTATGTGTGTGTATGTATGCATATATGTGTGTATGTATATGTGAGTATGTGTGTATGTGAGTGTATGTGTGTGCCTGTGGCACTGCCAGGCTTTTGTGGGACCCAGGAGGAGTCTTTCCCCCCTCAGTTTTTGGCTTTTCCAGACAGGGTTTCTCTGTGTAGCCCTGGCTGTCCTGGAACTCACTCTGTAGACCAGGCTGGCATCGAACCAGAGGTCTGCCTGCCTCTGCCTCCTGAGTGTTGGGATTAAAGGCAGGCACCACCCAGCTACCCAGAGGAGTGCTAATAGGTACATGTGTGGCCCTTTGGTTCCTGAAAGATGTAGATATTTGAGGGTCTGCATTGAGAACAGTTCTTCAACCTGGATCTGTGGTCTTTCCCACTGTGCAGCCTGCCCTGTGTCAGGAGCATTCTTAACTCATGTTTTTGATATTTGTTTAAAACAATTTTTTTTCCACTAAGGTTATACAGGCACTTAAATTTTCCCTGAAAAGCAAGTAGCCCGGTGATCCTCATTCCTGCCTCCTGCTCCAAAGGGGAGGGCTCTCACCTCCTCCTCCGGTCGTTCGCCCTGCTTCTGCCTAAGTGCGCGGTGCTTTTGCTACTGTGCCTTATACGCTTGTGCATCTGAGCACACATCTGCTCTAGCCACCTCGTTGTGGAACACCGTTTCACTCTTACAGTTCCCCTTCTTGCTTCTTTGCCCTGCATAGCCATATAATTTTTATCACATTTTGTGACATTCCATTTTGCGTCTAATTCATTTTGGGGGCCATGGCTTGAATCCAGGTCTTGTACGCGCTAAGTACTCTGAGCTACACTTCAATCCCCCAGCTTATTATTTTTGTGATTACAGCCATATGTCTTGCCCCATCCCCCTTTTTTGAGAGATCTAATCTTATTTTGAAGGCCAGATGACTTCAAACTCTGAGTTCTTTTGCCTCTCCCCTGAGAGCTGGCATCGCAGGCCTGTGCCTCTATGCCCAGCTCTTCCCTTTTCTTAAAAAGATGTGTTTACTTCCTGTACAGGAGTGTTTTACCTGCATGTATGTGTGTGCACCTGTTTGCCTGGTGCCCACAGAGGTCATAAAAGACTCTTGTAACTGATGCTACGTAGTTCCAGGCCTACCCTACTCTACCCCTAATTCCTTTAAAAACATTTACTACTGGCCAGGTGTGGTAGCATGGGACTTTAATCTCAGCACTGTGAGAGGCAGAGGGATAACAAGCTCTTTGATTTCAAAGTCGTCTTGGTCGACATAAGGAGTTCCAGACCAGCCAGTGAGACCCTGTCTCAAAAAAAAAAAAAAGCATTTTAAGGCAAGATTTCACTAAATTGCCCAAGACTGGTCTCAAATTTACATTTTATCTCAGGCACATCTTTAATCCTAGCACCTGGCAGGCAGAGGCAGAGAAGAAAAAGAAAGAAAGATGCCTGAGGATGGGTGCCTAAAGTTGATTTCTGACCTATGCATGTACATATGTGCCCTGGCATACAGGCATATACCTAAACACCAATGATACACACACATATACATACACACACATACATACACACACATACATACATACACACATATACATACACACATACACATGCATACATACACACACACATACATACATACATACATACATACACACAAATGTGGGCAGGGAGAATAAATCTCTCTATGCTTGAAAAGGTGGAGAAGGAAGCCAGTGGTCAGAGACTGAGAGGCTCCCTTTTGGTGGGGGTCTGGGGTATAGCTCAGAGCCAGGGGTACAGCTCAGAGGTAAGCTTTTGTTTGGACCTTGGTTTGATTCCCAGCACTGAAAGACAGAATGGTGATATCTGAAATCAGATTCTGTTTCTGCCATTCCTTGCAGGGCATCACAGGGCTATATCGGGGCATGGCTGCCCCCATAATTGGAGTCACACCCATGTTCGCTGTGTGCTTCTTTGGGTTTGGTTTGGGGAAGAAACTACAGCAGAAATCTCCAGAGGATGAACTTACGTGAGTATTATCAGGCAGCACTGAGCGCTGCCTTGGTGCTGTGATACGTGTATAGGGAAAGTCTTGACCCGAGGCTGTCCCTTGGGTCCCAGGGCTGACTTGTGGGCACTCTGAGAGAAGGGAGTAGCTGAGTTTCCTGTGTTCTGTGAAATGAAAGGGTAAAAGAAGAAAAGAGCCCTCCCCTGCCTCTTTGCCAGGTTGTCATTAATTTCTTATTCATTGTAAATCCCCTCTGCCCACTGCCCACACTGGGGACAAATTCTATGGTGATTCTTACTGCCACACTAAGGACAGAAGCCGATTTGTTTTCTGTTAATTGGTTAAGAGAAGGTTCCAGTGGCTGGAGAGATGGCCCAGTGGTTAAGTGCACTTGTTGCTTTGCCGAGACAACCCCCACAGTGGCTCGCAACTGTCTGTAACTCCAGGTCCAGCAGATCAGATGTCTTCTGACTTCCTTAGGCACCAGGCATGTTCATGGTGCACGTGCATACTGGCTGCCGAAACACTCATGTACATAAGATAAATTTTAAGAAGGACTCCCTGTGTAACCCACGATGACCTTGAACTTCTGATCTCTTGCCTCTACCTATTGTGTCCTGGGATAACAGTTGTGTACCACCACCCCTGGTTTTATGCAGGCAGGGTCTTGTACATACAGTCTCCCAAATGAGATCCAGCCCTTGATGTATCCTCATTACATTTTTTAAAATTTTATTTTGTTATTTTATGTGTATGGGTGTTTGACCTGCTTGTCTGTGTACCACATGGGTGCAGTACCCAAGACGGCCAGAAGAGGGTGTCAGATCTCCTAATATTAATAGTTCAGACAGTTAATGAGTGCCTTGAGAGTGCTTGTAATTGAACCTTAGTCCTCGGGAAGAGCCACCCAATGTTCTTTTTTTTTTTTTTTAATTGAATATAATCTTCATTTACATTTCAAATGCTAAAACCTTTCCCGGTTTCCCCCCTCCCCAAAAACCCCCAACCCCTCCTTCCAGACCCCCTCCCCCCTCCCCCCTCAAATTCCCTTTGTTGGGGCATCTATTGAGCCTTCACCGGACCAAGGACCACTCCTCCCACTGATGCCCGACAAGGCATTCCTCTCCTACATTTTTGGCTGGAACTATGTGTATCACTTGATTGATGGTTTAGTCCCTGGGAGTCCTGGGGCATCTGGGTGACCGACATCATGGTTCTTCCCATGGGGCTGTGAACCCCTTCAGCTCCTCTGGACTGCCCTCCAACTCCTCCATTGGGGACCCCACACCCAGTCCAATGGTTGGCTGCTAGCATCTGCCTCTGTATGTGTAAGGCTCTGGCAGGGCCCCTCTGGAGACAACCATGACATGCTTCTTTTGGTATGCACTTCTTGTCATCTATAATAGTGTTGGGGTTTGGTGACTGTTTATAGAATGAATCTCCAGTCTCTGGGTGGCCTTTACTTCAGTCTCTGCTCCACACTTTGTCTCCTTTATTGCTCCTGTGAGTATTTTGTTCCCTTTCTCAGAGAAACCAGAGCACCCCCACTTCAATGTTCTTGACTTAACCCAATGTTCTTAACTGCTGAGCATATCTTTTTTTTTTTTTTTTTTTTTTTGGTTTTTCAAGACAGGGTTTCTCTGTGTAGCCCTGGCTGTCCTGGAACTCACTCTGTAGACCAGGCTGGCCTCGTGCTGAGCATATCTTGAGCCCCTTGTATGTTCTTTTAGTAAATTTTTAGAGCTAGTTTAGGTATAAAGAGACAACTGAGTCAGAACTATACCTCAACATTTTAAAAAAATAGTTACTGGGTAAGCTTCTCAGGATGCAGGGGAGTTTTGAGTGAAACTCTTGATTTGACAAGGTGTCCTCAGTCTTGAGTCATACAGGTTACAGTTCCTATAAAGGCACAAGAGCCACCAGGGCTGGCAAGGCTGCCATCTGGGAGCTCAAGGGGGGGAAATGAGTATCACACACGCGTACTCTCACCACATCAGCCCATAACAGGTTTCATGAAAGTCGAAGCTACAGATAAAGGTGTTTGCAATGGGAAGTTCTCTTTCTGGAGTCATGGTGTTCTGAGTGTGTCTAGTTATATATATATATATATATATATAATATATATATATTAAGGGCCTCCAGGTGTGAGCGTCTTGTTTGGGTTTTGTTTTATTTTGTTTTGTTTAAGCTGTTGGACTGTTGGCAGACCAAGGACCTAGGGATACATACCGTCTCTGAACACCTGCTCCTGCAATGGGACAACTCACAGTTGCACCACACTTACGGGCTGTGTTCCCATATAGTAACATCGGCACAAGAGAAACAGCCTTTCTTTAGGAGCAGCGTGGGGCACTTTGGACCCATCCCATTCCCCTCCTCCTGTCTGCCTCGCTGCAGTCGCCTCCCTACAGTGCCATTTAGCATGGAAAAGAGTTTTACATAGTTTTGAAATGGAAACTCAGGAAGACTCAGGGCTCACAAACACCTCCTTGAGATGGGGATGGGGAGTGACAGAGCAGGCCAGGTGCTCACGGTGGTGTCGGCTGCTGACCTGTGAACACACAAGGTCCTATCTAGGGAACAGTCCCTAAGGTTGGGCATCCTGGGAAGAAAGGAGTTTGATGGCATTGTGGGGGGCAATTTAGTTACTGAGATGACTCCTTTTGGGGACAATAGTGTAAACAGGGACTGTGACATTGGATATATATGCAAGCACATCTCTTGTGCCATCTGGGTCAGGCCTACAGGCAGAGAGTGGGTGTTTGTTTTTGCAGAAAACTGTCAAACAGTGACTACAGGGGTGGAGAGATGGCTCAGCGGTTAAAAGCACTGACTCCTCTTCCGAAGGTCATGCGTTCAATTCCCAGCAACCACATGGTGGCTCACAACCATCTGTAATGGGATCTGATGCCACCTTCTGGTGTGTTTGAAGGCAGTGACAGTACACACACACACACACACACACACATTCTTTAAAAAAACCCAGTGATTACAACTCCTTTTAATAGACTTGCACTTTTGACAAATGGCGGTTCTTTGGATTGAAACTGGGACCTCACACATGCTGGGCAGCAGGTACCTCTGAGCTGTAAATCCTGCTTTTTATTTTATTGACTTTTTTGAGACAGGGTCTCACCATACAGCCTTGACTGGGCTGGGACCTGGCTATGTAAACCAGGAAAGCCTCAGACGCATAGAGATCCACCAATTTCTGCTTCCTGTGTGCTGAAATTAAAGGTGTGCACCAACCCTAGTCCTCTTTTATTGATGTATTTATTTATTTATTTATCGTTTTTGGGAGGGTGGGCTTTGTTTTTTGTTTGTTTGGTTTGGTTTTTCAAGACAGGGTTTCTCTGTGTAGCCCTGGCTGTCCTGGAACTCACTCTGTAGACCAGGCTGGCCTCGAACTCACAGAGATCCACCTGCCTCTGAAGGGCTGGGATCAAAGGCGTGCGCCATCTCGCCTGCTTTTACTCTTTATTTCTGAGACAACCTCTCACTGTGTTGTGAGGCTGGCTTTTTAATTTACTCCATAGCTCAGGCAAGCCTTGAACCTACAAGCTCTTCCTGTCTCAGCGTGCCAAGTAGCTAGGGCTGTGGGTCGTCACCACACAGCCCAAAAGATTGTACATTGATACAAACTAGTGCAGCCACTTTGAAGACTATTCACATCACCGGTCACATTTAAATATTCCCTGGGCGAGGCATGATGGCACCTGCCTATACGCCTAGTGCTTGGGAAGTGGAGGGAAGAAGACTCAGAATTCAAAGTCATCCTTAGTTACATCGCGAGATCGGGCGGCAGCAACATGGGCTATATAATATTCCTGTCTCAAACACAAAACAAATACCCTGTAGTTGGCCCTGTGGTCTCTGTTTAGAGTTCCGGGACATCCTGGGCAATATAGGGCCTCTTTTGAAATGAAAGAAACAAAAACCAGTCTCTTGATTGTTCAGCCATCCTCCTGTGTGCTTGGTTTGTTGTCTAAAGTAGATGTGTGAGCCTGATGTGGGATAAGTGCGTGAAAGAACTGGCTTGTCAAACCGTTGTCATTCCTAATGGGAAGAGCCTGGATAGGCTGTCCCCCATTGCTGTTCAGCATCTGTCTCCCTTGTCTTGGACTCTTTGGGGTGAGTCTGGCCTGAGGCTCAGTTGTCAGAGCTTTAGACTAGTAAGGCCTGATGCAAGGGTCGGCATGTTCAATTTTCAGCAACATTTGACAAATTGCAGGGACTCTGTTGAAGTACAAATCCCAGAAAGATAAGGTTTTGCTAGAGGTGACACAGACAGTGTTAGTGACAGATACTAGGAGTCTCAGACACCTCCTCATACTCAGGCTGCTTCATTCTGTGGGGGAAGGATGAGAACCTATGATCCATGCCACTGGGGAGCTCTACATTATAGCGCCCACAGGACCCGTCATTCCTGTGGACCATCACTGACTTAGCTTTTCTCAACATCACATTGCAATCTTCATTACTGGCCGGGTCTGAAGGTTAGCTTTAAATGCCATCTTGCTACAGCTTAGAGTCACCTGGAAAGAGAGTTCCAATTGCAGTAATGGCCTTTATCTGGTTGCTGTGGGCATGTCTCTGTTGTTTACTGATGTAGGAAGACCTAGCCTATCGTGAGCGGCACCATTCCCCAGGCAGTGTCCCTGAGCTATGTAGGACAAAAAGCCAGAGAAGCTAAACGCAGGCAGCATGGGTGCGTTTGTTCCTCTCTGCTCTTGACTGTAAATGTGATCTAACTAGCTGCTTGACTTCCTGCCTTCTCCCAAATGATGGGCTGTACCCTGGAAATATAAGATAGACAAACCCTATTTTCCCTTTGGTTGCTTCGGTCAAGGTATTTTATCACAGCAATAGAAATGAAACTAGAACCCATGGCTACCTCTCAGCCTGTAGACTGTCCACAGCCCTTCTCCCTGACCTTGAAGTTTTCCTGCTTGAGTCTTGGCTTAATGTTCTACTTCCTTGGTGGCCCAGGAGATGTGATATTGGAGGGGAACCGGGATCTGCTGAGGTTTAGATCTCAGGTTGGAGGTTCTCCCTGTCCTACAACAACCCAGTGTTTTACAGCTTGGAGAAGAAGGCTCTGAGACCTGGCAACTTGTCCAGAGTTACTGAAGGTAGCAGGCTCATGGGTGAAAACTATATCTCACTATAAAGCTTTTCTCAGGGATGAGGAGGACTTCAAGTGTGCATCTACTGTGTGGGGGCTTCATAGGTGTTCTGTTCTTGACATTGAGACTCTTGCTCTGGTAAATTTGACATCAGAATTTGCTGGAGAGATGACTCAGTGGTTAAGGGCACTGACTGCTCTTCCAGAGGTCCCGAGTTCAATTCCCAGCAACCACATGGTGGCTCACAATCATCTGTAATGAGATCTGATGCCCTCTTCTGGTGTGTCTGAAGATAGTGACTGTATTCGTATACATAAAATAAATCTTTTTTAAAAAAAAAAAGATTTGCCCAGAATCTGTAAAATCTGATTCCCTCATGGCCGTGCTTCTCCTCAGACTATGTACTAACTTTTCCTGACAAAACCTACTCTCTCTGCTGGGATTGACTCAGTCCTTGGTGATAACCACAGACGGTTGCTTCTGGTCTTGTTCTCAATGCAGCTACCCGCAGCTGTTTACAGCCGGGATGTTATCTGGTGTGTTCACCACAGGAATCATGACCCCTGGAGAACGGATCAAATGCTTACTGCAGGTAAGCTTATAGGCTGTGAGCAGAAAAGAGGTACACATCTTGCATGCGTGTTAGTAGTGTCATGGGGTTTGTTGTTCTGAGTCACAGTTTTGCAATGTGTCACAGGCTAGCCTCAAATTCATGATCCTCCTGCCTCAGTCTCCCCATGTTTGATTTAAAGGCAAGTGCTGAGGTCATGGGCAAGTTCTCCCATGCCTGGATTTATATTTATGTCCTTTTTCCCTCTATGAAGTCTTTAGTCCAATTATGCGAAACATAAGAACTATACACCAGTTGATGTGGTGCCTTCCCAGTAGGCAAATGCCAGCAGGAGGCAGGAGGGGCACAAGTTTATTTGTTGTAGCACACAACTACAATCCCAGCACTATGGAGGCTGAGGCGGGGGCTTGCCACAGTTCAGTGTTATCTGAGTTCCAGGTCAGCCAGGGGCTACATAAAGAGACCCTGTCTCAAAACAAACAAGCCAACATGTAAAAGCCAAACACAAAACCAAAATTATAGAGTGGCATTTACTGCCTTTTGGGCAGTGAATGGAGACACACAGCATC
This sequence comes from Tokudaia tokunoshimensis, assembly GCA_036184795.1. NCBI lineage: Eukaryota > Metazoa > Chordata > Mammalia > Rodentia > Muridae > Tokudaia > Tokudaia tokunoshimensis. Next base: position 109,853,231 of record BTHU01000008.1, read on the forward strand.
TTGGGCAGGAGCGGCCTCCCTTCTTCCTTTGATGAGAGCGGAGATAGCTCAGGAGTAGATTATCTGTTTAGCATGTGCAAGGTCCTAGGTTCAGAACCCCGAGAATGGCCGGTGCCGACATACCAGTTGCCTTCAGTTTCCGAAGCGCTGCTGACAAGGGCAGATGAGTTTGGACGGATGCATCATGTGACATTTTATTCACTTACTCTACTGCCTTAGGTCTGGTTTTGTTTTGGGTTTTATTGAATTTTTGTTTGTTTTTGATACAGTCTGTGTAGCCCAAGCTACATGTCCATACGCTTACTCTGTAGGGAATGGTAGCCTCGAACTCCTGTCCTCCTGTCTCTTCCTCTCAGCTGCTGGGGTTACAGGCATGCACCCATCAGGCCTGGTTTGAAAACAATTGTAATTTTTAAAGAACATTTTAAAATGTATTAAAATTAATGTATTACTGGGGTGGGGCACATATGTAACATCAGTGACTTCAGGACAAGGTTGTGGGTCAGTTCTCTCCTTCTACCTCCATGTGGGTTCTCCGGTCAAGCCTAGGTCTCCAAGCTTATACAACATGTGCCTTTATCCACTGAGTCATCTCACTGTCCATTTTTCTTTTCTTTTTTTGAGACAGGGTCTCCTTTTATAGTCCCGGCTGGCCTGGAACAAACACACTGTGTAGACCAGGCTGGCCTCGAACTCAGACAGTTCTGCTTGCTTTTGTCTCCAGAGTGCTGGCATTAAAGGTGTGTGCCATGATTTTGGTTGTTTTGAAAGGCAGTCTTATTATTATAAAATCTTCTTGTATATCCCAGGTTGGCATGGGACTCACCGTGAGTGAGCGCCAAGCCTTGAAGCTTCCGTGATGCTCTGTAACTACAGGCATGTACCACCCATCCCGCAGAAACATAAACCCTGGCTAGCCTCATACTTACTAAGTAGCTTGAGATGACCCCAAACTCCGTGCCTTCTTGCCTCTGACCTCCAAAGTGTGGGGATTACACTATTGGTATCCCACACTGGGCTCGTCTTTATAGACTCATTTCCTCTAACAGTCCCTGGGTCCCTTTGCTCTTTGCTGCTGTTGATAAGGTAGCCATTGAGCCTTTAATAAGTGTACTTTTCCAGTTTGAAATTTTGTTTGGTTCTCCTTTGTATATTCTAGTTTCCCTGCTGAAACTATCCATTTCTATGCTGTGGCTATTTTCATGTTTCAAGCATATTCATAATTTTTCATTAAAGGATTTTTATCATGGCTCCTTTAAGAAATCGTTGTCAGACAGTTCTAACATTTCTGGCATCTTGTTGGCACACACACACACACACACACACACACACACACGCACATGCGCACACACACACACACATGCACACACACACACATACACATGTACACACACACACATACACACACACTCGCACACACACATATTTTTGAGCAAATATGTGCATGTAGAGGCCAGCCTCATCGTTCCTAAGGACTCACAGACCTTGTCTTTCAGACAGGCTTTCTCACTAGCCTGAGGCTCAGTGACGAAGCTAGGCTAACTAGCCAGGAGTCCCAAACCTGCTGGGTCTGTCAATTCCAACACTGCTGTTTTTGACTTGGTGATCTTTCATCCCTCCCAGATTCAGGCTTCTTCAGGGGAAAACAAATACAATGGTACCTTGGACTGTGCAAAGAAGCTGTATCAGGAGTTTGGGATCCGTGGCTTCTACAAAGGGACTGTGCTCACACTCATTCGAGGTAAACTCTGAAGCTCTGCACTTTAACTCACCTGGGAAGGTGATGAGCTGATGGACCTGCCCCTGAGACGCTTCCCTGGATGTCTCAATCACAATACATGTCTTACAAACCAGCAGCATGTGTCCTGATTATATGCAGTCTTACCCATGTGGACACAGAGAAGGACAGAGAGAAAATTCATCCATCTTGAATGTCTTCAGGGGTGGAGTCATGATATGGGAAGGTAGAGGCTTCTAGATAGAAGTCATGGCTGAAGGGATGAGAAGGGGAAATAAGAAAGACTTAGGAATAGTGGGAAATTCTTCAGGGCCTGTGCGTGCTGGGCAGTGCTCTACCATTGAGCTACACTACCAGACCTCCTCTTGGTTTGACAGGCAGGATTCCTGTGGCAGAGACAGTCTCATCCTGAGATGGCACCTTGGAGGAAGGCCAAGTGATTGGAGGATTAGCAGTGATTATGGGTGGGTGGGTTAGTGGTGATCACCTGCAGGAGACCTGAGAGATGAATTACATCATTTTTACGCTCATACCAGTGCTTGGCTCCCGCAGCATCAGATAGCTGCAGACTGATTATTAAAAACTGGATGTTAACTGGGTGGTGGTGGTGCACACCTTTAACCCAGCAATTGGTAGTAGGTAGAGGCAGGTGGAGCTCTGGGTTTGAGGCCATCCTGGTCTATAAAGTGAATTCGAGGACTACACAGAGAAACCCTGTCTCAAATAAACAAAGCCAAACAACCAAACAAATAAACAAACAAATTAAAAAGGATGTAAGGGCTGGAGAGATGGCTTAGTGGCTAGGAGCCTGGCCACCTTCCTAGAGAACTCAGGGTTAGTTTCCAGCACCCACAGCACAGTCACAAGCTGTCTGTGACTCCAGTTCTGGGAGATCTGATGCCATCTTCTGGCTTGTATGGGCATTGCACATGTATGGGACACAGACAGATGCAGATAAAATACTCAGGCATGTTTTTTAAAAGGCTAAAAGAATTAAAACAAGAAAGGATGTAGCTGCTAGAACTTCTCAGGATCTTCCCCAGGGAAGAGCACACTGATTGATGCACTGAAGATGTATACACATAAGTAACATCATTCAGACCAAACAGGCTCTAGTTATGTATTTATACTATATTTGTGCGTGTGTGTATAGTATACTATATATTGAATATACTTTAATATAAGGTAATATAAATATATATTTATTAGAAATATATTTATATTGTGCTTAATATAGATATACTTATATCTTTAATATAAATCTATATAATTAACATATATTTAATATGATATGTATTTATATAGTATGTATATATCATATACTTATATTTGTAATATATTTATATATATTTTATACATACACAAACACACACACATATACACATATATACATATATATATGACAAAGAAAGGTCATGAATTTGAAAGAGAGCAAAGTGGTAGCGCATCGAGCACTTGGAGGGAGGAAAGAGAGGGGGATGATGTAATTATAACCTGAAAAAAAGTCTTTTAGAAAAAAAATACCTTAGGAATCTTTGAATAATCTAGTGCCTATCTGTGGAGATTTTATGAATTTTTAATTCACTTTTCTTGCCACCAACAGATGTTCCTGCCAGTGGGATGTATTTCATGACATACGAATGGCTTAAAAATCTCCTCACTCCAGAGGGAAAGAGGTGAAAAGAACCTTAGAATGTAGAAGCCATTTCCCACTGCTGGGTAGGTTGTCCTCACCCATAGTAGGTCTGAAGCAGACATACTTGTTCTTGGCCCCTGTGTTGGTTCCTTCAGTGGCTGCTGGAGCACAGCTAACCCCTTCTACTCTGTACCTTACTCGGTGGAGGACGATTTTGAATCCCGCATGGGACCTCCTCCAACAGAGTGGCCGCTGCCAGCTCTCAGACCTTGAACCACTTCCCCAGGAACTTCCTCCCTGGATAGGATGGAGGAACTGGTCTACATCCTGCTGCCAGGCTTTCATCTGACTGGGTTGTTGTTCTGCAGTGTCAGTGACCTCAGTGTGCCTCGGATCCTGGTGGCTGGTGGCTTTGCAGGGATCTTCAACTGGGCTGTGGCAATCCCCCCAGATGTGCTCAAGTCTCGATTCCAGACTGGTGAGTGGTGTGGATGTGGATGGAATAGGCTTAGCATTGACAACCCTGGGGTGCAGAGGTTTTATTTTTGTTGTTTGAGAAGGGGTCTCGTGTAGCCCAGGCTGGCCTCTAACTTGCTATATAACCAAGAATGATCTTGAATTCTTGTTCCCTGCCTTTTCCTCACGAGTGCGGCTTATAAGCAAGAGTGCACCACCAGATCTTAAGGTCTTAAGATTCTGAAGATATACTCTCGTTTCTAGTGTCTGCCCGACAAGCCTTCTCCTTCACATTTATATTCTAGATTTGCTTCATATCAGCCTAAACACAAACTGAAAAAGTCCTATTTTTTCCTTTTCAACATCGCCAGAGCTGTTGAATTCAATTTTTAACTCCTTTGGCACTAGTAATCTAGACATTCGTGTCTTTGCCCCAGTGTGAGCTGAGTTGTAGAGTATTGCTAAGTTGTAGCCTTCGAGGTATCCTTGCCTTGGTGCTACTCTGACCCAACAGATGTAATTATTAGATCGTCCTCATGTGGGTTACCATGGTCAGGTCACAAAGCTTCTTAGAGCTTTAAAAAACTGGGTTCTGCCCTGCAGCACCTCCTGGAAAATATCCTAATGGTTTCAGAGATGTGTTGAGAGAGCTGATCCGAGATGAAGGAGTCACCTCCTTGTACAAAGGATTCAATGCAGTCATGATCCGAGCCTTCCCAGCCAATGCCGTGAGTATCTGATGGGGCTGTGATGTTTTCCTGCTGGATTGGTGGGAGAAGCTGGCTTTGGGATTGCATTGAAACTCAGCACCAAGCCTCAGCCAGAGCTTCTTCTGCTTGCTTTCCTGTAGCTGCCTGTGGAGCTCTTTAAGGTCAGGGACTTGAATTTCTTTACCTGGTTTTCAGAAGTGGTGGTTGCAGGACGTATATCCTCTTTTTCTTTTCTTTTTCATCTCTTCCTTCTTTTCTCACCTCCCTCTTACCTCCCCCCTCTCTCTTTCACACACACACACACACACACACACACACCCCTACCTCTGTATGTAGTCTAACTCCCAGTAAAAGTGTTAGGGTTCTAAGACTTTTCAGCACACCCAGAGTAAGCCATGCACACCTCACTCTTCTTGGGAGTAAGTAACAGCAACTTCCTTCTGCCTCCCCCCTCCCTTGCTCCTCTCCCATCCTCTCTCTTCTTCTCTTCTTTCTTCTTTTAACAGTGTCCTACTGTGTAGTCCAAGTTGGTTATGTTGGTTTCAAACTCCAACTCTCCCTGACTTAGCTTCTGGAGTATTGGGTGCACAGGTGTTTATTAGCACAGCCAGCTTATTTTGCCCCCTTAATCTGGGTGGGATGGGATTGCGAAAGGGGCTAACCAAGCATGGTCCTGCAGATGGTATCTACAAATAGTCACCCTCTCTTTCTGGTTTTTCTTTTCCATCCAACCTCTTCTTAGGCCTGTTTCCTTGGCTTTGAAATTGCCATGAAGATCCTTAATTGGATTGCCCCCAACTTTTGAGGCTGAAGACTGTTGAAGACTCGTGGATGCTGGACAACTGCTGCTGAGAGGCAGGGGGCAGGACTAAGAAGTCCTGAGGGTGAGGGGAGGGAAATGGTGGGATCAGAGCTCCAGGCATGGCTGTGATGGTGAAACTGTTGCCTTAATGACATCCTCTACCTTGTATAACTTGGTGCCATTTTGAAACATGAATTTAGAAGATTTCCAGAGAATTGGAGATGGAATAGAGTTTTTTATAGACTTGCTACCTTTGGCAAAATTGCCACCTACTGGTTGACTGAAGGCCCTACTACACTCAAAATACTCCTTACCAAAGAGTTGATGACTGACTCTCTGGAGGCCCCTTGCGTATTTTCAATCAGCTAAACCAGGAGCTGGGATCTTTAGCTGCTAGCCAGGAAAACCCAAGAGATGTCTATGGTGCCATCCACTCCTGGCTGTACATGGGGGTGTGGATGTAAAGCATACATCTGTCTACTCAGTGGACTGGGTAGATAATACCTAAGAACAGCCCATCTATTAGCCATTGTCTTTTGATATTTTTACACAAGAAATAATAATAATAATAATAAAAAACCCGCCGGGTGGTGGTGGCACACGCCTTTAATCCCAGCACTTGGGAGGCAGAGGCAGTCGGATTTCTGAGTTCGAGGCCAGCTTGGTCTACAAAGTGAGTTCCAGGACAGCCAGGACTACACAGAGAAACCCTGTCTTGAAAAACCAAAAAAAAAAAAAAAAAAAAAGTATCTGAAGACAGCTACAGTGTACTTATATATAATAAATAAATCTTTAAAAAATAATAATAATAAAAAACCCTACAGTTGTCTAAATCCCTGGGAGAAGGTAGAGAATTTTCCCTCCTACACAGTGAAGACAGCCCCAGCCTCCTGGGATAAGTGTGAAAGCCATAACGTAGGAAGGCTCTTTTTGCACATTCTTTCCCCATGAGAGCACTCAATTTTAACAGGAAACAATAAATATTGTTTGTAATTTTTCCATTGTGTGATATTTTGTGATTCAGGGACACTTCAGCGGGGGTAGGCTGTACCTTTGGAGGCTGTCAGGAATCCAGTGTCTATTCCTGGGGGGCCAGAGACTGGGCCTCTGGTAGGGAAGGAGGACATTTTGTCTGGCCTAGATTTCTCTGGCTCTCGATATTCAAGGGAGGATGGGTGGGGCTGGGATACTTGCTTGGGGTCTGCCTGGCAGACTGGCCACAAGACCTGGCTTGTAATCCATCCTTCATTCTGTGTCACATGGCTATCTGAGCTTCTCTAGATTGCAAGTTGGTTGTTCTGAGAGGACGTAAGCAGTCCTGAGTCAGGGTGGCAGCGGGTCTGTCACCTGCCGTGTGATCTGATGTACTCATCCTGGTTTGACTCATCATACCATGATGATGTGCAGGTATGGCAAGAAGAGGTTGGATGGGGATCCTGAGCAGCATGGCCCTTTGGGTGGGAGAGCTTGCTAAAGGAAGTTTGGCTTTTCTGGCACTGTCCTCCCTGACCTGGAAAGTTAGTTCCAGTGTCACTTCCTGCCTCATAGCCTCACAGAGATCCTTGGGACTTGGCTTTTAGAACAATCACCCTGAGCATGAGGGACAGAGGCCCCTCACCTGGGAGTCACCTAGGGTGTGTTGTTAACCTTGCAGGAAGCTGAAGATTAGCGAGTTCAAAGAAGGATACTTTACTCAAAGTAGTGTATTTCTAAATGATCAAATAGGAATTGTGGCTTAAATATGGGGGGTCCGAAGGTAAAGGTATGTGCCACCAAGACTGACCACCTGAATCTGATCCCTGGGTCCCAAGGGGTGGAAAGAGAGAATGAATGGAGGGTATCCTCTGACCTCCATGAGGTCATGGCATGTGTACACCCAGCCCCACAACAATAAAATATAGTAAGAAAATCTTAAGAATTATGACTGAAGCAAGTTCCAGGACAACCAGGGCTACACAGAGAAACCCTGTCTTGAAAACAAGCAAACCAAAAAGGACTGTGGCTAAGTAGAAAATAATTTTTGTTTGAGGCAGGGTCTTATGTATCCCTTTCTGGCCTTGGAGTGTCTGTGTAGTTGAAGAGGATGATCTTGAACTTCTGAGCCTTCCAGTCTCTCACAAGTACTGAGATTATCAGTGTGCATCACCAAGATCAGTTTATGGGGTGCTGGGAACTGAACTCAGGGTTCTAGCCAAGCACTGGGCAATACCAACTTTGTTATATCCTCAGCCAAAAAATAAAATTTTCATTTTTTAAAAGAAATCTTTTGGGTTTTTAATTATGTGTTGTGTGTGTATGGGTGTGTGCACATGTGTTTGAGGAGGCCAGAGGCCAGATGGAGTTAAAGCTGCCTGGGAGGTGCTGGGAATCAAACTCAGGTTCTCCTGAGCAGCAGTACTCTTAACTGATAAGCCATCTCTTCAGCCACCCCCCCTTTTGTTTATTTGAGACAGGGTGACTGTCTTATAGCCCAGGCTGACATCAAATTCATTATATAGCTGAGGATAACCTTGAACTCCTGGTCCTCCTATGTGCTGAGATTACAAGTATGTATCTCCACACCTGGGTGAAAGTAGCATTTTGTCTGTATGTGTTTATAAATGAATGTGTATAAGCAAGCATTTTTCTGTGTGTGGTGTGTTTGAGAGTGTGTGTGTATACAAGCACAGGCACTTGTATACAGTGCGGAGGCCAAAGGAGGAAGTTGGATGTTCTGCCGGTTTACTCTCCACTTTGCTCCTCTGGGAGTCTCACTGAACTAGAGTTAAGCTGAGGGTCAACCCCAGCAATCTTCTCTCTGCCCCTCATGTTACACACACACTTACGTGATCATGCCCACGTTTTTACATAGGTTCTCAAGATTTGAATTCAGATACTCATGCTTGTATAACAAATGCTATTACATGCTGAGATACCTCTAGAGCCCTAACTTTAAATAACTTTTAAAAAAAGGGAGACAAAAACCAGAGGCCCTTTGCCTGGGAAGGTTAATTCAACTTTATGTATATGAGTACACTGTTGCTGTCTTCAGATATACCAGAAGAGGGCATCAGATCCCATTACAGATGGTTGTGAGCCACCATGTGGTTGCTGGGAATTGAACTCAGGACCTCTGGGAGAACAGCCAATGCCCTTAACCACTGAGCCGTCTCTCCAGCCCCTAGGTTAACTCGACTTTAAGCCAACCTACCTTTCTCATGCTGGAGGATCTTTAGTATCTCAGTGACCAGAAGATAGGTACATACATGCTTCCCTGAAGCTCGCCCTCCTCCCTCCTCCCTCCTCCCTCTCTCTCTTCTTTTCCCCACCCCCTTCTCTTAAAGTTAACATGAAGTTATTATTATGAGGGAGAGTATAGACTTTAGATTTTAAGTGCAGACTTGAGAGAGGAGAGAGACTTCGGAAAAGGAGAATCCAACACCCTGGGCAGGAGTGTAGGTCTCTCTGAGAGCTGCCCAGGCGCTTCTTAATACTCCCCAGGAAATGAGACTGTCTGCAAACCTCAGCCCTAGACTGAAAGCTCACATTGGAGTATTTGCATTTCAGCCAAATGCCAGCCATTCTCATGGGGTAGGATCATTTTCCCTTGGAGATACTTCACTTTTGAAAGTGGAGTGTTTTGCTTCCGTGCCAGTCATGCTGGGGGGCTTATTTCATCCCTTTGCACTCTGGGAGGATGTGGAGTCAAACAGGGAAGCCCCTGGAGGAATGCTTGTGAAAGGAACCCAGCAGATGGCAAGTGACTCCCTCCCAGCCAGGGCTTGCTTTTATGATGTACTTTGAAATGCCACCTGTTCCTTATATATCTTCTCCTGACAGGAGTATGGGGTGGGGGGTGGGGATTTTGGGACCTCCCCAAAGATTTCTCTGTCATAGTCAAATGGAAGCCAGGCGGTGATTGATCAGGGATAGTGACCTGGTCAGAATTTTTTAAGAAGTTATATATAATTGAACTAAGGGTGAGAGACAGGGCAGGTTGTTGTAACAGTGGCTGTTCAGAACTACAGTAGCACTATCTTTGATATAAGAGATGTATCTACCCTGTATTTTGTTCACTATAGTCTTTTGAAGCTAGAAGCACAATCCAGTCACTCCAGCCCCCACACATACACACCTACACTTGTTTCTTTCATTGAATCCATCCCATTATGTAACCCAGGCTGCCCTCAAACTTGCTATGTAGCTCAACCGGCTCTTGGACTTGTGATCTCCACACTTTGGCCTCCCGAGGGCTGGGATTACAGGCCTGTCCCACTGTACAAAATTCTCCTACACCTTTTCTGTCTTCTTCATCTTCTCTCATTTCCACCTTTCCTGCCTTCTCTTCCTCTTTTATTCGTATTAGGTTGTACAGGCTTATAATTTCAGCTGTTTAGGAGGCTGAGGCAGAAGGATCAAAGGTTCAAGGGCAGCTGTGATACACAGTGAATTCAAGGCCAGCCTGGGTAATTTTGTGAGACTATCTCAAAACAAAACTGAAGAGGTCCGGAGCTGTATACGGCTGATTAGTAGTGTTTGCTTGAGAGATACATATTCACATCAATGCCAGGACTAAGACTCCCTATTCTGCCAGTGAGCTCTACCTCTCCCCAATTCTCCCAATTCTATCCTCATTGAACTCAATATTAATTAGATCGATTTTTTTTACCTTCACTTTCAGATGTAGAAAGCCCAGCTATGATAAAGAGATCTATAAAGACCATTAGCAAGCTGGTAACAGAGGGACCTGTGTCCAGGTGTGTCTAAGTGACCTGAAGAAACTCTTGTGATGTTATCTTCAGGCTAACTTGACCTAGGCTGTGAGTGACTTGCCTGTGTTTTCTGGGTCAAGGCCCAAGTACCCGGCCTGTGAGTCAGGCCAGGAATGTCAAGTAGAGTCCTGATTGTCACAGAAAAGGCTTGAGGGCCCGCTGCTCCCTGAGGGCTCCCTTTTCTGCTTTCTCTGCTGTGGTAAACACACAAAGGTTCTGGTCCTGCAGTGTTGTTTCTTTAACTTCCCAGTTTCTTTCCTTGCCCTAAGGTGTCTCAAAAGTAGACAACGGGCCTGCTGCAGACACTGACACTTTCTTGGGACACAATGTCCCAGGAAAGAAGGGGTTGGCTCACAGGTACAGAAACAGGTGGCTTGGGAATTAACTGCTCCCTGGAGCAGGGATGTTTGTTAAAATAGATCACCTAGATCAAAGACTGCACCTCACAGGGGAGGCATTATGTAGACCAAAGGACAGATGGATGAGGACAGAGAAAAGTTCGTCTCTCCTGCTAATCAGAGGCTCCTGAATGCTTCTAAGGTTAAACAAAACAAAACAAAACAACATAGGTAGTAAGTGAATTCGAAGACTCAGTCGGCGAGGGACTGTCATACAGAGGTGCTCAGGTAACCAGTGGGTTCCAGTGAACAGGTGGGAACTGGAGGGTCTTAAACTGAGCTGGGGATGTGCTGCAGTTAGTGTTGTCAAGCCCAAGGCCCTTGGTTCAATCCTCAACACAGAATAAGCTGAGCATAGTAACACATGCCTGTCATCCTAACTCTCCAGAGGTGGGCATAGGAGAATCAAGAATTTAAGGTTGTCACGTGGCTCTTGGTTTAGTAAGTGGGTTGTTTCCACTGAGTTCCCTTAATTGATAAAGGGTATGAGGCAAGTAAGCTGAGACTTGAGCCAAGGGCAAGACTTCAAGAAGTCTTAGCTTCTCCCTTCCTTGGGAAGGGGCATGGTAAACCTCTTAAGAGTATAGAAAATTCATTATTTTACGGGAAACAGCAGTTGGTACCCTGCCTAAGTTTGCTTTCATCAAAACCCTCCCTGCTGTTGGTGCTAAACAGCCTGTGCCCCTCCTCTGCAAACTATGCCGGGCAATTGTAAAAGCCTCTGAGAACTAGCCTCATCGTATTCATGTCTGTGTCTGTGGCTGGTGGGTGGTGGTCTGTGGTGATGTTTATTACCTGAGGGGTGTGAGAAAGGCAACATGGGATGAGGGGCCTCATCCACTGGATGGTCTTTGCTCTAGGCTTTTCCACCCACCATTGTCACTTGCTCTTAGCAGCTGTTTGTCAGTACTAGCTGTGGTGGGTTTAGTTACCATAGTAACAGCCAATCGTATAGCTGGTCAGGCTTGAATCCAGGCAGGATGAGATTCAGGACAAAGGTTGAAGATGTAGGGCTCAGGTCCCTGACGTTCTCTTTTGTTACAACGCCTCTTACTTAGCATGAATGGGCATTCATGACAGTCCTTGCTGCTGTAATTATTGAAGGATAGGGAAGAGAGAGACCCTCCCTTTGGAGACCTAGAAGTGAGGGAGGTAGTCAGGTTGGACTTACGAGCTATCTAACTTCACCGTGCATCTGATATATGGATGCAGGTAAGGAGTAGCTATAGGGTGTCTGATTTCTGTTGACGTCAGCCCTTTGAGGATTTTGTTGTGGCATTCAGTGTTAAGCCCATTTAGGCTTGGTACTAAGTGCAACCTCCTTCGCTGAGTTACAGCCTACTCCCTCTTTAAAACAATTCCTTTTAGATTTGTTTATAGGGATGAGTGTTTTGCCTCACACATATCTTCACTGTGTGCATCTGCTGAAGTCTGTATCCTCTGTGGATCCCCTGGAACTGGGGTTATGGATAGTTATGACAGTACGTGGGGTCTGGGAATCCAACCTAGATCTTCTTTGAGAACAACTGTTCTTTATCACTGAGCCATCTCTCCAGCTCCAGCCTGCTCCTATTTTTTTCTTTTTAATTTAAGATAGAGATCCCTCTGTGTTGCCTGCGCTTGTCTCAAACTCCTGTGTGCAAGAGTGACTTTTTTTCCTGCCTCCTTCTCCTGAGTAATAGGGTCTACAAATGATGTGTTGCTATGCTAGGCTGGGGATGCCCTCTGAATGCTGTCTGCTGGACAGATGGACGGTTAGGATCTGTGAACAAGTCAGGAGAACCAGACTGCTTCTGGCAGATGCCAATAGGGTTCAGTGCACCAGGAGACCCTGTCCACACCCAGCTCTGTCAACAACCCTTCTCTCCTCTATTTGGTAATTGAGGTCAGAGTCCTAACTCTTCATTTGCCTGTGCCCCATTTAAAACATGTAAAACCCGATAATGTGGGAAGACTGGGACTTGGAGTTGTGAATTTACCTTTCCAAAAGCTTGGCTGTAGGGTTGCTCTCAGAGAGGCAATTCCCTTGGTAATATGGTGCAGTGGGAGTCACACCTAGGTTTTCTGAGTTGTAATGGCAAGATGTGAATCCTGGAAAACCTGTAAGAGTTGTCTTGACTGGGCGCTGGTGGTACACCTCTTTAATCCCAGCACTCGGGAGACAGATCTCTGAGTTCAAGGTCAAACTGCTCTAAAAAGTGAGTTCCAGGACAGTCAGGGCCACACTGAGAAATCCTGTCTTGAAAAACTAAACCAAACAAATGTCTCCCCCCCAAAAGAGCCAGTCTGTTTAAGAGAAGAAAAGACCTATCTCCGCTGCTTTGCTTTGCGTTTTTGTTTTTGATTTGAGATGGTCTCATGTAACCCACTTGAGACTTGAACTATGTAGCAGCTTTGAAGGAAATGATACACATTATGAGACTGAAATCAGGACAGCAGTTTCTGCTTCTTTTGTTGCAGTTGCTGAAATGTAACATTCGTTCATTCATTCAGTCTTCACAAGTATGCCGTCAGTGCCCAGCCAACCTGGTGGACACTGCTTCCCCACCACACAACATAACATTCAGGGACGCATAGCTGTCTGTAGTGTCAGGTCTACCTAGCCTACGGCCTGGGCTGGCCTCTACACTGAGTATCTCAGTAAGTAAGGTATTCCCTTGTCACCATACACAGCTCAGTTCCCAGCAGCTGAGGTTTTGGGTTTGTGCCAGGCCTGTATGGGCGGTGCTAGTGGAGATCTTAATTAATACTGGTTAATTACCAGGTGGTGTTTAACAATCCCAATACCCTTCAGGTTCCCGAGTCTACAGCTCATGAGTTGCTGGCTGGTTCTGGCAGGGAGAGGGAGGACAGTATTCTCACTGGGTCTTTGGCCAGCACCTAGGCTGGATATTCCAGAAAGGTCTGTAACTTCTTTTGTTCTATTCAAGTTTGGTGATAGGAGGGAACAAGTTGGGTAACAGCAGGTGACTCTCTAATTCACCTTTGCCCTCTTCCTAAAGGCAAAAAAACAACACAGCCTGTGGTCTGCTCAACTTTACCAAATAGTGTGGCCCAGGACCCAGGGTTGAGAGTGGGGAGGAAGATGAACTGTAATGCTAGACCTGAAGACCGGGATGCAAGTGTCCAAAAGGAGGAAGAAGCCCAAAGGCTGTCCAAAGGCTTTCTTCTGCTTTCTCACTGTCCACAATTGGCTGAGTGAGCTCTTTCGGGGTTATTTCTCTGCCCGAGGTTCCCAAGTGACTATCTCACTGAAACTTTTACTTCCTACAAAGCCTTCCCGCTTTGACATCTCAGGACCTCATATTAGACTCCTTAGGACCTCAGGCAGTCCAGCGCACAATCGTTTCTACCTGTCAGTCAAGGTGGTTCTGACTTGACTAGGTCTTTGTTCCTGCTGTACAGGACTTTCCTCCAGATCTTCCTCCGGGCAAGTCCTGCTCAGGACTTTGGGGTTAGCATTAATGTCATTCCCTAGAGTGAGCCCTCTGGTCCTCCACTAGAGCAGCAGGGGTCAAGGTGAGGTGGTCCTGTGTCACCTCCGCTCCGACAGCTTAAGTGGAAGGTCTTTGTGACCAGGCGAGACGCACTGTGCAGCCTGCCTCGCCGCTGGGCCACTTTTTCCTCATCTCCGGGGCCTCCCGCACCTTGACCATGGGCTGCTCCGAGAGCGGGAGGCTCGGCGGCGCACGCGCACTCTGGGCCAGCTCTTGGCCGGGGACGCGCACGCCCGCGGCCGCGTGCGTCACAACCCGGGCGCCTGCCGCGCCCGTCCAGCTCGCCTGCCCGGCGGTCCCCGCGGCGGCGCGGCGGCGGCGGCGGCTGCGGCCGGGTGACAACAGCAGCGGCGCCAGGCTGGCTTGCTAGCGGAAGGGTCGCGCGGCCCGCACAACAAACTTAGACCCGGCCGGGACAAGGCGCGACGCGAGCAAGGCCGAGGCGGGCCGCGCGGGAGACCGCGGGCGCCGAGTGACAGGCCGGCGTGAGGGAGGGAGCGCGCAGGTTGCAGCCGCCGGCGGCCCCGATCCCCCGGTCCCCTCGGTCGTCGCAAGCATGAGCCACATCCAGATCCCGGCGGGGCTCACGGAGCTGCTGCAGGGCTACACCGTGGAAGTGCTTCGGCAGCAGCCGCCCGACCTCGTCGACTTCGCGGTGGAGTACTTCACACGCCTGCGCGAGGCCCGCCGCCAGGAATCAGACACGTTCTTCGTCTCCCCGACGACCTTTCACACGCAGGAGTCCAGCGTGATCCCTGTCCTCGAGGAGGACGGGGAGAGCGACTCGGACTCGGACGATGCGGATCTGGAAGGTAGGCGGGCGGGGCAAGGCCGAGGTGCGATGTGGGCACCGAGCGGAGGGTTCAGGGAGGGACCCGAGGGCCGACCAGGGGTGCCCTCGGCCCGGCGCCCGGCCTCGCCCCGGGCCGGGACCGGAGAGCTCTCCAGCCCAGCTACTTGGGTTCCGCGGCGTGTGAGCATTCCAAATTGAGCTCCGCGGTTCTCTGAGCCCGAGCGTTCACAGAGAGTGATTTGTCAGATTCTGCCTTGAATGAAGCGTGCGCGTTCTTTGGTCCGCGTGGTGGCGCGGAGCTTAAGTCGGTCCCGCTAGAAGCTGCTTTGCCTCTCTCTGCCTTAGACCCCCATAGCCTGCTTGCTGTCCGAAAGCAAGAGCACCGGCACCGGGCAGTTCGTCCCTAGTAAACAAGATGATAATTTCATTTGCAAAGAATTCCGTTTTGGGAGAGTTATTGTTGGAAATTATTTTTTGGAGACGTGGTCGATCGCCTTGATTAAGCAGGTAGTTCAAACTGGCCTCGGACGCGATCTATCTGCCTCTGCCTCAATGAAAACCTTGTAGCATACACATAAGAGGAAAGATGAGCTGAACCCCTCCCTGATGCTGTCAATCACATTCAATAGCTGAACCTCCTCCCCCAATACTACTGCTCACATTCAACAGTTATCAATATTTTCACCAGTTTCACCTATATATATATTTCCCCTCACCCTTTGCTTAAGTGTTTAAAGGAAATTTCAGTTATGCCATTTTATTCGTGTTTGGTTAATTATGCGTTCCTGCTTCTGCAGCTTCTTCTCCTCCTCCTCGTCGTCCTCCTCCTCCTCCTCGTCCTCCTCCTCTTTCTCCTTCTTCTTAGTATAATCGCTTAAAGTTTCGATATGGTTAAAACGAATCAACTTGGCGAGCATAATCAATAACTCGATTAGTATGCTGGTTGCAGGGAAGTATACATTCTACTCATTTGATTTAACTAAGAATGTCAAGCAGCAATTTTATTACCTTGGTTGCTTCGACTTATGCTTTATTAACTTAAATAAAGCTTTAATTTTTTTTTAATTTTAATTAATTCCTTTTTTTTTGAGACAAGGTCTCCCTGTGTAGCCTTGGATGACCTAGCCCAGGTTGGCTTTGACCTCATGAGATCTGCCTGCCTCTGCCACCTGAGTGGTGCTGGAATTAAAAATGGGCACCCATGCCTAATGCCGGCAGGTTGATTTTTGGTTATGTGTTTGTATGTATGCCACATGTGTATGCATGTTATATTAGGGAGCTCTCAGAGGCCAGAAGGGGATACAGATGGTTGTGAGCCACCATGTAGGTGCTGGGAATTAAAACAGGGTCTCCTGGAAGAGCAGTCAGTGGCCTTAAGCACTGAGCCATCTCACTAGCCACTTTTATTTTATGTTCCAGCACTGAGCCTCCCTTCAGAGTATTAATGAGCACAGGACTTCTGCTTGGAATAATAAACCTCGGGAGTTGGATGACAGTGATGGCTATCTTTTTTGTCAGCTTTGCTGTGGTGTCAGGTTGTTTGCAGACTCCTGGCTCCAGCCTGCTAGTGTTCCTCCCTCTTTAGCTTTCTTTGGTTGTCAGAGTGCTTGGGTTTCTGCTTTTGCTTGGATTTTATACTTGCAACGGTTCCTTATTTGGCTATGCTACGTTGTATCAGCGGTTAGTGGTCATTTGGGTGTTTCTACTTTGTGAGTAGAGGGAGTGTGCTGCTCTAGACTCTGGTACAGGCTTACTTTGTGGGTGTATTGTGTATTGTGGGTTTTCATTATTCTCCAATATGTACCCAGAAATACCAAGCCCCCCCTCCCCCTTTTCCTTAGAGATAGGGTTTGAGAACTGAGCTCAGGCCTGAACTTTGTATTCTTCTGCCTCAGCTTGCCCAGTGCTGAGACTGAAGTCGTGCGTCACCACTCCAGGCCCAGGCTCCTCTTTCTTTTTCTTCTTTTTAAAGATGTATTTATTTATTTTATGTATGTGAGTAAGCTCGCTGGGAATTGAACTCAATACCTCTGGAAGAGCAGTCAGTGCTCTTAACCGCTGAGCCTTTTTATTTTTTTTTTTGGACAGGGCTTCTCTGTGTAGCACTGGCTGTCCTGGAACTCACTACTTCCTGAGTGCTTAGGACACAGGTGTGAGGCGTCAGATCTGGTTTTCTTCTTTTGTTAGTCTTATGGGTTCTGTTCTTTGGGGACAGATTATTGAGGCTTCTTGTCTGTTGGCTCCCTGACCATAATAAGTAAGTGATTTGTCATTTTGTTTCCAATCTGAGTGTCCAATGCTCGGTGTCTCTGCTTAGAAAACAAACATTACCTGCTTGGTGATGTTTCAGAGTTGTTTTGTTCAGAGGATTCTGAGTTTGCTTCATTTCAGTGCACACCAGATTTTAAAAATGGCTTGCAGACTGGGTGTGGTGATGCACACTTGTAATCCCAGGCTTGGGAGGCAGAGGCAAAGGGTTCATAAATCAGAGGCCAATTAGGTCTACATAGCAAGTTCAGGCCATCTGGGGCTACAGAACAAGACCCTGTCCCAAAAGAGAAGAGGCGGAATAAATTTAATAAAATGGTTGAACATTACTGGTCTTGCATACCTTCTTTTAAAAAAAGTTATTATTTTAAATTATGATCTGCACGTGAGTGCTGGTTCTACAGAAGCCAGAGGCTCTGCCTCTCCCTGGAGCTGGAGTTGTAGTAGCCTTTGAGTCCCTGATGTGGGTTCTTTATAAAAACAGCATATGCTCTTAACCACTGAGTATCTCTCCAGCTTGGTCTTAGCTATCTTAGATATCTCTGAGACGTCATTATGTTGCCCAGGCTGGTTGAAAGCTCCTGGACTTAAATGGATCTTCCTGCCTCAGTCTCCTTAGCCGAGCCCCTGAGACAGGCAGGCAGGCAGGCAGACAGACACACACACACACACACACACACACACACACACACACACACAGATGACAGAGGTCAACCTCTTATCACTCTTCAGGAGTTGGTTTTCCTTTTCTTTTCCTTTCCTTTCTCTTCTCTTCTCTTCTCTTCTCTTCTCTTCTCTTCTCTTCCCTTCCCTTCCCTTCCCTTCCCTTCCCTTCCCTTCCTTTCTTTTCTTTTCTTTCTTTTTCTTTCTGAGACAAGTCTTATTAGCCTAGAGCTCATATAGGCTGGTCTGTGAGGCCAGCAAGCTCCAAAGATCCATCTGTCTCTGCCTTCTCAGTGCTACAATGACAAGTGCTTTCCTGGCTCTCCTGTGTAGATTGTGGTGTGGAATGCCAGTCCTTATGCGCACAGCTGAGCTCTCTGCCCAGCCTCTTTTTTTTAAAACAAAGAATCTCATGTAGTTCTCAAACTTAGCGGGTAGGTAAGGAGGACCTTGAACTCCTGCCTTCACCTCCCAAAAACCTAGAATATGGGAATGTGCCCACTGTTTCCTGGGGTATGCAGTACTGGGCATCCAAACACTGGGCCTCACGCATGTTAGGCAAGCACTCTACCAACTGACCTATGTTCTTAGCTCTTTTTTCTTTAGATTTATTTTATTTATTACATATACATACACTGTAGCTGTCTTCAGACACACCAGAAGAGGGCGTCAGATCCCATTACAGATGGTTGTGAGCCACCATGTGGTTGTTGGGAATTGAACTCAGGACCTCTGGAAGTGCAGTCGGTGCTCTTAACCCCTGTGCCATCTCTCCAGACCTTCTTATCACTTCTTAAGATGTTTTGTACACTTTTTCTTTCTCTCTCATGAGGTGTGCACATACTGTTTTTCTTAGTTTTTCTTTCAAAGAGAATTCTTAAAGCTTTTGAAATTCTGAATTTTCTTGATGATTGGGCATATGTTCAATGTTCCTGAGCCCTTGGATCCTATTTGAGCTTATGCTATAAAGATTACTCAGGTCAAGGGCTTGTCTCCAGGAAGACCAGTCTTATGATTAGAGAGAGCTGATGGTTTAAGGCAGCCTCACCACCACCAACCACAACCATTACTACACTCTTTTTTTTTGTAAGCATCTATCTGTATTTATTTTTAATACCCCTGCTGAACTATCTTATTGGTTCTCTACATTTTTTTTTCTTTTTAAATGGGTAATGTTGTATCTAGTTGACATCAAATGGAAATATGGGGAAAAACTACCAGTTCTCTGAAATATTTCCCTTTTCCATTAATGGAGTGCTTCAGTCAGCTCTTTTTATATTTCAGTAAATTATTTTGTTCAACCAAAAGATTCTTACGTACCGTGTTCACTTGTCATTTGTCGTCATAAAAGCAAGGACAATTTTGTGACTGTTTTGGTACCTAGCTGGTACATGTAGGGCAATTTATCCCTGAGTTGGAGTAAATTATTATAAAAATGAGTCCTAATTTTCTCTTCCAGTAAAAGCTTTTTATATAAACTTGTTTAAAATAAAAAAAGAAAGTACAGGTGTTTTTGTTGTTGTTGTTGTTTTTACTTTAAGTTTCTTGTTTAAGATATCTCCTCCCACAGTAAAAGGATGGAAGATAGTCTGAGATAGTCTTCGTATGATACAAAACAGAACAAAAACAAACGAAGCAAACAAAAACCCATGAGCTTAATCTTCCATACACTATTCTGGTCCACATGCAGGCAAAGGAAATGGTCCAAAGCAGGACTGTGGCCCTGTTGCCTGGGTGATAGTCCCGGCCCCCAGGGTTAAGGAAGAGGGAATGGTTACTATTTGTTCAGGGAAAGGGTTTGGTCCTGTTGTAGAGATGGGTGTAGGTGATGAAATTGTGTTTTCAAACCCTCCATGGTGGTGAGACTTGAGCACACTCAATTCCACCCTACCATGAAATAGATGAGGACTTTGAACAGGCAAGCTCAGGCCCCCTCTCCTGGCTGCAGACACCATTGCGGGCAACTCCACCATGATCCTGAACTGGCCCAGAAATCAGAAACCTGGGATGCAGATACTGCCACCAGCATCTTGGGCCTAAGCCTTTGTGGTTATTTTTGGTTTTTTTTTGTTTGTTTTTGTTTTGAGATGGTCTTGTGTACTTCCAAAAAACGTCCCAGTTACGATCTTGCTGAGAAACTAAGGGTGACCATTAAGAATATAGTGTTTTGTAGACTAGGGATTAGCTTGTTTACCTAAACTTATGGATTTCATACTTGGCATTCCTCCTCACCAAAGTGTCTGAAAAGCTTCAGCATCCAGAAGCACTTGTTTGTAAAATTTTTTAGCAGCACAAAGCCCTGGTTATTACCATCCTCATTTCTCTGAGTGTGCTTGCATGGGAAAGAATCAGTAAGAAACTTGTTAAGGAGGGCAAGGAAGGGAGCAGGGGAGGGGGTGGGGGACAGGCAGTGACTCTTATTTTTAAATCGCATGATAACAATCTCAGAATCATAATTTTAACAGTGGGATTAGAAAAGAGTTTTCATTTTTCTTTATTTTTTTTTCTTAGCACTCAAGAGGCAGAGGCAGATTGATCTATCTGAGTTGGAGGCCAGACTGGTCTATATAGTTCCAGGAAAGCCAGCATTTACATAATAGACTCAGTCTCCAAAAAACTTCCAAAATAACAAACAAACAAACAAACAAAATGACTGTTTTTCTTTAGACCAGCAGAGTTCCAGGCCAGCCAGGGCTATATAGTGAGACCTTGTTACCAAATATATATTTATATTTTTCTCAAGTTCTTAGGATATACTTCACTAGGATAACTGGTTAAAAGTTCATTTAAAATTTTGTTTTATGTGTATGTTTTACCTGCAGGTGTGTCTCTGTACATGTATGTGCATGGCTGTGTAGTGATACAGCTTCTAGGTCCCCTGGAACTGAAGTCACAGTACATTGGTTGTGAGAGAGCCTCCCTATGGGCGCTAGGCGTCAAACCCCAGCCTTCTAGTGTCTCTAATTGCTTCTCTCCAGCCCCCAAAGAGTTTTACTTTATGTTTTAGGGATGGATTTAATTTTTTTTCTTAATTTATTTTGGTTTATGTCTTTTTTTTTTTCATTTTGGTTTTTCAAGACAGGGTTTCTCTGTGTAGCCTTACCTGTCCTGGTACTCACTCTATAGACCAGGCTGGGCTTGAACTCACAGAACTCCACCTTCCTGTGCTTCCCAAGGGCTAGGATTAAATGTGTGCACCACCACTCTCGGATTTGTTAATATCTTTATGTAGATGTGTCAGAGTATGTGTATGTGCACATGTTGTACATACACGCTCATATGTATGCGCATTTGGAGGCCGGAAGTCAACCTTGGTGGGATTCCTGAGGAGCTCTTCACCTTGTTTTTTTGAGATAGTTCCTTCTAGGGCCCTGGGGCTTCCTGACTTGGCTAGCCAGGGAGCATGAAGCACAGGCAACCATACCTGTGTGTGTGTGTGTGAGTGTGTGTGTGTGAGTGTGTGTGAGCGTGTGTGTGAGTGTGAGTGAGTGTGTGTGTGTGTGTGTGTGAGTGTGTGTGTGAGTGTGTGTGTGTGAGTGTGTGTGAGTGAGTGTGTGTGTGTGAGTGTGTGTGTGTGTGTGTATGTGTGTGTGTGTGTGAAGCACAGGGGCTCGAGTGGCAGGGGCAGTGCTTTACTGAGTGATTTCCCCACATCCACCTTGTTTTCTGGGTTTCGTCTGTTTGCTTTGTTTGTTTGAGACGGGGTTTCTCTGTGTAGCCGTGGCTAGCTCTGTAGACCAGACTGGCCTGGAATTTACAGAGATCCTCCTGCCTCTGCCTCTGGAGTGCTGGTAATAAAGATGTATGTACCACCACTGGACTCCTTTCCGGTGTTTTGTTTTGTTTTTGAGATTAGTTTTAAAATTATGTGGCCCTGGCTGGTCTGGAACTGGCTCTGTAGACTAGTCAAGTTTCAAGCTCCTCCTGCCTCTACCTCTTATGTGCTGGAATTATAGATACTCTATATCAAAAAGCCAAGGGTTATTTTTCTATTTAATGTTAAAATTGTATAATATGTTTAAATGGATCAGAAGTCAAATCTATAGAACAAGATATATTCACAAAAGACTGGCCATACCTTATAGCTTTCACTCATTCCTCCTCTTTCTGATTGATAACAGTGGTTTTCAGTTTTGGGAACTTAAGAAAGAAAAACGTCAGTCATGATGGTGCATCCCTTTTAATATCAGCAGGTGGATCTCCATGAATTTGAAGTCAGCCTGGTCTACATAGGGAGTTCCAGGACAGCCAGGGCTACGTAGAAAGACCTGCTTGAAAAATCTAAAATAACAACTAAGCAATTAATTCATCGGGAAGTTAAAGGGGAACCTGGAAAAAAGATAAACTCAAGTATCAGTGTGCTTTATAGTTTTCTAGATGACTGTGGTTGTCATGGGCAGAGAAAGTTAAGAACTACTGACATGAAACTTGTTATGGTGGTCTTAACAATTGATCTCCCCCCCTTTTTAGATTTATTTATTTTATGTATATATATGAGTACACTGTAGCTGTCTGCAGACACACCGGAAGAGGGCATCAGATCTCGTAACAGATGGTTGTGAGCCACCATGTGGTTGCTGGGGAATTGAACTCAGGACCTCAGGAAGAGCAGTCAGTGCTCTCAACCACTGAGCCATCTCTCCAGCCCCCATATCTTTCCCCTTAAGAAGCAAAAAAGATGATATATAATTATTTTGGTTTTTATAAATGCCAGGCAATATAATACAGAACTCTTCTCTAAACAGCCTTGTGTGAAGAGCATTTAAAAACAATATGCATTTAACAAGTTCCCAGGTTATACTTCCCCCACTGGAACTGCAGAGTGCCAGTATGTGATACGAGTTATGAGAGTTTTTTAAAGCTATGATTGAGCAATTTAAATGAAGTCATTCTACATATTTATACCATTCTAAAGTTAACGAGTACTGAGTGACACATCATGAATCCATGTATGCCTAGGGACCTGCGTCTAATTGAATGATTCAGATTTACTAATTAGCTTGATGTGTCATTTCCTCTGAATTACTAGTGTATGATGTATCACAAGCTTTAATTACAAAATATG
This sequence comes from Tokudaia tokunoshimensis, assembly GCA_036184795.1. Lineage (NCBI taxonomy): Eukaryota > Metazoa > Chordata > Mammalia > Rodentia > Muridae > Tokudaia > Tokudaia tokunoshimensis. Next base: position 109,876,008 of record BTHU01000008.1, read on the forward strand.
TGAAATTTTATTTTCACTTATTTTAATTCTTGAGATCGTATATCACTATGTAGTCCTGACTGGTATAGAACTCACTCTATAGACCAGGCTGTTCTCAAAGAAGAGATCCACCAGTCTCTTCCTCCAGAGTGCTAGGATGAAAGGTATGCGCTACCAGACCTGGTATAAAATTTTATTTTATTAAGATTTATTTTTATAAGCTGGGCAATGGTGGTACACACCTTTAATCCTAGCACTGGGGAGGCAGAGACAGAGGGATTTCTGAGTTTGAGGCCAGCCAGAAACCTTGTCTTGAAAAATCAAAAAAAAGAAAAAAGAAAAAAGAAAGAAAAGAAAAAAAAAGAAAAAATTTATTTTTATTTTATGTATATGTGTGTTTTGCCTGCATGTATGTATGTGTACCACATGTTTTTATGCATGCAAGCATGTGGAGGCTAGAAGAAGGCATGAGATTCCCTAAAATTGAATTTGCAGAAGGTTGTGAGAGTGTTGGGAATTGAACATGGGGCCTTCTGTAAGAGCCACAAGTGCCCTTGACTGCTGGGCTCTCTCTTCAGCCACACGAACATTTATTCTTTTTGTTGTTGTTGTTTTTAAATATTTGCCGTCCCTATAAAAATTTATTCCCCCTCTACACACACACTTTGTTGTTTTTGAGACAGGGTTTCTCTGTGTAGCCCTGGCTGTCCTGGAACTCTGTAAACCAGGCTGGCCTTGAACTCAAGAGATCGGCCTGCCTTTGCCTCCCGAGTGCTGGGATCAAAGGCGTGCGACACCACTGCCCAGATGAAAATTTATTCTTAAGAAAATGAAAATGGTTTAATTTTTCTAATTAGCTTAGAGTGTGGGCAAGAAGGCCGAGCCAGTCAAATGTATGTGCTTAAAAATGTTTTTAAAGACAGTTTTACCCTGCAACTCAGGCTACCCTTAGCCCTCTTTAGTGTTGGGATTATAGGCCACCAAATCTGACTTAGAAAATAAACACTTAATAGGTGCACATATGTTTTTTCCTTGATAACTGACTTGTCCTAATTCACTGGATATCAACTTAGCTAAAAGACAGACACCACTGACTCTGCCCTGGCCGCACAGCCACCAGGGTCAGGCTTTTGTTCTCCTTTTGCTTTGTTGCTACGTTGGGAATTGAATTCCAAGTCTGACACAGAGTGCGCACCATCCACTCAACTACACTCCCAACTAGATGTTTTGTTTTTGTTTTCTAAGACAGACCCTGGCAGACTAGCCTGGAACTTGTTATGGAAATAGGTTGCTTTTGAACTTGTCTTGCCTTTTAAGTGCCATGATCATAGGCCTGTGCTACAATTCCCAGCTCTGTTTTCCCTCCCCTCCCCTCCCCTCCCCTCCCCTCCCCTCCCCTCCCCTCTCCTTTCCTCTCTTCTCCTCTCCTCTCCTCTCTTCTTTCCTTTCTTTCAGATAGCCCAGGCTGGCCTTAAATTACTTCCTGATTATCTTGCCTCCACCTTTTTAGGTTCTGGAATTCCAGGCACATTCATAGTGCACGGATATACACTCAGACACGACACCCAAACACAAAATGGATGAAAATCAAAGCGAACAAAGCAGGGTTGGGATCAGCAAAATACCAATAGCCAGAGGGAGTGGAAGTGGCTAATAAGGGGGATTCTCCGCGAAGAGTTGGCTTTTACCTTACGAAGGAAAGTGATTAGTTGGAGTGCGCTAAGCTTTGTTTCTAGATTTGGAGGGTTTTGTTTGTTTCTTTGTTTGTTGCCACTTCTGACTTGATTTCTAGCCCATACTACATCTTGCTTCTGCCTTGACCAGTCAAGTTCTGTATTTAGATCCTGAAAAGTGTCCAGCCTTCACCCTGACCCACTGAGGAGTGGTAAGAGACTTTGCTAGTACTGCCCCAGATGTGGCGACCCAGAAGAATCAGGAGTTGTAACGCTGATGAGTTCTGTTCTGATGAGGACTTGTCGAGTGCAGGGCCAGTCTGAGGGTTAGAATTCCAGCTGACATCCAGCCATCAGTGGGAATGTGAGTCTGCAGAGGACAGGAGCTGTGAGTGAGGCTTATCTGTTTATGACGTTTTCTCCTCTGTATTTGCCTTCTCTTTTCCTGAAATTTGCCTTCTCCCTCCTATTTCCCTCTTACTTGACAGTGAATTGCTTTTTTTCTTTTAAATAAATCAACCAGCTCAAAGGTTCGTTTTCTGCCAAGCAACAACCCTATAAGGCAGGTGCTATTATTACCCTGTTTTTATAATGAGGAAACTGAGACTCAGAGGTTAAATAACTTGTTCAAGGTCTGTTTCTGCAACTGCACGACTTGGCACCTGACCTGGCTAGGGGCCATGAGGGCATAAAGGAAGGACAGGGACCAGCAAGCTGGGACTTTGCTTTCAGCCTCTGGATGTACAGCACAGTGGGGAGGGACTAACCGGTCTCTGCAGCTGAGCAGTCAGGCTGCAAATGGCCAAGACAAAGAAGCTGCACTCACTAGTTTTACACACACTGATCAGTTGTATTTGTCCACACTTGGACCAGAGGAAGGCTTTGCCAGTTCCAAGCCTGCATGGCTGGGAAAGGCTTTACCGATTTCCCATGGTTCTGACGCCTTGTCCATGTCCACAGTACACATACATTTGAGGCTTCCTCTGCTCCCCAAGGTCTGTAACTAATTGAGGTAGCTCTGGGATTTGAACCCAAGCTGAGGGCTCAGATGTCATAGTTCTGTGAGTTGAACCCAGGGCCTTGTGGATACTAGGCCAGTACTCAAGGCCCTTTGGAATTATTTTTTTTTTTAACAAGGGATAGGACAGTGTCTGAAAAAGGGAACTTCAAACGATTACCAATACATTATCTTTTTTCTGGTCTCGTTAGAACTATTGCATTAGGTACATTGCTGGTCTTTCTTCTGGTGCTGTACTCCCTTGGTGATGCTATAACTGAGTTTCCTTTCTGTGATGAACAGTTATGACCTTTCACTCCCTTGTGGAAGATTTCCATTCGCTCCTCAGTGCTTTTTGTAGTTTTCAATCCGAGCTGGAGTGTAAACTTTTCTGTCCCCTGCTTGATATATTCCAGGGAAGCACTGTGACTGGCTGGCTCGGGTCAGGTTCCCACTCCGCAGTGTTACCTTACTGTGACAGTGTGATCTTCCCAACATGGAGCATGTGCACTGTCCTCTCGCTAAGTTAGAAGTGGGCGACAGCATTGCAAAACACTGAGAGGTCACTTGTGCAGAACAGCCACAGTGCTCCAGTTTGGAGGAGAAGAGGGGTGTGCGGACGTCTTGCTAGACAAGCTGCTTTAGTTGAACAGATCTTACTCTGCTTAGGTTGGAACACTAGAGAGCAAGAACCTTCCTATCTGTAGGAGCTTCTAATCCTTCGAGTGCAGCAGAAGTTGGGGACATTTAAATTTGCTTTGGATCTATAATTAGCATGGTAGAATTTATTTTTATTTAAAAATAAAATGAAGGGCTGTAGAGATGGCTCAGCAGTTAAGAGCACTGACTGCTCTTTCAGAGGTCTTGAGTTAAATTCCCAGCAACCACATGGTGGCTCACAACCATCTACAATGGAACTCAATGCCCTCTTCTGGTGTGTCTAAAGAGAGCAACAGTGTACTTACATATATAAAATAAATAAATCCATATATATAAAATGGAGATAGGCACGGTGGCTTACAACTTTAATCCCAGCAAATCAGGGCAAAGGCAGGTGAATCCCTGTGAGTTTTAGGCCAGTCTTGTCTACATAGAGAGTTCTAGGATAGCCAGAACTACATAAAGAAACCCTGTCTCAAAAATAAAAACAAACAAAAAACCAGTGAAAGCATCTTTTATTTGCCTGATGTAATTATTGTCTCAGAGGCTGAGTGCTTCCTTCTGCTAACCTAGGCCTTGTCCTGGAAGATTCTATCCTCTGTACAATCTAATCTAGGCCAAGAATGCTTTCAGCCTCTGAGACTTGCTGATGAATAAGTTCTTCCTTTTAGTTCTTTCTGATCTCTGCCTGGCTGATTCAACTCAGCTCTTCTGGCTCAAACACCTCTCCACGCTGACTGATTTCAAACTGACTTCTTTCTAGGCCTTTGATTGAATTGCTCTGCTTGGCCTCAAACTAATGCTAACAATCTGTTCTAATCTTCTGGCTCCTTCTCATTTTCTTGCTTGTTCTGTGTTCACCTGCTCAGTTTGTTCTCTCTTTGCAACCTGTCTTTGTAAAACTCTTCTGGTAAAACTGCCTCCTTCCTTTCTTCTGTCTGCACTGCCCCTTAAGTAGCTTCCCTTTCCTCTCTCTTCTCATGAGAGTTGGGCAGATTCTATTCTGTCAAGTCTTTCTCTGATTCATCGCTTTCAAACATGGATGCTTCCTTCGATAAACTAATTTTACCTTCATTGTTTGGGATTAAAGGTTTACAGTGTGATCAGATATCCTGAACAAAAACCCAGAACACACATGTTCACATGAGCAACTCTCAGTGTCAGATTTAGATGAGTCACAAGTCCTGTCTTAAAGGCAGTTGTCTGAGTTTCTGTCTCCTCTGTTTCATAGTCTGGTGAAAAAAAGAGTTGTGAGGAGTCTATGTGATGATGCCTTTAAAATGTTTGGCAGGCCAGGCGTGATGGTGCATGCACCTTTAATTTCAGGGTTAGGGAAGCAGAGGCAGGCAGATCTCTATAAGTCCTAGGCAGCCTGGTCTATATAGTGAATTCTAGGACAGCCAGGGCTACAGAGAGAAAATTGTCTCAAAAAAGAAAACAGAAAAAGGCTGGCATAATATTTGCACATGGTAAGACTCAAGAGATGGCTTGGTTAGTGAGGCTTGCTGCCAAACCTGAAGACTGGACTCAAGTTCAGTCCCAAGAACCCTCATGGCGCAAGGAAAGAACTCAATCCTGCAAATTCCTTTTACCTCCAGACGTGTATACACATACAATCAACAGATAAAGGATATGAAAACTTGTAACTAACAAGAGGTATTTGAGCAGGGCTGGAGAGATGGCTCAGAGTTTTTGCTGTTCTTGCAAAGGACTCAGTTTTGTTTTCTACCTCCCACATTGGTGGCTTAAAACCACTCTACCTCCAGATCTTCTTTTGCATCTGCATGTACCAGCACACATGTAGTATTCACTCAACACTCACAGAGTACATAAAAGAAATATTTAACAGTATTTGAGCAAGCTATACAGGATAACAGCTCTGAGAATTTCTTATTTACATTTTTAAGTTACATTTGTTCATTTAGTATGAGGAGGCATGCCAGGGCTTATATAAGGAGGTTAGAGGCTAACCCATGAGCTTCAGTTCTCTCCTATCAGGTTCAAACTCAGGCTCTCAGGCATGGTGGGAACTACCTATATCCCCTGAGCTATCTGACGTGGCTCTTAGTTCTCCTGTCGAGGTAGTGTCTGGTTAAGTTGCCCAGGCTGACCTTGAATTTTGTTGATAGCCTAAATAGGCTTTGAATGTCTAATCCTCACAGTCCAGACTGCACAAAATTGCAGTCTTATACCAAGCTCCAGTTTCCTAGGTTTTGTCTCTTATCTTTAGTTTTTGTGTTTGTGGAGAGTTTTGTCCGGTTCGCCCACTGTGGGTAGCATAAGATTAGACAAGTTTTTGCTTTTTATAGTAGACAGCTGTGTTTACATGTTCTGAGTTTAAAATATTCATGCCTATTTCAGAACTAATTTTTTTTTTGAGAACAGCAAAGAGGATTTCTGTATTATAAGCACATTATAAGCAGAAATACTATGAACAGTGTCCCCGTATAGTAGAGTGGTGGCTGCAGACCCGGTTACTAGGGAGAGTAACGCTGCAAACCAGGCTGCCAGGGAGGTTTGCTGCTGCTGCTGCTGCTGGGTCTCAGCTCTGGAGACCAGCGTATACGAAAGAGACAAGCTCTCCACACTGAGGTGCGTCCTCAGCTCTGCAGAGGCTTCCAACTGGTGGGCCATACCAGGGTGTTGGTCGCTTTTTGATATAAGGTCTTACCATGAAGCCAAGGTGGTCTGGAACTCATGACCCCTTGTCACATTCTCTGATCACTGGGATTAGACACTGCTGCTCTTGTCACACAACTACATTTTTCTTTTTCTTTTTTTTTTTTTTTAATTTTTTAAAGTCAGTGTTTCACAGTTCATACTACACAATAGAGTGGGGTTTTTTTTTGTTTGTTTGTTTTAAGATTTATTTTTTTCATGTAAGTGAGTACACTGTTGCTGTCTTCAGACACACCAGAAGAGGTCATTGGATCCCATTACAAATGTTGTGAGCCACCGTGTGGTTGCTGGGAATTGAACTCAGGACCTCTGGAAGAGCAGTCAGTGCTCTTACCACCGAGCCATCTCTCTCCAGTCCACAACTACATTTTTCAAAAACATGTTTTCATGTGTTTGTTTAGCCTGCATGGATGTCTGTCCATGCATCATGTGCATTCCGAGTGCCCAAGGAGGCCACAGAAGGTGTTGGAACCATGGAAACTGGAGCTATTGGCAGCTTTGTGCTGCCGTGTGGGTGCTGGGAGTCAGACTTGGGCCTCTGGAAGGAAGAGCAGCCTTATCTGCTGAGATCTCTCCAGCTCAGAACTATATTTTAAAAAACGTTTAAGTAGAATATAATCATCAAATGGAATACTAAAAACTGTTTCTTCCCTTAGCTGCCTATAATGTTTGTAATGGCAAATGAATAGAGGAAATGATGAGCTATTTTCTTCCTGCTTCTGCACCTTGACTGCTAAGTCCTCTGTTGTATTATAGGTCGTGTTTATCACCATCACAGTCAGTTGTGAACGCCATAAGAACAGGTGACTTTGGCCTCTGCTCAAACTCAAGTGCCTAACTGACAGTAGGGCTCAATAAATACTGAATGAATAAAAAGTCATGGTTGTCTTTGTTATTATTTATTTATTTAGTCTTTTGAGACAGGGTCTTACTGTGTAACTCTGGGAGTCCAAGTTGACCTCAGACTCACAGAGATCCTCCAGTCTCTGCCTCCTGAGTCCTGGGATTAAAGTCATGAATGACCACACCCCGCAAAATCAGCTTCTCCTTAAAGCTCATCCTCTGTATCCATGGGTTTAGTTAACTTTTGGTTGAATATATTGAGTCATGTTTTACCCCAAAGATGAATATTTTGGTGCAGTTTGTGATACTATGATTTAAAGTGAATTTATCTAACAGATATATACAAAATATCAGTAGTAACAATGGCTAGGGGGGGGCGTCGATGTGCTTGCCAACAAACCTGATCACTTCAGTTTGATCTTCTAAAGGTGAGAGCCAATTCCAAAGGGTTGACCTTTGACCTTCTGACACACACTGTGAAGTTTGCTGTCCCCTTATATACAATCATGGACACACACACACACACTCATATTCTCTCTCTCTCTCTCTCTCTCTCTCTCTCTCTCTCTCTCTCTCAGAAAGTTCTATAGTATGTCAGGCTTTGAGGCTACATGGGCAAGAAAAGATAGACCTAATTTTATTCTTTGGGGTAATGATAGGAATGGAGAGCACAATCAACCAAATAAATGACTTAGATCATTTTAGGATTCTGCTGTGGCCTCGCTTCTCTGAAGGGAAGGTACTTGATTCTTTTACAGAGCCTGTGACAGGAATATGGCCTTATCTGGAAAGTCAGTTAAAATTTCCTTTTCAATGACTTAAAGAGAAAAGTCTTAGTTTTAAAGGCTCCATGAGGTGTTCGCTGAATGTGGTGGTTTGAATAAGAATGGACCCCCTAGGCTCATATATTTGAATGCTTAGTCATCAGAGAGTGGTGCTATTTGAGAAGGACTAGGAGGTGTGGCCTTGTTGGAGGAAGTATCTCACTGGGTTTGGGCTTTGAGGTTTCAAAAGTCCATGCTAGACCAACTTCTCTTTCTTGCAGCCTACAGATCAGATATAGGCAACTGGATATTGTCTGGATCTCAGAGGACAGATATGAGAGGTATAAGAGTGAGCTTTTGTTTGAAATTGTGAGCATTATTGAGATCTTTCAGGACAAGAGTGATAAAGCGAGAAGAGGGCCCCTGACAGACAGGCATGATACCTAGATCACCCAGCGCCACCAGATCGGCAGAGAAGAATGAACCTGCAAATGTGGGAGAAGCCCAAGCATGTGGTGTGACCGAATGAAAACATGGAAATAGCATTTAAACTTAATGTTTCCTAGCAACCATTAAGGAGCTTGCACTTGAGAGTTACTTTTTTTCTGACAATGATCTGTTGTTTCATTGTCTCAAAAGGCATAACTGAGATTGGGTTGCTATAATTTTATTGTCTCCTAGTAACAAGAAAAGCATCCAGTAGTTTTATAAAGTAGCATCACCAACCTGAAGTGTCATTTCTGTTTTTCGACCGCTCTAAGCCTATTGTCAACTGCTAGAGACAATCTGTCTAATGCTGGAGAGAAACACTCAGGTAAGCTAAGGCTGCTTCCATTTCTCTCTGCTGAGCTGTTAACATGAAGACATGAACTGTATTTCATCAGTAAGATTATACTGCCTAAGGTGCAAATGTTAGAAAGCTATAGTATTTTAAAATAGAGATAAACATATTCTTGAGGGGACAGAGTAAAACAGTTTCAGAGTAAGGGATATTGAAAAAGGATAGTTGAGTGGTTTGCATTGGTTAAAAATGACAGATCCTTATGGGGGGGGGAAACCTATAATCAGCTGTATCAATAGAGGGGCATTCTTCAAATGTGCTCCTGTAGATTTTTGTTTGTTTGTTTTGTGTTTTATTTTTTAATCCTCAGAGCCTCTGGCTCCTATCAGAGACACCTGAAGAGGGCATCGGATCCCATTACAGATGGTCATGAGCCACCATGTTGTTGCTGGGAATTGAATTCAGGACCTCTGGAAGAGCAGTCAGTGCTTTTAACTGCTGAGCAAATCTCTCCAGCCATAGAATTTTGTTTTTTTTAAAAAGATTTATTTATTTTATGTGTATGAGCATTTTGCCTGCATCACAAGTGTGCAGTGCCTCTGGAAGCCAGAAGAGGGTGTTAGAACATCTGGAACTGGAGTTACAGACAGGTTGTGAGCTGCCAGGTGCTGGGAATCAAACCCAGGTTCTCCAGAAGAGAAGCAAGATCTCTTTAACCCTGAGCTATCCCTCCAGGCGCTGTGTTGGGGTAGGGTAGATTTCTAAGTAGTTAGTGGGGGCAAGTTTTGATTACAGAGTACAGAGTTACCTCTTGTCCTCAGTTAATGTTAGATGACTAGAGTTAAATCCATACATAACTTGTTTTCATAAAAATGTAAATGTGAAAATGTTACGTGCTCTTGTAGTTTACATTCAGTGAATATACAAACATTAGGAGCTGTTTATAACTGAGTAATGGTGGCATATACCTTTAATCCTAGTACTTGGGGGCCAGAGACAGGTGGATCTTGGTGACTTTAAGGATAGCATGATCTACAGAGCTAGTTCCAGGACAGCCAGGGCTACACAGAAAAACTCTGTCTTGAAAAATAAAAATTAAAAATGGGAAGAAAGAAAAGAAGAAAGAGGAGAGAAGAAGAGAGGAGAGAAGAGAATTGAAGAGAAGAGAAAAGAGAAAGGAAGGGAAGGAAGAGAAGAGAAGAGGTTACAATATACTACCAACGCTTGGGAGGGGAGGCAGGAAAACCAGGAGTTCAAGGCCAGCTGTGTTTACATGAGACCCCGTTTCAAAAGACAATGACAGAAACGAAGTAACAGCTCTGGATTTACCTGCGACTTTTTCTGCAGAGGTTCAAGCACTTCTTCACTTGTTTTCATGAAGGAGGAAGACTAAAAGGTGATTAAAATTGAAGATTTACATAAATATTTACTACGGACATATGCTTGTCATTTATCAAGTCAACCCAGAAAATCCTAAAACTGCTGATTCTCCTTTTGTTGAAAGTTTGAGCTTGTTTTGTTTTGCAGATGAAGTGCACTGTAGAGCAATAAGAGAATGCAAGGAATATTGGCTTTGAGCTCATTTGCGTGAGATTCCTCATCTGGGAAACAGATAATACTGTCTGCTGAGAAGTGGCTTCCAGTAGGATTCATATTAATGTCCAGTCTTGGACATCAGGGCTCATGGACTGGCACATTTCCTGTGGACAGGCCTCGTCTGACAAGAAGTGCGCTGCTGCCTTGGGCCGCCTGACTCTCCCTGGAGCCCAGTCCCACATGTCCGCCCTCTTCAGCACTAGTTCTTTTGTCATCTGAAAGTTGAGGGCATTAGAATATGATGGTTACTTTTGATTGTCAACTTGGCAACATAGAATCACCTGGGAAGAGTCTAAATGAGGGATTTTCTGGTCATATTGGCCTGCAGAGAACTCTCTGGAATGCTTCAATTGATGTAGGAAGACCCAGCCTGCAGTGTTTCCTGGGTTTGGATCTTGGACTGTATTAAAAAGGAAGACAGTAAGCTGAATACAAGCACGCATGGTTTCCTTCTCATCAGTCTTGACTGGATGTGACTGGCTGCTTCAAGTTCCTGCCTTCTCTACAACAGTGGACTGTAGCCTAGAACTGTAGCCAAGTGAACCATTCTCTGGTAAAGTGGCTTTTGTCACAGCAACAGAAAAGAAACCACTACAGTGCAGGATCACATGTTTGCTATTTCTAACAGGCAGGGAAATGTACCTGGCACTAAAAAATTTGTTTTGAGGCAGAGCTTCAGTATGCAGCCCTAGCTGGCATGGAACTTGCTATGCCGACCACACTGATCTTGAACTCATAGGTATCTATGTCCCTTTGCAAACTCCCTAGTGTTGAGACTATGTGCCACCACACTTTGCCTAGCACTAAAGTTTTTAATTGTAGATTGTAAGGTCTGGGTCTATCACCTTCTGGGTCAGGCCAAGGTACCTGAGTGCTTCATGATCAATTGGGAAATGCGCCCATGGGGAAACAGCCGAGACATTGGCCACAATCTTTCTTTCTTTTTTTTCGAGACAGGGTTTCTCTGTGTAGCCCTGGCTATCCTGGAACTCACTCTGTAGCCCAGGCTGGCCTCGAACTCAGAAATCCACCTGCCTCTGCCTCCCAAGTGCTGGGATTAAAGGCGTGCGCCACCACCCACCAGCATGGCCACAATCTTTCTATTCTCATCTTCATCAGTGTAGCAGAGGTGAGACAGGAAAATCCACGATAGATACAGTGTTTCCAGGGAAGACAGATGAGTTTGTAGCATTCATGTTCATTAGGCCCTGCTTTCTAGCATTTAGGATTGCAGATAATCATGATGGTGGCATGTAGAGTTGGGAGCCTGTCAGGCTGCTGAGAACAGAGAGGATGTTGCCTGCTTCAAGAGGTACCATGAGCCTCCAGGAATTGAGTTTAGCAACCGAAGCCTCAGGGCTAGATGTTGGAGCTGGGACAGGATGACAGGATCTCTCAAGTAACTTGGTTAGGCTCAGATCTACCTCAATTTTCTCGTTTTTGTTTGTTTGTTTTTTCCTACTAATTCTTAAATTTCTCTCCCCCCTCCTCTCATTTTTGCTTATTTTTTAGATAGTATCTCAATAAGCTCAAGTTAGCCTGGAACTCAGTGTGTAGCTAAGGATAACCTAGAACTTCTCATGCTCCTGAGTACTAAGATTATAAGTATGTGCTCCATGCCTGGTTAGGAGGTGTAGGTGATCAAACCTAGGAACTCACACAATGTTTGCAAGCATTTACAAGATGAACTCTGTTTCTAGACCCCAATTTCTCCTTTTAGAGGGTGGGAAAGTTGTTTGGTTTTTTTTTTTTTTTAATGTATTTTTCCATTCTTGACCCTCCTTCTCTTTTTCCCATGTTAAGGATTGAACCCAGGGCTTGACAGATGTAGAACGAGTGCTCCTCCCATAGTTTTGGGTCTGTGCCTTGTTTGGTTTTGTTTTTAGAGATAGGATCTTAGTGTATAACCTACGTTGGCTCCAAACTTGTAATACTCCTGCCTCAATTTCTCAAGCACTGAGTTTACACGCATGTACTACCACACCAGATATATTTTAATCATGTTTTTCATGTGTATGGGTATTTTGTCTGTTTGTATGTATGTGTGCCACATGTGTACCTGGTGCCTACAGAGGCCAGAAGAAGCCATTAGATTTCGTGGAACTAGAGTTACAAATTTCTGTGGGCCATCATGTAGATGGTGGGAATTGAACTTGGATTCTAGAAGAGCTGCCAGTACTCTGAGTCATCTCTCTTGATGCCATATGTATTTTTATAGTTACAAATTTATTTATTGTTAGGCAGGTATATAATACTCAGCACATATATGGAGGTCAGAGGACAACTTCCTAAGAGTTCTCTTTTCCACCATATGGGTTATAGGAATGGAATTCAGTTCATCAGGCTTGGCGACAAGCACCATTATCCAGTAAGATTTATTTTACTTAAATGGGGCTGGAGAGATAGTTTACAATTAAGAGCACTGACTGCTCTTCAAAAGGACCTAATTTCAATTCCTAGCACCCAGTTGATGGCTCACAATGGTCTGAAACCCCAGTTCCAGGGCCCTCTTTTGGACTCTGTGGGCACCAGGTATCCACATAATGCATAGATATGCATTCAGACGAAACACATATACACATAAAACAAAATCTCAAAATAAAATTTAAATTATATGTATGCCTGTGTAATATATGTAAGTATAAGTTCCAGATTATTTTTAGCTGCATACACCACACACACTCAGGTGTCCATGGAAGCCCAAGGAAGACAGGAGTGGGAGATGCCCAGTGTAGTCCTCTAGCACATTAAAGTTATAAGGGACTTTTCTTTATATCATCATGTTGAGTAACAGTAATTTGTGGTCAAATATAGAAGAGTGTGGACCGACCCGCCATTGATTTTTGGGGTGCTTAGTTCTGTTATCAGCTGTCTTTGCAAGAAGTGGGGGTAAGAATAGAGGCATGTGATGTAATGATGTCTAATATTTTTTTTTCTTTTTACAGTTCCGATTCCTAGCAAATTTACTAGACGAGTATCAGGTATGTGCTCTCTTTAATGATATACTGCTAAAATCCTATTTTAAGATATGAATACCTTAAGTGGCCATAATTCATCTCTAACCTGAAAAGATAAACTAACAGTATTATGTATATAATATATATTATGTATATATTATACATAATTGTATATAATTATATATAATATATATATATAATATATATATAATATATATATAATATATATTATACTAAAAGCAAAACTATCTGTGATTCCTTATTCTGAATAAATATGTACATATATTATTACATTTGCTCTCTTCGCATCTGTCTCATAAGATTTTTCTATATTTACAAATGGAAAATTAAAAAAGTGATTTTTGATGTTATTATTTTTAGCATCCTAGATTATGATGCCATTAAATTTTCTCATGAGTTTTAAAGTCACTTGATTTATGTCTTTAGTTTTAGCATGGAGAGTAGTATTCTCTGGTGAGAGACTGACATTGTCTTGACTTTTGCTCTTTTTAGAGGCAGTGTATAGATGAGGCTGCAGGGGAAAGGTCTCCCAAATATATCTTTTTTTTTTCACTACTATTTCAAAAATAAGCAATTTAGCTGCAAACAGAGCTTTAGATCATTAGATGGTCCTCTAGTTGTTGACAAAAATTAATGCTTTCAGAATTCAGGAAGTCTATTTGTATTTGTATTCCCCCTTTCTGAGTCAGGATCTACTACTCCAGGATGCCTTATATGTTTAAGGATGACCTTGAGCACTGGGCGGTGATGACACATGCCTTTAATCCCAGCACTTGGGAGGCAGAGGCAGGAGGATTTTTGAGTTTGAGGCCAGCCTGGTCTACAGAGTGAGTTCCAGGACAGCCAGGGCTGCAGAGATGCCCTGTCTCGAAAAGAACAAAAAACAAACAAACAAACAAAAAGGATGACCTTGAGCTTCTGAGCTCCCCCCCCCCCCAACAGTGCTTGGATTATAGGCATGCCCCACCGATGGAACTTGAGATTCTATTAACTTCGCTAACTCCCCAGCCTCTAGTTTTTGTTTTCTTTATGGGACGGGCTTAATAACATTTTTTGTTATTTTATGTATTCTAGTCCAAGTTAGTATTTTTTCCAACAGATGAAAAATACTTTTATTAAAGGTTAAGAAACACACAGCAAGGCACACAGAGAGAAAGACCCCTGCAAAGCAGAGGGATGGACTCTGGAAATAAAAGTCCCAAAATATTATTATGTTAAAAATATTTATTATTTATTTTTATTTTCTTTGTTAATGTGTGTTTTGTCCACATGCTTGTCTGTGAATCACATGCATGCCTGGTGCCAAGATGGCCAGAAGAGGGTGTTAGATCCTTTGGAACTGTAGTTAGAGACCATTGTGAGTGAGGTGCTATGATGGTGCTTGGAATTGAACCTGGTTCCTCTAGAAGAACAGTCAGTATTTTTAAGCCCTGAGCTGTCTCTCCAGCTCCCCCAGCTCCCCACATTTATTTAGTTTTTTAAATAAGTTCTTTGTTGTTGTTGTTGGTGGTGGTGGTCTTTCTCTTTGGTTTTATTTATTTTAGACAGGGACTGATTATGTAGCCCAGGGAAGGACTTAGGATTTTTTTTGTTTGATTGATTGATTGATTGATTTTTGAGACAGGGTTTCTCTGTGTAGCCCTGGCCGTCCTAGAACTCTGTAGACCAGGCTGGCCTCGAACTCAGAGAGCCACCTGCCTCTACTGGGACAAAGTGCTGGGATACAAAGCATGTGCCACCACCGTCCAGTTTGGATTCATAAATGTTTAAAGCACTGCTTTCTTTCGTTTTATTATTGGGACAGGATCTGTCTGTGTAGCCTAGGCTGGTCTTGAACTCATGGCAGTCTTCCTGTCCTCAGCCTTCTAGGTTCTGGAGTGCAAGCATACACTATCATACCTGTTCTAACTGCTGCTTTCTTGATATAGTCTCAAATTACTGTTAACTGTTTTTGAAATATGTCTATCGATTTCAAAATTTCATTCATCAAAAATAAAACGGAAAGAAAACAGACTTCTTACATACTTTGGAGCTTTAAAACACATTAAGTAGAGAACTGTGCGTTAACACCTGTGTGTCTGTTTAGTGAATTTCTGACTGCTGATGACTGACAGGCTAGTTCATTGGGAATCTGGTACTGTATCAGTTATCTATTTATGATTTTTAAAGATTATTCATTTACTTGTATATATGAGTGCTCTATCTGCATGTACACCTGCATGTCAGAAGAGAGCATTAGACCCCATTGCAGATGGTTGTGAGCCACCCAGTGGTTGCTGGGCATTGAATGCAGATCCTTTGGAAACGCAGTTCTTAACCTCTTAACCACTGAACCATCCCTCCTGCTCCAGTTATTTATTTCTAAGTATAATCTCTTTACTAAATAGTATTGCCATGTAAGCCTGAAATGCTTACAATGTACTAAAATAGTATGCTGTATTTTTCCTGCCATAGTTATTTTAAACTGAAATGTCACTAACAGTTGCTTAATATAATTTAGAAATCCAAACAGTTGCTTAATATAACTTAGATAAACTGGATTATGCCTTCCCACCAAATCTATACATTGAAGCCATACCAATGGGGTTATAATTGAAAATACAGCCTTTAAAGGAGTTATGAAGGTTAAAAAAAAAGACTTTGTCCTTATAAAAAGAGGAAGGGAGTTGGAGAGATGTGGAGAGATGGCTGGCCTGGGACATGCTTGTAATGAGAGTTTGAGGAACTGAGTTGGATCCCTAGCATCCACATAGAAGTTTAAAGTGGCAGCACACGTCTGTAATCTCAGTGCTGGGAAGGTGGAAGACAAGTGGCTTCCTGCAGCTCACTGGTCAGTCAGCATCACTGAAGCCGTGAGCTCCAGGTTCAGTTAAAGACTATCTAAAAAAGTAAGGTGGAGGCTGGGGTCGTGGAGCACCCCCTTTGTCCCAGTACTCAGGAGGCAGAGGTGGATGGATCTTTGAGGCCAGCCAGAGCTGCAGTGAGACCCTGTCTGAAATACATACATAGATACTTGATAGATAGATACTTGATATAGATAGATGGGTGGATAGACACACAGATGGATGAATGGGATGTAGAGTAATGAAAAATGTGAACACACATATGAAAATGTGCATACACGAAACACCATACTTTCTCCTTTTTTTCTAAAATCACACGTTTTATAGCTTCCATTTTTTTATCTCTCCAATTTTTAGTCTGTGCAGAAACGTTTAACCCTGATGAAGAAGAGGAAGATAATGATCCAAGGGTAAGAACCAAAGCTAAAGTGTTACGTAGAATTGTATTTTCCATTAATTCTCTTCTACATGCCTCATATAAACCACTGATAATGGAAGTAAGTGTGAATTAAATCTCCGTGTGAGTCATGCTCTCACACGCAGACCCTAGCTTCTCATTTTGCACGCCTGTGTGAGAGTGGGATAGACTGTAAAACTAGACAGGTAGCCACAAGAGAGGAGCATGAGCTGTGGAGGAAAGCTGAGGAGAGGCAGGAGGACTTCTGCGTCCTGAAGAGACGGAAATGAAAAAGAGGATACTGAGGGTTCAAAGGTCAAGTGGGGGAGAGGAAGAAAAGGGGATTGGAGAACAGAAGGAAGAGAAAGAACAAAATATTTGCGTAAAAAATACCAAAGGAAACTTAATGTTTGTGACTAATAAAAGTAAAATTTAAAAGTTATTTATGGGATACCATTTTCTGTACAGTAGATTCAAACCAGCTCTGCTTGAGTGAGGGTTTGGTGAGGAGCACCTGACTGGCTTTGCAGAAGCGTTAGCTTTAGTCAGCAGATGTAGGCAGACTCAGCAGGTATAGGGAAAGCTCTTCCTAAGGATACACAAATGGAGATCATTGCGTTGTTGTAATAGTGAAAAATGAAAAAAAGAAAGCAACTAAAATGCGTCTTAATAAAGGAATACAATTTCCTTTTGCAAATGTATGGAGTTGCTTCCCTCTTTCCACCTTTGTATGGGTTCTGACGATTGGGCTCAGGTTGCCGGGTTACCACAGCTGTTGAGCCATCCCCTCATAGTGCAAATTTAACCTGTTTATTTCTGGTAAAAAAAACCATGTTTAGAAAGTAACTTAATAGGTCTCTTAATTAGAATATCATTATTAAGTTGTAATGTTTCTTTGTAGTTCAGCAAACATTTTTGTCTATAAATGAATTTAAGGTATTGTTTTAGAGACCCTACATATATTATTTAATTCTTTTTTTTTTTTTTTTTTTTTTGTTTTTCGAGACAGGGTTTCTCTGTGTAGTCTTGGCTGTCCTGGAACTCACTTTGTAGACCAGGCTGGCCTCGAACTCAGAAATCCGCTTGCCTCTGCCTCCCAAGTGCTGGGATTAAAGGCGTGTGCCACCACCGCCTGGCTTATTATTTAATTCTTATGACTAGTTTGTAAATACTACTATTCCTGTTAATAGTGTTATTGTCAGTGTGTTAACTGTAGCTTACATAGCCATTGTTAATTACTATCTCCATGTAGATGTCAGCAGACACTATGGACTGATTATTTCCTTTAAAGGTACTCGTTCTAGGCTGGAGAAATGGCTTGGTGGTTAGGAGCACCGGCGCTCTTGCCGAGAACCCATGTCCAGGGTGCCAGCACCTGCACCAGGGGGTTCTCAACCACCTTATAATTCCAGCTGCTCTGGGGGATTGGACATATCTGGCCTCTGAGGCCCCTGCACTCATATGTACCTAACACACACTGACTCATACATACACATAATTAAAAATAAATGTTTAGAGGTCTCTGTGTTCAAAATATGTCTAAACTTCTCTGTTTCTTGGTACCTGCATGGTTACCACCCGGGTAGAAATAACCACTTTTGGGACTGTAGTAGTGTAAGCTCCAAGCTTCTGCTCTATTCCTGCCTTCCTGTAGGCCTGACTGTAGTCCTAACCCTAACTTAACAGCCAGTGTGATCCTTCAAATATTAAATCTGTTCCTGAATTGATACCCTCAAACCACCCCTGAGTTGTTAGAGAAAGTTACATTTATTCTATGACCCGTGAGTTGTCAGAGAAAATCCATTTATTCTATGACTGTGTATAGTGTCCTCTGAATTTGGATATCCCTCCCGACCGGCGGGATCTGATCTTCTCTATCTGTGTCAGCCTCATCTCTGTTATTTGGCAGATCCGCTGTCCATGCTCGTGTCTTGTTCTTCCCACAGCAGTCTTGCCACTTACTCTCTCGGGTGTCACTGCCTGAGATCTTAGCACAGTTGTCACCTTCTCAGTGGGCCTCACCCAGACATGACCACACCCTCATGCTTCCCTCCCTGGTCTACTGAGTCTCTTTAATCGTGTCAGTCTCCAACATGTTTTATGTTTGTAGACTATGAGGGCAAAGGTTTTATCTATGTGCTCATTGTTGTCTCCAGAGCTAGGAGACTGCCTGCAACTGGGTTGATGTTCTATATTTATTGAAGGAATAGGTTATAACTCTCTGCTGTCCAGATGAGAAGCTGAGGCTCCCAGGGGACAGATGATGATTGCAGCCACACAGACAGCAGATGCTCCCTCCAGAGTCCTGCTTATTACATCGCCTTTCCGTAGCAGCACGCTGCTTGCTGTTTTTGTAGAATTAGAGTTGTAATACATACATACATACAACACACATACACATACATACATACATACATACACATATATACATACATATATATTCTTTGTTTTTTCTCACTTTTTTAGAAAAAAAAATAATTTTTAAAAGGGTGATTTCTAAATGCAATAAAATGATTGTCTTGGCTCTATTTCAATTGACAGGTGGTTCATCCCAAAACTGACGAGCAGAGATGCAGGCTTCAGGAAGCTTGTAAAGATATTCTTCTTTTCAAAAACCTCGATCAGGTAACATTGATTTGTAAAAAATATTTTTGTTATAATGATATTTTAGCTTTTTCCTATTTGGCATTTAATCAGTTTTTAGCATCTTAGCTGCAGTTGAATTAGGCACACGTTTTCAGGTTTGTTTACTTACCAAAAAAATGTTTTTATTCTGTTGATCACTATAATGAAGCTATGGTTTTATTGTTGTTTTGTTTTAAGACAGGGTCTTACTTTGTAGCTTTAACTAGCAATGAAACTCCCTGGGTAGACCAGGCTAGTCACAAACTCAGAGAGATCCACCTGCTCCTGCTTTCTGAATGCTGGAATTAAAGTCATATGCTACAACACCTACTGAAGACCTGGTTTTTAAATGCCTTTAGTTATACTAGTGATTTAGATTTATCTAGGTTATGCTACCATGAAATGCCAAGGTAACATGATCCTGGCTTTGTTTGGAGGGTCTAAATTTGTTTGGCAAAGGAATTGATTTCCCTAGAGATGTTGCTATGTGTTTCTCATCACCATAGCAGCTAATCCACTCCAAGTGTGGTTGTTTCCTGTGCTTCACATGAAGGACTTCTCTTGTGACAGCTTCAAGTTCTGCATATCTGCAGGGTTTCAAATAGGATGTGTGGCCAGGTGTCTGTGTGTGTGTGTGTGTGTGTGTGCATGTATACCTTAGTACACATGTGGAGATCAAAGGACAACTTAAATAAATCAGTCCTCTTCTTTTGTGTGGGATCCTAGAGATCAAATTCAAGACATCAGGATTGTCAGAAAATGTTCTTCCTTTCTGAGCCACATCATAGCCCTCTGCTTTGTTTTTTGAGACAAGGTTTCTCATGGACCTCACTGGTTATCAGTTAGCCAGCCTGGCTCCCAGTGAGCTCTGGGGATCTGCCTGTCTCTGCCCATCCATTGCTGGGTTATTGATGCACATCTGTGTCTGGCTTTTATGTAGGTTCTGGGGATTCAAACTCAGGTCCTTTTGTGATGAGCACTTTACTCACAAGCCACCTGCACAGCCCTAATGTTTAGTATCCTGTGTGTAGCAATTCTCTGCTTTAAAGGCCATGTACTAAAGCCACAGGTATGCCTGAGGCACTAGACCCATTTCACATCTACCTGACATTTCTGCCTGGATGCTGTAAGCCCAACCCAGGTCTCTACACTTGCATGGCAAGTAGTGCACCGATGAACTGTCTCCTCAGCCCTATTTTCTCCAGTTTTACAACAAAATTATATCTAGCTGTTCTTGATCTGCCAGATACATCTACCCATCCCTTGTCAAAGGGGCCACCATACTTCTAAAGAGCAGAACAATAATGATTTCCCACGCAACTTTGGCTCTGCAGTCTGATATCAGCACAGTTTGACCTGAATACTGTGATGTGCATGTTATGAGCTAGAGGTCAACTTATGTATGTTTCTAGTCTGTCTAGGAGTTGAACCAAGGACCTCACACATGCCAGGAAGTGCTCTAGGACTCCTGGCTGGCCTGCTTCCAGTTTGTAGAGCAGGATAGGCCCAACCTCAAGGTTTCTCATTTCTTATTTTGAGACAGTTTCTCCCTGAGTTGCCTAGGCTGGCCTGTAGCTCACTTTGTAGCCTAGATAGTCCTTGAGGATCTTCATTCCTTAACCTCCCTAGTAGCAAAGGTCATAGGCCTGCATTGTTAGACCTGGTGGTCAATGCACTAATTTTTAGTATAGTATATAGTCTTCTTTGTATCAGGTTTCACAGATGCATACACAGATGATCTTTATTCTAATCAGATACTATGTAATTATCTATCTAACCAGATAATCTAATCTATTGTCCTCAATCTTAAAAATGCCTTTTCGTGATTCATGTTGCTCCTCCCCATTTGGAGGCAATTACTGTTTTGATTTATTTCATAATTGATTAGTTTCATTTATTTTAGAATTTCATATAAATGGAATTATGCAGCATGTATTATTATTAATATTATTTTTTTGTTTTATTTTTTGAGACAGGGTCTCAAAGTGAGTTCCTGGCTGTCCTGGAACTCACTTTGTAGACCAGGCTGGTCTCCAACTCAGAAAGATCCACCTGGCTCTGCCTCCTCTCAGTGCTGGGATTAAAGGCGTGTGCCGCCACCTGGCACAACATGTATTCTTTTTTTTAAAAAAAGATTTATTTATTTATGTATATGAGTACACTGTATCTGTACAGATGGTTGTGAGCCATCATGTGGTTGCTGGGAATTGAACTTAGGACCTCTGCTCGCTCTGGCCCCACTCACTCCAGCCCGAAGATTGATTTATTATTATATGTGAGTACACTGTTGCTGTCTTCAGACACACCAGAAGAGGGCGTCAGATCCCATTACAGATGGTTGTGAACCACCATGTGGTTGCTGGGAATTGAACTCAGGACCTTCGGAAGAGCAGTCAGTGCTCTTAACCACTGAGCCATTCTCCAGCCCCACATATATTCTTAATATGAGGTTCTTTCCACTTCTATTTTTGCTGTTCACTCATGTTCATTTTGTAATTTCCTTTGTCCTCGGCTTCCTCCATTCTCGCCTTCTATTTCCTCTCCATTCCCTTTCCTGCTCCTCCTTTCTCCTCTTTTCTTTCTTTGTCTGAGTCTCACTATGTAATCCCAACCTAGAATTTATTACTTACTATGTAGCTCAGGCTGGCCTTGAACTCACAGTCCTCCTGCCTCAATCTCCTGAATATTGGGATTAGAGAAATGTACCACCACACTGAGAAGATAATGCCCATTTTCAACAGGTTTTTGTTGTGTTTATTTTCCATTTTTTATTCAGTAATGTTGCTAAGCTCAGCAAAATTGCTGAATTGTGGGACTGGAGAGATGGCTCAGAGGTTAAAAGCACTGACTGTTCTTCCAGAGGTCCTGAGTTCAATTCTCAGCAACTATATGGTGACTTTGTCTGTAACTTAGTAGCTATACAAATACGAGGATCTGAGTTTGGATCCCCCAGCACCCAGATAAAAACTCCAATATGATCCCATACCTTTATGACCGTAGCACAGTGGGAATGGAGACCTGCAGATTTTCAAAGCTCACTGGCTTCCCAGGCTAGCCTGTCAGTGAGCTCTGGGCTCAGTGAGAGACCCTGACCCAAAAGATAAAGTAGGGAACAATCAAGGGAAGACCCTTGTATCCACCCCTGGCCTCCGCATACGGGTACACACACATACAATGCAGCCCCAAATACAAATGGACACACAGGATTTTGCATTTCAAATTTACAGTAAAGTCAAAAGAATAGTACTATGAACACCTTTAAATGCCTTTGAAACAGTGTGTGTGTGTGTGTGTGTGTGTGTGTGTGTGTGTATGTGTGTGTGTGTGTGAGAGAGAGAGAGAGAGAGAGAGAGAGAGAGAGAGAGAGGAGGGAGAGAGATGTATGCATGCAGTATATGTATGTGTGTATCTAGGTATGCGTGCCCATATGCTCGCTGAGGTCAGAGAGGAGACTGAGGTCCTGTTCTGCCATTCTCAGCCTTAGAACTTGAGTACAGTGTCTCTTGTGAGCCTGAAACTAACGCCCTAGAAATTCTTCTGACTTTTATCTGTTACCATTATTTTTCTGGGATTACGAGTTGTGTCCAGCTATTTTATGTAGTTATTAGGGATTTGTTCTCAAATCCTCCTGTTTGCACACCTAACACTCTCACCTGCTGACCAGCTCCTCAGCCCCATGAACTAGTTAACATGCTTATCATTACTGTCCTCCTCACATAGAAGTTTGTGACAGAGGAGAAAGATGTCTCTTGTTCTGAGCTGTTCATCCATGTGTAAGACTTTATGACTTTTCATCACAAGGTGCTTTGGAAAATATTTTCCAAGAATGGAAATGTATGTATGTATGTATGTATGTATGTATGTATGTATGTATCTGGCTGCCCTGGAACTCACTCTGTAGACCAGGCTGGCTTCCAACTCCCAGGGATCTGACTGCCTCTGCCTCCCAAGTGCTGGGATGAAAGGCATGCACCACCATTGCTTGGCACAACATGTGGGTTTTTTATTTATTTATTTATTATTTATTTATTATTGTGGTTTTTATTTTTTTTTAAGATTTATTTATTTAATGTATGTGAGTACACTGTCACTGTCTTCAGACACGCTAGTGGAGGGCATCAGATCCCATTATAAATGGTTGTGCGCCATCATGTGGTTGCTGGGAA
Source organism: Tokudaia tokunoshimensis (assembly GCA_036184795.1). Taxonomy (NCBI): domain Eukaryota; kingdom Metazoa; phylum Chordata; class Mammalia; order Rodentia; family Muridae; genus Tokudaia; species Tokudaia tokunoshimensis. The sequence goes on from BTHU01000008.1 coordinate 109,898,989, forward strand.
TTGAACTCAGGACCTTGGGAAGAGCAGTGTTAATCGCTGGACCATCTCTGCAGCCCTACACCATGTGTTCTTAATATGAGGTTCTTTGTTCTCAGTCAAGGCACATATTGCATTAGATTGTGATTGTTTAGTTTTTGTTTCCTCTAGTGTAGAGTGATCCCTTTCCCTGATACCTCGGAGTTTCTAGAGAATTGCAAGAGAAAGTGCTCAGAACAAGAGCCCTCCTCAGATCTGGCCTGAGTTGTTGCTTAATTTGGATTATACGAGAAAATTTAAATGTATTGCCAGTATTTTTTCTTCTTTTTTTTTCTTTTTCTTGGCAGCATTTAAGTAGAAAGTTTTAGGGAATGTTGGTCCACGTTTTAAATGAGCGTGGGTAGCACACAGTAGTAAGCATTCTTTTTTAGTATGTTAGCTTGTACGGTAGTCAGCACCCATGGGGCTTTGGAATTAAAGATGCCTTTTGGCATTTTATTTTAGGAAACACAGTCACTCTGACAGAAATTACATGGGATTTCACAGAAATAACATCATTTTTCTCTTAAGTTAAAGCTAGTATTCTTTTCTTTTTTTGCACTCTGGTCCTGAGAATTGAACTTAGAACCTCACATCCTTAAGATATGCATTCTATGACTAGGCTGTTCTGTGTATGTATGTGAAGGTGCATATTGTTGAAGGGGTGCATGTGCTTGTAGAAGCTAGAGGTCAGCCTTGGGCGTCAGTCTTTAGATACTGTGTGCTTTTTTTAAACATGGAGTTTTGGGAATCAAACTCAGGTTGATTGAGCCATTTCTCCCGCCCCTAGTCCATTATTTTGAGATATGGTGTCATGTAGCCCAGGCTTCCCTTGAACTCACTAAATAGCCAAGGATGACCTTGAACTTTTTCCCCCTAGATTTATTTATGTATTTTATATATATGGGTACATTGTCTGCATGTACATCTGCACACCAGTAGACAGCACCAGATAATTGTGAGTTGACATGTGGTTGCTGGGAGTTGAACTCAGTTCCTTCGGAAGAGTAGCCAGTGCTCTTAACAACCACCGAGTCATCTCTCCAACCCGACCTTGAACTTCTGTTGTCCCTGTTTTTAACCTCGGTGTAAAACTGATGTTTTCTGTGCTCCCTGCCACTCGTTAATCTTCTTGTCTAATGGAAGGACTCCAACTCGAGGCCGAGACTAGTGTTTGATCAGAATTTAGTATTTTATTATATTTATTTATATAGTTGCTTTCTGGTTATGATACGTAATGTTGGTAAGTACATAATTATATGTTATGCATAATTGAAATATGTATATATTTCCTGTCCATTAGATACCACTTACTAAGCAACACTGTGTAGCAAAATTGTCTCCTTACACTTGCCTCCTTAGTCATAAAAATTGATGAGGTAGAAATTAAACTTTTTTTAGAAATTAGCTGTGCTGGCCTACTCAGGTAAGGTACCACTCTACAGGATAACCTCTGAGGTCATCTGCTGCAGCGGTAGTTGTCTACAGCACTTTGGCTCCCAGCAGGTCACAAGCACACACCCGCCCAGGAACAATCTGAGTTCACTAATGAAAGATGCGTGCACACACACACACACACCCCAGTTAATTTTTGACATGTTGTGAGTAGCTCAAAGACTGGGCACTTCTAGACTCTCCCCTGCTAGCAAATGCTCTCCTCTGTTACTCCTGAGACTCCTAAACCTTCCCCTGCTACCCCAGGCCCAATCAGGGAGGTGGCCAGTGGCCACTTACCTGAATTCTCACATGGCTGGTTGGCTTTCTCTCCTGCAGCTCTTATAGCCCATCCTTCTCCCCCGAGTCATGGCGATTCCCCTGTCTTCCTCCCAGTTCCTAGCCCTTGCAAATGTAAAGATCCTGCCTCAGTCGGCCTGCACAGCCATTGACCATTGGCTCTTTATTGATCCATCAAAAACCAGTTGGGGACAAGGACTTTCAGCATTTGGACACACAGACACCTGATTTTGGGGGCCAGATTAATTCAAAGCTTTGGAACCAATCCCCAACAGTCTGCTCTCTAGATTTGCTAAGGCTATTCATATTCATGTCCATGCATGACGTGACAGCACACAGTTTTATATACAATATACTGGAGCCATCCAGGTAGAAGACACTCGTGTAGGTGCAACTAGGAAAATTGGAACTATGGTTTAGATAGCCAATTTTTGTTTAAATTGTTGTTTTAAAATAATGGTTATTATCACATGTTAATTATGAAAATTAATGGGTTTATTGTGACATTTCCATATATGTAAATGTTTCTTCTAACTGTTCTCCTACTCTCCTTCCTTTCCTAATAGTTCATAGTCCTTCGTTTCCAGGTTATCTTTCTGTTGTTCAGTTTTCACATGGAAGAGAAAACATGCACCAATTGTCCTTCTGTGTTTGTTTTACTTCATTTAACATGAGGCTGCCCAGTTCCGTCCACTTCCTACAAACATTCCCTGGCTTCATTCACCTCGCTGTGTAGATAACCATATTTTCTTCACCTGCTCACATGGTGATGGGCATATAGGCTGATTTCATATTTGGCTCTTATGAATAGTAACATAAAAATATGAATATGTATTTTATCTGCTGACTTCATTTCCTTCTGATGAATACCCAACAGTGGTATAGCTGGATCATACACAGCTCTATTCTTAGTCTTTTGAGGAGCTTATATTCTGTTTTCCACAGTGGCTCTAACTAATTTACATCTGCCTCCAGGACACAAGTTTCTTTTTCTTCACTTCCTCACCAGCCTTTGATAACTTTTCTTATAATACACATTTGATTTAGGGTGATATGAAATCTCAATATAGTTTTGATTTGCATTTTCCTGATGACTAAGGATGTTGATATTGAGCCCCTCTCCCCCATTTCTTTTCTTTTTTTAGAAGAGATCCTATACATATATCTTAGTTTGGCCTTGAATTCTGCCTAGGATAACCTTGAACTTCTGATCCTTCTGCTTGTATTTCCCATGCTGGAATTAGTGTTGTTTATTTATTGCAGCACTTAGAGTCAAACCTAGGGCTTCTTGAATGTGAGGCAAAACACTCTACCAGCTGGGCCACATCCCCAGCCTCAGCCTCAGCCCAGTTCTACCTGTCTCTGCCTCCTGAGTGCTAGGATTAAATGTGTTTGCTAGCGTGGTCTTTCTTTTAATAAGTATCTCTTTGGATCATTAGCCGTTTATTTTTTAACCTGACTACCCTTTCTTCATTTTTTAACATTTTGGGCTTCTAGGAAGTTTAAAAAAATTTTTTTTGACATGATGGGGAATTGAACACAGGGTGCAAATAATCTGTGTCTGAGCTTCCCCTCATCCCTGATGGTTGTTTGTGTGAAGTTCTGTATATATTTTGGAATTGATTCTCTGTCAAGTGAATTAGAAAGCTTTCCAAGACAATGCTACCTTAAACGAATTGGCAGGCCAGACTCAAGAAACTGACAGGACCATAAACAAAAATTGCAAGCCCACTGGGTATGGTGGCTCACACCTTTAATTCCAGCACTCTGGAGGCAGAGGCTGGTGGATCTCTGAGTTTAGAGCCAGCCTGATCTACAGAGAAAGTTCAAGGACAGACAGGGCTACATAGAAGCCCTGTCTTGGAAAGCTCCCCCACCCACCCCACCCACAGAGGAGAGGGAGAGTGATAGGGAGAGGACTTGGTCACTGTGCTGTCTTCTAATGAGCCTATAGCCAAATAGTATAAAAACACATTTCCCTTAGCTCTCAGGTTTCTGCTTTAATCTTGATGGTGGTCTGGTATAGAACTTTATTATATAATCACATACATTGGGATGAATACAACCTTTGTGGTTTTTTGTTGGGATTAAGGGTATGCACCACCATGCAGGCTGACCATTGTTTTCTCAGCAAATGTAAAAGCTGCCCATTCTTTTTGTGTTTACCTTAGGAGCAGCTTTCCCAAGTTCTGGATGCCATGTTTGAAAAGATAGTCAAAACTGACGAACACGTCATTGACCAAGGAGATGATGGAGACAACTTTTATGTCATAGAACGGTAGGTCGGAGATACTTTGTAAATGCTTGGCCACACCTCTTTGGATTCATAATTTCAGACAAAAGCCTTATCCTATACTACTTTCAGCCCAGAGAGTGCTAGAGCCAGGTGAATACGTTTCCCAAAGCCTTTAGAGGGACCATAGCTGCCTCTCTGTCAACTGCTGTCCTGAGAGTCCTGAGTAAAACCCCTATTTGGGGGAGACACCACTTACAGTTGAAAATCTAGAGTTGGACAAAGAATGGCAGCATATGTTTTGTAAACATGCCATTTCCAATGTTCAGTTGAATCGATTCCAGAAGCATATCTGTGACTCTGTATAATCATGGGAAGCTTTGATTTCCAGCTTGTTTTTATTCCCCTAGCCTCCATACCCTCAATACTTTCTGACTCTGCACCAAGTATAAGCTATGTTGGAGAAGTGAAGCCCTGGGTTTACCTCCCTAATGTACCTGCATCTTAGTGTCTTGAGCTGAAAGTATTCTCCTGAGGAAGAATAGGGCTTCCATCTAAATCCTTCTCAGTCCTAAAAAGAGTCTAAGGTAATAAAATGTTACCATGTATTCATTACCCCCATTACCTCCATTCTTTCATGTTAAAAAGACTTATCTTTATGTGTATACATAATTACATTAATTAATTTGTATGTTTTAAGAAAAGGTTATTATTTTTACTTATGTGAGATGGGGTGGGAGTGGGGAATGAGGGTGGTTCACTGAGTGCCCTCAGAAGCCAGCAGAGGGCATTAGATCCTTTAAAGCTGGACTTGTGCACTGCCCATCAGGTGCTGGGGTCAGAACTCCAGAAAAGCAGTATGTGCTTCTAACCCTTGAGCCAGCTCTCCAAACCCCTTTTTCCTTTCAAAGTAACTTCAAAGTTTAAAACAAAACAAAACTTAGTACAAATAGTATAGAAAATTCTTATAAGCCCAGCCCTACAGGTTAATGTTCTGCCATATTTAGCATATCAGTTTGTTCAGAATAAGTTCCAGAAAACTAGGCATGGTTGCCTATACCTGTAATCACAGCAACAGGGATGTGGAAGCAGGAGGTTCAGGAGTTCTAGGACATCCTCAGATACATAGTAATTTCAGAGCTAGCCTAAGCCATCTGAGACCCTGTTTCAGAACAACACATAGTAAGTTTCAGATATAATGTTCCTTTACCTCCACCTCCACCTGTGTTTTCTAAAAACCAGGGCATTCTCTTAGACACATAACAAGTTTTAAATGAGAAATAAGCATTTTTATACAAGTGCTGCCATGATGGAGGCTTATTTAGAATTTTCTGATTACTTCCCTGAGCCTTGGGATTCTTTTATTGGTTGTCATCAAGTAACTGTTGTAAATTTAGCTTATCAAACCTTTGCTTGTTAAAAATTCATAATTATTTTGGTTTTTGCATTTATTCATTTGTGTTTTACACACACACACACACACACGCACACAAAGAGGTGTGTACATGTACAACTATTAGGACAACTTACTGGAGTCAAGCCTCCCCTTCTACCATGTGGGTCTCAGAAACTGAAAATACTCGGGTTGTTAGGCTTGGCGGCAAGAACCCTCACCAGAGGGCATCTCACTGGCCCCTGTTCAAAGGAAGTTTTGTTTATGTGTATGTCTGTGCGCATGCATGGCACATATGTGCAGGTGTTGGTCAAGGTCAGAAGAAGGCGGTGGATGCTTTGGCCCTGGAGTTATAGGTGGTTGTGAGCTGCCTGGCACGAATGCTGGGAACCTAACTTGGGACTTCTTCAAATGGAACAAGTGCTCTTAACTGCTAGGTCATTTCTCTAGCCCTGTTCACATTTGTTTTGTTTTGAGACAGGGTTTTTCTTTGTAGCTCTGCCTGTCCTAGAACTCTCTATGTAGGTCAATCTGACATCAAAGGTACAGAGTTTGTCTCTGCCTATCTCTGCCTCCTAGGATTAAAGATTCCTGGCTTTTTAAATTTTAAAAACTTTATGTGTATGGATGTTTTGTCTGCATGCCTGTCTGCATCGCGTGGCATGCTTGCTGCCCACAGAGAACAGAAGACAGCATTGCATCCCCTGAGGCTAGAGTTACAGACGATCATGATCTGACATGCAGGTTCTCGGAATTGAACCTGGGTCCTTTGGAAGAGCAACTGGTGCTCATAACCACTAAGTCATCTCTCTGACCCCTGTTCAAAATTTTGAATGAAAAATTTTACAACCTTCTGGTTAACTTTTGTGTCCTTGGTACTACTGGCTAATTAATTATTATAATTAGATTATATTTATTATATTTTATTATTTATATAATATGTTATATATTAAATTATAACAATAATTACATTATTATAATCATATATACATGAGGGTATTTTTCCTTAATTTTTTTTTCAGTTTGAATTGTGGTTTATTTAGAAGCATTCAAGAGTTAGACTGTAAATAAACATATCATGAGTAATTAAAATCGCCATTTATTATAAATACCAACTGAGTTAAATAATACTATTTTAACTCTCTCTCCCCTTTGAGCCGGAGTCCAGATGCCTTCTCTCAAACTCTTACCGTGAATAAAACCTTCAGTGTTCTGTTGCCTCCTCTCTCACCATCCGTACCCAAAGCTCCGTTTATAAACTAAAGGAGACCTAGGACTCTGAAAGGAAGCCTCTTCCCATTTATTCTAATGGCAAACCAACCTTTCTGTGGGTTAGCCCCCAAGCACTACTTCCTGTTCTTGGCTCTCTAGGGCGTGACACCTCGGAAGGGGACATTTCTGTGTCCCCTCCCCAACACCCACACCTTACTGAGATGAATATTTACACATACATGTTCTCCTTACAATCTGCTGTGACAGTCAGAAAAAGGATGACTGTTAACTTTCCCTTTCTGTAACAAGTGGGTTTTCCCACTCTTTACAGGATTAGCAAAATATTTCACACTACCCAGGATTTTCCTTAAATAAAATTTATGCAAGATTACTTTGACGGACACTGCTCAGTAGGTGCTGTGGGTTAACCAGCATGCCTTCCCTCCTGTCCTCCAGGTTCCTGCCAGGTCTTCTGAAAGCAAAGTGTTACTTATTAACTAAGTCTTTTAGGAACATGACTTTTGTGATCTGCTGTCTTTACAAAGTAGCTGTGAAGCTTGGGATTGGTTATAGAAATTAGGAGAATAATTCTTGAAAACATTCAAGGTTAATCTTTAAAAAACAGAAAAACCAAACTAACATTTAACAGCCCATTAAAAACATCCACATGAACCAAAGGAAAATACTCAACTTCAATACAAGCAGACGGAAAAGCGGTCTACAGGAAGTCCAAGTTACACGCTTCCACGTACTACAGCGGCGAAGAGTTCTGTCCAGATCAGTTGAAAACTGTCTTGCTACCATTCATCCCATTTCTAAAGTGAAAATTTAAATTTTCCTTAAAATTTTTTTATGCATATGGGTGTTTTGCCTGCATGTATGTATGTCTGTGCACTACATGTGTACCTGGTGCCCACTAAAGCAAGAAGGGCATTGGATTCCCTGGGACTGGAGTTACAAATAGTTATGAGTTACCTTGTGTGTTGTGGGAAGTAAACTGTATTTCTCGGAAGAGCAGCCAATGCTTTTAACCTCTGAGCCATCTCTCCAGCCCCAGAATAATTGTTTGTTTGTTTGTTTGTTTGTTTGTTTAACTTTTGCAGTTATATTGTCTGGTGAGTAACCCTGCAATAAACCTTTTCAGTATCTTTATCTCTTTTGAATGGTTTCACCAGGACTTATGGGTGCATATGTGTTGATGTGTTTGTGACTACACATATGTTAGTGTTGCTGTGCCAGAGTGTAGAGGTCAGAGGACACCTCAGGTGCTGTTGCTCAGGTGCTGTTCACCTTACGTGAAGCAGGGCCTCATCGGCCTGGGGCTCGCAGATTAGCATAAGCTGGCCAGCCAGCAAGCTCAGTTATCCGCGTGCCTGACTTCTCGGTGCTGGGATTAGAAGTGCAGCCCACCACAACTGGCTTTGTTTGTTTGATTGATTGTTTCAAGACAGGGTTTCTCTGTGTAGTCCTGGCCATCCTGGAACTCAGAGGGTCACCTGGCTCTGCCTCCTGGAGTGCAGGGATTAAAAAGCCCACCCCGTGCAGGCACTTTGCCAGTTGAGCCATCAGCCTAGCCCTCAAAGGATCTCTGAGTCACTTGTTGATATTGTTGTTAGTTGTCTTACAGAAATTCCGAAAAGTTTGTTTGCTTCTTATTACCGATGTCCATTTCTCTAAAGGGTAGTTCTCAGTATTTTTTGAGCAATCATTTGCAATAATAGGTAGAAAGTTGTTTATTTTAATCAGTTCAGTCCTTGTTTTCAACAAACTATGAAAGAAAAACTTTACAATCAACTCAATGCTTTCCACAGAATACTTGATAAAATTGAACATCTTTTTGCAATAAACCATCATGCAAGATATAGTGGTTTATCTCTGTAAACACCCAGGGAGCTAAGGCCAAAGGTCAGGAGTCCAAGGCCAATCTGGATTAAGCTGAAAGACCCTGTACTCCTTCCATCTTCCTAGAAAAGATTGAGCATAAGAAAGGGCACCTGTGCCCTCTCCATTTCCAGTTAATATTGTGCTTGAAGCCCCAGCCAGTGTAATAAGGCAAAAATAAGAAAGAAAGTTCATACAGCCTAGAAAAGAAGTAAAAGTCTTTGCTGGAAAAAATCCTCAGGGTTGCTACACAAAAGATACTGAACTGAGCAAGTCAGGTCATCAAGGTTGGAAAATGCAAAGTCAAATGCAGGGCTGGAGACATGGCTCAGCAGTTACGCGCACTGGCTGCAGCTCCAGAGTCCCAGGTTCAATTCCTAATGTGTGTGTGGCAGCTTATGACCATCTGTAACTCCAATTGCAAAGAATTGGACTCCCTCTTTTGGCCTCCTTGAGCACTGCATATACATGGTACATTAATATTTATGCAGGCAAAAAATAATCATGTTACGTAAAAAAAATCATTTGTATGTCTTAGCAAAATTATGTTGGTTACCCTCCCACCCCCTTGAGACAGAATGTTATGTATCCTAGACTTACCGTAAACTCCCCGTGTAGCTGAGGATGGTCTTGAACTTTTGATCCACCTGCTTCTAACTCCCCAGTGCTGTAATTACAGACATGAACCACTGTGCCTGGTTTATCTAGATCAGGGCTCAAACCCAGGGCCTCCTGCATGCTAGGTAAACACTCTCAACTGAGCTCTGTCCCCACCTCTGCCCCTCTTATGTCTTATATGCATCAGTCAGTTTTTAAACTTATCAAAAATAATTAACTATTTCTTGTCATTCTTCTAGGGGAACCTATGACATTTTAGTAACAAAAGATAATCAAACACGTTCTGTTGGTCAGTATGACAACCGTGGCAGTTTTGGAGAACTAGCTCTGATGTACAATACACCGCGAGCTGCTACCATCATCGCCACCTCAGACGGCTCCCTTTGGGGACTGGTGAGTGAGTGAGAAATGAATGGGTCATGTTGACTGTTGACTGTATTCTATAGCCAGTTACCAAAACATGTTACGTTCCCTCAGTGACTTAGCAACATGTCCTTTATTCTAAGTTATAGAAATGTCAGTGGTCTCTTATCCTCTTCTTCTCACTTGCCCTCTTGGGCTCTTGCCTTCCCCCCTCCCCCTCCACGTGGTCATGGCCGGCCTCTAATTCTCTACTCTCTCCTTCTCTCTGCTTTTCTCTGCCTCTACTACCCCCTTAACTTCCCTTCCCATGACCTAAACAAACTCTATGGTATACTAAAAAGAGAGAGAGAGAGAGAGAGAGAGAGAGAGAGAGAGAGAGAGAGAGAGAGAGAGAGGTCAGTGGTCTATATCCTTGTAGTAGCAGGGTTCTTGCTACATTTACTTGTTTTTATTAGGCAATTACAGAGGGAAGAGAAAACTCTCTGTGTACTGAGTTGTCGCCCAGGAGGGCTGTGGAGTGAGACAGATTCACTATGTAGCCTTGGCTGGCCTCAAACTCACAGATCTGTCTGCTTCTGGCTTCCAAGTACTGGGATTAAAGGCAACAGTGTTTCAATCTTTTTTTTGGTTTTTCGAGACAGGGTTTCTCGGTAAAGCCCTGGAACTCACTCTGTAGACCAGGCTGGCCTCGAACTCAGAAATCCGCCTGCCTCTGTCTCCCAAATGCTGGAATTAAAGGCGTGCACCATCACTGCCTGGCCTCAGTGTTTCAATCTTAATTGCCCTCATTCTACAATATATTTTTGGCCTAGATTAGCCCAGAAAATATATACAGAAACTGAATTTTAAAGATAATGACATAATATTCCAGAATATGAAAATAGCTTTTTAAACATTTATTTATTTTATGTATATGAGTCTAATGTAGCTCATCCTCAGACTGTAGCTGTCTCTAGACACACCAGACAGATGGTTATGAGACATCATGTGGTTGGCTGAGATTTGAACTCAGAACCTCTGGAAGAGCAGCCAGTGCTCTTAACCACTGAGCCAGCTCCAGTCTGTGTGATACATTCATAACCTTAGAATTCAGAAATCATGGCAGGTGATGCAGCCCATGAGAGCAGTAAAGACTGAGGAGCTCCTGCCAAGCAAGCAGACGGTGAAGAAAATGGAGACCAGCTCAATGCCAGAGAGCCGTAAACAATTACGCTGTAGTTTAGAGCAGTGGAGGGCAAGGGGCCCACAGTGGCCCATACTGGGAATGTAAGGGTCTTCTCTGATCAAGTAAGTGAATCATGGCATGAAACAGGGCCTGGAATTCTGGGGCTAACGGACTAGCGCCCATAAACACCACATTGTCTCCACCATGCGCCTGCCTGTCATCAGAGATGCTAAGAAGCTGTAGCTTTCTGTATTGTGGCTTCTGATCTTCATCCGTCAGCCTTTACATTTAGGACGTCGTTGTTGTGTGTAAAAACATTCATCTCTGACAGCCAGAGGCAGGAGAAAAATATTGCTAACTTAGATCCAATTCCAAAACCATTTTATTTTCTTGTGAGACAGAACTAAGTTGCTCAGTTGGGCCTCCTGCTGTTGAGTCTTCTGTCTGTCGAGCGTCTGAGCTCAAAGGCTTACACTGCCATGTCCCGAAGTCCACCTGGAAATGACTGTAGTGTTTTCCTTCTGTACTTTGACCTAGTACATTTCAGTTCAATTGCTATCTTGAACTATATACTTTTAGAATTCCTTTATATTTTCTACCAGCATATATCAATTTCAAAAATTCTTAGCCGGGCGGTGGTGGCGCACGCCTTTAATCCCAGCACTTGGGAGGCAGAGGCAGGCGGATTTCTGAGTTCGAGGCCAGCCTGGTCTACAAAGGGAGTTCCAGGACAGCCAAGACTACACAGAGAAACCCTGTCTCGAAAAACAAAAACAAAAAAAAAAACAAAAAAAAAAATTCTTATCTATTTTATGCGTCGTTCTCTTTTGTTTCTGTTAGAGATAGGTCTCACTATCATCCAGGCTGGCCAAGAACGCACCTTGTAGCCCCGACTGATCTTGAATGTCTGGTTTTCCTGCCTCAGCCTCCTAAGTGTTTATTAAGGCCGTGGGCCCTGCATATCGTGTGTTGTCTTCTCATTATAGTTACAACCTCTTGACAGGCATTATTTGCCTGTTCTGGAGGGTATCTTTTGGTACTGCATAATGGCAGTTTCTTGTGTTCTATGTATGGCCTCTAGGTGGCACTCATGAGCACAGCAGACTACAGTTTGGAGACTTCTGCTGAGCCCAAGTTAGAGGGTTTTTATTTCCAGCATCATTAAACTCTGTGGATACAGTGACTTTCAGCTCTCTAGCAGTTGCTCAGCTGTTTAAACCATAGATGTTCTCTTACACAGAAAATAATAGAAGTTTCCTATTTTTTCTTGTAGGACCGGGTGACTTTTAGAAGAATCATAGTGAAAAACAATGCAAAGAAGAGGAAGATGTTTGAATCATTTATTGAGTCTGTTCCACTCTTTAAATCACTAGAGGTAAAGTTTGAATAAGTGTTTGTTTATGTGGTTTGCAGAAAGCTATTAAAACTACTCTTAGGTTTTCAAATAATGCTGTTCTAACCTAGTTGTAGCCATAACATTCAGTCAAGGTTTATCCTTCTACTATATAACTGTGTCTGTTATTTAGATGTCAGAACGAATGAAGATTGTGGATGTGATCGGGGAGAAGATCTATAAGGATGGAGAGCGAATAATCACTCAGGTAAGTTGGGTCTCACACAGCTCTTTCTCTGGAAGTCGCCATCTCAAGGAACAGTGTCCCACTTGTGGACTGAGTATGGTAATGCACATCTGTAATGCCAGCATTTAGGAGGAAGTCAGCTGGGCAGTGTTGGCATGTCCCATTAACCCAAGCACTCAGAAGGCAGAGGCAGGCCAGTCTCTGAGTTCAAGGCCAACCTGGCCTGCAGAGTAAATTCTAGGACATCCAGGGCTACAGAGAGGAAATCCTGTCTTAAAAAACAAAACAGAAAAAAAAAAAAAGAAAAGAAAAGAAAAAAGAGGCTAAGATAGTAGGTTCACAAGTTCAAGGCCAGCCTGGGACACATTGTGTTACTCTGATTCCAATAGAAAACAAAGATTTAGGTGGGCATGATGGCACATACCTTTAATTCCAACACTCAGGAGAAATAGGCGGGACTCTGTGAGTTTGAAGCCAGCCTGCTCTACATACTAAGTTCTAGATCAACCAGAGCTGTTTAGAGAGACCCTGTCTCTAAAAACAGAAAGAAAGAAAGAAAGAAAGAAAGAGAAATTACCGTCCCCCACTACTGGAAGCTCATGTGATACCTTCTACAGAGACCTCTGAATGAAGTTCATTGACGCCCATCTCCCTGAGACACAGATGTCTCCCTGAGGCACAGAGATGTCTCCCTGAGACATGGAGATGTCTTGCTGCCTTATTTAGTTGAAGAACCAGGGACTGAACTCACATGTAAGCAAAGTCTTCTGCCACTGAGCTGCATCCTTACACCTTTTTGTTTGTGTTTTGAGACAGTATTATCCAGTTGTCCTGACCTTGGAAACCTTCAGAGTTACCATGATTGTACCATGTGCTGCTAGACTCAGACTTCCACTCATTTGGGGGTGGGTTTCTGTCATTTGTTCTACTGGTTATTATTTTCCTTTGACTCTAACCTTTATTAATCTGTACTAGAATCCAGAGAAGACTGGGGCTGATGCTCTCTGTTATCTCTGTGCTGACCCCAGAATCTTCAGCGTCCAGTGATAAATCAGATCTATGAAATGTCCTTGAAAATAGATCCTTTGTATCTTTTTCATAAGTTATTTCTGGATAATGTAAGCTCACCACACAGTAAACCATACCATTATAATTAAAGAAGACTGCAAGCTGGGCATGGTGTGTATGCCTAGAATCCCAGCACTTAGGAAATAGAAGCAAGTGGGTTGGGAGTTCAGGACCACCCTCAGCTACATAACAATTTTTGGCTCTCCTGTGCTACATGTAATGTCTTTTAGAAATATAATTTTCTCTGTCTAATGTGTTTGTATTTTAACTACATGTAAGTAGTTTTAGGAACTAAACTTACATATAAGACATAAACTTATCTGCCCATGGGTCTGACAAGACCACTGGGCAAGGTGTCTTGTTGAGTTGGATAGTGTGTCTGTCCTTGAGCCCAGCTGCGATGAGGATGGTTTCAGATCAGTGCAAACCCCAGGTCTGTGTGCTTGAGTCCCATGCATAGAACTGGCCCCACCAGAGCTTTGAGAACTAGTCAAACTTATGGTGAAAGAGGAGGAGAGAGCCCACTAGGGCACTGACAGAAGTATCCTGTTCATCCCAGGTTCTAGCTCGGGATGGCTCTGCTTGCTAGATGCATTTTTATAGCTGAAGACTGGGATAAACAAGACTCAAGTAATGCCCCCTCTGATGGTGCCCATGCTGATGGTGCCCCCTGTGATGGTGCTCCCTGTGATGGTGCCCACTCTGATGGTACCAGCTCTGATGGTACCCACTCTGATGGTGCCCCCTGTGATGGGGCTCCCTGTGATGGTACCCCCTGTGATGGTGCTCCCTGTGATGGTGCCCCCTGTGATGGTGCCCCCTGTGATGGTGCCCACTGTGATGGTGCCCCCTGTGATGGTGCTCCCTGTGATGGTACCCCCTGTGATGGTGCTCCCTGTGATGGTACCCCCTGTGATGGTGCCCCCTGTGATGGTGCTCCCTGTGATGGTGCCCCCTGTGATGGTGCCCCCTGTGATGGTGCTCCCTGTGATGGTGCCCCCTGTGATGGTGCCCCCTCTGATGGTACCCCCTGTGATGGTGCTCCCTGTGATGGTGCCCCCTGTGATGGTGCCCCCTGTGATGGTACCCCCTGTGATGGTGCTCCCTGTGATGGTGCCCCCTGTGATGGTGCCCACTCTGATGGTACGCCCTGTGATGGTGCCCCCTGTGATGGTGCTCCCTGTGATGGTGCCCCCTGTGATGGTGCCCCCTCTGATGGTGCCCCCTCTGATGGTACCCCCTGTGATGGTACCCCCTGTGATGGTGCCCCCTGTGATGGTGCCCCCTGTGATGGTGCTCCCTGTGATGGTGTCCACTGTGATGGTGCCCCCTGTGATGGTGCCCACTGTGATGGTGCCCCCTGTGATGGTGCCCACTCTGATGGTGCCCCCGTGATGGTGCCCACTCTGATGGTACCCACTATGATGGTGCCCCCTCTGATGGTGCCCCCTGTGATGATGCCCTCTCTGATGGTGCCCCCTGTGATGGTGCCCCCTGTGATGGTACCCCCTGTGATGGTGCCCACTCTGATGGTACCCCCTGTGATGGTGCCCCATGTGATGGTGCCCACTCTGATGGTGGCCCCTGTGATGGTGCTCCTTGTGATGGTGCCCACTCTGATCGTGCCCACTCTGATGGTACCCCCTGTGATGGTGCTCCCTGTGATGGTACCCCCTGTGATGGTGCCCACTCTGATGGTACCCCCTGTGATGGTGCCCCCTGTGATGGTGCTCCCTGTGATGGTGCCCCCTGTGATGTTGCTCCCTGTGATGGTGCCCCCTGTGATGGTGCCCCCTCTGATGGTACCCCCTGTGATGGTGCTCCCTGTGATGGTGCCCCCTGTGATGGTACCCCCTGTGATGGTGCTCCCTGTGATGGTGCCCCCTGTGATGGTGCCCACTCTGATGGTACGCCCTGTGATGGTGCCCCCTGTGATGGTGCCCCCTGTGATGGTGCCCCCTCTGATGGTACCCCCTGTGATGGTACCCCCTGTGATGGTGCTCCCTGTGATGGTGCCCCCTGTGATGGTGCCCACTCTGATTGTACCCCCTGTGATGGTGCCCCCTCTGATGGTACCCCCTGTGATGGTGCCCACTTTGATGGTGGCTCCTGTGATGGTGCTCCTTGTGATGGTGCCCACTCTGATGGTGCCCACTCTGATGGTGCATAGTGGGAAAAGTGAGAGTGTAGAATAGGAAGTAACTAGTCCATGTTATTTATAAAGGAAACCTTGCAGCTCGGCCTCCAGAGTAACTGCAAGTGCTTGTTTTACAGGTTTATGCAAAACTCAATTTCTGCCTTGAATATACAGAACACCAATGCCATGAAATGCCCATGTTTACTTTATGAAGTAAAGGTTTGCTTACATTTATATTATAAACTTATAAGACAATGAAATGTATGGAAAAAAACACATTTGTTCTGCTTAAAGCATAGCATAAACTGTTCTCCACATCACTACACATTTGTACCACAGTGCTGACATACTGTCTGCGTATGTGCTAGCCAGTGGGCCTGAGTACAGTGGCCCATCCCTAGCGGCTTCTCTGTTGCATCTCAAGTTACTGGCCTGGAGTTGGTCCTGTCCTGACTTTGAAATTTCAGTAGCATGTGTACAGACCATGTCATTTTTTTTTTTCGTTCCTTATAATATGTGTGCCTCTTTTCTTGCTCAGGCTTTCCAGTGACTTGTCAGTTTTTTTCCTTATCTCTGTGACTAAATTTCTGACAGAAGCAACTTCCTAAAGGAAGGAAACATTTATTCTGCTCCCAGTTTCAGGGGATATCAGCTCATCATTGTGTCAGGAACAAGTCATTCTGTGGTAATCAGAAAGGGAACAGATGAAAAGCGGGGCAAGTGTAAATCTCTCAGACCCGTCCTAGTGACAGAGCTGCATGTTCCCAAGAAAGTGTCCCCAGAAGGGCGCCAAGTATTCAAATACATGAAAGAAAGTGTCCCCAGAAGGGCACCAAGAAAGTGTCCCCAGAAGGGCACCAAGAAAGTGTCCCAGAAGGGTACCAAGAGAGTGTTCCCAGAAGGGCACCAAGAAAGTGTCCCCAGAAGGGCGCCAAGTATTCAAATCATGAACCTTTGGGAGACATTTTACATCCAAATCGTAACACAGAAGTCTTTCAGTTGTTTGACAGGATCTAGCTGCATAGCCCAGGCTAGCCTCAACCTCACAGTCGTGTTTCTGCCTCAGCTGACTGAGTGCTGTGGTTATAGGCATGAGCCATCATTCCAGGCTGGAACTAGATTCGCTCAGGCAATTCAGCATCTAATGATGTTCGTTTGGGGTTTGAAGTGGTCAGTCAAACATAGGACTCACGTTTGGCAGTGCAGACTCTCACTGAAGACACAATCCACACCAAGCTGGGTGTGTGGCAGTGCATTTGAGAGGCAGAGGAAGGAAGGTTGATGAACGTGAGATTAACCTGGCAGATACAATGCCTGCCAGGCCCACCAGAGCCACATAGCCAGGCCCGCCTCGGACCAGAACCAACCGATAGCACATGATTGCTATTGAATTGTTCATGGTTTGACCCAGAAGTTAACTGTGAGGGTGAGAAAGTAGAACAAGCCACAAGCTCCGTCTGCTGTCTGCTCACCTGAGTCTCCCTTCCTTCCAGCTTTAGTTCAGGGTTCACCGTTCCCCACAGCAGTCCGTCCGTCTGCCACCCATCTGCCACCCATCTATCTATCTAGAGCCTGTGGTCCCTGTTCTTGTCCCGTGCACTTGCCACCCTCCAACACAGCCATATAATTCCCTAATCACCATGTTTCTCGGTAGTTAGTTTTATGTACTCAAGCGCCCTGCACAGAGCGGGTACTTAGTGCATTGTTTGTTCAATCCCTGGATGGCTTATTCAGCCAGGTGCTTTAGTAGTAAGCCAAGCAAGTCGAAAGCCAGGCGGCGTTCCAGCACCTGCTGCACCAAGGCATCTGCATCCTGCTGTCCTCTGCCTGTGTGTGTGTGGGGGGGGGTGCAGAGGACAACCTTCCTGTGTGTGGGGGGGGGTGCAGAGGGCAACCTTCCTGTGTGTGGGGGGGGTGCAGAGGACAACCTTCATGTGTGTGTGGGGGGGGGGTGCAGAGGACAACCTTCCTGTGTGTGTGGGGGGGTGCAGAGGACAACCTTCCTGTGTGTGTGGGGGGCGTGCAGAGGACAACCTTCCTGTGTGTGTGTGGGGGGGGGTGCAGAGGACAACCTTCCTGTGTGTGGGGGGGGTACAGAGGACAACCTTCCTGTGTGTGTGTGGGGGGGTGCAGAGGACAACCTTCCTGTGTGTGTGGGGGGTGCAGAGGACAACCTTCCTGTGTGTGGGGGGGTGCAGAGGACAACCTTCCTGTGTGTGTGTGTGGGGGGGCGTGCAGAGGACAACCTTCCTGTGTGTGGGGGGGGTGCAGAGGACAACCTTCCTGTGTGTGTGTGTGGGGGAGTGCAGAGGACAACCTTCCTGTGTGTGGGGGGGTGCAGAGGACAACCTTCCTCTGTGTGTGTGGGGGAGTGCAAAGGACAACCTTCCTGTGTGTGTGTGTGGGGACCTTCCTGTGTGTGTGTGTGGGGTGCAGAGGACAACCTTCCTGTGTGGGGGGGGGGGTGCAGAGGACAACCTTCCTGTGTGTGTGGGGGGGCGTGCAGAGGACAACCTTCCTGTGTGTGGGGGGGTGCAGAGGACAACCTTCCTGTGTGTGTGGGGGGGTGCAGAGGACAACCTTCCTGTGTGTGGGGGGGTGCAGAGGACAACCTTCCTGTGTGTGTGTGTGGGGGAGTGCAGAGGACAACCTTCCTGTGTGTGTGTGTGGGGACCTTCCTGTGTGTGTGTGTGGGGTGCAGAGGACAACCTTCCTGTGTGTGTGGGGGGGTGCAGAGGACAACCTTCCTGTGGGGGGGGTGCAGAGGACAACCTTCCTGTGTGTGGGGGGGGGTGCAGAGGACAACCTTCCTGTGTGTGTGTGTGGGGGGGTGCAGAGGACAACCTTCATTCAGTGTCATTGCTCATGTTCAGTCTACTTTAAAAGAAAGAAGAAAGAAAAAAAACACAAAATAGAACAAAAATAAATAAAAAACCAAGGTCTCACTGGGTGTGGTGATACATACTTTAATCCCAGCACTCAGAGGACAGAGGCATTCAAGGCCAGCCTGGGCTCTACAAAGCAAGTTCCAGGACAGACAGCCATGGCTACACAGAGAAACTTGTAGGGAGCGGGAGGCGGGGGGTGCAACCTTACTCTTACTGGCCTGCAGCTTGCTAAGGTCAGGCTGGCCGGCCAGCAAGCCCTGGGCAAGCCCAGCACTGAGATTACAGATGTGCATCACCACTCGGCCCCCGCCCCCACCCCCCAAACAGGCTCTGAGGGTTGCACCTCAGGCTATTGTGCTTGGCTTGCAATGCCTGAGCTTTCTCCTTCTCTTCTTGAGGCCTGTGTCTGCTGACCAAGATTATTCCTAGACCTCGTACTCTGGCCCCTACTTTGACACTATTTGCAGCATTCTCATTTACTGGTTCCTGGAATGGGTTTCCACACACCAACACAGGCAGTCAGACAGAGATGCTGTGTAGTTGGTGACCTGACCATATTCCTGGAGATAAATGTGGGTACGTAAAGGGGAAGAGAAATGTTAGTCATGATGGGGTTGATGTCCTCACTGCTCAGGAACCTTTAATTTGTTAGCCGTGGATCCACTTGAACAGTTGGAGATAGAGCTCTGAGGCCAGACTGTGCTCACAGTCCTCAGTGTGGGGCGTGACTCTGACCTCCTGTTTTACAGGGTGAGAAGGCCGACAGCTTTTATATCATAGAGTCTGGAGAAGTGAGCATCCTGATCAGAAGCAAGGTGAGTGGGTGCACGTCCTCCCACCAAGCCATCGCGCTCTGAGGTGTGGACCTGTTACATTTTCTCTTATCTCCATTTTGTCTCTCTCATAACTAGTGAAATGAGATACTGAGCTATAAATAAGAAAAACATAAAAACACTAATAAATATAGGAGCATTATGTAATAGGGGCATATAAGGTCTCTGTCTCTCTGTGTCTCTGTCTCTGTCTCTGTCTCTCTCTCTCTCTCTTCTCATGTAGCCCAGGCTGGCTTCAAACTCAACAGTGTATATAATTGAGGGTGACTTCGAATTTTTCAATCCTTTGACCCCACCTCCCAAGTGCTTATGAATATAGGCATGTACCACTGAACCCCGTTTTATTGGTGTTGGGGATCACACCGAGGTCTCTGTGAGTTCTAGGCAAGCCTTATAGCAGTCAAGCTGCACACCCAACATTCATGGAGTTATTCTTACCAATAAATCCATCATAACGAAATTTCCTTTTCTTTTTTGAATATATAAATTTGTTGAAATAGTAAAATATGTGCATATATTAAATCTAGTAGGGACGATTTAGTAAAGGTTTAAGCTGTAGGTAGGGAAGATGTGGGGGCAGGAAGACAATGAAATCAAGAATAGTCTGGATGATATGGTGAGATCCTGCCCCACAAAACCATGCCCATACATACATACATACATTCATCATACATACATACATACATCATACCTACATTCATACATTCATTCATACATACACACATACATACATTCATACATACATACATCATACATTCATTCATACATACATACATCATACATACATACATACATGTGAAAGAGTACATTGGGTCACATGAAGCAGCAGACCAGCTTCCGAACTAACAGGTCAAGGCTGAAGTGTGGAGGGATAAAAGGACTAAGGATGTAAACTAGTGTTTCAATTTACATTTAAAGGTAATGAAGAAGGAGGGGCTGGAGAGAGGGCCCCACAGTTAGGAATGCATAGCGCTCTTGCACAAGTTCTGAGTTTGTTTCTCAGAGCCCACATAGCAACTCCAAGGAGTCTGATCTCCTTTCCGGGCTCTCTGAGCACTTGCAGTCATGTGCACAAGCCCACATATACATGCTTAAAACATAGTGTCTTAAAGAACAATAACACCAACAACAAAGTCCAGCAAGAAGGCGTAGTGGGTAAAGGTGATTGCTCCAAAGTCCGACAACCTGAGTTTGATCCTCAGAACCCCCAAAGTAGAAAGAGAGAACTGATTCTCAAAAATTGTCCTCTGACTGTGACACCAGTGCTGTGGTGTGTGCGCGCCTAAACACATAAACACACAAAAATAAGTGAACATAAACAGTTTTTTAAAGGAAGAATTGGAGCAAGAGAAATGTTCAAGAGTTAAGAGCAGTTGTTCTATAGGCATAAGGCTCAGCTTGAATCCTAGCACCCACACAACAAGCCAGACACCCTCTAAAATGCCTGTGGTCCCAGCTGCACGATGAATAGAGACAGGATTGTTGAGGATTCTAGCCTCAAACCTGAGTAATGGTTAAGCCCTGGTTTGGAAAAAGGCTCTGCTTCAGAAAGAGTAAAGAGATAAAGAGGGTAGCAGGCACCCACTTCTGTGTTCATGTGCTGCACACACAGGAACAGCACCAGCACACACAGGTACACACGTCTTCACAACGATACACATTCCCTTTAGGAGCTCGGCAGTAGTAGCATACTCCTTTAGTCTCGGCTCAGGAAGCAGAGGCAGGCAGATCTCAGAGTTCAAGGTCTATAGAGCAAGTACGAGGACATCCAGGATTACACAGAGAAACCCTGTTTTGGGAAACCAAAAATAAACTAATTAACTAATTAATTCCCTTTAGGGACTGGAGGGATGGATCAGCAGTTGAGAGCAGTGACTGCTGTCCAGAGGATAGATTTCATTCCTAGCACATGACCACTCACAACTGTCTATATCTCCAGTTCTAGGGAATATGATATTCTTTTCCAGCCTCCACCATTTGGGTGCACAGACATACATGTGGCCAAAACACACATAAAATAACATTTTTTAAAAATCCTAAGCCGGGCAGTGGTGGCGCATGCCTTTAATCCCAGTACTTGGAGGCAGAGGCAGGTGGATTTCTGAGTTTGAAGCCAGCCTGGTCTACAGAGTGAGTTCCAGGACAGCCAGGGCTACACAGAGAAACCCTGTCTTGAAAAACCAAAAATAAAAATAAAAAATAAAAGTCCTATAAGGGGGGGCTGGAGTAATAGTTCAGAGGTTAAGAGCACTCACTCCTTGCAGAGAGTTCCCAGGTTCAGTTCCCAACGCTCCTATCAGGTAGATCCCAGTCACCTTGAATTGCAGTTCCAGGGGCTCTGACATGTCATCTGGATCCCATGGGGACCGGAGCATGCATACACACAAGCAAGCAGGCTCACACATAGTCACATAAAATCAGTAAGTATGCCCACATACAGTGCACGCCCTTTGAAAGGCTAGAAAGGTAGCAGTCAGGGAGCACACTCCGCTTTCCAGAGGACCCAGGTTTGGTTCCTAGCACCCACACTGGGACAGCTCACAACTCCCTGTACCTCCAGCTCCAAGGGAGCTAAGACATTTCTGGATTTCATGGACACCTGCACCCACGTGCATGTGTGTGTTCCGGGCTAGCCAGAGCCAGAAAGTGAGACTCTGTTACCAATCACGGCAGGAGCTGTCTTTCTGCTTATAACATTTGTGGTTCTTAGAGACAGAGGCTGATTCTCATAATTTGTTGTTACTGCCTTACTTAGCAGATGGACTCATAAGAAATAAGAAATCCAGTGTAGCAATACAACATAGCGCATATGTTTGTTTGAAGGATGTAGTTAACTTGTTAAGAATGGAGACGCAGCTCTGGTGTAAGTGCAGAAAGTTCTTTAAAAGAAATGTTGTCACCAAAGAACCACCCAAGACTGCCTCAAACCAACCTGTGCTCTGTGCTTCGGCTTGTGACTAATGGGAGAATTAGCAGAAGGCCGTGTTGGGCTTCCGCTGTGCTTTGGTACATCCCCGGAATGAGTAATCTCCACAGAAGAGCTGGATGCTCAGCCTTCCCCTGGCGTGTTAGGGCCGAGGTGGAGGTCCGGGTAAAGCCACCCTTCTGTTGTACCAGGTCGAGTTGTACCTTCTGTTGTCTGTCGAGTTTACAGGGTACAGTTAAGAGTTTCTGCAACGTGAATGCCTCAGTGATTTTGTTGAACTTTCTGAATTTGAAAAGGAATTTGAGTGTGTACAACTGGACGTCCCAGCTGTGATCTGAGAGCCAGCCAGGATCACATTCTTTATCTGTTGCAGACTAAAACGAACAAGAATGGTGGGAACCAGGAGGTTGAGATCGCTCATTGCCATAAGGGGCAGTACTTTGGAGAGCTTGCCCTGGTCACCAACAAACCCAGAGCTGCTTCTGCGTACGCGGTTGGAGATGTCAAATGCTTAGGTAAGGAAAAGCCTTTGTGGGGCTTACAAGGCCTACCCCAACTTTAGGCAGCCAATGGCCACTGGGGGAGGGAGACATAATCCTAATTAGACTTTATCTTCCCCTTCCTCCCCAAAGACCTGAAATCATCAGAGCAGGATGGGAACTAGCTGGGAAGGGGGGATGGGTAGGAGCGAGAGCGGGCGGCAGCTAGGGTGGGATGAACATGATCAAAATCATACATGTATGAAGACGCCATGATAAAAACCATTATCATGTATGGCTGAAATGCACTAGTAAACATTTTGCAAATGCAAAAGAAAATTCTTTGTGCATTACTAATATATAGAGGTTTTTGTTTGTTTGTTTTGCTTTGTTTTTCCTGTTATCAGCCTTGACTTATTCTGATGACTCTCATTCAGATCTAGGTCTGGATAGTTTGTGTAAGTGAACTCTTATAGCAAAGCTTCCCCCCCCCATGGGGAGGTGTTGGGTATTAAAACCTTGCACAGTCTAAGCACATGTGCCACTGAAGCTCTACCCTAGCACCCCAGAAATCATTTCTGAGCAGTGAATCCAGGCTGTGAGTAAGACAGGCCACAGGCCCATGAAAGTAGCAGTGACGGAGGCAGGTGGCCAGGCCTGTGGAGGAACAAGACAGGCACTGCCTTCGGCCCGCATGGCTCCTGCTGTATGATGCAGAGGCACTCCTTTTCCCTTTTCCCATGTGCCCAGTATTCTAAAATTCACTTCTGTAATATGAGTGAGTAGTGTGTTTAGGAAAAGGGTTACATGCAGGAAATTACTTAAATTTTTAATGTAAACAAATTATTCTCTCCCACACCTCTTTTCCTAACAATGCAGTTATGGATGTTCAAGCATTTGAGAGACTTCTGGGCCCCTGCATGGACATCATGAAGAGGAACATCTCACATTATGAAGAACAGCTGGTGAAGATGTTTGGCTCCAACTTGGATCTGATGGAACCCGGGCAGTAGACGTGATGAGTCTGGGAACCTTCTCAGTGTGATACCAAAACCTTCCAGTCAGCCACAAGAACACACAGAAAACGGACACGACAGAACCGTTCCTGCTGCTGTCTCCGCCACCGCTGCCATTGCTGTGGTTAAGGGCATTTAGAAATCTTGAAAGTCAGCACTGAAAGATGGACGGAGGCTCCACCCACACCCACCTTCCACTTTGCTTCTGAACGCCGTCATTAGACCATTTACGTCATGATTACTCCAACCCAGGTTTCGAGTTTGGTTCAGAATGGCCTGTCTCTCCAGCAATTTAAGTGCCTGATACAAAGTCCAAAGTGTAAACATCCTCCTTTCTTCTCTTGCTGCTCATGTTGCTTCTGAAAGTTCTAAGGTCTGCAGAAACCTGTCGAATAACTGTAGACACCTCCACAGCCCTTCTGGGGGAGGAGATAGTAGAGCCTTCCATCTCATTGTCTTTTAGAAAGTCCACAGTGTGTTCACAATTGCTGCTTTGCTCTCACAGTGGAAGGTGGTAGCAGTTATACTGGAGCTCTGTGCCCCCGAGGCCCTGTCCTGTTTGCTGGCAGCTGCACACCATATAGCTGTGTCCACGCTCAGAAAGAGGCTCGCCCTCCTGAAGGCCCAGCAGGTCCGTATGAGCAGACTGGTACTCAGACTCACGTTAGCAGGGAACTTGGGTTCAGCACTCTTGCCAGTAGTAGCCAGGAAAGGTTATCTGGGTTAGGCTTGTTTTTAGTAAGGTTTTTTTTTTTTTTTTTTTTTTTTTTTTTTGGTTTTTCGAGACAGGGTTTCTCTGTGTAGCCCTGGCTGTCCTGGAACTCACTCTGTAGACCAGGCTGGCCTCGAACTCAGAAATCCTCCTGCCTCTGCCTCCCAAGTGCTGGGATTAACAGTGTGCACCACCACCGCCCGGCTGTTTTTTTTTTTTAACCTCTGTGCTGTTTACATAAACAAATTGCTATCCATTTCTACGGAGCCAGGGGTAGCTAGTTAGCTCAGCCGGTCAGAGCATGGTGCTGATACAAGGAGACAGGGTCTGGAGGTGTTGTCATCTTATCTGACCTGAGTCCTTCCCTGAGTGACCCCTGTCATGTCCCTTTCACTGGCGGATAGCAGGAGGCCAACGGGAGCTGTGGTGCACAGAGCACACTTCCTTCCAGCATTGCGGAGCGGGGCTGGTAATCATCAGTTTTAAACTTTTAAAAAGAAGCTATTTTTTTTAAGGAAATTATGTCTCTAGAGAATTGCCTTGGATGTATTCATATACATGGAGTTTGTCCACTGATTCAGGCATTTGTCCTCTGTATTTCATTTTCAAAACTTGGTATCATTGGGGTAGGGTTGGATGCAGCTCAGTGGCAAAGCACTTATGTAGCATGTGCACGGCTCTGGGTTTTTCCTCCAGCACTATAATAGCCACAGGAAGACAGGTTATCGTGAATAAACATGGAATGACTGTGATGGCCTTTCTAAGTAACAGTCTCGATTTTTGCCATGGTCACTGTGGCCAAGAAGTGTCCAAAGTAGGTGAGCTGCCACAATTTGGGCAGTCACGTTTTCTTGTGTTCCGTGAAGTAAAAGCAGGGCTCTTCAGATTGCTCTGAGTAGCCTGCGATCCAGATCTGGAACTGTACAGTTGTAACTATGAAGCAGGCAGCTAGTGCTGGAAAACCCTTAGTGATCCCGGATTTTCCTAAGGCCCTTTTCTATGGTATTACTTTATTAAATAAATTAGACCTCATACTTTGACAGAATAATACCTGATTTCTTGCAAAGGTAAGAGGTGCATTGGGCTCCAGGAGTAGCCCAGAAGTCCAACCCCAGACCTTACAAAGACTCTGACCCCTCCCCCACTCTCCATGCCGGTGGTTAGGGCTGGCTGTGACTCATGCCAGAGTTACTCCTGCAGGCTGCTAGGGCGGCCTCACCTGCCCCACACTTCCCAGGCTGGGCCTCAGAGTCCTGGTCATCCATCAAGTTCAAGTTCTAGCTACTGATTGAGTCTTCACTGCGGGTGGCCCTGCGTCGGGGCACTGTGTGACGGGGGCATGGGAGAGGCGCCCTAGTCTACAGGAACTTGTGTGGTGATGAGAGACGGCTGTCACACGGTGCCAGGTCCTGACAGTGTTCCAGGTCCCTCTGCAGCTTAGAGAACCCGAGGTGACAGGCCAGGACTGGGCCTTCGGGGAGGAGTGTCAACGACTCCTTAGCCAGCTCCTCTCTTCCGAGGGTCCAGGCTCCCCTCCCTCTTCCCTGGCTTTGCTATTGACTTGGAATGACAGAGAATGTTCCTCAGAGCCTTGGGCTCCCACTGCAGTATTCCCTCCCTCCCTCCCTAGCCCACTCACTCCTCTTGGTTGAATTCTCTGCAGGCCAGGCTCTTTGTTCTCGTCCTCTGGGCTCACAGTCTTCTTAAAGAATTATGTGTTCCTGGTATAGAGTCTCAGAAACCAGCACTGAGCTTTTCTTTGAGCAGTTTAGTAAGCAAATTCAGCAGCAAAGTGGCAAACAAACAAACAAACCAAAACAAAACAAAACAAGAAAACCCAAGGCTGCAGCCGAGAGGCTCCGGGCATCCTGACTGCCCCGCCTCTGCCTGCTCGAGGTGGTGGGGCCGCTGTGTGCTGCTGGTGTCCAGGTGCCCCGAGCGCACGGCGTTCTGGGGGGGGTGTCAGTCTCCATTTTAAAAAAGATGAAAGCATTTTGCACAGAGAAGGAAAGGACCCATGAATGTCATCTTTTATCTTTCTCAAGGCAGTTGATATTGAAATTTTTGTTTTTGATAATGCACTTGTAAACCAATCTCACCAGGATATGGGTAGTTTTTGATCTTTCACTACAATTACCTCTTGTCTCTCCTGTCTTGACTGCTGACGTCCCTCCGTGATTCTAATGTCTATTTATGGGGAGCAGCCTTCCCGAGGGTTTCCTATTACACTCTGCAGGGCTATCTTTATAAAAAAAATTTAAAAAAATGAAAATTGTCTCTCACCTCATGGGGGATTTGCAGAAAACCATTTAGCCCACCTTGAGCAAAGATTAGATTCCTCGTTTTTTTGTTGTTTTGTTTTTAACTCATTGTAATAATAATTTTTTTTAAAAGATCCAATTAAGCATTATTGTGCTACCTCAAAGGTAAAAAGATTCTAAGGTCATCTTTGGTCCTGAGTTCTATACATGGTGTTTGAAATGTCTCTCAATTGGAATTATTTTTTACATCATTGGGGTGAATCTTCTTTTAACCTGTTTTACACTTGTATTTTAATCTCAAAAGAATATATGATTGGAAAGCAAACAATTCTTGATCTGTAGTCTTGATCATATGATTAAAAGTCACTAGAAATTAATCATAGTTTGCTGTAAACAAGGTTGGGTTGGTTTTTTTTTGTTTGTTTATTTTTTAAAGGAAACTCTAGGGCCCGCTTCACTCTTGACTAATAAAGGCTGACAAATCGTGTCTGGCTTTCCTGGTGTGCCTTGTGTTATAAGAGTCCCAGGCCATCCTAGCACTTACCTGGCAAATACATTATTGGGATTGATAGGACCCTTGAAAATTAGGGAGAAGTCCTGGACATTTGTAGTAATTAGGTTTCCCAGAGAAGCAATCAGCGTGTGGTGGGGTGGGTTCTGAGGTGAGAGGCAAATCTGAAGATTGAGGCAGGCTGAGTCAGCAAGCTGGAGACCCAGAGGGTTATGTGGTTTAGCTCTGGTCTCAAGTTCAGAGGCCTGAGAACCAGGAAGCCAGCACTGCGGCTCTAAAGGTCAGCGGGCTCAAGCGTTGTGAAGAGCAAATGCCTCAGTGCAAGGCTGACAGCTGGAGATAGGGCACGGGCCAGGTCAAAGGTCAGAAGGAAAACTCTTTCCCACTTAAGGAAGCAAAGCCAGGGCCTTGCGCATGTTAGGAAACACTCCTGTTGAGCTGTGTCCCCGGCCTGGCCCTGCAAACTGAGCTGGTCGGATAAGGCTAACCACATTAGGCAGGTCAAAGTGAGTTATTCACCTTACCAAGTAAAATGATAATCTCATCCAAATCATAAGAACACCCACGATAACAGTTGACCAAATATTCCAGAACCCAGTCAAGTGGACACAAAATAAACTGTAACAACATGGTGGATTGCTATAGATAAGATTAAGGGTACCTATGGTACCCCTCCCAGAAGATGCCAGTGATAGAAACCATTTCCTGTCTGCCGGATATCACTTCTTTGTATTACTGGAGCTAGACTGGTAAGCATGACAAGCCAGAGATCAAAGGAAGCTCACTGGATGTCACCTTCACTAGATAGAGATGCCTGTCTATATAAATGTGCCAAGTGATAGGGACATGAATTCCCTACCTAGGTCCCAAGAAAGTGATAGCTGATCCTCTAAAAGCCAACTTGGCCATGTCTCAAGGCTTTGAAAATTGAATGTTTTCTTTTTTGTGTTTGGGGTAGTGGTGTCGATGTCTCGGTATCATGTCCAAGGTCTCAGTCCTGAGGAGGTCGTATTGCATAAAGACTGCTTTTTGTGTGTGTTGAACCAAGAGGCCAAATATTTATCCTGTCAAATTCGACTATCTCAGTAATCTTAATGAGTTATTTAGTTTTATAACAATAAAATTAGTGCCAAGCAGTGGTGGTGCACGCCTTTAATCCCAGCACTTGGGAAGCAGAGGCAGACGGATTTCTGAGTTCGAGGCCAGCCTGGTCTACAGAGCAAGTTTCAGGACAGCCAGGACTCTACAGAGAAACTCTTGAAAAGCCAAAACCTAAACAAACCAACCAAACAAAACAATAAAATTAGTGCTTGTTATGACACAGAAGGAAATAGGGGCTATTTCACAAGGCATCATGAGAAGTGTAAAGTTGGTCCTTTGGAGTTGGTGGGGTTTTTGTTGTTTGCTTGCTTGCTTTCTGAGAAGGAGCCTTAGGCTGTAGCCTGAGCTGGGCCTAAACTTGTAACAATCCTGCCTCAGCCTCCTGGGATCTGGGCATGAGCCATTTCCTGCATCCAGAAGTAAATGTTAAGTTTTGCTTTATCTGTTGTCTCTAAAGACAGATTTGCCTCGTGCAGATTATGGCAAATGATACACACTGTTTCCTTACTGATTTTGAAAATTTGGATAAAAGTGTTAGGAACATAAAGAATATTTAATCCTGAATTTGGATGAAAATCGCCAAGTTCTGAATTGAAATGTCATATATTAGATGTGATGTAGTTCATTGCTTTATTGGACAAATCCTGATGACCAATTGTGAGTGTCCTTGACACTTTAAGCCAAGGGATTCCAACAGTAATAGTACTGTGATCTTTTTACCAGTGCTGAAGTTCATTGCTTATATTTTTGGACTCCTGTAGACAGCAGCCATTGCGGTCCACTTTAAGGTGTCTACTGTCTTAAGCTACTCTCTCTCTCTCTCTCTCCCTCCCCCCCCCTTTTTTTTAAGGTTTTGGGGTTTTTTTGAGACAGGGTGTGTGTGTGTGTGTGTGTGTGTGTGTGTGTGTGTGTGTGTGTGTGTGTGTGTGTGTGTGTAGCCCTGGTTGTCCTGAAATTTACACTGTAGAGCAGGCTGGTCTCAAACTCAGAGATCTGACCCTGCCTCTGTTCTGGAATAAAGGCGTGGCACCATCACAGGCCTCATGCCTCTTAAACAAGTGGTTTAAACACTTAAGCACACAGAGCCTCCTCCTCCTCCTCCTCCTCCTCCTCCTCCTCCTCCTCCTCCCTCTTGATGCCTCCCAGGAGACGCAAAAGAGAAGGCTGGACTTGTGAGAGACACATGTCACTTGAAACGTGACAAAGGTTGGCCGGAGACGTGCTTTTGGCCTAGGTTGCGTTCTGTTGAGACAGATGGCAGAGAATCAAGTTTTCTTGCCCGTATCCATTTTGTGTGACCTTGAGCAGCAGCTCTGCAGTTCTTCTCGTCGGTCAGCAGGGGGCAGGCTATCCCCGACTCCCTCGGGCTCTCGGCCTCCTGTCCTAGAACTGCTGCCAATCCCAAGTGAGAAAATAAACCTCATCCAAGCTCCCAGGCCCATCAGCCTCCAAATCTCAGCCCAAATCCCAAATGAGAGGCGGTTCCCCAGGCAACCACAGCCTCGGGGCGGGTGGTGGTGGTGGTGGTGGTGGTGGAATGCATCCCTCACACCTTGCCGTTTAGGTCATGGGACTCAGTGACAGCTCCTGGTGGAGGCTGCCCAAAGGACAAATGGGAACTCTGATCTGGGCCTCAGACTGTCCCTCTAGGAAACAGCATACTTACCGGAGGGCATCCATCCATTTTGCCCTAGCTTTGCCTGAAGACCCTCGCCTTCTCAGCTAGGGGCTTTAGTAGAGGTTACGGTCCAGGGGCTGGTGAGTTTACTCTCTTGTGCTCTGTTCAAGACTGGAATGTTCTGGATCATAGCAAAACCAGCCCCCACTCCCTGATACAGAGTGAGCCTTCTAACAGCTAACCAAACAAGCTAGTTTTGCTAAACCTTACATAGAAGGCCAGGCTCAGGGCCAGCAAGACAGCTCAAAGGGTAAAAGTTGTCAAACCTAGCGAGCTGAATTCAGTTCTCTGTAAGAATCTATTCCTGCAAATTGTTCTCTGACCTTCACTCCCCCTCCCCTGCCCTGTGTGTGTGTGTGTGTGCTGTCATAGCTCATGTACCTCTCCCATCCATCCCACCTCTATACAAAATTTAAAACCTTAAAAATGTATTTTAAAAAAAACCCAAAAACCTCACAAAGGCCTTGGCACACAGTGTGAAGGCAGGGAGGCATTGAGAGTGTGGGTGGGACTGGGGCTCACTGACTGGGCTGCCGTCCAGCACAATGGGAATCTTTCAGCTGGCCCCTCAGGGCTCTGTGCTGCCTGGAAGCATTGGGGACAAAGTGTACATGTCCAGGATGTGCTGGGAACCGCCTCCACCCTGGCCCTGTAGAACCCTTTTCTTGGTAATTTTCCTGTGTTTTGTTCTGGGAGAATATCCCAGCGATGATTAGCAGGAAGCCAGTTGCCTTCCTGACCGACCCGAGATCTGTAGCTGTGGGTAGGGATGGAGTCACAGGAGACATGAGCACCACTTCCCATCTCAATGAGAACGTGTTTCTAACCTGAGTTGTGTGTCTAATACAGGTCCCAGGGTCCCAGGGCAGACTTTAAACCCTAGGGTCTGAGAATAAGGGCACAAATGTAGAATTATAAAGTGAAGGTGATTCTGAAAAAAATGCCCAGTCCCAAGTCAACATTACCTGCTTCCTGGCTCAGATACTAGCAAAGAGAGAGATGCCTCCTCAGTCCCCAGCACAGCCAGAGAAGGGCAGGGAGCAGCAGCCTAACACACTAGCCCAGAAACCAGATTTGATGACACCAGACTCTGAAGGAGCATCTACTTCAGTATCTGCTACCCATCCTTCTCCAGGGTCCTGATATTTGTCACCCTGCCTGGAGGCCACGTATAATGTCTTGCACTCCTACCATGATGCCACCAGTGACCTTATCATGTTTGTAGGGAGAAAAATCAAGCCATATGTTACAAGTGTCAGAATCCTCTGTATTCATCAATGATCCTATAGCTCCTGCCCCAAGAATCTGTCTCCTCCTTGACAACAGCCTGGAGACTTGCTTGTGGGTACCACACCATTACCCCCCCATCACCTCCCGCTCTTGCCACACCCATCCGTGCCTCCCCAGAGACTTCCAGTGACGACCAGTGCATGTGCCAGCTCGTGCATGTGCCAGCTCAGCAGAGTTCACGATGGTTGTGTCCCAGTCACTGCTTCACGGGCTACCTTCCTCCTCCTCCTCCTCCTCCTCTTCCTCCTCCCCCTCCTCCTCTTCTCTTTCTTGTCCTCCTCCTCCTCCCCCCTCCTCCTCCTAGTCTTCCTCCTCCTCTTCCTCTTCCACTTCCTCTCCCTCTCCCTCTCCTCCTCTTCCACTTCCTCTCCCTCTCCCCCTCCTCCTCTCCCTCCCTTCCCTCCCCTCCCTCTCCTCCTCCTCCTCTTCCTCCTCTTTCTTCTTCTTCCTCTTCTTCTTCTTTTTCTTCTTCTTCTTCTTCTTCTTCTTCTTCTTCTTCTTCTTCTTCTTCTTCTTCTTTCTTCTTCTTCTTCTTCTTCTTCTTCTTCTTCTTCTTCTTCTTCTTCCTCCTCCTCCTCCTCCTCCTTCTTCTTCTTCTTCTTCCTCCTCCTCCTCCTCCTCCTCCTCCTCCTTCTTCTTCTTTCTTCTTCTTCTTCTTCTTCTTCTTCTTCTTCTTCTTCTTCTTCTTCTTCTTCTTCTTCTTTCTTTGTAGAATAAAGTTTATTCAGGGCATGGGGAAGAGAGTTAAGAGGGTAATAGAAGCCGGGCAGTGGTGGCACTCATCTTTAATCCCAGCACTTGGGAGGCAGAGGCAGGAGGATTTCTGAGTTCGAGGCCAGCCTGGTCTACAGAGTGAGCTCCAGGACAGCCAGGGCTGCACAGAGAAACCCTGTCTCGAAAAACAAAAAAAAAAAAAAAAAAAAAAGAGAGAGTAGCAGAGGCAGAGAAAGGCAGAGAGAGGGAGAGAGTAGAGAAGTAGAGGCCGGCCATGACCACATGAACACGTGGAGAGAGGGGGAAGGGAGGAGGGAAGGGAAGAGTCCAAGAGGACAAGAGAGAAGCAGAGGGAAGCAAGAGATCAAGAGAACATGAGAGCAAGAGCAAGGGCTACCTTCTTAAGCGATGCTCACCTCTCCTGCTTTCCTTTCTCCTCGAGATCATTCTTACCTCCAGTGGCTGTAATAGAAGCTGCAGTGGTCTGAGCTTCTCCCTCCCTGAGGACAGGGATGGCTTGGAGTTTTATCACCATGCTGATGTCTCTGTACCGGGGTGGACCTCTGCCTACTTGACATCTCCATCAGACTGCAGGGCTGCATCATGGTTTCTGTCCTGGGAGCATGCCTTCCTCTTCCCCCTGCCAAGAGCCTCCACAGACCACAGTAGCTCTCCATCAACCCTGCTGCTCTCTCACTCTTGGCCTGCATTCTGGCTCCTAGTCCCAGTTTTAACCTTCAGGTCAATAGCCAGAGTGAGTCGTGCAGGCTATGACTATATAACTATCATTTGTATCTATACATCTTTTTGAATGGAATGTCATGTCACCCAGGGGTGAGTTTGAAATCACAGTTGTCCAGCCACGGCCTTCTGAGCCTGCTGCTCCCATCTAGCTCAACTTCCTTCTTCCATTCTTCTTTCCTTCTTCCCTTTCCTTCCTCCTTCTCCTGTTGAGATGGAGTCTTGACTATGCAACTCCACCTGACTTGGAACTCACTATGTAAACTAGGCTGGCTGTCCTCAAACTCTCAAACTCAGTGATCCACCTGCTTCTGTCTGTCTCCTGAGTACTGGGATAAAGGTGTGTGGCACTACACCCAGCTCTCTCTCTCTCTCTCTCTCTCTCTCTCTCTCTCTCTCTCTCTCTCTCTCTCTCCTCTCTCTCTCTCTCTCCAAGGTCTCAGGCTCGACCTTCTGGTGATTCTCCAATCTCAGTCAAATTCTGAGATGACGCCATACTTGACATTTTTTCTTTTGATGTGGGGGAGCCTTACTAGTTTCATCTTGAATTCCTCTCAAACCAAAGCAGGCTGCAGAGACAGCTGTTGGTAACATACTTGCTTAGAAATCACACAAGACCTGAGTTCAACTTCCAGCATTCACACTTTTTAAACTTTAACTTTATTTTTTTATGCATTGTTATGGGGCTGTCAGATCTCCTGGAACTAGGGTCATAGACAGTTGTGAGTTGCCATGTGGGTGCTGGGAACGGAACCTAGATCCTCTGGAAGAGCAGCCAGTGTTCTTATCCTCTGAGCCATCTATCCAGTCCCGACATTTTTTTTTAAAGCAAGGAGTGATGGTACACATCTTTATAGTGTTGGTTCTCAGGAGGCAGAGGCAGACAGGTCTCTATGAGTTTGAGGTCAGCCTGGTCTGCATATGAGTTCCAAGACCACCAAGCTTACTGAGACCCTGTCTCAAAAACAAACAAAAATAACAATAAAAAAATAATAAAAACTACAGGACAGGGGGCCTAACAGACAACTCAGCAGGTAAAGGTGTTTGTCTGGCAAGCCTGATGAACTCAGTTAAATTCCCTGGAGCCCATGTAAAGGGAAAAGGTTAGAACCAACTTCTCAAGGTTGCCCTTTAGCCTCCAGATGTGTACCATGGTGCAGGCACATCACCACACACACAACAAACACACAATAATAATTTTTTCATTTTCTAATTTTTCTCTCATATGTTCTGACCACAGTTTCCCCTCTCTCTCCTCTCCCAGTCTCACCCCCAACACAATCACAATAAGGGTTTTTTAAAGGCAGGTTCATGGCTGTAATCCCAGTCCTGGAAAAATGGAGACAGGATCCCTGGAGCTTACTGGACAGAAAAATTGGCACATTCCAGGTTCAGTGAGAAACTTTGCTTCAAACTAAATATGGTAGAGAAAAACTGAGGAAGACACCAGATGTCAACCTCTAGCTTCCACATGTGCACACATGTGCACACACAATGCACATATACCTGCATTGCACATACATACACACATGTACACACACACACACACACACACACACACACACACAGTCAAGAAAAGGTGATAACGGCTTCCTCTGGGTTTACCATCTTTTGAGACGACCATTGTTAGAACATTGGTACTGTGTTTTAATGAAACCCAGAATACAGGGAGATGCCAATGTGGGTGTTCAGACCCCAAGCAAAGTCTCGGTCTGATGGCAGCAATGGGATCTCTTGCCTCTGAAACAACAGAAATGAGACCAAGCCAGAGGTGAAGAACATGAGGGGCAAAAGCCACACTGGACTTCAGCCCAAACAGGCGACACTGTGAAGGAGACCAGAGAGACAGCCAAGCCAAGGAGGGGCCTTTTGTCAAATTGTTGGCAGAGGGGCTGCTAATCGTGTAACTTTCCAATGGCTATGGGCAGAGTTTCAAAAGACATTTTTCTTCTTGGGTGCAAATGCCCTGGCCTTGAGGGTCGGAGGCTCACTGGTAGTCACCTTAACTCGGAAAGTGCCACCAGCTAGTGGCTCCATCTTTTTTCTTCAGATTTATGATGTTTAAAATGTATGTGTCGCCGGGCGGTGGTGGCGCACGCCTTTAATCCCAGCACTTGGGAGGCAGAGGCAGGTGGATTTCTGAGTTCGAGGCCATCCTGGTCTATAGAGCGTGCACATGCATGCTGGAGGTTAAGGTGATGTGAGCTGTCTGACCCTGGTGCTGAGAACAAAACTCAGGTCCACTGCAAGAGCAGCCAGGCCTCTCTTGAGCACCCACTCTGCCATCCTGTATAAATGGCCTCGTCTTTGGGTTTTCCTGTGGGATTTCCTGTTTGAGCTGCTGAAAGAAAGTACAAAGACAGAGCAGGAGAAACACAGCAGCCTAGCAGGCGGTGAGGCCACTTAACCTTGTTTCATATATAGACAAAATCCATTTTCTTAAAGACAAGGTCTCATGAAGCACAGGCGGGCCTTGAGCTCCGGGTCCTCACAGGCCCCCAGCTCTGTAGTGCTTGGATTACGGCGTCAGTCACAAGCCTGTTTCTTGCTACTGTTGAGTATCAAATGTCACTTCTTTCTGATTTCTTTCTTTATTTTACGTTTATGAGTGTTTGACTCGCATGTATGTCTGTGTGCCACATGCAGGCCTGGTGCTTGTGAAAGTCAGAAAAAGGTACTAGTCTCCAGAACTGGAGTTCTGGATGGTTATAAAGCCACCAGATAGGCGCTTTGCAAGAACAGTAAATTCTCTTAACTCCTAAGCTAGCTCTCCAGCACCCTGAGCAAGAGTTTGAAAAGTAATTTTGCCAGGTGTGGTGGCACACGCATTTATCCCCGGCATTGGGGAGGCAGAGGCCAGTGGATCTCTGAGTTCAAAACAAGCCTGGTCTTCACTGTAAGTTGCAGGTCAGTCATGGCTTGATAGAACGAAAGAACAAAGTTATTTCTTATTATGCTTTTATGTGTGTGTGCACCTGAGTACAGGTGCCCCTAGATGCCAGAACTGTTGGGTCCCCGGAACCTGGAGATATATGTGGTTGTGAGCCATCTAACATTGGCACCAGGAACTGAACTGGGGTTCTCCGGAAAAGTAGTTAGAGATATCTCTCCAGCCCACCCAACATTTGTTTTGTTTTGTTTTAAAGATTTATTTATTTATGTATGTGAGTACACTGTCACTCTCTTCAGACACACCAGAACAAGGCATCGGATCCCATTACAGATGGTTGTGAGCCACCATGTGGTTGCTGGGAATTGAACTCAGGACCTCTGAAAGAAGCGTTCAGTGCTCTCAACCGCTGAGCCATTTCTCCAGCCCATGTTTTTTAACTTTTATTTTTAACTGTATGTGTGTGTGTGTGTGTGGGAGGTATGTGCATGAGAATGCAGGTTCCCTTGGAAGCCGGAGGCATTGAATCCCCTAGGTCAGTGTGAGCTACCTGAAGCGGGTGCTGGGAACCGAACTCAGTTCCGGCGTGAAAGCAGTGTGTTTTAAATCTCTGAGCCATCTCCCCAGTCTCCAAACAATTTTTAAATGATCCATATGTCTATGTGGCAGAGCTGAGTAGCATCTGACCCACCGATGAAAGCAGCAAGGGGCGGGTAGTAGGAAGACACGCACTCACTGCCCATGTCCACATCTCACTGACCATGTCCACATCTCACTGCCCATGTCCACATCTCACTGACCATGTTCAGCATCCTTTATACATCTGCAGGACCAAGTGAAGAGTCACTGTCGGCAAAAGCAGCCCTCAACTCTCCTCAGAGTGACCCTGGTAACTGTCAAATGGTCTAACCTTTGCCTTC
This sequence comes from Tokudaia tokunoshimensis, assembly GCA_036184795.1. Taxonomy (NCBI): domain Eukaryota; kingdom Metazoa; phylum Chordata; class Mammalia; order Rodentia; family Muridae; genus Tokudaia; species Tokudaia tokunoshimensis. The sequence goes on from BTHU01000008.1 coordinate 109,935,348, forward strand.
CAGCTGCCTCTGTGATGCCAAGGGACTTTGTGTCTACTCAATCTTATGGAATGGCAGCTCTGGGGCTGGTTCATTTGTGTTTTTTGTTTGTTTGGTTGGTTTAGGATTCTTTTTTTTTAAGAACCCTACATTTATTTATTTGGGGATGAGGAAACGTCACGTGCCACTGCTCTCTAAGATTTACTCTTACTCTATGCCTATGGCTGCTTGGTTGGAAAGTAAGCTTGTGTATCACAGGGGTGCAGTGCCTGTTGAAGCCAGAAGAGGGCAGAACATCCATTGGAATTGGCATTACAGAGAGTTACGCGAGGTCACATGGGTACTAGGACTTAGCTCTGGTAGGCCGGAAGAGAAATCACTGCTTTTAACCACTGAGACATCTTTCCAGCTGGGAAAGCCTTTTTTTTTCTACTGGAGGTTTCAAATGTCTTGTTAGCCTCACACTCTGTATGTAACTGACGTTGCCTTCAAACTCCTGATTCTCCTGTCTCTGCATCTGCTGAGTTTTGTTGCCACACCCAATTCAGATTGCAGCTTTGTGAGAAAAAACAAATAATTGTCTCGGACTCATTTGAAAAAGGGCTTGCCTAGCATGCACAAAACCCTAGGTTTGATCTCCAACACCCCATAAATTATGTTGCTGAGAAATGCTTTTAATACTAGCAGCCTAAAGGTAGAGATGGGTTCATTCTTAGTGGCAAAAGGAGAGGCTCACAAAAATAAATTAAACCATGTCTTAAATAAATAAATAAATAAATACCAGGGTCAGAGAGACGGTACAGCTGTTGGGCATGTTTGCCACCAAGTCTGAAAATTGGAGTGCACTTCCCAGGCCCTGATTGGTGGAAAAGAGAACTAACTCTGGTGAGCTGTATGCTGGCCTCCACATGTATGCCATGCCAACATATATGCACATGTGTGCACATGCACATGTGCAATAAGCCCAATTTAAAGCAAATTTTAAAAATTAAATACTGAGGTTGGAAAGATGGCTCTGGCTCTGTGTTTAAGAACACTGGCTCCTCTCTTGCCTCTCTCATTTTTCTCTCATCCTTGCCCTTGTCTCCCTGTTCCCCCTCTCTCCCCATTCTTTCCCCTCTTTCCACGTGGTCATGGCCAGCTCTCATCCCTCTATCTTCTCTCTCTCTCTTTACTTCTCTATCTCTTTTTCTCTTCCTACTTTTCTATAATAAAGCATTGAAACTATGAACTGTCTCTTCTTATCAAAACCCGCCTTGTAGGAGCATGGAGCAGGCCTCAGCGTTTCCAGTCACCAGGAAAGGACTCAAGCCTCTTCTCTGCCAAGCTTTCTCCACAGATTAACTGGTCAGCTAGCCCCAAGCCATCCTCCTGGATCTGCCCCGCCCAGTGCTGGGTTGCAGGATCTGGAGTTGGATTGGTTTAAATCTCTGTCCTGATTGTTTGCTGCTGAAGTTAGTTCACTTGGCTGACCCTCGGTGATTTAATTTATAAAGTAGATAATAAAGACTCCCTGATCTCCACCTGATATTTGGCTATGGGTCTCTGCATCTGCTTCTATCAGCAACTGGATGAAGCCTCTTAGGAGACAGTTATACTAGGCTCCTGTCTGCAAGCACAACAGTATCATTAATAATCTGCCATTTGCAGCGGGGAACCAGGCAACTCCATAGCCTTCTGTGCTTAGCCCACCAGAAGAGAGTGATCTCCCAGCAGCAATTTCACTTCTGATGCAGAGGTGAGATCTCCACCTTCTCTCTGGAGGGGTACAGCTAGGAGCGCACAAGGCATATGATCATTGGAGTAGCTGGGATAGGAGTCTTCCCTTCCGGCCGCCACTTGCAGTAAGGAACCAGACAGGTCCACAGCCTTCTGTGCACAGACCCTGCCAGAAGAGAGTTGGTCTCCCAGGAGTACAGACACAGGTTTACAGGCCCGTAGGAGGGGCAAGCTCCAGCCAGAGACAACAAGACCAACTAATACCAGAGATTACCGGATGGTGAAAGGCAAGCACAAGAACCAACAGAAACCAAGGCTACTTGGCAACATCAGAGCCCAGTTCTCCCACCACAGCAAGTCCCGGATGCCCCAGCACACCAGAAAAGCAAGAGTTGGATTTAAAGTCTCTTCTCATGATGCTGTTAGAGGACATCAAGAAGGACATAAATAACTCCCTTAAAGAAATACAGGAGAACATGGATCAAATGGTAAAGGCCCTTAAAGAGGAAACACAAAAATCCCTGAAAGAAATACAGGAGAACACAAACAAACAAGTGAAGGAACTGAAAAAAACCATCCAGGATCTAAAAATGGAAGTAGAAACAATAAAGAAATCACAAAGTGAGACATCTCTGGAGATAGAAAATCTTGGAAAGAATTCAGGAGTCATAGATGCAAGCATCAACAACAGAATGCAAGAGATAGAAGAAAGAATCTCAGGGGCTGAAGATGCCATAGAAAACATTGACTCAACAGTTAAAGAAAATGCAAAATGCAAAAAGCTCCTGAGCCAAAACATCCAGGAAATCCAGAACACAATGAGAAGACCAAACCTAAGGATTATAGGTAGAGAAGAGAGTGAAGATTTCCAACTTAAAGGACCAGTAAATATCTTCAACAAAATTATAGAAGAAAACTTCCCTAACCTAAAGAAAGAGATGTCCAAGAACATACAAGAAGCCTGCAGAACTCCAAACAGACTGGACCAGACCAAAAAGTCCTCTCGGCACATAATAATCAAAACACCAAATGCACTAAACAAAGAAAGAATATTAAAAGCAGTAAGAGAAAAATGTCAAGTAACCTATAAAGGCAGGCCTATCAGAATTACACCAGACTTCTCACCTGAGACGATGAAAACCAGAAGATCCTGGGCAGATCTCATACAGACCCTAAGAGAACACAAATGCCAGCCCAAACTACTATACCCAGCAAAACTCTCAGTTACCATAGATGGAGAAACCAAGATATTCCATGATAAAACCACATTTACACAATATCTTCCCACAAATCCAGCCCTACGAAGGATAATAGATGGAAAATACCAACATGAGGAGGGAAACTACACCCTAGAAAAAGCAAGCAAGTAATCTTTTTCCAACAAACCCAAAAGAAAGTAACCACACAATCATAAAAAGAACATCAAAAATAACAAGAAGCAACAATCACTATTCCTTAATGTCTTATAACATCAATAGACTCAATTCCCCAGCAAAAAATAGTCTAACAGAGATGTTTTTCATGTGGATCTTTGATTTTATCAGAAAATGTTTGTGACTCCTCTTTCAATTCAGTAATGCTTTTTGTGTCTACCATTTTGACTGTATTATTTTCCATGATAATCTTCAATTTTAACATTTTTTTCTGTGTATTTCTTCAATTTTGTCGGAGGTGTTTTTCATGTAGATCTTTGGTTTCGTGGGGAGGGGGTGTTTGTAGTGCCACTTTCAATCAATTTAGGAATGTTTTTGTGCCTACCATTTTGTCAGTATAATTGTCCAGATAATCTTCAATTTTAATGTTTCTCTGTATTTTTCTTCAATTTTGTCAGAAGTATTTTCCATGTGGATCTTCAGTTTTATCAGACAATGTCTATAATTTTACTTTCAATCAACTTAGGAACATTTTTATACCTTCAAAAAAAGAGAAAAAAAGAGCACTGGCTCGTCTTTCAGAGGACCTGGGTTCAATTCCCAGCACCTGTAAGATGGCTCACAACCATCTGGAACTCCCATTCAAGGGGATCCCACCTAGTCTTAAAGTCTGAAGCCGCCAGCCACATATGGGATTCACAGATACATACACGTGTGAACAAAACACTCATGCACATAAAATTAGTAAATCAATAAACCCCCAAATGCTGTTTGAAGAACCATATTGGGATAACTTATCGCGGCATAGTTACTACAACAATAGGGAGGTTTCAAGTCGTCTTCAGCAAAGTTCTTGTGGATAGCAGTCATTTCAGAAGCTTTTTCTCACTATACGTTATAGAAGGATAAATACTCTGAACAGGTAATTCATTTCTAGGTGCTTTTATTAATTCCTCTCCCTCCTCTTCCTCTTCCTCCTCCCTCTCTTCCTCCTCCCTCTCTTCCTCCTCCTCCCTCTCTTCCTTTTCCTCCCTCTCCTCGTCTTTCTCCTTGCCCTCTTCTTCCTCCTGTTTTTCTCCATCTTGTTTCTCCTGAGACAGGGTCTCACATAGCCCAGGCTAGTCTCGCATTTACTATGTATCCAAGGATGACATTGAACTCCTGATCCTCCTGCCTCCACCACCTTCAGGGCTTTCATTTCTATAAATGTGAACCCCAAGATGAGGCCCAACTATGTGTATTTGATTTTTCTGTTTTGGTTTATTGATATAAATTCTGACTAAGTAGTCCAGGCTGGCCTGAAGACTTAAAATCCTCTTCACACAGGGCTGTATGGATTATGTGCTTATTTATTTTTGAGACAGTCTCTCACTATGTAGCCTGAACTGGCCTGGAACTCACTATGGAGCTCTGGCTGGCCTTAAATTCACAGAGGTCTGCCTGCCTCTGCTTCCCAAGTACTGAGATTTTTTTTTAATTAAGAGTGTGTGTGTGTGTGTGTGTGTGTGTGTGTGTGTGTGTGTGTGTGTGCGCGTGTGCATGTGTGCAGATGCTTGTGGAGGTCAGAGGTTTCAGATCCTCCTTTCAGGCAGTGAAGGCTGTGTAACATTGGTTCTGGAAACAGAACTCCAGTCTTCTGCAAGAACACTTAGCCTTGAAAACATCTCTCCAGCCTCAAGGGCTTTATGAATTTTAACTTGAGTACGTGGGATTGCTATAAGCTATTTCATCCCGTCCAGCATCCATTTCCTCGTGTCCTGTAATACAAGAGTTGGTGGGAATCTGTCTTTCTTCATTTTTCTTTCTTTCTTTCTTTCTTTCTTTCTTTCTTTCTTTCTTTCTTTCTTTCTTTCTTTCTTTCCTCTCTCTCTCTCTCTCTCTCTCTCTCTCTCTCTCTCTCTCTCTCTCTCTCTCTCTTTCTTAACAGGGTTTCTCTATGTAGTCCTCGAACTCAGTATGTAGATCAGGCTGGCCTCAAACTCGTAGAGATCCCTCTGCCTCTCTGCCTTTGCCAGTTCTGGGGTTAAAGGTCCAACCACTGTTGTCACGTTGGTGTGACTCCTAAGTGTTTGCTTGTTGTCTATTGACTTATTGAGTGACTTCTCATTATTACTCTTGCCGTTAAGATTTACCTTTATTTCTTTATATGTAGCTATGTGAGTATAAGCCGTGTGGGCGTGTGCTCTCAGAGGTCAAAAGAGGGGGTGAGGTCCGCTGGAGCTGGAGTTTTTGGCAGTCGAGGGCAGCCAGGTGTGGGTAATGAGAACCAAAGTCACATTTCCCTGAAGAGTAGCCAGCGCTCTTAACCCCTGAGCCACCTGCTTTGTAATTTTACTACTTTTATCTTTTATACGTATGTGTGTTTTTCCTGCATGTATGTCTACACATGACAAAGAGGACATGTATATCCTGAGAGTGGAGTTACACATGGTTGTGAACTGCCATGTGAGTGCTGGGAATCAAACCCAGGTCCTCTGCAAGAACAGCCTGTGTTCTTAACCATTGAGTCATCCCTCCAGTTCCCTGCCATATACTTGGTTTTCCTCCCTCCCTTCCTCCCTCCCTTCCTTCCTTCCTTCCTTCCTTCTTTCCTCCCTCCCTCCCTTCCTTCCACCCTCCCTTCTTCCCTTCCTTCCTTCTTTCCTCCCTTCCTTCCTTCCTTCCTTCTTTCCTTCCTCCCTTCCTTCCTCCCTCCCTCCCTCCTTCCCTTCCTTCCCTCCCTTCCTTCCTTCTTTCCTCCCTCCCTCCCTTCCTTCCTTCTTTCCTCCCTCCCTCCCTTCCTTCCTTCCCTCCCTCCTTCCTTCCTTCCCTCCCTTCCTTCCTTCCCTCCCTCCCTCTCTCCCTTCCTCCCTCCCTCCCTCTCTCCCTCCCTCTCTCCCTTCCTCCCTCCCTCCTTCCCTTCCTCCCTCCTTCCCTCCCTCTCTCCCTCCCTTTCTCTCTCCCTCCCTCCTTTCCTTCCCTCCCTCCCTCCTTCCCTTCCTTCCTCCCTTCCTTAGACATGACCTCACTCTGTAGCTCTGACTGTCCTGGTCCCAGAGATCTGCATGGTTCTGTCTTTTGAGTGCTGACATCAAAGGCACCACCAGGCCTGGCTAGTGTTTGTTTGGTTGGCTGTTTGGTTTTTTGTTGTTTGTTTGTTTATTTGTATAGCTTCTACTGTTAGTTCTAAGAAACTGCTTGTGAAGAATAAGTGCACACATACGCCTGTGCTCTCAGGAAGACCAGAGGAGTACACACCCTCCGTCATTACTCAGCCTTCTTCCCGTGAAGCAGGGTTGCTCACTGAGCCTAGAGCTCACATTTTTAGCTTATTTCAGGCTTATACCCCACACCCATCTCAAAGTGAAATGTATATTCTCTTGTGTTGGGCTGGTGCAGTGGTTCACCAGCTAGGCTAGACTGGTAGCCAAGAAGCTCTCTGAGATCCTCCTGTCTCTGCCACCCTCAGTGTTCCGGTTACAGGGGTGGTGTTGGACCTTTTCATGGGCACTAGGATCAGAACCCCAATCTTATGCTTGCCCAGGACGCTTCCACACTCTAGGCTGCTGATCCTTGTCTCCAGCCCCATGAACATTTAAGGATACAGCAAAATGGCTGACATAACAGAGTTCTCAGCCAGTGCAGCAATGCATGCTGGTAGTCAGCTTGGGAAGGGGAAGGAGGAGGACCTTGAATTCCAGGACAGCCTTGGGGATGTGGTGAGTTTGAGACTCTGTTTCAAAAACAAAATAAATACTACAGAGCTTCCATGCGGTCTTCCCCACACCCACACCCACCATCAATACAGAACACAATGAATGAAGCAATCCTGACATTACCAACAAGGTCCACAGCTTGCTTAGGGCTCCTTCTGTGTTGTTCATTAACTGTGCCTATGCAGGCTACTTGATATCATAGGCAGAGGAGCTTTAAAAGCAAAACAAAATAGGATTCCTCACAGTTCAGAAGGCCGAGAAGCAGAAGTTAAGATCCTGGAGGGGGTCTAAGCAGGGCCCATTTCCTATCATACATAGATGGTTCCTTTGCTTCCTCTCTGCGTATTTGAAGCAGCCCACTGGACCTTTTGTATAAAAGCATCACTTGTGCGCATGAAGAGGAGCTCTCATGACCTAATTACCTCCAAAGTCCCTACCTCCAAATACCATCACGTAGGTAATTAGGTTTCAACATAGGAATTTGTGTGGAGAAGCATTCAGGCCACAGCTACATAGTCTATGTGTTTGGCAGATTAGTATAATGACAGGTGTTGATTGTGACAGCATCACATGGGACAATTTCACTGCCCCCCATTCCTGGGTTCTCATTCTCATCTCCCCTCATGCCTACCAGCAAATGACCTTTTACCTCTCTCTGCAGCTTTTCTGTTGATATGTATTTTCTGTTTGTTTTCAGATAAAGTCCCCAACCCCTGGACTCGAGCATTGGCCTGGCTCATTGTTACATTTCTACATGTGGTCTTAGCCAAAAGGCTGATAGCCGCTCATTGTAGCATTAACAAAAACTTATTATTCATTGTTTATTAATCTCTTATGCATGTGTGTGTGTGTGTGTGTGTGTGTGTGTGTGTGTGTGTGTGCACGTTTGTGTATGCTCAGGTACAAGTGTGCCTCTGTGTGTGGAAACCAGAGATCGGCGTCCAGCGGTCCTCTCCAGGAACTATCTACTGTGCTGTACATGCAAGTGTGTTCAGACACCCAAGGCGGTATCAGATCCCAGAGTTGCAGTTACATCGTTGTAAACCACACTAAGTGGGCGCTGGGCATAAACCCCAGGTCCTCTGTCAGGGCAGGCGGTTCTTAACCACTGAGTTGCTCCAGCCCCAACTTCATGTTTTTGTAGACAGCGCCTCCTATTGGTCTAGAGTTCACCCATCAGGATAGATTGGCTGATCAGAAAGCCCCAAAATCTTCCTGTCTCTGCCTCAAGCACTGGGATTACATGTGTTCCACCATGCCCTAAATTTTACAAGTGTTCTGAGAATTGAACCCAATTCTCAGAACCTAATAAGGCAAGCACCTTACCTGCTAAGCTATCTCTGCAGCCTTGCTATGTCATTTCGTACTTTGTTTGCATTCCTAATTTTCTGTTAACCTAGAATACCTTTTCTTTTTTTTTAAAGTATATAATATTTATTTTATTTATATGAGTACACTGTAGCTATCTTCAGACACATCAGAAGAGGACATTGGATCCAGTTAGAGATGGTTGTGAGCCACCATGTGGCTGCTGGGATTTGAACTCAGGACCTTTGGAAGAGCAGTCAGTGCTCTTAACCGCTGAGCCATCTCTCCAGCCCTAGAACACCTTTTCTTGTGGAAAGGTTCTGTGGGTTCTCTCTCTCTCTCTCTCTCACTCTCTCTCTTAAATTAACAAACCCAGAATTAGTACAGAATAGCCAAAATATCCTATCTCAAGTCACAGACCAATCCTGAAGCCATTCCCTGACTTACTGGCCTCCTTGCATCTAAGCAGAGCTATAGTAACCTGAGTTTGGTCAGTGAGACTAAGTGCATATCTCTGGGAGGTGCTGGGAGGGTGTTTCCAACCTGATAAAAAAAGGGCCAGGTGTGGCTAGTGTTGGCCTACTCTGGGATTTAGATACTGATGTAATATGTGGAAAGGGTGGCGGCGTCTTGCGATACTGAAACCACAAACACAAACTCAGAAGCAATATTAGGGATGGTGGTGGAAAAGCACCAAGGAACTGGATCCTATTCAGTGGCAACAGGTGGTGTGTAAACAAAGACTCTTAAGAACATCTGTGTCGGCCATATTCACTAACAGCCACAATTCAAAATCAACCTTGATGCCCACTAACAAGCGAATAGTTGAATGGTTTATGTTATAGTCCTGTGATGGAATATCATAATATATAGCAACTAAAAGAAAAACCTATCGCTATATACATACAAAAGAGAAAAATAGCAATAAGATTGGCAGATAGAACGCAGAATTTAAAGAGCTGGATGTGGGGCCGGGAAGACAGCTCTGCAAGTGGAGACACTCGAAGACGAGCCTGGTGTCCTGAGTTTGATCCCCAAGGCCACATGGTGGAAGGAGAGAGCTGACTCCTAAAGGTTGTCCTCTGACCTCTACTTGTGTTCCCACACATGTACACACAATAAATATATGAATGTGAAAACAAAATTTAAGCTGGATGTGCCGGGCATCGTGGCCCACACTCATGGTCCCAGGTACTTGGGAAACTGGAAGAGAAGGGTCACATGAGTCCAAGAGTTTGGGAGCAGTCTGGGCAACACAGCTCCCCGTCTCTTTAGAAAAAAGGAAAAGGTGGAGAAGGGGAAAGCTGCTTTTCTTTGTGGGTGTGGCCGTTGGTAGACTGCCCACGGCTCACTGGAAGTCCTCATACTCTGTGCATGCTGGAAGCATGAGGAAGACTAAGGGCTGGAGAGATGGCTAAGCAGCTAACAGCACGCCCTGCTCCTGCAGAGGAGTCTGGCGCAGTTTGTTGAGCTTTGGTCTGTCGCTATGAATGGCAAGACTAACTTCTGTATCCCAAGGTCTAGTAGGCCAGCTTTTGTTGTTCAAACCTTGCTCCTTAATTTAAAACTATTGGTTAATAAAGATGCCAACAGCCTGTAGCCGGGCAGAAGAGAGGTAGATGGGGCTTCAGTACCCGGGCTTAGTGGTCTGGGAAGAGTTCATAAGAGAGGACAAAGAGAAAGAAGAAGCTGCTATGGGGAGGTAGACCATGAGCATGTGGCCATGAGGGTTGGCCTGATGGAGTTTGAGCAACCCAGGTGGAACATAGCAAGCGATATCTCAGGGTTACTGACAGAGAAGTAGACAAACTAGCTTAAAGGGCTGATATCTGCCCAGCTCTAGTGCTTTAAGGCTTGTATAGATAGAAAGGCTTTGTGTCATTCATTTGTGAGCTAAGTGATCTAAGATGGGGTAGAAACCAAATAATATTTACTACAATAGCAGTTCCCATCACTACACCCTGTGTTTACAACTGTCTGTAGTTCCTGCCCTAAGGGATCTTATACCTCTACAAGCACCAACACCTCTCTCTTCCTCATCTCATCCCTTTCTATAAGTACACTGTAGCTGTCTTCGGACACACCAGAAGAGGGCATCAGATCCCATTACAAATGGTTGTGAGTCACCATGTGGTTGCTGGGATTTGAACTCAGGACCTTTGGAAGAGCAGTTGGTGCTCTTAACCACTGATCTATGTCTTCAGTTCACCCCTTTCAAGTAATAAAGTAAATCTTTTTTAAAAGACATGAAGTTGGGAGGTGTTGGCTAGGGAGAGGGGAGATGGATATAACAAAGATATGTTGTATACACATATGAGACTTTCAAAGAATAATTTCAAAAGAGCATCCTGTGTGATTCCACACATACTAAGTTTTAAAACGGCTGATATTTATCTAGGATGAGAGTTTAGAATTACAATGACCGCTTCAGGAAAGAGTACTGGGAGATCAGGGGTTACCTTCAGGATAGACCTTGCCCTGGGAAGACATCTGAGAGCTGCTATCTGGTCCACTCATGACATCCTGAAATTAGTTTGTCTTCCCACAAGTCCACAGCTTCTGTTCTCATCAATAGGTTTGCAGTTTGCTGGATGGTACAGTTCCTACCTGGTTCTTTCCTTACTGAATGTATTCCTAATTTTTTATAGTTTGGCTTGTTACTTAAAGCTTTCTCTTATGTAATGTCTTTTAAAGGAGCCAACTCTAGCAAGTTTATTTATCACCTTAACATTTTATCTTATTATGATACTTTACTTTTTTTTCTCCTGGACCTCCATATTATGACAACTTTAAGGAAAATCCTTTCGGTTCTTCTAGGTCAATAATTATGACATTCACTAAAGACTAAAAAGGCAATTCATACTCTGCAGCTGACCTTAGCTACTTTGTAGGTTCTTTTTCCCACCCTCTGTCAGTAGATAGGAGAGAGAGAGAGAGAGAGAGAGAGAGAGAGAGAGAGAGAGAGAGAGAGAGAGATCCGAATCTAATTTCTTTCCTTTTGTTTCTAACAAACTGCAGCCAACTCCTCTGAAAGTCCAGTAACCACCCATGCCACCTACGGGGGTCTAGCATTTATATCCCCTCTGAAAAATTCCCAGAATTCCAAATGTCACACAATCTCAGAAACTATCTGCAGCTGGAAAAGCTATGGCTCTGCCACAGCACAAGGCAAATCACAGTCCGCTGCTGCGGAGCAGCCCTGTGTCCCACACCTGAGATTAAAACAAAAACATATTCTTATGTTTCTGTTTTTAAAAAAGCAAAAATTTCAGAATTCTCACTATATTTCTCCCTTTCTGTGTTATGCCATTGACTATGCTAGGTGTAGCGAGAAATTATAAAGAGAGACATTTTTAATAAAAGAAGCACTGTTCAGATCAGGGGCCAAGGTCTTCCAGAGACCTTTCTTGTTCAGTTCTAATCTTTATAAGTTTTGTTGGTATCCACAGCTTTTCATTTCCTGTGGAAATATAAACAGATTCACATAACCAACACAAAACTTTTGTTGGTTCCATTCTGATGTTAATACAGCCTTAGAGTACATAGGCTGATTTAATTCCACACATTTTTTTCTATAACTTAGTGACTCTTCTTGCTTAGTATTGAGGTTTTTCAGTCTGCATGTTACCCCTTGACTGAAATAGCTCATAATTTTTGCTTCAGGGCCTTAAGCTAGGTTCCTAAGGCTGTTTCCTGATTGTAACTATAGCTTGAAATTACCTCGAATATCTCTTCTACATCTACACTCATTAGTCCAATGGCAACCCTTACCATATCACCTATAGACCCCTGGAAGTCCAGGCTTTTTTTTTTCTGATTTATATTTAGAAAAAACATTGCCCCAAGAGATGCGTTGTTTACTGTTTTGTTGCAAATAACCACATTTCCTACAATTTAGACATCTGAGATTTTTTGCAACTTGGTCATAGTGTTTTTGCAAATGACTATTTCCTGAAGGCACTGGGCATTTTCATATCACAGACCGCTAACTATAGTTTAACCTATTATATTAGCATGGTGCACATTAGAACCAATGGTCATATCCCTTATCCACTCATCTATAGGTGCTGCTTGTGCCTTTAATGGTTTAATGAATTTTATATTCGGTATTCAGTTTTTCAAATGCCAAGGTCTCCATCAACACCTGTCTTGCATCAGAGTCTGATACAGCTCTGTTCCCTGCTGAGACTAATCTTTGTTTAAAAATCAGTGAAGACTTTTCCAGAGCCTTGTATAATCTTTGTAAGTAAGGTGGATTTTTTTTTTCCTGAGATTCTTCAACTTTGTCCCAAACTCCTAAAGCCACTGAGTGGCCTTGCTCTATAGTAGGGTTATCAAGTTGAATCTGTTCTTGTAGATCAGAGTACTGCCCTTTACCCAATAACTGGTCTTTTACTATATTCATTCCCCTTGTTCAACTTGGCTGTGCCATATTCATGGCTTCTTCTCTTCACCATGTTAACCATTGTAACTGCAAACTGGCCTTTATTACAGGTGTTACCAATTCCTTCAGTCTTGGGGAATAATTCTAATTGGAATAGCCAAGTTATTTAGAATTTGTTTCACATAAGGAGAGTGCATCCCATATGAAATCATGGCCTCCTTAAAAGACCTTAGATCTATCATTTCTATAGGACATCACCCTATCTTGTTATAACCTTGTTCCATGGTGTTAGCAGGCATATGTTGTACAGTGACTGATGGTGATCTTCTAACCCCAGACCACCCCTCCTCTCAGTCTGGTGGCTTGGTTGGAAAGATTGACCCTTTCTCTGGAAACAGGCTGTTTCATCAGACTGTCCTCCTGCTTTTCAGTTTTTCTCTGATTTGACTATCCTCAGGCACAGTTTCTGTCCCTCTTTCTTCTGGAAACTCCCGATCTCTTGCTCAGTCACTAGAACTGAGCCTTTGTGTTCTCTCTTCCCCAGTGCGTCTCAATTCCCAAGTGCTTCCACCTGAAATCTCTCCAACTGGACAGCCAACTCTGCAATCCTTTCAGAAATGAGAGGGCAGATTAATCATTTTTGTTTGCCCATTTCAGCAATTCCCTGCCCCTGCCCCTCTGTCCAACCCCTCATCCCAGACACTTCTATTTCCACCTGCAATTTTTCCAACTGCTCTGTCAGGTTTTCAAACTTTTTTGAAATGCAATGTACCTTTGCACATTAAATAAAATAAAGTAAAAAAGCAAGCAAACAACAACAACAACAAAGCAAACAGAAAATCTCCTCTGGGAGCAAAGCAGGGGATATTCCAGTGGTAGCAGCCACAATAAACTTTTTGCTGGCCTCTTGAAAAAGATATCCATTCCTTAGCATTTATATACCCTCTGAAAAGTTCCTAGAATTCCAAATACCACAAAATTGCAGACACTATCTGCAGCTGACAAAACTATGCCTCTGCTAGAGCATGAGGCAAATCATAGTCAGTTGCTGTGGACAGTCCAAAAGCAGCCCCACATCCCCACACCTGGGACTAAAACAAAAACATATTCTTATTTTTCTGAGTTTTAAAAGAAACCAAAATTTCAGAATTCTCACTACAATCCTTTTTTTTTTCATTGTGGTTGTTTTAAGATATGGTCTCTTTATGTAACCCTAACTATAGATCAGGCTCCCCCCAAATCCACAGATTCACCTGCCTCTGTCTCCAAGGGCTGGGATTAAAGGTGTGCCATCATGCCTGGCTTCTGACAGGGATGTTTAACTCCAGTCATTTCACATTTATTCTTCGTTTGTTGTGCTTTACTTCATAGTTTATCTTTTCGTTCAAGTCCTTGTATGAAAATGCAAATTTTTGTAGACCAAAATAATTGAATATTCACAATTTCATCCATTCAGTTCAAAATTTTCTTTGTCTAATTTTTTTTTTTTTGTCTGTTACCAGCTTGAAGATTCTACAATTCTTCCTTCCACTGCATTAGGCTTAGGTCAGCCCTGGTGTACCAAAGGTGCAACTCCACCTTGTCATCGAGGTTGTTTAAAAAGCTCCGTTAATCTGTTAGCAACTCAACTCAATTAGAACCAGATCCTTGGTTTTGACACAGAAAAGAATTTCGAGAAAAGCCAGTATGGAGCAGAACTGATGCTAATTGAAAATAGAGGTATTCAGGGCAGGGCACAACTGAGCGTGCTTGGTTCTTGCTTTGTTTGCTTTTGTTTTTGAGAGTCCAGCTGGCCAGGAATTCACTACGAAGATCACACTGGTCTTGAATTCAGAGAGAGCTCCTTAATTATTTTTCCTGTGTTGGAGTGTGACTGTAATCCTATACAGAGTTTAGCAACTCAAGAGAGAAGCTGTGTGTACTATAGGCAGCAGAGCTGAGGGTCCAGGGCACCTAAACCTCAGAGACCAGAAGGGGCCATCCTGAGCTCCAGATGCCTCATGTGAGCTGCGGGATCTAGTGTTTATCCTGCTGGGTTCCAGTCTTGCTTTGTTCAAGCCTCCCTTGCTATGCCTTCATTCTTCCCTTTGGAGTAGAAAGGTTTCCTCCATGCCATTGTGTGTTGAAAGTATTTAATCTATATTCTTATTTTCCAGATGGGATCACAGTTAAGAAGAGATTGTATTGAGCTCTGAAGACATTTGGGGTTTTTAAACAAGTTTAAACTGTTAAAGATGATGGGGGCTTTTAAAATCAGAATGAATGTATTTTGTGTCATGAGATGGCCACGAACCTTTTACCATAAAAGGGATTTGGGATGGGATTCCTCGAAATCTGTAGGTTTTTAGCCCAGGAAGGGAGGAAGGCAAATGTGGGTACTTTACTCTCAGCTGGTGAGAGGCTGCAGCCCCCCTGGAGTCAATGGTTCCTCTTTCCAAATTATCATGATTGGCGCTGTCTTTCCCATCCAAGATGACCCTGCCTAGCTTCTGAGATAGATGAGTTTGTCCAGAGTGGTCTGGCCACAGACCTTCCCCCTTGCTATCCTGCCTGAGTTACTGTCCTTTTTTAGATTGGGAGAACTATCCTTGGCTGAATGCAGGTGATCCGTATTGTGCCTGTGTTACAGAGAAGAGTCTAATGTTGCCTAGTGTGAGACTTGTTTTATCTAATCTAATACTTTAAAATTTTTTTCTTGTTGGAGAATGTGACTGTGGGGCTGGAGTGATGGATTATCTAACAGAGGATTTGATGCTCTTGTAGAGACTTAGGTTTGATTCCAAGAACCTGTGGTCCTCTTCTTGCCTCTGTGGGTTCTGGCGTGCACGCATCGCTCACTCTGACAAGAACTCTTACAGGCACATACATACAAGTAAAAACACAATTTTAAAATTTTTACTGTGATCTTTTCATTTCACCTTAGCTGGGGCAACCTTTTCTTCCTACCACAGAAGTTTGCCTCTGTAATTTGATTAGTCGGCTGCCTCTGTTTTGACAGTCCTTTTTTTCCTCCCTGGAATTCCTGGTGTTTGCCTGGACTTGGACTTAAGATTGTTGATACCAAATGCCTTTGAACAATGTGCATCTTTCCTTGGGGTTTTGAGCTATTTTCTTTCCCATTAGCTCATATGCTTTCATCCTGCTAAACTGGTTCTTTCCTTAGCCTCTTTGCACCTTCTGGGGGGTTTCCCCCGGGTCATTCCTCGTGCAGTAAGATGCTTTCCAGTTAATCAGCTCCAAGATCACCCATTCAGAGGCCCCTCCTGCTTCCTTGCCTGAGGATTAAAATCTGTTCTTTTACTGTCGGTTGTGTCCATCTTGTCTTCCATGCTCATCACCTCACAGGAGAGAAGCCCAGTCACTCAATAACATTCTTGCTAAATCCATTCTTACCACATTCCCAGGGTCTAGTCTAGTCCATGCAGCCCGAAGAAAGGAACAAGAGTGAATTAGTTATGCCAGGGCTACCTGATCTAGCTTTCCACTCCGAATGCAGGAGCCCTGAAATGGTAGCTTGGACAGTGTACTGGCTGGTTTTGTGTGTCAACTTGACACAGACTGGAGTTATCACAGAGAAAGGAGCTTGGGTTGGGGAAGTGCCTCCATGAGATCCAGCTGTAAGGCATTTTCTCAATTAGCGATCAAGAGGAGAACAAGCTGAGCAAGCCAGGGGAAGCAAGCCAGTAACATCCCTCCATGGCCTCTGCATCAGCTCCTGCTTCCTGACCTGCTTGAGTTCCAGTCCTGACTTCCTTTGGTGATGAACAGCAATGTGGAAAGTGTAAGCTGAATAAACCCTTTCCTCCCCCAACTTGCTTCTTGGTCGTGAGGTTTTGTGCAGGAATAGAAACATTGACTAATATAGACCCGGAGAAGGTGTAACAGTGGCTTGTAACATTGTAACACTGCCGCAAGTGCCTGTTGGGCCTCTCTACCCAGCAGTCATAGGTGCTGATACCACTGCCTGGTATCTGGGCAGGAACTAGGCTAGGCTTTCTAGCAATCTGGCTAGGTGGGCGTGGAGGCTTCTGAGCGCAACCCTAGGGCTAGTCTTTGCTGTGTTACGGACAGCGTTGACAGTTAGCAGCAGTATAGGTTGTGAAAGAATTTGCCAAAGACAGAAGACAGGAGAACGACTTCATTACAGAGGCTCACGCTTATAATCCCAACAGTCAGACGCTAAGGCAAGAGGATGGCCTCCAGTTTGAGGATGAGTCCCAGGCTAGCCTGAGCTACAGAGTAAGACCCTGACTCAAAAATGAAATAAAGATATAAAGGACCCCTTCCAAAAATGGGGATCACAAATCAGGTCAAAGGCTTCAAGAAATCTGCTGCCCACAGGATTCTACAAAGCAGCCAACCCTGTCAAACACCCTGGAGCCTGTAGGTCAAAAAAACAGGCAATCTGGCTGACTTGTCTCCCAACCTGCAGTTTCAAAAAACTGTTTACCGAAAAAGTAGTGTCTGGGTCTGGGTCCCTCCTGCTCCCTAATCTGAAATACAGAAAGGGACTCTCAGGCTGGCTCATTCTCCAGGATCCTTGGATACTAAGCCTCAGGGTTTTGGGGCACCAACCTCTTAGACCAATGAAAGTCTGCTCTTGCCATTGTGAGGTCAAATTGAGTCTATTATCTTACTTATTTCTGCTGACTTACTTTGACGAACAGGAAGGGGGGAGGAGAGGGAGGAACAGAAGGCAGCTGCAGTGACAGAAATAAAATTTATCGGCTCCACTGACAGTACACAAGCACAGTGATGGAGGTGGAGAGCTGCACACACATGTTTGAAGGCACTGCTTTTATGGCGAGGTTACTTTGTAGGCAATCAGGCAGGCTTGCTTTCTCTATTCCTTCTTTGAAACAATCTCCTCCTACAGCCTAGGTCTCATCCTATAGAGAAGGATGAACTTGAACTTCTGATTTTCCTACCTCCACTACAGGTATATGCCACCACATTCAGTTTATAGATGCTGGGGCTTAAACCAGGCACACGAGGCAAGCAGTCTACCAATTCTCTGCTCAGACAGTCTTAATGTTCACATAGCCTCGTTGCTTAGGTCTTATCTATAGGATAGCTGTGAAGGGTTCACATCTGAGCAGTTTGGCAGATATCTCATCTGACCAAGCCAGCTCAGTCAGTCAATAGGTTCTCCAGGGCAAGAGGGAGGATTAAAAAGAAAAAAGATAATTAGACAATATTGCAGCATGACCCCAGCAAGTTCTGAAGCTGAGGCAGGTTTATTTTTTCCCAGTTTGCTTTTATACCATTTTAATTACATGCAAGTAATAAAGTCAGTTCTAGGTTAAGGAACGAGCAAGGCAATAAACAAAGTCCCTTGATCACTGTTTCTAAGGGCTTATCAGGATGACCAAGATATCTGAGCCTACTTCCCTGTCCTAGCCCAAAGTTGTATTCTTGTCTGAAGTCTACTTCTTTGTTCTAGCCTAAAAATTAGATTCCTTCATGAGCTTATTTCCCTGTGCTGGCTTATTATCAGATTCCTGCCTGAAGCCTACTTGCTTGTCCTGGCCCAATGTCAAATTCCTGCAAAGCAGCCACCAAAGTTCACCACATCTCCCCCTTTTATTTCATAAACAAGAAGGTGGCTGTCTTAGGTTGTTCTGACAAGAATGCCTTCTTTACCTATCATGGAATATGCACTATCAAAAGCAATGCACTTCTGAATTAGGTTGGTAAGGCCCTGTGCAGAACTTACCCATCTCTGACTGCTAGCCTGTTAAATTAGTAACTCTGTCTGGGGGTCTATTTTTAGATTCAAGCCATGTATTTTGGTCACCAACATATTGATATTGTTAAAGGCAAGTTTTATCACAATGGGAAGGAATAAAAGTACTCCCAGAACAAGAAGGGCTAGCATGGTCAAGCCATATAAACCATTCTTGAAGCTTGACCAAGATGGAAATACTGAAATTTTATCAGTATCTTCAGCATCAAAACTCAGCAGAATGTCATTCTTTAAATTCATAATCTCACTATGCAAAGTTAAAACATCCAGAGAGGTATTGAAATGATGTCAAATACCCTGCAAGTATCTTTGAACTTCTTCCCAATTACAGTGACTATCATTGTAAATTTTAGAAGTAACACAAATCCATTGGTATTTAGCATGACATTCAAGATGGCTTCTTACTCTTAAATTCTGAACCTCCTCTCGAATTTCAATAGTATCATACAGAACATCAACTCATTGTTCCAAATGCCTATCTAAATCCTCTTGAATACTCAGAACATTAGTAACATTTTTTGCTAATTGATTAACAAAAGCAGCTGTCTTAACTTCTTGTGTCAAAGCAATTGCAGAAGCAGTCATACTAGCTATCAATGTAATTAAAACTGTTATGCCAGCAATAATCAAGCCCACTACCCTCTTGTTTCTGCTTAAAGCCTGACTCACTTCCTCCAGTACCTGCAAGCTCTTTTCAGAATACCAAGGTGTAACCACCCATGGTTACATTCGAACGGGTTACCTAGTTCTCTGGAACGAGAGTTGGGGATAGAAACAGGGTGACAAGAGAAACTTGAGGCCAAGACTAGATTTCTGTTCAAGGCTCTGAGTTTAATGGAGGTATCCAAATATATAGGTGGCGGCGGGGGGGGGGGGGAGGA
Source organism: Tokudaia tokunoshimensis (assembly GCA_036184795.1). NCBI lineage: Eukaryota > Metazoa > Chordata > Mammalia > Rodentia > Muridae > Tokudaia > Tokudaia tokunoshimensis. The sequence continues at coordinate 109,954,433 of BTHU01000008.1, forward strand.
AACCCTTCCCCCCAAAGGCTGTAAACAGGTCTGTAGAACTGGTTCACTTGCTCCGAGGGGCGGGGCGCTTGCTTCAGGTGTCTCTTGTGAAGCTGCAGGTCTTTGGAGAACAAAGGGCTAGAGCTCCGCCCCAGGTGGGAAGCAGTGGCCAGCCCCTGAGTTCCAAAACTCCCGCTCAAGGGTTGGGGGGAGGGCACACCAAGGTCTTATAATACTCACAGGCAATAAAACAAAAGCTGGTGATAGACCACCATAATGGACATGCCATTGTTTTCAATACATTGACACAACTAGAAAGTGTATAATCAATACAACTTACATTAAATACTGTGGAAGAAACAAAAGTAATTTTAACATGACAATAAAAGATTAAGAGCCTTAACACATGCACTAACACTTGTTCAGAAGTCCAGATCCTGTCCCAATTTTATCCACTGCAAATGTAACTTCATACAAGGCAGCTCTCAATTTTCAAATGTGTCTCTGAAAATGTTCAGGGCCAACCTTCCAAATGAAGACTTGGCTTTTCCTTTTTTTCCAATATTAGATTGATTTCCAGACCAGTCCATGATTGAGTCAGAATAACTGGTCACATTAAGGGAAAGAAAAGAGTCATTATAATGACTTCTTTTATTGATTAATGTTTTGAAGACTGTTTCCACAGCCTCCATGTTCTCTGTCCCATAAGGTCTAAAAGCTTGAGGCAAGGCAGCTTGTCAAATCTGGGATATAGGCAAGCAAAGGTGGGTCAGGAGCATATGTCCAATACAGCTTCCCAGTCACCATTGTCAGGGCACTCAGCAAGCTCACATGTCAGCATCATTCTTTGTCCCAGCATCAGTATGTCTCACCAATCACTCTGGCAGCTAGCATGCTCCTTCAGTATCCTGCAGAAAAACAAACAAACAAAAAAAAAACAAAACAAAAAAAACCACAAACATGCCCTCTTCCCCATATTAAATACCTGATCGTGACCATGCCATATGCCAGTATGTGGATCCTTCCATTTCACATAGGCATAAGTATGCCTAGTGGTAGGGGGCCATAGACACTCAGCAGAGAGTTCCTTGGCATCCAAATTTTAAAATTTTAAAATAAAAAGAGCATGATTTAAATAATTGTGTGGTATAGGGGATATAAGTCCCTCTTTTTTATTTTATGAAGATATTGCTTTAATGTTCCATAATACCAGTTTTTCAATACATTGTCCTTGAGGATTATAAGGAATCCCAGTAATATGGGCAATATTAAAGTGTTGACAAAACATCTCAAATGCTTGACTGCAATAGACAGTTCTATTATCTATTTTAATCTGATTTGGAACAACCAGCATAGAAAAACAATGTAGGCAATGACTAATTACATTTTTAGTTGCTTTTCCTGTTAAAACAGTTGCAACTAAAAAGCCTGAGAAGGAGTCAATAGTGACATGTACATATTTTAATTTTCCAAAATCAAAAATATGGATAACCTTCATTTATCATAATTGATTAGGTACAAATCCTCAAGGATTAATACCTTTATGTGGTACAGGTAGAAATTAAGGACATTGAGAACAAATCTTTACGATTTGACTTGCACATTCTTTAGAAATACCAAATTATTGTCTCAAGCTATTACTTTGAAGATGTAAAGAATGAGATTGTTTGGCTAATTGTTCCTGTGTAAGGCCTATGATGTGCCTGGTGTACAAATCTGCTGTGGCATTGCCCTAAGGGGTCCGGGCAATCCAGTATGAGCTCTTAAATGTCCTATAAAGTAAGGAATGGTACATTCTCTTAAATTAAGCTGTATTTGCATAAATAATTGCAAAATTTGAGAATTAGCAGCATCTTAAAAAGGAACAGTTTCAAGCAATTATAAATCATGAGCTATTGGCTATCAGTATATAAATTAAAAGCTTGATTTTTCAGCATTTGAAAAACAGCAACTACAGTCAGTACAGAATCCAATTATTTGTGCTGAAGCAGGGGGAAACTCAAGAGAATGAACATGTGATCCAATTATATATACTACCTTCCCATTAGATGAGCAGTCTGTAAATACAGTAAGTGCATTTTCTTTTTTGTTGTTTTGTTTTGTTTTTTGTTTTTGTTTTTGAAGACAGGGTTTCTCTATGTAGCCCTGGCTGTCCTGGAACTCACTCTGTAGACCAGGCTGGCCTCAAACTCAGAAATCCATTTGCCTCTGCCTCACAAGTGCTGGGAGTAAAGGCGTGTGCCACCACTGCCCAGCATAAGTGCATTTCCTATGGGCTGCATGTGTAAATTTACAGGAAATACAAAAGCATGCATAGAGACAAATTGTGAAAACTTGTCTTTTGGATAATGATTATCAATTTTGCCTGAAAATTTTGCACATGCAGTAGGCCAAATATCAGTATTCTGCAATAACCAATTTAATTGCTCTTTGGAATAAGGAATAAATATTTCATCAGGTTCTTTCCCAAAATACTCTTGTGATTCTAGCCTACAACTCTGTATTAACACAGCAACAGCTTTATAATAGGGTGTTAAAACTTTCTTTGTAGATGAAGAAAGATGAACTGAATCCACGTTAATCGTTTCTTTTGCCAAAGAACTTATGTGCGCACATGAGAAAGTAGCAAGAACACAAACTGACAATTGATCATAGTCTGTGTAATGTATATGTTATTAGCTAATAGCTTCCTCTGCTCTCTGCAAAGCTATTTGTCCTTCATCAGTTAATTGTTGAGGGGAATTAGAATTTGTATCCCCCTTGAAAATATCAAACAGAGGTTTAAATTTTCCTATGGTAAGCTTAAGATGAGGTCTTAGCCAATTAACATTTTCTAACAACTTTTGAAAATCATTTAAAGTAAGTAAATTATTTTTCTTACTTGAATTTTCTGTGCCACAATTTGTTTAGGATATAACTGATGTCTCAAATATTGAAAAAGATATTGTCTTTGAACCTTTTCTGGAGCAACAACTACTCCCCAAAATTTTAAAGCTTGTTGTATAAGAGCAAAGGCTTGCAGTAAAACTCCATCAGAGGGATCAGCTAATAAGATACCCTCCATATAATGAATAATATGCACTGAAGGATTCAAAGCCCTGACTTCTTGTATTGATGCAGCGACAATTTTTTTTACATGATATAGGGCTATTGGCCATTCCTTGAGGCAAAACTTTCCAATGATATTGCTTCATGGGCTCTCCAAAATTACAAGCAAGCTCACTAAATGCAAACTTCCCACAGTCACCAGGATACAAAGGAACAGTATAAAGACAATCCTCCAAATCCTTAATAATTCTATATGCCTTTCTGGAATGGCAGCTGGAGTAGGCAAGCCAGACTGCAATACCCCCACAAGTTCCATAGCTTCATCAACCCTTCAAAAACTCTGCAACAATCTCCACCTACTGGATTTTTTCTTAATTACATCATGTGTGAGTTAGAATCCTGAACCTGTGATCAAACTGCAAACTGCAGCCAATGAGACACTGGCAGTTTAACCACAATCTTCAAGTTTCCCTTGCAACACCAGAGCATAACCAAAACTTTGGAAAGCAAAACTCAACTCCAACAAAAAATCCAGTTTTTCCAAAATCAACACCAAGTGCATTATCTCCATGCTACAAAGTTTGGCCGCCAGTTCCTGCACAGGAACTCAAAGAGATATTGCCCTAAATCCTAGCTTTTATAACTCTGGTTTCTAGGATAAGAATTACATAAAATATTACTCAACTTAGACATATCTTTAGAGACCTGTTTCCCTGGATTGGCTCACGCCACGTGTTGTTGTCTGAATGACTCCAACTCTGAGTTACCAGTTTTAAGTCAACTTTCTGTTACAAATGTTACAAATTTTTAATCACACCCAATAACTTATAAGCCAGTAATCTATAACCAAGACATGCAGAACATATTTATACTTTTAAAACCAGTCAGAAACAAAGACGAAGTAGCTACACATTTACTTATTTAGACCAGACAAAATTTTCTTACTTTTTCTAGCTGCAATTTCAAGAGAGGAGCACCTTGTCACCTGCTGAACCCACTAACCACAGTCACAGAGATTTTTCTAGGAAAAACAGCCATCAGCTCTCTTACTGTAGAAGCTGAGAAGCTGCTGGCCTCTTTAGGAGCGGCTTGTGCGGACAATCAGCACCTTGCAGAGCTTCTCCAGCTGTCCTAGACTCCTAGCTACAAGTGCAGGGCTCCAAAGGCCAATTGAGACTGCTTTTTTGGAAATGAGTTAAAATCTTTGTTCTACCCCAAAATCAGATTCCTGCCTGAAGCCTACTTCCTTGTCCTGACCCAATGTCAAATTCCTGCCAAGCGGCCCCAAAAGCTCTCCACACTCATCATTTTGCTGAGGAGCACCCTGTACAATGTGGATTGTCTCTCCTGGAGAATGTCTGTCTATGCAAGGCAGGCATGGGGGTCAAACTTCTGAGTGCTTGAGTCTGTTCATTAGAGATCAGAATTCTCTATAGTTGCATGGGTCATCCTAAAAGAGACTACAGCCAGGGCTTTGAGGATCAACTTACATTTCTGGTGATCCTTCTCAGAGAGAGAAGGAACCTTGCTCTGAGACCAGCCTAGTCTGAAGTAAAAGCAGTCTTGAATTTAGAATAGCACAGCAGGGCATCAATCCTGGAATGGCAACCACATTCTCTCCTTGTCCCAATCTTTAAGGCAAACCCGCCTGCAAATATTTCTGGAATTTAGTTGGTATTTGAGGTATTTATCTATGAACCCAACCACACACTACGACAGGATAATAAACACCTACCTTAAAAAGTATAAAGGGCTATGAATATAGTGAATATAGTAACAGAGTGTCTACCTAGTATATTGAAGTCCTGGATTCAATCCCCAATACTGAAAAAACAGACAAAAAAAGCCAGGGAGTGCATACCTGTAATACCAGCTCTTGAGAGTCGGAGGCAAGTAAATCAGCCTGCAATGAATGAGTTCTTGTGTTAAAAAAAAAAAAAGTAAAACTATTTCATATGGTCATAATTGCTGGGGGAGGGGAGATGTAGAACAGGGTAGAAGATAAAGGTAGTCCCCAGTGCTGAGGACAGAGAGAGAAATTAGAGTCTAAAACGAGAGGGTGTGAGAGCCCTGGGGTACAGCCCGTTGAAGCCTGCTCTTTCAGGCATGGAGAACAACTGGAGGTCAGCCACTGAGTCAGAGGGTGCCCTGACTGGGCAGGCTGTGTGCAGTGCACTTTGAGACTGAGCCGGAGGCCAGTAGAGGTGGCACAGTTAGGCGGGAGTGGGCTATCCTGGGAGTCTAGCTGTCTCTGGAGGTTCTCTGGGGAGTGATTACTAATCCACAGGCTAAAAGATATAGAGTGAGCTGAAGGCAGCAAGGTCAATGCGGGGGTGGGGGGGGCGGCTGGGCAGGAGCTGTGACACTGATCTGGAGAGAGGCTTGTAAGGGTTTAGATATCCAAGTCATGGTTGTGTCAAAAAGTGTCATTGTTCCTGAGACAGCGCAAGTTCCTGTCACAACAGATGAATGCAAAACAAATAATACAACAACAGCCACACCAAAACAGTCAAGGAACACACAAAGCCAGAGTGCAGGCTGTCTATCAACAGCTGAACACTGAATCAGGAAGAGTCTGAACTGGGCAAACATTTCTGTGGTTGATTAACATGAAGTTGGCATTTAAACCTGGACCTCTTGGTTCATGCCCATAATCCCAGTAAAAGGAAGGTTATTACAGAAGACTGTGTTACGGAGTGGGATCCTGACTCAATTGATCAATATTTTAAAAACAAAACCATGATCCTGGGCAAGTATGTACAGACAGAGGGAAAAATGTGAAAAGGAAAAATTAGAAGAAGCTGGTGAACACAGAGCTATGAAAACCTCCAGGGAAGGTGATTTCAAGAGGAACCTGTTGGTAATAGGAGTTTCTCTCGTCCACCTTTAGAAAGCGGGATTTAAAAAAAAAAATCTGTTTACTGCATTCACTGCAGAGTGTAGGTGCTTAATAAATACTTGAGTTTTAAAAACCTATGAGCCACATCTTTGCAATTGGCCAGGATGCAGGGTTATAACTCTGGCCTCCTTTTCAGAAAGGCCAGTAGCCAAGAAGGAGGGTCATCCCACTGTCCATGGTCCCCATCATGTTCCTTGCCTTTCCTGGCTACATTGATATTTGCTCACTCTGGCAGGAATCCTTTTGAATAACACAGGGCAAAGGAGTCTTGGTTGAGTTCTATGCTTTGGAGCTGGTAAACCTAGCTCCAGACCTATCAATTTACCAAGGACTCTATCCATTCCCCCGACCACCACTCTATTGGCTTTTATCTTTTCCATTTGTCCATTCATCAGTTCACCTGTCTAAACATTTTTAAAAATTATTTGTGTGTGTGTGTGTGTGTGTGTGTGTGTGTGTGTGTGTGTGAGAGAGAGAGAGAGAGAGAGAGAGAGAGAGAGAGAGAGAGTATTCAAGCCTGTCACAATACTCTTGCAGAGGTCAGAAGACAACTTTCAGGAGTCGGTTCTCTCCTTCCACCATGTAAGTCCCAAAGACTGCACCTCCTATCAGCGCCTTTAACCCGTGAGCCATCGTACTGGCCTCCTATAGAGCCGTGTATTTGTCTATCGTCTGTAGTCACTCTCTCTGCTCCCTAGATCTATCCCTTTATCCATCCTAGCGACTGTTCACGTGCAGTTCTGTCCATCCACTGCTAGGTTGACCAGCTTTGCAGTTTGTCACAGAATGAATATTGGCCTTGACATTCCTGTATCCTAGGAAACTCCCCAGTACGGGGCAAACCAGGACTGTCTGTCCTTCTACCCTTATCCTAGGCATCCTGCAATCGACCCATTGGCACACAGCCCATCAGTTACTTCAACTACAGAACAGACTGGCCACCCTCCTCACCCAGGACAACGCCCCGCCTCTTCCCCGCCCCTCGCCCATTCAGGAAGCCGCCCGAAGCGAATCCCGGCGCCCTAGCAACAGTCTTCCAGGCTGCCCAGTCTGCTTGCGCGGTTTCGGGTGCGAGCCAATAGCGAGGGGCCCCGGGAGCGAGGCTGGGGGGCGGGGCCAAGCGCGGCCGCAGCCATTTTGATGGAAGAGAAACAATAGGACGGAAGCGTCGCGGGACTAGGCTGCGGCCGCAGGTAACGCCCGCCCCGCCCGGCCCGTGGCCCTGTCACCCCGGGGCTCAAGGGAAGAGGTTTTCGGTGCTGATAGCGGCCGGGCCCCGGGATCCCCGGGAGGCTTTCCAGATGATCTGGGAAAGGGGTCTTCTCGGCTGTCATTGAGAAGCGGTCTCCTCCCCCCCCCTTTTTGTGGAGTCATTTTTTCCCCTATTTACGGGGGACATTACATCTTCTAGTCACCAGGGAGGGGAGCGTTTCCCACTGTGTGGCGGAGGAATCTTGCCCCCGGCATTGGAGAGGGTCTCCTGAAGCTGGGGGGAGGGGGCAGGGGACAGCATCTTTCTCCGTTTTTGAAGTGGTCTCCCTGGGTCTTCCGGTGGGCAGGATCTCTTATCTCACAGAGGTCCCCCGGCCACTATCTCCCTGTTGTTTGAGGATGGGGTTTTTATCTTTGGATGAAGGGGTCAGCCTGGATCCTCAGGTACCGTTACCTGGGCCCGCAGATGTGCAGCCATTTTGGGTGCTGAACGTCCGTTGTGCCAGTCAGCTCCTATTTGATCGGGGAGGGTGGGGGGAGGCGGGGTGGTGATCTGCGCATCCAACCTTACTGCATTTTTTTTGTTTGTTTGTTTTTTCTTTAAGACCTTAAAATGGATCAGAAGATGTCTTTTTTTTTTCTTTCTTCTTATGCTGATGCTCCTATCACGAGTGGGATTTTGTTCACATTTGATAACAACACTGCATCTATCTTCTGCATCCTTCCTAATGACTTGATTCGTTTTAGGATTTTAATTTTTCTCAAATATCAAGAAAGCTGTACTAGGGAAAAAATGAATGGAAAATGTAGGAACTGGTGAAATCTGGTGCTCTTAACATGATACAGGAAATAGAGCTAGTCATCGCATGTAAATAAACATTTTGTTAGCAAAATGTACATAGAGCAAGAACACAATAATTTCGAATATTTGTATGAAAAAGTATTGAAGGAATCCAGAGGCAGTGGGAGGGGGATAAGAAGGGATCAGGGGGGTGGATATGGTCAAAATATATTGTATACATGTTTGGAACTGTCAACGAATACATATTTATGAAACTAAAAATACCCAAAAGAAAATATTCCTGAAAATTTTGAAACAGCAAATATGATGCAGACAAACATTTTTAAAAATGTAAAGGACCTTCCTTGTTTACAGCATTGTTGTTAATTTTCAATATTTAAAATGTTTGCTGTATTTGCATTTTTCCCTGGGATGACATTTTAAGATATGGGAGATGCTTATTTGCCAAGTTGTTGCTGTGGAGAGTGTGTAATTGTAGGGTTTTGTTTTAATTTTAGCAGCTATCACAGATACAAATACAAAATGAGTACTTATGTTTGGTGTGAACAGGCCATCTGATTGCCTACTAAATTATTTTATGGAGATCAAGTTGGTTGAACTGTTGAATATAACTCAGACTGGTTTACCTGTATTCTAATTTTCTGTTAAGTAGAATTCAAGTGCATCAGTAGCAGGACTAGACCTGCTACTGTTGTTGAAACCAGTTTATCATATGTAATAGATTTCTTTGGTGCTTTGACGTTTCCTAGGAGACAGAATTTGGTCTTTTCAACCAAGTATATGAACATTAGAATGTGCCAGGAGTAATTGCTGACTGATGAAACTTAGTTTCCTTTGCAGAGGATGTCAGGGCCTTTTTGTAAGCCCCAGAGATGTCACTGGTATCTAGGCAACAAGGATGAGTTTGAGCCTTCCTAAGGCCAGCTTGTTGAGGTGAAAATTTTCCATTGTTGGCTCATAAAGAGGATGCACTGGGAACGGTTTTTCCTTTTAAGAGAAGAGGTTTGTTTGTTTAAGACAGGGTCTCTCATTCTGTAGCCTTGACTGGCCTGGAACTCAGTATGTGTGGATTAGGCTGGCCTTGAGCTCATAGATCTGCCTGCCCCTGCTTCTTGTGTGCCAGGATTAGAAGTATTTGCCCCCACTGCTGGCAAGGGAAATTATTTCACATCATGGAATGACTGTCTTACAAATAGACCACATTTTTTTTACGATAGAAAATAATCAAAAAATGATTTTAGCGTGATTACATTTTAAAGCATATTTTTATTTTTATTTTATTTTTTTGAGACTAAGTTTCTCTGCGCGTCACCTTGGCTATCCTGGAACTTGCTTGGTAGTTCAGCTGGCCACAAACTCAAGAGATCTGCCTACCTCTACCCCTAGTTACAGTTCTGAGCCACCACAACTGGCCTTTTTTTTTCTGTCCTTATGTATGCACACCAGAGGGCATGAGATCCCATGGGACTACAGTTGTAGACTGATGGGAGCTGCCATGTGGGTGCTGGAAGTTGAACTCAGGACCTCTAGAAGAGCAGGCAGTGTGCTTAACCATTGAACAACCTCTCCAGTCCTTTGCCTCACTCTTTAGAGAAGGATAAGTAGAAGAAAGCTGAATTTTGAAGGGTACATATCCTAGAAATGTTTTTGTTGTTTTGCTTTGAGTCTCAGATCCAGGGCTTTTGAAACCATACTTGAGTGATATACCCTTAGCCCCAGAAATGGAACTTTGTTTGCACATTTTAGTATATAGCTTTGAAGACAAGAAGTGTGGGGTTGTCAGTGAATCCCAACATTCAAAACTTAGGCAGGAGGGTCACAGAGTCCAGGATAGCCTGTGCTCTGTAGCAAGACCATGTCTCAAGAGGAAAAAGAAAAAGCGAGCTATGCAATCTACAGTACCATTACCCTGCTTAAGATCTTGTAATTATTTTTTTAAAGGTCTCTTATATATTGGCCCATCTGAAGTTTTTACTTCAGATTTGTTTGAATCCAGGGTCTAGATCAGCTCATAGCATTCTGATTGAGCTGACTCTTTAGTCTGTTCAATTTCCCTGTGTTCCTCTGCCTTCTTGTGACGTGTTTATTGAGGCAGCTGCAGGATAGAGCCCCTGGCTGCTGGTGGTTCCCTGTGCATGTTGACCTTTGGCTGTGGCAAATAGCTGGATTTGAAGCTTCACTCTTGTTTGTTTATTTGTTTGTTTGTTTGTTTTATTAAAGACTCTAGAAACTTACTCAATTGGTCTTGAACTGCCCCTGTATCTGAGGCAGCCCTTGAGCTTATATCCATCTGCCTCAGCCTCCCAAGGAGCTGGGATTCCATGGCTGTGCCATCAAGGCCGGCTTTTTCTGTCTGCTCTGTCATGGAGATTTATAAAACTTTCTGTTCACTTTGTATTGTTCTTAATACTTAGAACAGAAATTCACAGTTGATTAAAATGAGAAAATATTAGTGTTTATGTATCCATTAATCTTTAATTAAATTAAATTACATTAATCTGTAACTCATTTAAAAATGGTCTAAAACCAGGTGTGGTAATAATACCCCTATTCTCTGAGCACTTGGGGGCTGAGACAGGACTGCCGTTTTCAAGGCCAACCTGTGCTATATAGCAAGACTGTCTCATACAGGGATAAGGAACGGAAGAAAAAGAAGTTCGTTGTTGAAGTTCAAATCTAAAGGAGGAAGAATAAAGTTTGTTTTAATGCTATAAACTGTATTATAGACCAAAAAGCAGAACTCCTGGCCTGGTGATTGCTTCTTCATTTTAAGGATAGGAATGATTTCGTGGTGGGATCTCACAAGGCTGGACTTAGGAGTGGATGCTCCCTTTCTGCTGACCCTATGATGCTATGGTTCCAGCTCTGTGGGCCATATCACTCTGTCATACTGGTACCTACCATTCCATGTCTTGAGCTTTGCGTTTCTCTTGTAGCTGGGGCTGCTGTAGGATCCACAGCCTTTCCAAACTCTAGCTGCACACACAGAAGTGTGATGTCCCATGGGCCGCAGGCACTTGTCTCCACTCCATTGGGGAATGCAAAACTATTGCATCACCCTTCACTGCTTATTTTAGGAGAGTAACAGACTGTTTTTGTTCTGTAAGTATAAAACGAACATTGGATAATAATGTTTTTCTCTAATTGTTCTCCCTACTCAGATTTTAATGTTTAATTTTTTTATACTATTTTTTGAAATAGGTTGCTAGAAACAAAAGATTTTTTTGTTTTTTCGAGACAGTGTTTCTCTGTGTAGCCCTGGCTGACTGGAACTTACTCCATAGACCAGGCTGGCCTCGAACTCAGAAATCTGCCTGCCTCTGCCTCCCAAGTGCTGGGATCAAAAGCGTGCGCCACCACTGCCCCACAAAAGGTTTTAACATAGCGGTACAAAGAGCTTCTGTTTTGTTTTTTTGACAAACAAAGGGTCTAAGTATGTCATTCTGTCTAAACTTGGCAGTGTAGACCAGTCAGGGTGAGCTTAGAGAGGTCTGCCTGCCATGCACCAGCCCACCAACACTTTATTTCTTGAGATGGAGTCTCACTTAAGAGAACATGTCAGCCTTTTGAGTGTTGAAACTACAGGTGTGAACCACTGCACTGCCTACCACTACCTACCCCAGTCTTGAATCATCTTTACACAAAACTCACAGATACCTGCCTGCCTCTGCCTCCAGAGTGCTGGAGGGTTGGAACTAAACTCATGTGCCACTATGCCCGGCTGTTTGCAACTATCTTACCATGCCTATTTGAATGTGCGATGCTAGTCCTGCTTCTTCTGGTCTTCGTAGGATTTGTGTAGGGCCTTCAGTGACTGAAACGCATTTTCCAAAGGCCTTATGTGTGATGACATCATTGCTTAGTTGGGATACTCTATCTGCATTGAGAACAAGCCAGGGTAAAAGATCCTGGGACATTTGGGAGTCTAGGCCTTGTTGGGGTGCCAGGTGACTGTTCATAGGCTCTGTGGCCTAAATATTGATGGGTCTGGTTCCCTGGTCAAGTAAGGCCTAGGAAAGGAAGGAACAGGAATGGTATTTGTTTCTAAAAGAGTGTTTTTACTTCGGAATTTACAAAATCTCCTTGTGATAAGAGAGAAAATATGACTGACTGACTGACTGACTGACTGACTGACTGAGAGCATGCATAAGCGTGTGGGCACACAGAGTGATGGCGCCAAAGTGGAAGTGCTCTGTTGCTATTCAGTCCTCAGAAGTCCCCTCCCAAGACTATGAATATAACTGGATTTGTTTTCCTTGAAGTAGACTTTAAGGATGGTTTAGAAGTCTCAGGATTTGTGAAGGATAGTTGGCAGGTGGTCTTGTTTAGGACATAGTGCTATGAATGAATGGTACAGTCTTAGAAGTCTTCTCACAAGGCTGGTTGGCTTTCTTTCTTTCTTTTTTCTCTTTTCCTTTTTCTGGTTTGTCCTTGGAAGAAAACTGACTGTCCACAGGCAGAATGGATAATAAAAACTGGAGAGTGAACGTGTAATATTTTGTAAAGCCTAGAGGTACAATATTTGCCTGAAGGAGGGCTTAAGAAGACCCCGGAAGTTACTAGAGTTGTTTGAGGCACAGGGTCTGGTGCTGCATAGGGCTCACCCTTGTTCCAATTCACTGGGGGTGCTGGCTGGAGCAAGCATGTTAGGGTTTACTGTTCATGAAGTCCACATCATTTTGCTACTCTTTGTTTTAGATTTGGGGTTAGGTGAAGGACTGAAGACAGCATAGACTCTTGTCTGAAGCTGACAGCATTTCTTAGGATGTCACCCACAGTCCTCTTAGCTTCCATGCATTGGTACACACGGGGCTTTTGTGCCTTGTCTCTGTTCCTGCTGCTGCTGCTGGAGGTTCATCAACTGCTATGGATGGGGAGACCCTTAGAGCCAGCAAAGAAGCCCTGACTCCTTGAGGTTAGAATGATCCTGCTGCCCTTAGCAGTGAGTCTTTGATTTAAGGCACCTGTTGTTTTTCTGTGACGAGACCTAGATAATAAGTACCTCATGTCCACACCTATAAGGATAGTAATCAGCACCTCTCCCAGAGAGTTGTAAGAATAGAGGAGCCATGTAAACAGTAAGTATTTAATAAACAGGAGCTCATGGTGGTTCAGGCCTATAATCTCAGCACTCAGTAGGTCAGAGCAGGAGGATGGTGATTTTTAAAGCCAACCAGAGTGACATAGGTAGACTCTTGTTTCAAAACAAAGCACGGCTGGGAATGTAGTTCTCCTAATACCATGTACGCCCTGGATCCAACCCATCATGCACAAGCTGTGTGTAGCGCTCACCTATAATTCAGCACTTAGGAAAGTTCAAAGTGATCCTCAGCTACTTAGCAAATTCAAGGCCAGCCTGGGCTACATGAGACCCTGTTTCAAAGAAAGCAAAACCCCAGCACTTCTTATTTCTGTTAAAATCACGCCACATTGTTATTGAAAGCTGAGAAGTTGGTGATTTTCTCCTCTGACTACCCTGTGCCTTACATACACCTGGGTCATATAATCTTCACTTGTGAAAAGGAGAACCATTCCTCACAGGCTCCAATATGAAGTGATGTCTTAAGCCCAAGTATGTGCTGTATCAGTGTTGCTTTGTGGGTAGTTTTAAAAACCTTGAAGAGCTGGGAAGCCGTCTTTGGTTTTTATATCAGTTTTGGGAATACTCCACCATTCTGTTTTCTCTCCTGGTGTTAAAAGTAATGAAATATATGCTCAGAATTAGTATTTAAGGAGTTTCAAATACTCCATGCATGTGGAGATCAGAAGACAACTTATGGGGTCAGTTCTTTACATTAGGTTCTAGGAATTAAACCTAGGTGGTCAGACTCAGCTGCAAACACCTTTATCCACTGAACCATGTTTTTAAAAAATTATTTTTAAATATTTATATGCATGGGTGTTTTGCCTACTTATATGTGTGTACACCACTTACATGTCTGGTGCCTGCGGAAAACAGAAGATGGTATCCATCCCCTGAGACTGGGGTTACAGACAGCTGTAAGCTGACATGTGAGTGCTAGGAACTGAACCAGGTCTTCTGGAACAGTAGCACTGCTCCTAACTACTGAGCCATCTCTCCAGCCCCATTTCAACATTTTAAATGGACAGTTTGTTGTGATATAAGCTGGTATGATACCTACCTATTCTGCTCCTCTCCCTCTCTCCTTTCTTTCTCCTTTGCTCTTCTCCCTCCTCCTTTCTCCTTCCCTTTTTTTTTTCTTGTTTTTTGAGATTGGGTCCGGTATTTAGCCCAGACTGACCACTCGTTTCCAAGCTGGCCACTGACTCCAGATCATCCTACCTACCTTCATCTTCTGAGAGTTAGGATTGGAGCATGCCACTAACCCTGCTAGGTAGTACTTTTGTAAGTCTTTATAGTTCCAACAATAGAGAATACATGGCTTTTTTGTGCATTTTGTTTTGAGATTATGTCTCATTCTGTAGCTCTACTTGGTCTTGAACTTGTGTGAGTCCTCATGTTTCTGCCTCCCAAACACTAGGACCACGGTGTGTGCCACTACGCCCGGTTGTTAAAACTCCTTCTTTAGATTCATTTTTATCATGGATTGTATTCCATTTGTTGCCTCTATGGAAACTCAGGCAATGAACTGATAGGTTTCCTCCCATGTCAGCTTTCTGAGACACCTAGGCTGCCTGGCAGACTTACTGCTGAGTATACTGAGAACAACTTATGGCATTGTTTTGCTTTACCTACGAAATATGATTTTCCTCCAGTGACATTAGAACACCCTGACCTCCTTAATCTTTGTGATTTAATAAACAAAGAATTTCTGAATGCTAGTTTATTTGTGCTAAACTATAATTGAATAGAAAAAAATAATTGAATAGAAATCTTACAGTTACATTTTAAGAGGTGATTCTATTGAACCGGTTGCCTTGCTTGCTTTTCCACCAGAAAGGATTTCCTAAAGGATTAGTTGTTGTAACATTAAGAGCTTGAGTTTTGGCTAGGTGTGGTAGGATACACCTGTAACTGCAGGAGGATCTCTGCAAGTTTAAGATCATCCAGGCTATACAGTGAGACTGTCTCAAAAAATAAAAAAGTTGCCAGGCAGCAGTGGTACACACCTTTGATCCCAGCACTGGAGAAGCAGAGGTAGACAGATCTCTGAGTTCGAGGCCAGCCTGGGTGGTCTTCAGAGTGAGTTACACAGAGAAACCCTGTCTCAATAAATAAATAAATAAATAAATCTAAACTAAATAAAATTTAAAAAACCAAAATCAAGAGATAGAGTGGTGCATGACTTTAATCCAAGCACTTGGAGTGAGGATTGGGTAATGAACGGAGGAAGGCAGATAGATACCTGTGAGTTTGAGGCCAGCCAGAATTACATGAGATCCTGTCTTAAAAACAAAACACCAAGAGCTTGGGTTTTGTTTCCATGGAATGTTTCCATACCAGCAGGTCCTAGATGAGTATTCAGGTGCAGGTACCTACATTTATACTTGTTAAGGCAGACTTGATAAGGGGCCAGTAATAAGTGCAAAATAAGCTCTAGTCTGTGCTTGAAATGTAAAGTGTGCAGCATGCCTTAGCTGTATCGTTGGTTTGCATCCTGATGATCTGTGATGATGTAGTAGTGATTTGAGGCAGTTCTATGGAATACCTGTTCAATGCTGGTGGGGTTTGTTGTTTGTTTTGTATTCTAGAGATTCGAGAGTAAACCGAAGAGCCAAAATGTCTTCTATTGGGCTGCAGAGATGGCTCAGCAGTTAAGAACACTAGCTGCTTTCCCGTAGTACTAGGGTTCAATTCCCAATACCCATATGATGGCTCAACTCTCTGTAACTCCAGTCCCAGAAAATCCAATACTCTTGTAGCTTCTGTGCTAGCACGTAGTACACACACACACACACACACACACACACACAAGCAATTCATACATATAAAGTAAAAAACTTTTTTTTTTTAAATTCTGGGCTGGCATGGTGGTATACACATTTAATCCCAACATTTGAGGCAGAAGCGAACAGATCTCTGAGTTTGAGATCATCTTGTGTATATCCAGTTCTAGGCCAACCAAGGCTGCATAAGGAGACCCTGTCTCAAAAAAAAAAAAAAAACCTTAGTCCACAGAACTTGTTTTCAAGCAGAAGTGAGAGAAAGGATACAGACAGACATCCTGTGGTGACAGACAGGCAAGAAGAACGTAAAACAAGGGAACAAGGGTCATAGTCGAGTGAAGCTGGGACAGTGTGGGGTTAACCTGGCTCAGGAAGATTTCAGGTGACATCTGTACTCAGCTATTCAGGAGGCTCAAGGGAGGATCACTGGAGCCTACTGAGGCCCACATGGGCCACACAGTAGGACACCCCTCCCCCAACCCCTTTCTCACTGGAAATAGAGCCTGGGAAAAGCCAAGTATGTGGCCCTTGTATAATGAGTTGAGAACTGGGCACAGTGACATAGATTCTGGCTACCTGGCTACTAGTCTGGAGGATTGTGAGTTCAGAGCTAGACTGGGCAACATCACACACACACACACACACACACAGTCTGAAAAAGAGAAAGGAGGGTAGGTGAAATGGTTCAGTGGTAAAGGCATGATGCCAGTCCTGACCACTTTCAGTCTCCAGAGCTCACCACTTAGTGGAGGGAAGAAAACTGACTCCCAGAAGTGTTCTGACCTCTACACACGCCCTGCACTATGCCCACAAGCACATAGTAAATGACTAGATGAATTAATTAAAAATTAATTAAAAATTTTTCAGGGAAAAAAGTTGAGGCTCAGAGATATGTCCAGCCTATACTACAAGGCAAAATCCTGTCTGAAAAAGAAAAACAAGGGAGGTAAAAATTGAGGAAGAAGAGATTGAACTAGGCATTATCCACATGCCTGTGATCCTAGTACTTGGGAGTCTAAGGCTGAAAGGTTATGAGTTCAAAACCAGGCTGGTCTATGTAGATAACCTATGTCAAAAATACACACAAACACACATGCATGTATGTGTGTATGTATGTATGTATATAAAAACTAGGAAGATGATATAATTCTGACCAGGGTAGTGACCGGGCTATCCTAGGCGTGTGTGACAGAAGATGTGCAGAGAGAGGCAACTGATTTGATGAATTCCTGGCAGATTTATCCCAGGCACATATTCTTCAGGACAACCCCAACCCCTGAAAGTTTCTGGGGCCTCAGTCAACCCTATCCTCTGCTTTTGGCCTGTCAGTAACTGCCTGTTTTCGGTCACTGTGGTTTTTCTGTGACTTTGTACTCCTAGCAGCAGTGTTAAGAGAGTGCTGGTGACTGTCCCCGCTTGTGCAGCTGTGGATTGTGTCAGGTGTACTGAGCAGATGTTTAGTGGTGGTCATGTTCCCCCCTCCCCCCAGGCTCCTTGTGGAGATTTGAATGGAAAGGCTTGTTTTGTACCCTGAGGCTATGCTACCTCACGCAGTCCCCCATGACATCTGACCCTGGGGCTTTTTTTGAGCAGAGTAAGTGGCTCCTGTGGAACCCTTTTGTTGTCTCATTAAGGAAAGTCTGAAGGAGTGAGCTGGGAGCCCAGGAGCTTCACTCTCAGGTGTTTAACTTGCAGTACTAAAAAATAAAGTTAAGGCACTGTTTACACAGATCCTTAGCTGATGGTTAATTAAATTGGAGTGGGCTGTGGGCATACTGTCCTGTTCTTGGATCAGTCATTTTCTGTTTTTACTTGTAGTTTTGTGAACTGTGAGCCAGTATGGAAAGCTAAAACAGCTGCTAAATTAGAAGCCAGGATTTTGTAGGTCTTCTTGGTCTCTAGATTGCAGAGCTTTACAGTAACCACTGCTCATCCAGGGCCCCCGAGAAACTGAGCCTTAGTTTTTAGGTGTTTGTAAGTCGCTGCAGACAAGGCACAGTGGCACGTGCCTGGAACTACACGGCATTTCAGAGTCTGAGGCAGGAAGACTGCTGAAAGTTTTAGGTTATATAGCAAGATTCTGCTTTATTGGAAAAAAAAATTCGTAACCTTCTGCTCAAACTGCCTGTGGAGCAGCAAGGAGAAACAAGTGCAGCGGAGAGGAGGCCCCTTTGGGCTTTGCTTTCTTCTGAGATCTCAATGGATAAAGTTGATGGGCTTTGTAAGGCTTGGGAAAGTACAACGTGCTTAGAACAGAAGCACCCTCCCTCCTTACTGCGTCTAAATGTGAGACACAATGAAGTCATTCTTAAATTCATGTTTCAAAGTTAAACATGATTGAAGCAAAGGAATTGCAGAACAGAACTTACCTTATGTGGAATGTTTATTCAAAAAATAGACAAACAACCAGATACTGCTGGGTGGCTACAACCAGAGGAGCAGAGGTCTACTCGAAGTCTGTTTTGTGGACCAGAAAATGATCTCCAAAGGAAAAAGGGAACCAAGAACTGGAGTTGCTCCCCAGTCAATTGAGTGACAGTCTGGCTCCACTTTACCACAGGCTAACCAGTTTTCTAATTCCACTTCACATTCAGAAGTTTTCTCTGTCATGAGATTTGGCTCAGGCAAGGGCGGGGGAAAGAGTTGGGTGGGGAGGATATGGAAGTGGCAATGCCATTTATGTCTAACTGATCCACTTCAGAGACCTCGGAGAGGAGGTGGAGAGTCTTGCAGGCCTTTCAGCCTCTGACCACACCATGTACAGTGCACCACACTGTACAGAGATGCCAGGGAACCATTTGAAAATTTTCATTGGAGGGGTAGATGGAAAGATACTCTTCTTAGTTGAATACATTTGAGTAGTATGCAGTGTGTGCATGTGTGATGCAGTGCACTTGTGCCACACGTATGCATGAATGTTTATGTGGATGCATATGTGTGTACAGGTACACATTAGTATAGAATCCATAGGTCAGTCCCTGGTGTTTTCCTAGGAATTGTTCACCTTGGTTTTTCAAGGCAGGGTCTCTTGTGCTAGAGCACTCTGATGAGGTTAAGCTGTCTGGCCCCTGAGTACCAAGAATCATCCCATTCCAGCCTCCCCAGCACTGGGTTATAAGCAGGATTTACTAAGGCCAGTGTTTGTGTAGGTTGTGGGTTCTGGGGATTTTATTCAAGAGCTCAGCTTGATTAACTTATTGCTCCAGTCCTTTTGGGGGTGGGTATTTAAAAACTATTATTAGTGTATTTGTGATGTGTATTTGTATGGGCACAGATGTAGAAGTCAGAGAAAATTCTGTGGACTCTGTTCTCTCTTTCCTTCTTTACATGGCTTGTTGGGACAAACTCAGGTCATTGGCTTGTGTGTTGGGCTCATATGGACAGTATTGAGCCATCTCTTTTTTGGCCAGGGAGGGGGGGATGGTTTCATAAGACTTGGAAAAATCTTGTTTAGTTCAAACCGGCCTTGAATTTGTGGCAGTCCCCTTACCCCAGCCTCCCAACTGTGGGGCCTGCCTGGTGCCTAGCATTACTCTTGGAGCAAAATCAGATTTATATCTTGACAAAGACTTTGGATTATGTTTCCAAAGCCTGTGCATTGGGGAGCATGCCTCACTCTGACTATTTAATAAGTATGGTCTTTGACCTATGTGATTCTGACAGCTGATCATGAGTCAGTAGCTTTCCTTTGGTATCACTTTCTCAGGAAGTCTGTAGAAACAGAGAAAGAGGTTAAGGCCTGAAGCATAACAGGGCCCCATCTTTTGAAGAGAGGTGGTTGGAATACTAGAATGTTTGCTTTCTTTTTATTCTGGAGCTTATATGACAGCCTGTCTCATGGGGAAGAGAACACTGGGGAATAGGTTAGACTTTCTTGCTTTAGCAAGCTCCAATTGTGTCAGAGGATGTATGCGTTCTTATAGTCAGATCGCCTCAACTTCGCCTCACAACTTTGGTTTAAAGGTGTGCCTCATCATTTGGTGATCAGGATAGAACTGATAAAAATAGTTGGTGACCTAGAACACTGTGTGTCTTTTTAAATGGAGTTAGCCAGCTTCAATCAGTTGTTTTTAGATACAGACGTTAATCATTAAAGCGGGTTCAGAGCTTCATTGCTAATAAGGTTAATGGGGCTTGGCTTTGGCTTTGGGCAAGGGGCAGTGTTTGTGGACACCCTGAGAGAGTCAATCGTATTAAACAATACGTAAATTGGTTTCCCTGTATTAAAATCCACTCTATAAAAATATAATTAGCAGAGTAACTTAGGAACCATTTATCTTGAAGCATGACAACCTTAATTATAAAATTGTAAGGTTTTATCTGAATACTGTGTTGGAAATTGTGCTTTTACGCCATTGTGGCTTTGTGTTTTGCTGCTGTGGTGGCCGGATTTGGCAGTTTAGGGCCCCCTGGAGCCCCGTCTTTGTCCATCAGTATTTGCCCCACCCGTACTTCCTCCTCCCTCTCCCAATGTTTGTCTCTCCTGGAAGAAGGCGGGGCAGGGGTAGGCAGTGTGGGCGGAGCCCTATGTAAGCTCAGGCGTTTGTCTTCCTGCTGAGAAGACCAGTGACTGAGACTGTAAGGCCGTTCCCAGGCTACCTCCAAGCCTCATGTCATTATTGTGTTTGCTTCCGCCAGAGTGGCCTGGCCCGCACAAACCGAGGAGCAGAGATCAAACAGGTGGCTGTAAGGACAGACAGTAAACTGAGGACGAGCTGGCCTCTGGACCCCGCTGCCTCCCCTTTCTTCCTGCTGCTTGTGTCCAGAGGATGAGCCCAGCCTTCAGGACCATGGACGTGGAGCACCGCACCAAGGGCATCCTGCTGGAGCCCTTTGTCCACCAGGTTGGGGGGCACTCATGCGTTCTCCGATTCAATGAGACAACTCTGTGCAAGCCCCTGGTTCCGAGGGAGCATCAGTTCTACGAGACCCTCCCAGCTGAGATGCGCAAATTCACTCCCCAGTACAAAGGTGAGCCCCCAGCTGCTAGAGGGGTCGCCAGGCTGGTGAGATGTGGGAGATGCTGCCAGCGGAAGGCCTGGCAGCGTCCTGGGAGCCCTCCCCCTCCCCCTCCCCTCTGCCCTTTTGTTTTTCCCTCCTCCTCCTCTTGGCCCTCAGCCCAGCACCTCTCTCTCAGTTTTCAAGCCCTGGTAAGATTGCTCAATTGTTTTGTTTTCTGGATTTGCTTTGAGTTTGTTTTTGGTAGAAGTATCGCTATTTTTTTATGTTCAGGTGTCTCTTGTTCAAGGTAACCAATAGTCCCCATATGGAGACAGTTGGGGAGGACTTTAGGAGGATTATACACAGGATTCTTGCTGCCTGCTTTTTGTCCTCCAGGACACCAGAAGCCCTGGTGATTAGGTAGGCTGGGAGCAGGCTTGAGTCAGACGGAATGCAGGAGTGGGAGGATTGGACAATCAACTCCAGCCCTGTGCTGTACGGAATGTCCCCAGAATTGCTGTGTGAAGGCAACGCTTTGATTCACATGTAGTGACTTTTTCTCTTTTTATAATTGTATGCTTTGAGGGAACGTCAGCCAGCGGCATGGTGAGGTTTTTCCTGGGGAGGGGAGTAGTCTATGTAAATCAGAAGAGAACTCATTAAATTAATTTAAAATGTGCATTACCAAGTATAAAAAAGACTAGGACAACTTAGATTCTCCTGGGACACGATTGTTCTTTAAAGACAGGGTGGACTGGGTTACCTCTCTCTACTTGGAAATGCATGTGGTGGGACTGGGGGTGTTGGGGACCCTCACTTGGTCCTTTTCTGTTATTTTTTCCAGGACAAAGCCAAAGTTCCCTTGTTAGCTGGCCACCCCTACCCCGTTTTTATCCCCTTGGTCGTTCCTTATACCCACAGGGAAGTGTGGTCCCCTGACACCCCCCCTCCCGCTCCTCTGCGCCCAGAGCTGGGGCCGCCTCAGAAGTGTCGTCTCTCTCTGAGCACGCATTTCCCTGCAGCAAGCAAGCGGGCGGGCAGCAAGGACTGAGCAGATTGAGTGATCGTGGGGCAGAGAGGCCTAGGAGAAAAGGTGTTCAGCCTGTCGGCTGTAAGGCGCTCGTCGGCACCGCTGAAGTGCTCCCACCTGACAGCCCCTTCCTCAAAGACTGTCCAGTTACACATGGCAGGTCCTAGAGACTCAAAAGGGAGAGCTGCTTTCAAGGCTACCATGTGTCTGTGTTCCTGCCCCCTCATCTGCTGGCGTTCATTTTGTTCTTTTGTGACACAAACTACAAAAACCAATAAAGGCATAACTGAGAAGGACAAAAGGCTCACCCGCCATGTAGGCTTCTGGAAGCCTTTGCCAGGGTGTCTGTGCTGTGTGGATTGTGTGCTGCTTTATTTTGCTTTGCTTGCCCAGTCTTCGCTCCCCTCAGTGCCTTCACCTGAGGCACCCGTGTTCCCTGCGGTCAGGCTCTGCTTTAAAGCAAGCCTCAAGGCTGTCGGAGTTTCTGTTTTAGGGCATAAACATTTTCATAAGCTATATAGAGCAATGTTTTTGTGTCTTTCTTGGGATTAGAAGAGTTACATAAAATTAATAAACATTTTCAATGATGGAAAAATGTGTCTTGTAATTCTTTGGCCCTTGCTTTCCCTTGTTGAGTGCATTAGAGAGGAAGTCTCTCGGCCATGTTTGCTCCCTAATTGCTTGTCTTGTATGGTGTTACTTTTTTCTAGCTGTTTTGATATTTGTTAGGTGTGCAGATGAGTTTGGGGCCTCTGGCAACATAGAGACTAAGGAACAGGGTAAGAAACAAAACAAATGTTACAATCATGTTGTCTAGAATGCATTTTTCTGTGGAATTAAAAGTCGCTTCTGCTCCTCACCCCCCTTTCAGGTGTGGTATCAGTGCGCTTTGAAGAAGATGAAGACAGGAACCTGTGTTTAATAGCATATCCATTGAAAGGGGACCATGGAGCTGTGGACATTGTAGACAGTTCAGACTGTGAACCAAAAAGTAAGCTGCTAAGATGGACAGGCAAAAAGCATCATGTCCTAGAGACAGAAAAGACCCCCAAGGACTGGGTGCGCCAGCACCGGAAAGAGGAGAAGATGAAGAGGTGGGTGCGGTCTCAGAGGCCATGCTGGGGGCTTGGGTATAGCCTAGGTTCCTGTAGCCAGGAGCTCAGGGCGGACCTGTAGGTAGCTGGGTGACTGGTTCCACACATCTGCCGTCTCTAATTGGCTCCAGATTAGATCATGCCATTTAGCATAAATAGCCCAAGTGGCAGCTATAAAAGAAATTGACTCATTCCTTCCGCAATTGGCAATTCCTTCCTGCCAGGCCACAAGCAGACTGGAGCCATTCTTTTACTTCAGGTTTCTTGCTAACGGTAGAAGACAGAATGATCAGTTAGCCTTTGCAAAAATGAGGTCCCATGTGGGCAGGACCATAGAAGTCCCACAGGTTGGCAGAAATTTTCAGAATATAAAGTAAAAGTATAAAGTATGTAATCTGGTTAAGTAGACTGACTAATTCTCGTATAAATTCACTTCACTTTTCCCCAGTCCCTAGAGTCAGGGGACCTTATGGATCAGACCAGGAGTCATAGGACCTGGAAACAGGGAAGGAAGACTGCCTACCTCATAAGTTAGGGAGAAAAGGTCATTGTTGCATCTTGCTATAGAAATTGGTGGTAGAGTGCTCCCCTTATTTTTTAATCAGCTTTCTAAAGATACACATGATAAAATGCACCCACTTGAACTATATAATGAGTTTAGGCAGCATACATATGTATATTGCATATCAATCTCAATCACTCTTGAAACTTGCTTTATTATTCTTTCATATTTAATTTTGATAATATAGTATGACTTATCAAATCCTTATTTCTTTATAGCCATAAGTTAGAAGAAGAATTTGAGTGGCTAAAGAAATCTGAAGTCTTATACTACAGTGTAGAAAAAAAGGGAAATGTAAGTTCCCAGCTTAAACACTATAACCCTTGGAGCATGAAATGTCATCAACAGCAGTTACAGAGAATGAAGGAGAACGCAAAGCATCGCAACCAGTACAGTATCCTTTGTAAGGGCTCTCCTCCCCAGGGAAGGGGGGAGCGGCACGGGAGCCTGGAGAGAGAATCGGGTTTGTGATAGCAAGATCTGTGTACAGCCCAGCGGGACTAGAGCTCCCTTCCAATTAAACCAGGCTTACAGGTACCTGCCACTGCTCCTACCTGAAGTGTTCTGTTCTGGGGTGTAGGTATATGAGCTCGCATGTATATGTACCTCAGCAAAAATGAGAGGATCAGAGAGCAACGCCTTCCACCAAGCAGGTTCCAAGGATTGAACTCAGGTCATCAGATCGGGTGGCAGGTGCCTTTATCTACTGAGCCATCTAATGAACCTTGGTTTTGTTTTGCATTAGCTATGGTTAGTTTCCTCTATCGGAGTTGTGGCCAGGATAACTGTGTGATAATTGAGTAGCTGTCACCTCCCTTAGGAATAGAGCCTGGTTCCAGAGCACAGGTAGGAGAGAAGAGGAGCTCCTCTGAGAATCTCATGAAGAAGCCATCTTAGACAGAATGGGCTTTATTTAACCTAGGTTGCCAAGAGGCTGCTGGCCCCTGTTTGCAGACTCGTGTAGAATGTATCACAGATTTTTGTCTGCCCAGTTGAGAGGAATGAATCTGCCACACAAGCTGTACAAAGAAAGTACCAGGATCCTTTTTTCCCTTTCTGTTAAGTTATCATTCACTGAACTTACATTTTTTGTTTGTTTTTTGCACCCAGGCTTGGATTTGGCTGGGGTCAGGAGTTCTCCAGTGGGTGTGGAGGGAGAGAACGGCTTGCTGGAGTCTGTTCATTCCCTCATGTGGGTCACCCCTGAACCACCGCACTGTTCCCCTCTCTCCTGGGGTGTGTGTCTGTGTGTGTCTCCGTCCCCCCCCCCACATTTTTATATCGTATGAATTGAAATTCCTCAATTTTTTTTAATTAGGAAAAAAATGCTAAAAATAGAATTCCTAGCTACTTATCATTCAATCTCATGTCATGACTGTCTGCATATGCCCCAGTGTTCCACAACTGACATTTTTCAAATTACATTTTTTGAGATTATAATTAATATCATTTCCACCTTTCTTCTATTCCCTCTGAACTCTCCCATATACTACTCCTTGCTCTCTTCAAATTCATGGCCTCTTTTTTCATTATTTGTTGATACATGCATATATATTAATATATGTCTGTATATGTGTGTATGTATACACACATTTCCTAATATATATAAATATATATCATATATATTTCTAAATATAATCAGCTCAGTCTGTATAATGTAACTTGTATATATATTTTCACAGCTGACCATTTGATATTTGATAACCAATTGGTATGTTCTTCCTGGGGAAGACTATTTCTCCAGCTCCTAACATTCCTTACCCATAATCCTTTGTATACCATTGAGGCTTTGTGGACTTTACCTTGTCCACTTTAACATATATGTTGTTATTGAGCTCGTGTTTTGGCAGTCATGTTGGTGAGACTGAGTGTATGACGTTCCTGGGAGGCAGTTTCACATTGAACTTCCTGGTCCTCTGGCTCTTAGGACCTTTTTGTCCCCTCTTCAATGTTCCCTGAGACTTAGGGGCAGGACTTGTTTTGTAAATGTATTCATTGGGACTGGGCTCCACAACTCTGCATTTTGGTTGGTGGTAGTTTTCTGGGAAGGGAAGAGAATTTTTCCTTGATGAGGAGTGAGGGCTACAGTTATGTTAGATCTTGGAGTCAGAGGACAGCTTTTTTATTTTTCTTTTTTGGTACTGGGGATTCATCAATCTGAAAAAAAAAACGCTCTTACCATTGGGCTAACTTAGTAAAGCTACCCTTGTTCAGTTTTTAATTATTTTCCTAAATGTGATTATGAAGCAAGTCTGAGATGTATCATTTTCTCTGCTTATACCTTATCATGTATCCCCAAAAGGTAGAAATATTTTAGTATGAGGACCAGTTTGATTCCCAGCACTCATGTAACAATTGGATACACCTGTAATCCCAGCATTGGAGGCAGACACAGGAGGAGCCAAGTCAGTAAGTGCCAGGGTCTATGTAAGACCCTGTCTCAAATGATGGGAAGTGATGGAAGAGGACATCAGTGTCAGCCTCTGCTCTCCACACGTGCACACACATGGACATGTGCACATAGCCACAAAAATATTTTAAAACATTGATACCTTTTTACTTATCAACAGAGAGTAATTCTTTACTATAAAGCACCTATTTCACTGGGTGGTGGTGATGCACACCTTCAATTCCAGGACTTGGGAGGCAGAGGCCAGCCTGATCTGTAAAGCAAATTCCAGACAGTTAGGGATACACAGAGAAACATTGTCTCATAAAGAGAGGGGGAAGGGGGGAAGAAAGACTGAGAGACAGACAGACAGAGACTGAATGAGAATTCATGTTCATATTTTTTCTACTTGCCTCAGTAAATGTCTTTTCTTTTTGTTGTTGGTTAGTTTAAGGGGCAAATCCATATAGAGTTCTTAATATAACATTGGATTTGAAGTGTTTGAGACTTTTACAATATTATTTCCATTTTTTTCTTTTTAGAGATTTCTTGCCAGACAAGTAAATAAGGGTCAGGACTAGGAAGATGTCTCTGTGGTTAGATAACGCTTCTCTATAAGCACAAAGACTTGGGTTTGGATCCCTAATACAGAAAAATCAGCATGACAGCACAGGTCTGCACCCATCAATGGAGGGCAGAGACAGGAAGACTCCTGGAACTCCCCAGCCAGTTAGTGAGTTTCAGGTTCAATTAAGAAACCTATCTCACCGTATAAGGTGAGAAGTAATGGAGAAGGTGCTGACACCTAGAGCTCTTCTGCACTAACGCATGCGTGTGCACATTAGAAAGAGCCCGCGGAGTGTCCCATGATCTGGATTTCACTGAGTACGTCTGTTGGGTGTCTTACATATGATCGTCTCCTCTCTTTACAGTAAATTGCTCTTTAGATCCAAAGGCTTGATCAGATTCAGGTGCAGTTCTTCAGGGGCTACAAGCAAGAATCCTTGGGAATCCCGAGTTGTCCCTTAGGAAGCATGGTGTTAGCGCTGTTTTTCAGTTGTTTTAGATCCACTTTTTTCAACAGGTGATTTTCTAATTTTGCTAGTCATTAGCTGGAATTCTACAAGGAATAACGAGTTACAGTTGGAAAGAGAGATGAAGTGTTTGCCTTCCTTTGATTACTAGATGTTTGGAATAATGAATAAGTGAGTCCTAATCCTCCAGAGGTGTCCATCACAGTGAGATTTTTAGCATCATTTTGAATACATGAGTTAAGCATGTTAGATATATTTTTATTGAGTACAGGCTGTGTGGGGATCAAA
Source organism: Tokudaia tokunoshimensis (assembly GCA_036184795.1). Lineage (NCBI taxonomy): Eukaryota > Metazoa > Chordata > Mammalia > Rodentia > Muridae > Tokudaia > Tokudaia tokunoshimensis. The sequence continues at coordinate 109,981,580 of BTHU01000008.1, forward strand.
CCCAGGGCCTTGGGCTAGACAAGCTCTCTCCCACTGAGCCACATCTCCGGCCCTACAACTGTCATCTGCACTGATAACCTAGATGTCCCAAATTCCACAGTCTTTAATTGTTGTCTCTATTTCTGTTTTAAAAAAGACAGTCTAGGAGATGACCATGAATATTTGCTGTCTAACTTAAACCTTTCTAAAGCAGAAATCAGTAAACCATTTCTGTAAAGAACTAAACAGTAAATAGTCCATGTTTTGTAAGCCATACAGTCTTTTGTCACAACTCTGCCAATATAGCAATATCTGTAGATATTAATATAAATTAATTAGTATAGCTATGTTCTAATAAAACTTGAAAGTTACTTGTAACCAAACCTTTTCTTTTAAAGATATTTCCATGTGCGATGCGTGTGTGTGTGTGTGTGTGTGTGTGTAAGCAGATGCCATGGTAGCCTGTAGAGACTGGAGAGCATCCTCGTGTCAGCCCTCCTCTTCCAGCTTGCTTGAGGCAGTGTCTGCTTGGCACTTCTCTGTGTCCTTACTCCAGCCTATCCAGCCCTAAAACTTCCAGGAAATTTTTCTGCTATCACCTCACATCTCATCTTAAACATGCTGGGTTTACAGACATATGCAACCATATCCAGATTTTACATGGATTCTGAGGATCCGAACAGGTCATCAGGATTGTGTACAAGCACGCTCTTTCCAGCCTTGACCATCATGTACCTAAGTCATAAAGTATTGTCTATTTTGATACATTTGATGAAGTATTATATATTTTGCATTAAAAATGTAAAGTTTGAGCTGGAAAGATAGCTCTGTGTTTAAGAGTTCACACTTCTATTGGAGACGACTGAGACTGGGTCTCTATATGTCCTAGATGTCCTGGAGTTCACTATATAGATCAGACTGGCCTTGAACTCAGATCCTCTTACTTCTGCCTCCTGAAGACTAAGACTAAAGGAGTATGCCACCATGCTGGCTAGAAATCTTTAAATAATAATAGTAATAATAATCGGGGATGGCAGCATGTGCTTTTAATCCCAACACTAAGGAGACTGATAGATGCTAGTGATCTATTAGTTTCAGGGCGGCTGGGGCTACACAGCGAGGCTCTGTCTCAATTTAATTAGAAAAGAAAGAAAAAAAGATAACAGGCTGTGGCTCAGTAGTCGAGTACTTACCTAGCAGGTACAAGGCCCTGGTTCCAACTCCAGAAATGTAAAACCCATGCCTAGGTTATAAACTATACAGCTGTGGGCTGCAGTTTACTGATCTCTGTTCTGGGCGGCACTGGTTCCTTATAAATAGGGAAAGGTGAAATAGCACTCTGGGCACTCATAGCCAGCATGGTCATACCAGCCTGGAAACCCCAGACACATGAGGGTCACTACATGTTCAAGGCCAGCCTGTCTACAAAGTGTTCCACACCAACCAGGGCTTCACAGTCAGACTGTATCTCAAACCATTAGGGCTGTTCAGTCCTCCAACTTGGCTAGTAAAGAGACATTTTTACAATTAAAGTATATTTTCATACTATTCATGGTTTATATTTCAAGCTACAGGATTTATCCATCTTATATGCTGTTAGCATTTATAATTGAAGACAGTGTGCTGTTAAACTGTGATCTTTTAACGAGCTGAGTTCAGGAAAATAGTATGTGTATCCCTGGCTGGGGCCCTAGGCCTGTGTTGAGCTTACACACTGGCTATTGTATTTATCCTTATTTCCTGACAAACCAAGCAGGGGTGCCTCAGACTTCTCCTCCTCCCCGACTCCCTCCATGGGAGACAGTACAACTAGTGGATGTGTCCTGTGGGCCTAGGCTTCTTGAGTCACTCACTATATGCAGATCCTTCCTTCTGGGCTATTGCCCTTAACCACTCAGAATTCATCTTACTGGAGAACCTGACTTCCCGCTATGAGGTGCCTTGTGTCCTGGACCTCAAGATGGGCACACGCCAGCATGGCGATGATGCTTCGGAGGAAAAAGCAGCTAACCAGATCCGAAAATGTCAGCAGAGCACATCTGCAGTCATTGGTGTTCGAGTGTGCGGCATGCAGGTGAGTGTGCCCAAACATTGCGAGGGGTCCACTGTGGCATGGTATTCTGAAATGCTCATAAGAGTTCAAATTTGGGATACTTCCCCCTTGGAACTCCTCCCACTCAGTCGCCCCCACTTGCCCCTAATACAGTCAGTATGCTTTATTTAAAACAGAAAACCGACTTAGTAGGGATACATCTCAGTAGAGAGTGCACCTAGCATGCATGATGCTGTGGGATCAGTACCCAGAACCCAAAACAAAACATTTCAGCTGGCTGAAGATAAGCTCAAAGGTAGAATGTTTGCCTTGTATACATAGGCCCTGGATTTGAGCTCCAGCTTTTAAAAAAAAAAAAATTACAAAGTAAAAAAAAAAACCCAAACCCTAGGTTTGGCCTTACCTGAGTTAGTTTCTTTCTGGTTAAAAAAGAAAGCATGTAAGCCTACTTGAGCCCCCTGAGGCTAGTCTGGATGGTTGAGTCCATAGTAAGTGTCCATATACTAGGATACAAAGTCAAACCGCCTCTGTTTACCTAGTTGAGTACAGTGACTAAACCTAGGTGATGGCCTATCCTGGTGGGCTCCCGTGTGACAGATGCACTCAAGTTACAGAGACTTACAGCCAGTCACATCCCCTGCATTCACCCTGACTTACTGGTCTTTCTCACAGGTGTACCAGGCGGGCACTGGGCAGCTCATGTTCATGAACAAGTACCATGGGCGGAAGCTTTCGGTGCAGGGCTTCAAGGAGGCACTTTTCCAGTTCTTTCACAATGGGCGGTACCTGCGCCGAGAGCTCCTGGGCCCTGTGCTCAGGAAGCTAACTGAGCTCAAAGCCGTGTTAGAGCGACAGGAATCCTACCGCTTCTATTCAAGTTCCCTACTGGTCATTTATGATGGCAAGGAGTGGCCAGAAGTGACCCTGGACTCAGATGCTGAGGACTTGGAGGACCTTTCCGAAGAGTCGGCTGATGAGTCTGCTGGTGCCTATGCCTACAAGCCCATCGGTGCCAGCTCAGTGGACGTGCGCATGATCGACTTTGCACATACCACCTGCAGGCTATATGGCGAGGACAGTGTGGTGCATGAGGGCCAGGATGCTGGCTATATCTTTGGGCTGCAGAGCCTGATAGACATTGTCACAGAGATAAGTGAGGAGAGTGGGGAGTGAGCTTGCTGGCTATGCCAGTACCTGAGAGACTTTGTGTCCCACGCCCCCCCCCCCCACAGCTGTGCTGTCGGGAAGCAGGCCAGTATGGCTAGGTGTTGGCCTCTGCAGCCTGGAGCTGATAGACAGTGGCCCCTGTGATCCCCTTCCCCCCAGCCTGAGCCGGCCCCAGACGTGCTCAGAGCCTTTTATTTATTTTAACTATTTCTTCAACATTCCACATTTGATGATGCAGATACCTCTTTCTTCCCTGAGTGTAAATGTTCTAATACAGATCTTTTTGTTTATTGTATACAGTGATGCTGTCGTTCTTTCTAAGAGCATGCAGACTCCCTCCCGGCCTGCAGAAGCCTTACCTTGTGTTGTGGTCTCCCAGGCCTGGCAAAGGGTTGGCTTTGTCTAAAGTGTCCTAGTCCAGCACTACTTAGCCAGGTCACTGTGGTTTGTACTGGCGTGGTCTCTACCACCCTTACACAACAGTACAGTTGGTATGGGTTTTCCTATAACCCTATGCAGCTTAAGGAGAAGTTGGACAACAGGTGCTCCAACCCTTGGGTTCAGCTTCTAATTTCTCCTAGGTAATTGGCAGCAAGTAATTAATTGACTGGTCATAGTAATTCAGATATCCTGGACTCCCATGGTGGGGTCTCAGGTAGCCACAAGTCTCTGGTCTGTTGGTAGCCATGGTCAGTCTTGGCTTCAACAACTACTACCACTCCTACTCAGCAGTACCTTAATCACACCAACAGCATCCTTCACAAAGGCCAGCCAGCATAGCCCCAAAGAGCTACCACTGCTGTGTGCCTGAAAGCTTCTGAAAGTGTGTGTGAGTGTGTGTGAGTGAGTGAGTGAAAGGGAAAAGCCAGGGTCTGGATATCAAGTTCTTGTCTTGACTGAACCTTCTGGCAGCTCCCTGCATCCTGCTGGGCCTACCTCTACCATGCCTAAAAGTAGATTAGTGAAATCTAGGTGTAGTCTAGCTCATCTTTTAAGTACTGTTAGGCAGAGGCAGTTGGATTGCTATTAGTTTCAGACCAGTCAGGGCTGCTAGTGTGACCTTGTCCTTGGGGGAAAAAAATCAGGTGTGGTGGCATTTGGGAGGCAAAGGCAGATGGATCATTGAATTTGAGGCCAGCCTGGTCTACACAGAATAGCCAAAACTACACAGTGAGACCTTGCCTTGTAAAACATTGTCTGATGGTGTGTATAGATCCTGTGCTCCCTAGATTTAGGCTTTCAGTGAACAGTATACAAGGATCCTTTAGGCCCTCTTCACTAGGACTCAGGGATGTCTAGGATTTCAAAGATTTGGAGGGCTAGGTTGAATATTAAACTGAAGGTCAAGGATGCTCGCTCGCTCTTTGAGACATAATCTTAACTAGGAAGCCCAGGCTGACCTTGATCTTGGCATTTTCCAGCTCTGCCTCCTGGATGCTGTAATTATGCCACCATTCAGGACTCAAAGCATGTTTTCTAAGCCTCACACGTTCAATCCTTACCCTATCAGCCTCTGCCCTAACCCCTACTTTTCCCAGAAGTGCCATTTGTGATGTTGAGGCAGGACAGGGTTAGGTAACAGACTGCCTTTAAAAATGGGAGGTGCATGTATACACACAGATTGATTTGTTATGAATGAATATGACCTTAGGTCATAGACTTTTGAATCCTTTGTGACAACAAAATGGCAAAAGGATAGTCACTGACAAGTTGGGGCGTGGTTCAGAAGAGAGTGTTCAAATAGAACAGATGCAAGACTCAAAATAGGAAAGAAGCCAGTGACTGAAGGGAGTGTATATGTGGTGGGTAGCAAAGATGCATTTTGGACTGTACGACCTGGTTTTGTCCCCTCATCCTCTACACTTGTCCACCATCTCAGCGACAGAGTAGGGACTTTGTACTAAGGCACTGTGGGGCCTAGATGCGCTGGGGAGACCCCTCTCCAGGAAGAACTTCCAAATGTCTGATCAGGATTCCTCAAAGTAAAGTGCCATATCCCGTCCCCAGGGACTCACTGGCTATAAGCATCCTTCATCAGGAGGTGGGAAGGAATGAACCAGAGCTGGGAAAGGAGGAGGAAGGCCTGGAAGAGGGAGTTAGGACCCTAAGTCGGCTGACTAGTCTGAGGCCTGAAGGAACTAGAGACTCGGGGCACCACCCCTCCCTGCCAAACCTCCCGAGCCGCGAGGGGGCGCGGCGCTCCAATTCTGGAGCCGACTCGCTCCTGGGGCGGGTTTCCGGCGGTCGCGCATGCGCACGCGTGCCGAGTCACGGGGCGGGGCGGGGCGAACGCGGCGCGGCACTCAGGGCCTGGCTTCCCGGCTCCGCAACCTTCGTCGCGTACCGAACCCAGCACCGGCGCGGCGCGGCGTGGCGCGGCCCGGCCCTGCCCGGCCTCATGTACCGTGCGCTGTATGCGTTCCGCTCCGCGGAGCCCAACGCCATGGCGTTCGCTGCGGGCGAGACCTTCCTGGTGCTGGAGCGCAGCAGCACTCACTGGTGGCTAGCGGCACGGGCGCGCAGTGGCGAGACCGGGTACGTGCCGCCTGCCTACCTGCATCGCCTGCAGGTGAGTGTGTCCCTCCCTCCCAGGCCTCTCGACCGAACCCCTTCACCGGCACGCAGACCCGGTCCACGAAGCTCAGTCAGATTCTTCGGGACTTTTACCGGACAAGGAGTTTGAGAATCTGACCTTACGTCCCAAGAACCGTAAGGACGGAGACCCCTCTGGGGGCCATCAACACCCACCAGAGACTAGGCCGTTGACATCTAACCGCAGACCTGTGAAAAGCTTGATTCTGGAACTGGGACTTCAGGCTCTCTCGCATCCATAATCAGAGCCTCCATCTTCATAGAATTCTCGAGCTGGACCCGGAGACTCCAGTCCATTCATTACTCAAGTCCCTTAGAGCCCCAATCGCTTATTATTCCCCTTCCGTGAATCCATAGGATGCCCGGCTCCCGTCAATTTGTAGCCTCCACCTTTACCGTAAAGACCCTCTGACCGTGCCCACCCGTGACTGTGCCATCTCATGCACCACCTGTTTCCTCAACCACCCTCCAGGTTCTTAGTCCCCACCCCACCCACCCACTTGGACCCCAGAGCCTCGGGCCTTCCCGTCCCTTATGCCATTCCCAATTCCTGTAGTATCTCTGTATCCTGAACTCGCCCACCTATCAAGCTCTCCCCAAGGACAATCTCCCAACCCTTTAGGAACCCAGGCCCCTGGCTCCTGCTGACAGACAAGGTTCCCTGGTACGGCCTCCACTCCCGACTTCTCCGATTTCCCTCTGAAATCTGGGAGCTCCATCCTGGAGTGGGAGCTGTCCACACTGTGAGGAAGTGAGCCTCCTCCATGGCTTCCCGTTCTGAAGATGGCCTGGTCTCCTTCCAGTGGAGCCTGCTCCAGTTCCTGTTTGCCGCACTGTCTCCAGTTAGCCTATTCTGACTGTAGGAGGGAGGGGACCTGGGGCAGTCTGGGCTGTCCCAGACTCCTGCCCAGCCCTAGTCCCTAGCTGTGGACGCATCCTGTCCCGGCCCAGTGAAGGACAGAAATACAGTGATAAATTTGGAAATATCGTCTGGTCTTGCCAAAGGGGAGGGACCCTTGGTTCTAGGGTCCTCCTCACAGACTCTCAGTCTCCTCTAGAGGTGTCTGGGGTGTGAAAAATCTAAATGGTGTCATGCCCAGGTCAGCCTTCGGAACACCAGGGTCTCTTTAGAGACTTTTTGGGGAAGCCCTGCCTCTTTGTCAGGGCCTGTGGAACCTCTGCTTTAGCCAGGGTCAGTGGGGCTGGGGGTTTGGGAAGGAAAGAAAGGCCCCTTCTTTCTCTGATCACGTCCTGTTTCTTTCATCATACCCCTAGTCTCTGTTCCCCGACTCTGCGAATTTCTGTCTCATTTTTACTTCACCTGGTGTTTACCCTTCTTTCCCAGAACTTTCCCTTTCTGTCGCTAGAGCCATGTCTCCCCACCCCACCCACACACCCTCACACCTTCTGCCGCCTGAAGGACTTTGCTGACCCCTGTATTTGTCTGACCCTATCAGGGAAGCTTCTTAAACTCACTCTGGAACTAAACATGGTGATTTATGATGCCTACAGTCTGAGACTTCGGGAGGATTACCATGAGCCTGGGCCACATAGCAACTTCCAGGCCAGCTTGGGCTGCAGAGATTCTCATCTCAAAAGACCAGCCACCCAACCAACCAAAACAAACAATGAAACTATACCCTAGAGTGTGCTCTGGGGTGCCTGTCCCACAGCTGGCCAGCCCCACAGCTGTAACGCACATCTCCATGCCAGACCGTGGAGTGGAACGGACTCCTGGGTCACTGAGGATGGCAGTATAGACCAGAAATCAGGCCAGCCTTTCAAGTCCCTCCTTTACCATAAGCAGAGTGCCTTCTCGAAGGTGGTCTGAAAAAGGGGTCAGACAGCTTGGGAGGATGGAAGGGAGGTCCTTCTGACCCGTTCTTGCCTCCCAGTGCTTGGGAAGGTCCCTATGGAGATAAGGCTATTTTGGAGTGCGACCTTGGTTTTGTGAAGGATCCGCATCCAGAGTGACTGGTTAAGGATTCCAGACATGAGAGTCTTCTTTTGGCATCTCATGCTGGGCTCTGGGCCAAGCCCAAGGATAGGCTAGGTTTGCACTCCTGGTCCCAATCTGGGATTCCTATGGTTTCTCTCTAGATCTATAGTTTTCTAGAATTGTCTTTGCCAAGAGCCTGTGTATGGGAACCTCTAAATATAAAACACCATCACAGGGTCTACCCTGTGCCCCTGCTTCCCAAGTGACACAATTTGAGCACTTCATTCTGTATTCCATTTTGGCTGTCTTCTAGTGTCCAGAATCTAGGCTAGTTCCAGATTGGGCTGGGTCTGGGCTGATCAATCCCACTTGGCACCCAGGTCTAACTACCCACCTACCTTTAGGGCATGGAGCAAGATGTCCTCCAAGCTATTGACCGGGCCATTGAGGCTGTGCACAACACAGCCATGCGAGATGGCGGCAAGTACAGCCTGGAACAGCGTGGAGTCCTTCAGTGAGTATCTGGAAAGTGGAGGTAATGCTTTCCCTTGAGCACGTTGGTGGGGAGGCTCCTTCAGGGGGGCCAGAGATACAGTGGAGGTGTGGAGGTGTACTAGGGTTAGTGTGAGTTCCACAGACTGGTGTGGATGATGGGAAAGATGGAGGTAGGAGGGGCCTGCACTGGGAGGTCCAAGAATCCCACAAGGGGTTTTAGAGTATACGTATGAGAGAGAGAGAGTATATGTGTGTGAGAGTATGTGCATGCATGTGTGTGTGCGCGCACGTGTGTGTGTATGTGTGTGTGTGTGTGTGTGTGTGAGTGCATGTACTTTGGGAGTAGGGAGGAGCCTTCTCATCATGGTCTGTTTATCTCTCTGTCAGAAAGCTTATCCATCACCGGAAAGAGACCTTGTCTCGAAGGGGCACCTCAGTTTCCAGTGCTTCGGTGATGACCCCATCCACCAGTGACCACCATTTGGATGCTGCTGTATCTAGGCAGCCCAATGGGATGTGTCGAACTGGGTTTGAACGGCAGCATAGCCTGCCCAGTTCTGAGCATCTTGGGACAGATGGAGCCCTCTACCAGGTATGGAGTGAGGGTATCTTTTAGAAGGAGGTATGTGGGACTAAGGCTTCATCCAGAGACTTGAGGGGTCTGCTCAGGTCACAGGTGCAGCTAGCAGCCTGTCCTCCCCCTAGATCCTAATTCTGTCCTCTCAGGTCCCACCACAGCCTCGACGAGCAGCACCTACCACCCCACCCCCACCAGTGAAGCGCCGAGATCGTGAGGCCCTGGTGATCTCAGGGAGTGGTGAGAGGGCCAGGCTTGGGTAATTGGGATGGGAGTACCCTGCACTTGGGTCATTGGGATGGGAGTACCCTGCACTTGGAATGGTTTGCTCTGCCCATGTTGGGCAAATGGGAGCTCTGAACTTGGGGTAAATCTAGAGTTCCCATGTTTGGGCATTTGGGGCCTCCAGGCTTGGTGAGGGGTAGGGCCTAGCAGAGGAACTGGGTCTTATATGAAGGTCAGGTCCTCTAGGCCAAGAACCATGGAGCTCCCCATCAGGTTACCCCAGCATAGCTTTTCCTTTTGTTCCCAGGTGGCCGCACAGCCATCCCCTCTGGAGCTAGTTTCGCATCCAGTGGCTCATCAGCCAGCAGCACCTCCATGGACACACTCTACACAGGCTCCAGCCCCTCAGAGCTAGGTCCCAGCTGTTCACCCACACCCCCGCCTGTACCCCGCCGAGGTGCCCACACTGCTGTGTCCCAGACCCAGCCCTCTCCCTCCAGGGCACCATCCCCTGAGCCCCCTACAGAGGAGGTGGCAGCTGATACTAACTCAGCCCCTGATGACCTGGGAGCTCTGGATGCCCTGCCGGAGACCACAGAGGAGAAGCCAGCTGCTGAGACAGTTGTGCCAAGGACCATTGGGGCAGAGCTGATGGAACTTGTGCGGAGAAACACCGGTCTGAGCCATGAATTATGTCGCGTAGCCATTGGTGTGGTGGTGGGTCACATCCAGGCCTCCGTACCAGCCAGCTCGCCTGTCATGGAGCAAGTCCTCCTCTCGCTGGTGGAGGGCAAGGTGAGGGTGGCAGCATGGCAGCACGGCCAAGGAGCCTCCCCACCCTCAAGCAGCCTGCTAGTCCCACTCCGCTCCTGCCCTCACGCCTTTGTCCAGGCTGTGTGACAGGTATTTGTCAAGCTCTGGACCCTGGCTTTTACTGTGCCGGGTATTAGAGTCATTTGAGTTGCCCCATGAAGGAGAAAGGGAGGAAGAACATTCTAGACAGAGGCCCAGCCTGTAAGGACCAAGAGACAGGACCAAGCATGGCTCACAGGAAGGAAGAAGGTGGGTGGCTGGATCACAGTGTGGGAGCCGGGAGCCTAAGGCCGGACCAGGATGAGCTGGGACTCGGGGAAGCGTCCCTTCACCCGAGGGCTTTCCCACTGTCTGCTGGTGCTCCTTCTGTCTTTGTGATTCCGGATGCAGGGAAAGAAGACAGACAGCATGTGGGTGAGAGGCCAGTGCCTCGCCAGCCTTGGCAATGTAGAGAAAAGGAGGCTTGGGGAGCCTTGATGGAGGCTTGGGCGCCAACTTGGATGGTAGTGAGTGATGTGGGCATTTAAAAATGGCTATGGTCCCTTGTCAAGGTTAGGGCACTGGTGTTGGGTCTGGTGCTGCATGCCTTTAATCCCAGCACTCAAGAGGCAGAGGCAGGTGGATCTCTGATTTTGAGGCCAGCATGGTTTACAGTGCAAATTCTAGGACAACCAGAGAAACTGTGTCTCTGGAGAAAAAAAAAAAAAGGAGGTCATTGGTCAGGAGAAGGAGTCGGGGTAGTGAGTCCTGACTACATGATGGGTTGGAGTGGGCCAACTGGTCAGGAGAAGGAGAAGGAGTCGGGGTAGTGAGTCCTGACTACATGAGGGGTTGGAGGGGGCCAACTGGTCAGGAGAAGGAGAAGGAGTCGGGGTAGTGAGTCCTGACTACATGATGGGTTGGAGTGGGCCAACTGGTCAGGAGAAGGAGAAGGAGTCGGGGTAGTGAGTCCTGACTACATGAGGGGTTGGAGGGGGCCAACTGGTCAGGAGAAGGAGTCGGGGTAGTGAGTCCTGACTACATGAGGGGTTGGAGGGGGCCAACTGGTCAGGAGAAGGAGTCGGGGTAGTGAGTCCTGACTACATGATGGGTTGGAGTGGGCCAACTGGTCAGGAGAAGGAGAAGGAGTCGGGGTAGTGAGTCCTGACTACATGATGGGTTGGAGGGGGCCAACTGGTCAGGAGAAGGAGAAGGAGTCGGGGTAGTGAGTCCTGACTACATGATGGGTTGGAGTGAGCCAACTGGTCAGGAGAAGGAGTCGGGGTAGTGAGTCCTGACTACATGATGGGTTGGAGTGGGCCAACTGGTCAGGAGAAGGAGTCGGGGTAGTGAGTCCTGACTACATGATGGATTGGAGGGGGCCAACTGGTCAGGAGAAGGAGTCGGGGTAGTGAGTCCTGACTACATGATAGGTTGGAGTGGGCCAACTGGTCAGGAGAAGGAGTCGGGGTAGTGAGTCCTGACTACATGAGGGGTTGGAGTGGGCCAACTGGTCAGGAGAAGGAGTCGGGGTAGTGAGTCCTGACTACATGATAGGTTGGAGTGGGCCAACTGGTCAGGAGAAGGAGTCGAGGTAGTGAGTCCTGACTACATGATGGGTTGGAGTGGGCCAACTGGTCAGGAGAAGGAGTCGGGGTAGTGAGTCCTGACTACATGAGGGGTTAGAGTGGGCTCCACCTATGGTTTCTGGTTAGAGTGAGTAGAGGGCAGTAGGCCTGCAGTGTTATGCCTGTGCTGGGCATAGCAGCTAGCGTCTAGTACAGCAGGCCACTGTCACACGCAGAATGGGAATGAGGATGGATCCTGAGTCCCATTCAAGGAGTGACAGAAGTTTCCACAGCCAAGCCTTGAACAGAGTCTTGTACCAGGAGGTGGGGACTGGAGTTGGCGTACACAGTGTGAATTTTGTAGGACCTCAGTTCAAAGGATGCTAAGCGTAGGGGGGCTGGGTCTGCAGATCACCAGCGCCAGGAGCCTCCAAGTCATGCTTCGCCTTCTGCCCCCAGGACCTGAGCACAGCCCTACCCTCAGGGCAGGTCTGCCATGACCAGCAGAGACTGGAGGTGATCTTTGCAGACCTGGCTAGACGAAAGGATGACGCCCAGCAGCGCAGCTGGGCGCTGTATGAGGACGAGGACGTCATCCGCTGCTATCTGGAAGAACTGCTGCATATCCTGGTATGGGGCCCGGGACCCTCATGGCTCCGCCCACGTTGGAGCAGTGAGCCTGCCTGGTACCATCACTCCAACCATTAGGTCCCTTCTCTGCTCACGCATGCTCACCTCGCACTGGGTGACACTCTCTCTCTCTTCCCTCCAGACAGATGCAGATCCTGAAGTTTGCAAGAAAATGTGCAAAAGGAGTGATTTTGAGTCTGTCCTAGCCTTGGTGGCCTATTACCAAATGGTATGTATAAGACAAGGGAGGGGCACAGAGGCATGTAGGCAGGAGTAAGGGCACTGAGCACACCCATTCTCCTGCCAGGAACACCGAGCATCACTGCGGCTGCTGCTCCTCAAGTGCTTCGGTGCCATGTGCAGCCTCGACGCAGCGATCATCTCCACACTGGTGTCTTCCGTGCTACCTGTGGAACTGGCACGGGACATGCAAACCGACACACAGGGTGAGGGGGTGGGGCACTCCTTATCCCTTGGAGACTGTTCCCACCCTCCGCTGGGATCCCTGGTCTTGCTGACGACCTTCCTTCCCCCCTAGACCACCAGAAGCTCTGTTATTCCGCCCTCGTCCTGGCCATGGTCTTCTCCATGGGAGAGGCAGTGCCCTACGCACACTATGGTAAGAATGCAGACCCCTAAGCAGTGGACACAAGGTCCCAGAGGTAGGAACCATGCATGTCTCTAGGGCCTGGAGACCTACTGACTAGAAGAGGGTGTTCTTAAGGCTCACAGAACACCAGGGAGGCTAGATCATCTGGGGAGCAAAAGTTAGATCTGTAGATTTCTTCATTCTGCTTTTTCAGAACACCTGGGTACACCCTTTGCCCAGTTCCTACTAAGCATCGTTGAGGACGGCCTTCCAATGGACACCACAGAGCAACTGCCAGACCTCTGCATGAACCTGCTTCTGGCTCTCAACCTGCACCTGACAGGTGGGGTGCGACCCATCTGGAAGGAGGCTGGCCAGAGTGGGCCTTTGCAGACTTCTGTCCCTACACTCTTACCTTGTCTCCATCCGCGTCTTTCCTCAGCTCCTGACCAGAACGTCATCATGGCTGCCTTAAGCAAACACACCAATGTCAAGATCTTCTCTGAGAAGCTGCTTTTGCTTCTGAACAGAGGGGGTGAGAGCCTAGAAGTCTGCCCAGGTGCCACTTGGGTGCACACTTGACTCTGTCACCTCCCCTGCTTTGACTCCTGTGAACCTTGTCTTCTAGATGATCCTGTACGTATCTTCAGACATGAGCCCCAGCCACCACACTCTGTCCTCAAGTTCCTGCAGGATGTGTTCAGCAGCTCCACCACAGCCGCCATCTTTTACCACACAGACATGATGGCACTTATTGACATCACTGTGCGCCAGATCGCAGACCTGTCACCCGGAGACAAGGTGCCTGGAGGCTGCTGCAGGGGGGCTGGGAGCTGAACGGCCACTTAACAAAAAGGGGTGACTATGGCATTGAGTGGAGGTGAGGGGCAGGGCCGCTGCCGCCAGAGCTGAGAAAGTGTGGAAGGCAACTCAGAAACCAGGGCGTGGCAGCCACCCTGCAACTGGAGCAGGGAGTCTGAAGAGAGTTGGACTTGCTTCTCAGAAGAGGAAGAAACTGACTGCCTTCCTGTGAGAGCAGAGTAGCCAGGAAGCCTGTGGCAGGAGTGGGTGGTGAAGTAGGCCAGGCTTGGGGTGTGCTGCATGCGGGCCCAGAAGAGCCTGCTTCTGGATTGCTTTTGAGCAGGTAGGTGGATAGATGATTGTTAATGGAAGAGGCCCAAAGAACTTCTTAGGGAAAGATAGAGTTGTGTTTTGAATGAGTCAAGAACGAGGACAAGCCAGGCAGTGTGGTGGCGTACACCTTTAGTCGCAGCGCTCAGGAGACAGAGGCAGCTGGATCTCTGAGTTCGAGGCCAGCCTGGTCTGCAGATCAAATTTTAGGACAGCCAGGGCTACACAGAGGAAACCCTGTCTGAAAAAACCAAATTAAAAGAAAAAAAAAGATTGAGAACCAGGGCTGTGGCCAGAGCTCGGTGACAGAGCGCTTGCCTTGAGTACCCGAGGCTCTGATTTGGATCCCAGCACTAAAATAGTACAATACTTAGGAGACATTGAGGTGCCCAGGCGTCAGGAAGGCAGCAAGTCTACTGGGACCAGAGACGTGGAGTTGTCTGTGGAGACGTGACAGAAAGCCTATGACAGGGTAGTCACCTAAGAAGTCAGATGGACATAATCAGCAGGGACGGGATGCTTGGGCATTAGCTGTGACTCAGCAGAGGCTCAGCTAAGGAGAAACCTAGGAACAAACCCACGTGAGCAAGAACAAGCCACAGACCGTGCCTGTGCAGAGGGGCCACACTGTCAGGTGGGTGGAGAATTAGACTTTGAGTTTGCCACATGGAAGCCAGTGGTGACTGGCCAGCAATGCCAGTGTGCTGGAGGGAATCAAGTCTGAATGGAACGTTTGAGAAATGTTTAAGTTACTGGGAGAGTGGAGATGGGGAAGGACTTGGAAGCAAAAAATGAAGGTAACCAATTTTCTGTACAGAGAAACAGAAAAACAGGGACAGGTCTAAAAGGAAACAATATGGGATTGTGGAGGGTCTTCTAAGGTGGGAAGTGCTGTTATATGCCCTGGCCTGTAAGCATAGAGAAATGGACCATGTGTTGGAGAGACTGGGCCACTGCAGGAGGTGCGCAGATGAGGCAGGAGACTGACAGTGGTGGACTCTATTATTTGTTCTAGTAAGGACAGGGGAAGGGTAGGTGCTGAGAGCAGAAGATAGCATTTCAGACAGCACAAGACCAGCTGCTCAGACTGCTTAGGGTCAAAGGGCAGACGATAGGCAGTGGTACTATAAGGACGGGCACAGCAGAGGCCATGGGGCCGGGGGTGGGGGGTGGGGAAGAGGTTGGATACAGGGAATTTGAAGAGGACACATTCCAGGCCTCAACTGATCAACAGTGCTTCTTTCCTTAAGAGCATGGGAAGCACGGTACCTTAGGCATGCAGGGGGAAGCTGATGAGTTTGGTGGCAGATGTGTGGATTTGAGGTGACTGAGATAGGTAGGAGATGACAAGCAGGCAATTGGACATTCTTATTGGGCGCTCTCAGGAAAGATCTGTATGAGATGCATGAGAGGAGATTGCTGTTTCAGGTCATGGGTGTAATTAAGATCTTCTGGGGCAAGACACATCGGGAAGCCAAGGGCTCTGATTGACACACATGGTACCTAGAGGACCGGGCACTAAAGGCCTGGCAAGACCAGGGCAGCCACATTCTGGGATGTGTGCCTGGAAGGATTCATTCATTCACTTCTCCAACAACTTTGAGAGCCAGTTAGTGTTAATTAAATTAGCAGTGCGAACTGCTTTGTTGTCCCATAGCCCACTGGACAGTAGTGGCCAGTCCCCCACTGGACAGTAGTGGCCAGTCCCCCACTGGACAGTAGTGGCCAGTCCCCCACTGGCGGAGGGAGTTGCAGTGCTATTCCAGGGGTTGCTGAACCAGCCTGCTCTTCCTACAGTTGCGCATGGAGTACCTCTCCCTGATGCATGCTGTGGTCCGCTCCACACCCTACCTGCAGCACCGGCATCGGCTGTCAGACCTGCAGGCTACACTGCGGCGCATCCTGACTGAGGAAGAGGCCTCACCCCAGTGCCAGATGGACCGCATGATTGTCCAGGAGATGTACAAGGAATTTCCGGACCTGGGAGAGGTCCCTAGCTAGCACTTCTCTTTACTCCCTTCTCTGCAGCCCTGGGCTGGGAGGGTGCAGAGAACTCAGGGGCTTTGCTCTAAGGATGTTTTGCACCGACATTGTGAGGTGATAAAAGATTAGAAGGGACCTGAGCCGGGCCCCTTACCTGAGGTAGAGTAAGGGTGAGGGGCCAGATGTGGGATTGGGGACCACAGCCTGGGAACTATATTGGGGCGGAAGAAATGTGCAAAGCTGAAGACCCTCTATTTGCTGGTAGGCTGCCTCTTCAGCATGCCAGCCCATCCCCACACCCATGTGCATACCCAGAGTCCTGCTGCTGCTCAGAGCTGGGCTGCTACCACCCACCCGCTGTCTGGTCTGAGTCCTCACCCTCAGCAAGCCATGCCCCTAGGGTGCAGGAGGCGCCTTCTGCCAGCTCTGTTCTTTGCCTTAGCTTTGCAGTGAGTGTTGCTCATGTGCAGCCCTTACCCCCTTAGGGACCGCTGTCCCCCGACCCCCTGCTTTCAGCCCCAGAGGCCTTGGCCAGGCTGTTGCCTTGAAAGCGGGATCCTAGAGACAGGCCATCTATCCTGCAGCCCCATGGGACAGGATGATGTGCTGAGAAAGCCAATGATAGAATCTATTTTCTCTGGAAAAAAAAAAAAGTAGGCCAAAAGCCATGTGTATTTTCCTATGTACCACAGCTCACCTTCAGAAATAAATTACAGGCACCAGGAATTGGGCTTCCCTGTGTGATCCTGTGGGAGACCATGGGAAGGGTGGCGGGGGCTCAGGACCTCACAGCAGCAGCTTCGACTGATATCTGCAGCCCAAAGAGGTGACGGTCCTTGGCAAGACTGGCCTCCCTCCTGTGCTTCCCCTAGGGCCCAGCCGCAGCTGAATGCCCGGGCCACACCTGTGGGTGTCTATCCCTTTTGGGTTCCATTCCTATCTTCTTGGCCACGGTGGTGCACCTGGGAGGCAGAGGCGGAGACAGATACCCACACTCAGCCTAGTTTACATAGTTCCAGGCCATCCAGAGCTATACAGTGAGAGCCTGACTCACTAAAAATACAAGTCGAATAAAGATATGGAATCCTGCAGTTACAGCTAGTCTCTGGTGCTCCCTTTCTCTTTCCCCTCATCTCCCTCTTATGCTGGGTTTGAGCCTGAGCCTCACCCGTGCTCCCTGCATGGTCTTAGGTCGAGCAGGCCCCTCCCCCAGATCTGCGCTCCCTGAGCATGCTGACTTGATTATCATTCTCTTGTTATTTGGTCCATCATGATTCCTCTACTTTGAAACCTCAGCGGAGATTTTATAATTTTTATGTCCTAGAAGAATATGTTGTTAACCAGGGTGCGGTTAAGTGTGCACTCCTGCTTTATTAGAGCCAGACATTGATTTAAAAAAAAGAAGAAGCCTGTTCTCTGAGGTCAGCACAGTAGCTCTCACTAAGTGGTCAGGGAAACATGAGGACCCACGGACAACAGCAAAGAGGTTCTTCAGGCATTTCTTACCTGCAGCCTCTTCCTCATGCAGATCTACACATGCAGAATTACAGCAGGCTGCTGAAGGCGGGGACTGGCAGATGACTTAGTTGGTAAAGTGCTTGCCACCCCAGCATGGAGGCCTGAGTTTGGATTCTTCGCACCAATGTAGAAAGCCAGGTGTGGTGGCATGCACTTGTGTTCGCTCCCCAGGACCCACATTGGAGGCAGAAAGAACCAGCTACAAGTTATCCTCCACATGGATGCTGTGCTATGTCCCTGCATACATTCACACACAAAACATAATAAAATGCAACTTAAAAGTGGAAGGGGGAGGGGGCTGGAGAGATGGCCCAGTGCTTAAAAAAGCAAAAGCACCCTCATTCTTGGGGAGGACCCCAGTTCAATTCCACCACCCATATCAGGACACTCCCAACCCTCCTGTTAACTCCTCCACCTCCAGAGATCCAGTGCCCTCTTCTGGCCTTTTCCAGCACTGCACAAACCATAACTACATACATACATGCTTAAAATTGAAAAAAAGAACAATCTTAAGTAGAGGGGCTGGAGAGGCGGCTTAGCAGTTAAGAGCACCAGCTGCTCTTGCAGAAGGCTCAGGTTCGGTTCTCAGCGCCCACCTAGCTGCTTACAATGACCTGTCACTCCACTTACAGGAGATCTGGTGTCCTGTTTTGACCTCCGCAAGCGCCAGACACACATGTAGTGGGCATGCATCCATTGCCAGCAAAAAAGTCATCCACATGAATATTTTAAAATGGAACTAGAAATCTAAAGGTACACAGAGCAATAGAGAAAAACACTTGCTACTACCCTCTAGCCTTGCCATGTATACAGACACCCAAACACAGAATACATGCGGCAGGCAGAGGAGAGGCTCAGAGGCCGCAACAGTTGCTCAGGAAAGGGAAGCGGGGACATCTCAAAGGAATACTGGGGTAGAGGGGATCTTAGCAGTATTTCAGGCACTGTTCCTCCTCAGCCACTGGCTCTGACACTGCTGAGCTCACAGGCTCCGGGTGGAGGGCCACAGCCCGCAAGCTGCTCTTTGAGATATTTTGCCTTCCCAGTCACATCCAGAATGTGATTTCCAGCCACGACCACTTTCACTTGAGTGCTGCAAGCAGGACACCATTACCCTCAGGAGACTAGAATCCAGTGTAAAACAGAGGGTTCCCAGGAAGCTGAGGCTGTGATGGACACTCTGGCTTCGTGGGAAGAGCTGGACTGATCTGTGCTCTGACTGAGGGCTGGCTTCTAGATAAACAATGTATACGTTCATGAAACCCACACTCAGGTTTTCAAGACTATCCAAGAGGTCCTGCGTTTTTGTAGGAGATACAGAAGTCCTAGCCAGGAGTTACATAAATACTGGGTACTGTTCCCAAACATTCCCGGAGGAAGAGCAGGACTCTCAAAACCCCCTTAGCAAACACCTTGGCAATAGTCTCACAACATAAAATTGTAGCTATAAAGGTAGATTGTGGTGAGCCAAAAGATTGCTCTCAGGAAGAGAAGTTTTTGAGACAACCCCTCTCCAGCTGCTTGGAAGGGTCGATGTGGCTAGGCAGGAGAGAGAATAAGGGACAGAGAGCACTTAGCTCTGTCAAGAAAGGACAAAGAAAGGATGGGATTGAGAAGCAGTAAGAATCTGTAGGCTGAGAATTATCTTGAACCAGAAATGGCACCCAACGTGGATGCACAAAGGTCTGGCCCATGTGGGACATGCACCGAGCCCCAAGCTACTCCTGCACAGCTATTCTGAGGGATGGAGTGTTCAGTTCTGTCCTCAAAAGACATTGACTGAGGCTGCAATGAGTAGAAATCTGTTTTTTTTCTTTTAATATATCTGTGTGCACTGCAGTGTGTGTGAGCACATATGCGCAGATGCAGATGCAGATAGAGGTCCAAGCCCGGTGGGCGTTTCCCCCACAGCTCTTCACTGTAGTCACTGAAGCAGAGTCTCTCGGTTGAACCCAGAGCTCAGCAATACAGCTAGTACTAATAGCCAGATGTTTCAAGGATCCCAATCTGCCCTCTGAACTTGAGAATTATAAACAGACTGCCACATCCATCCAATGTGGGTGCTGGAGATCTGAACTCTGGTCCTCACACTTATGTGAGAAGTGCTTTAGCTGTTGAACCATCAACCTAGCCTTTCCCTCTCCTAATGGAAGAATGACAAGTGCAATATTCAAAGAACATGACTTGCACCTTTTCATTAGTTTTCTGGCTATTCAGCTGTAATGCTTATTTAATCTTTTATCCATATATCTACTGGTTTGTATATCTTTTATTGACTTGTATATGTATTCAGCATTTGTCCTTAGATTTTATACTTAACAATATAGTCTGTCTATCCATCTATCTACCATCTGTCCATCAAGATCTTGCTTTGTTGCCTTAATTTGCATAACCTTTCCTGTTTCAGTCTTCAAAGAGGCTGTAGGATCACAGGACTGCAGTGTGTTGGTGTCCATTCTTTTATTGTTGTTATTGTGGCTGTTGCTATTTGAAACATGGTCTCACTATCTTGTCCTAGTCAGCAGGTAACTGATATCTTACTATCTCAGCCCCAATGCTGGCTGGCGTGTATCACACCTGGTCTTCTCTCTTCTTAATATTGCCATTAAATAATAAGAATTTGTCAATGGTAGCACACACTTTTTTATTGGATATTTTATTTATTTACATTACAAATGTTATCTCCTTTCCCGATTTCCACCCCCAGAAACCTCCTATCCCATCCTCCCTCCCCCTGCTTCTATGAGGGTGTGCTCCCACCCACCCACCCACTCCCGCCTCCCCAGGTAGCACACACTTTTAATCTTAGCATTGGGGACACAGAGACAGGCGGATCTCTGTGAGTTTGAGGCCAGCATGGTCTACAAAGAGAGTTCCAGGACAGCCACCAGAGTTGTTACAAACAGAAACCTTGTCTAGGGAAACAGTTAATTGTAATGTAGTCCAGTTTATTGATGTCTTCATTTGTTTAGTACATTTTTATGTTCTATTAAAAATCATTTCTTTAGCTGGGTGATGGCGCACTCCTTTAATCCCAGCATTCAGGAGGCAGAGGCAGGTGGATCTCTGTGAGTTCAAGGCCAGCCTGGTCTACCGAGTGAATTCCAAGACAGCCAGGGCTACAAAGAAGAACTCTATCTCAAAACAAAACAAAAACGATAGATTCTCTAAACAAGTGGCCCATTTCTCCAGTCCCATGTCCCACAACTTTGTTAAGCTCACGTTAGCAATTTACTCTTCTTAAGGCTGGACTTAAGGGCTCTTGTTGCTCTTGCATTCAGAACGCCCGGGTTCAGTTACTAGCACACACATGGCAGCTCACAACCATCTGTAACATTACCTCTTGGGGATCTGATGCCCTATTCTGACTTCTGCAGGCACCAGACACATGAGTTGCACATATATGTATGCAGGCAATATACTCATACACATCAGATAAATCTAATACACAAGCAAAATGACAATTTACCCTTAGGATCCCTTGGACGTTTAAATGTTATTTTTTTGCAACAGGGTCTCATGTAATTCTATGTGTCTTAAGACCTTGAACTTCTGACCGTCCTTCTACCTCTGGAGTGCTAGGATTACAGGCATGTCCACCAGAGCTGGTTTATTCAGGCTGAGGATCTACCCCAGAGCTTCATATATAAGCAAGCACTCTACTAACTGCTCACCCTTGATTTGGATTTTTTACTTACACAATCATATTGACTGTGGACACAATTTTCCCCTCTTAACCTCCATATTATTTTAAACTGGTTTTCTTGCCCTACCACACTGATTGCCTAGGTTCTCTAACATGCTAAGGCTGTGGTCATGAATTTAAAGAGACCAATTAGCAGAATTATGTGTATATTCGAAGCAATGCTCAACAGCTCCAGATGTAAGAGTTATAGGCTCTATTTTAAGAGAATTTGGTTATAGCCCAGAAAAAGAGCTGAGTAGTCACAGCTGAAATAGCATAGGGTATTTGTGCTTGCTTTGTTTTGAGACAGGGTCTTACTGTGTAGCAGAGGCTGGTCCCAAACTCGGATATCTACCTGTCTCTGTCTTTTGGATGCTAGGATTAAAGGCCTATGACACCACATTGGGCCAAGATTCTCTCTTTTGTTTATGGTGCAGGGGATTGAACTCAGGGCCCTGGTGTGCAGAATATGTACAAATTCTACAAGGAAATTCTAATGGAAAAGATTAGGACCTGTGAAGCTCACAACACCATTGTCTGGTCTTATTTAACCTCACATCAAATCTGGGTCTCTGAGTCCTTCGTAGACCCTGCAATTGGAACTATTGAGAAGAAATGACCATGAACCACCTGGAGGTCTTACTTGTTCCTAGGAAGTAGGGACAAAGCTGGCCTTGAAAGCAGAGGGAGGAATTAACTTTAGCATTTCATTTGAAAATGTGGATGGATTTTTCTGGAGTGGAGTAGCAGGTAGAGGTCAGAGGACAACTTTGTGGGGTCGGTCTTCCACTCTTACATGGGTTCCAGGGATAGAACTTGGACATCAAGCAGCTTTACCAGCCGAACGAACCATCCTTCAGGGCCCTCATTTTGACTCTCCAGGAAGTGCATTAGGAAGGACTACTGTGGGTGGGACATAGAAGTGGGTATTATATGAGAAAAACAAGGTGAGGGGGGGCATCCAACAAACAGCAGCCACAAATGGAGGAAGAGAGGAGACAGCCTCACGCCGGGAGCCGCCTCGAACGCCATCTCTAGTGGACGCCACGGACTCAAAGGTGGAGGCCAATCGCCAGCCCTGCTTGAGGGGAAACCTCAGCCGCGATGCCTTAACACATCTGCCCATGCGGCAAGGGCCGGGATGGCGCCCTAAAAGTGCTGCTCAGGCATCTCGTACCGGAAGTCCAGATCCCTAAGGTCATTCGGGCGTCTCCTCTGTGATCCCAGCTCTTTTACTTGACCTGAGATTTGTGCTTCCCACAGACTTGTGGACCCACAGAGCGGCGGGCGCTTCAAAACCAGGTCCCGCTCCTCTCTCCTCCAGTGAGGAACTACAATCCTACGGAGTACCTTCTTTAGTGCCGCTGTAGATATTGCACTACACGCACAAATGGTGTACCTGTCACGGAACTCTGACTTGAGTCTTAAAACTTAAAGACCCCCAACACTACAGCTGATACCCATGGGTCAGATCACAGCAGGCACGTCCAGTGCAACCAGCAGCCAGACCTCCCCGAAGCAGAGAAATCCAGGAGTGAGAGAATGCGTTGATTGGTTGCTGGTGATGTCATAGCTACCATATGGGGGCGGGCCAGAGGTCTTGGCCAGGAGTTCTTGGACTGCCTGAAGTAGTAACCACTCAGTCGGGGGAGCCGCACCCATGGCAATGTTCTGGGGTTCTAGGCCTGACTCCAGTCTCGGTGTCAGAATGAATGAGTCCCCTGCACCTTGCGTTGCAGCTCATCACCGATGCCAAGTTTGGAGGCCGATCATTACAGCGCGTCTTTTGGATTATTTCTGCTGGCTAGTTTGGAACCTACGAGGCCCTCCTACCTCCCTCATACAATGGAGTCCTCCGAGAGGGGCGGGGTCTCCCATTGTGCCAATAGAAACAATGACTCTCTGATTGGAATGCGCCGCCTTTCTCTAGTATTCTGTGACGTCTGTTGCGCCACATCCAGCTATTGGTCGGTTGAGGTGCGCGCGTGCCAGGAGTTGGACGGAAAGCTAGATTGGACCAGGACTAGGGAGAACTGAGCTTCTGTCGGGTTCTTCAAGGGGTTAAAGGATGCAGTTGTCGCAGGCGAGGGGGCGGAGATCTGAGGAAGCTGGGCCCACAGCTGTGCAACCCTGGGTTCCACGTGGCATCTCAGCACACTGGAAAGAACCATAGCCTGGAGAGATGTGATGTCTCGTACAGGAGCCCCAAATCTGAGAGACCGCTAGCCGACTGTCGAGGCGGAGAAGAGTTGGCTTCTCTTCCTGCCTCAGGATGGTCATTTTCAGATCCTGATCTGTAGGAGCAAACAAGGAGATATTTGCGACATGTTTCTCATAAGTTAAACTTGTTAATAAACAGTTAACGCTATTGTTTGAACCAGGCCGGTGTCTGGTCATTATCCTCACAGTCCCAGAATTCTACATGGTAACCCTTCCCAGACCTATGAGTACACTCAAAACGTGATAGCACATTTTCAAATCAAAATGGGTGTTAGGGCTCGGAACTAGTGCTCTAAAGGGAGACGAGATCCTCAATCTGAAGAAAGGCTAGGAAACCACGCTAGAACAGCGTACTAGGGCGAGAGGGAGGGCGGTGGCAGAGTAGCGGAGAAACTCCCCGCTCTATTCAGCACCGTGGGCAGCACTTCTGACCTCAATAAAGATGGCGGCAACGGCTTCGGTCGCCAGAACTGCCATGCGCGACGGGCTGTACCACCAGGTTTGGAGCATCGGGGCGGAGGTGGAGCAAACCATCGGAGCGGCCGGGAGCCATGTTGGAGCGTCGGGAGGCGGCAGCAGCGTCGGGGATGCTGTGGTGGGGGCTGCAAAAGCCGGGGCTGTATGCCAAAGGGGCTCTGGCCGCGGAGTAGATGGTGCCCAGAGAGCAGTGGCGGCGCGGAGCGACGGGCAGAGGGGCGGAGGGCCGGGGCGGCGGCAGGGGCCCAGGAGGGGGCCAGAGCAGCGGGGCGGGCCCAAGGCCCGGACCCGGGCGGGGGGCGGCGGAGGCCGTGAGGGGAGGCGGGGGTGATGGCGAGGCGGCCTCTATGGTCGGGTCTCCCGGGACCGTCGACCCCGGTACTACTGCTCCTTCTACTCTCTTTGTTCCCTTTTAGCCGGGAGGAGCTGGGGGGCGGTGGGGACCAGGGCTGGGACCCAGGGGTAGGTACTACTACTGGGCCAAGAGCGCAAATCGGCAGTGGAGCCGTAGCTCTTTGTCCCGAGTCTCCCGGCGTCTGGGAAGATGGAGATCCTAGCCTGGGGGTCAGGGAGCCTGTCTTCATGAGACTCGGAGTAGGTAGGCAAAACGCCCGGAATGGTCGAGGGGCCCCTGAGCAACCAAACGCGGAGCTGGTGGTCCAGGCATTGGGTAGTCGAGAGCAAGAGGCAGGTCAGGGTCCAGGATATCTGTTGTGCTGGCACCCAGAGATCTCTTCTTGTGGGCGGACAGGGCCTTTACGAAGAGGTAGTCTGCCACTCGAGGCTCTGTCCCCAGGGGATTCTGATCTGAGGAACAGCTCTCCTCACCCTTCGGAACTTCTGGCTCAGCCTGGTGGTTCCAGGCCAGTGGCCTTCCAGCGTAAAGCTAGGAGAAGCATCCGCAAAAGAGTGGAACACTCTCGCTGCTGCGGGAAGCTGTGGGAGCCAGGACACAAGGGTCAGGGTGAGAGATCCGCGACTTCCACAGCGGAGAGGGGACCCCTCCGGCGGGACTGCCTCCCTGGCTCTTTGGGATCTGGCCTGGGGGAGGATTCAGCACCACGTGCTGTGAGGACAGCTCCTACGCCGGGTTCAGCACCTCGCGAGCCTCGGACAGCTCCCGGGCGCATGCGCTCCCGCGGTCTCTTCCGCCCGGGTTTCCTCTATGAGCGCCCTGGGCCGCGCCCTCCCGGGTTCCCTACTGGTCCTGAATCCAAAAGAATACTCTCAATGAACCAGGGTCGTCCCCGTCGTGCTGCAAACCGCCACCCGCAGTTTCCTCAATACAACTACCAGACACTGGTACCTGAAAATGAGGCAGCGGGCACAGCCGTGCTGCGGGTGGTGGCGCAAGACCCGGACCCAGGCGAGGCCGGGCGCCTCGTCTACTCGCTGGCGGCGCTCATGAACAGCCGCTCGCTGGAGCTTTTCAGCATTGATCCTCAGAGTGGCCTCATCCGTACTGCTGCCGCTCTGGATCGTGAGAGTATGGAACGCCACTATCTTCGAGTGACAGCACAGGACCACGGCTCACCGCGCCTTTCAGCTACCACCATGGTGGCGGTGACAGTAGCTGACCGCAATGATCACGCGCCAGTGTTTGAGCAGGCCCAGTATCGGGAGACACTTCGTGAGAATGTGGAAGAAGGTTACCCCATCCTGCAGTTGCGTGCCACCGATGGCGACGCTCCACCTAACGCCAACCTGCGCTACCGCTTCGTGGGGTCTCCAGCTGTGCGCACCGCAGCCGCCACTGCTTTCGAGATTGATCCACGTTCGGGCCTTATCAGCACCAGTGGCCGCGTGGACCGGGAACACATGGAAAGCTATGAGCTGGTGGTAGAAGCTAGTGACCAGGGCCAGGAGCCTGGGCCACGTTCAGCCACCGTGCGAGTGCACATAACTGTGCTGGATGAGAATGATAACGCGCCCCAGTTCAGCGAGAAGCGCTATGTGGCACAAGTGCGTGAGGATGTGCGCCCTCACACGGTGGTGCTGCGTGTCACGGCCACGGACAAGGACAAGGATGCCAATGGTTTGGTGCATTATAACATCATCAGCGGCAACAGCCGGGGCCATTTTGCCATCGACAGTCTCACAGGTGAGATACAGGTAATGGCACCTCTGGACTTTGAGGCCGAGAGAGAATACGCTTTGCGTATCCGGGCACAAGATGCAGGCCGGCCACCTTTGTCCAACAACACAGGCCTGGCGATCATCCAGGTGGTGGACATCAATGATCACACGCCTATCTTTGTCAGCACACCCTTTCAGGTCTCTGTTTTGGAAAACGCACCCCTGGGTCACTCAGTAATTCACATTCAGGCGGTGGATGCAGATCATGGGGAGAACTCCAGGTTAGAGTATTCTTTAACTGGTGTGGCATCAGACACACCCTTTGTGATAAACAGTGCCACTGGCTGGGTCTCTGTGAGTGGTCCCCTGGACCGTGAATCTGTGGAACATTACTTCTTTGGTGTGGAGGCTCGAGACCATGGTTCACCCCCACTCTCTGCTTCAGCCAGTGTCACGGTAACTGTGTTGGATGTCAATGACAATCGGCCTGAGTTTACCATGAAAGAGTACCACCTTCGGCTCAATGAGGATGCGGCTGTAGGCACCAGCGTGGTCAGCGTGACTGCGGTAGACCGAGATGCCAACAGCGCCATCAGCTACCAAATCACAGGTGGCAACACTCGGAACCGATTTGCCATCAGCACCCAAGGTGGCGTGGGCCTGGTGACACTGGCTCTGCCTCTGGATTACAAGCAGGAACGCTACTTCAAGCTGGTGCTTACTGCATCTGACCGTGCCCTTCACGACCACTGCTATGTGCACATCAACATCACAGATGCCAATACACACAGGCCTGTCTTTCAAAGCGCCCACTACTCGGTGAGCATGAATGAAGACCGCCCAGTGGGTAGCACTGTGGTGGTCATCAGTGCTTCTGATGACGACGTAGGTGAAAACGCCCGCATCACCTACCTTCTGGAAGACAACCTGCCCCAGTTCCGAATTGATGCCGACTCAGGGGCCATTACATTACAAGCCCCACTGGACTATGAGGACCAAGTGACCTATACACTGGCCATTACCGCTCGGGACAATGGTATACCACAGAAGGCAGACACCACCTATGTGGAGGTGATGGTAAATGATGTGAATGACAACGCTCCCCAGTTTGTGGCCTCCCACTACACAGGCTTGGTCTCCGAGGATGCTCCACCTTTCACTAGCGTCCTGCAGATCTCAGCCACTGACCGGGATGCGCATGCCAATGGCCGTGTCCAATACACTTTCCAGAATGGGGAAGATGGGGATGGAGATTTTACCATTGAGCCCACCTCTGGCATTGTCAGGACTGTGAGGCGACTGGACCGGGAAGCGGTGCCAGTGTATGAGCTGACTGCCTATGCAGTGGACCGTGGCGTGCCCCCACTGAGGACTCCAGTCAGCATCCAGGTGACTGTACAGGATGTGAATGACAACGCACCTGTCTTCCCAGCTGAGGAGTTTGAAGTGAGGGTGAAGGAGAACAGCATTGTAGGGTCCGTGGTGGCTCAGATCACCGCAGTGGACCCCGACGATGGCCCCAATGCTCACATAATGTACCAGATTGTGGAAGGGAACATCCCCGAGCTGTTCCAAATGGATATCTTCTCTGGAGAGCTCACAGCACTTATTGACCTGGATTATGAGGCTCGTCAGGAATATGTGATTGTGGTGCAGGCCACATCTGCTCCTCTGGTCAGCCGGGCCACTGTACATGTACGCCTGGTCGACCAGAATGATAACAGTCCTGTGCTCAACAACTTCCAGATCCTCTTTAACAACTATGTATCCAACCGGTCAGACACTTTCCCCTCGGGCATCATTGGGCGAATCCCAGCTTATGACCCTGATGTCTCTGATCACCTCTTTTACTCCTTTGAGAGGGGCAATGAACTGCAGCTCCTGGTGGTCAACCAGACCAGTGGGGAGCTTCGACTCAGCAGAAAGTTGGACAACAACCGCCCACTAGTGGCCTCCATGCTGGTGACTGTAACAGGTGAGGGGTGCCAAATAAGCAAGTAACCTAATGATCTTAACTTGTCAGGGTTCAAACAGAATCCCAAAGTGATGAGTTCTCGTACCCAGTAAGAGCTCCCATAGACCTCAGAGATTCTATTTAGGTTCTTGGGTACCTATAGGACTGCTCCTACAAGCATTGCCCTTCTCTCTTTAAAGGGGGTGGGAACAGGGTTTTGTTTGTCTGTTTGTTTGTTTTGATGCTCATGTATTTCTAGGAGAAGCCAGAATGTCAGGTTGATTTTGGGTTTAGTTGGTCTTTCACTTACTTCAGTGGTCAGGAAGAGCAGTTTACTTTGGCAGCCTCAAGCAGGTTGTGTGGGAAGTAGGCCCACCTTGAGCAGTCCAAGGTCCTTTCCTGTGGGAAAATGTCCAGAAATCCAACAGCCTTCCTTTCCCTGGACTTTCACAAGGTGGAAAAATGCTTTACAAGTCCCACCTTCTAAAGATGCCAGAGGTTTGGAGAATCTTTTCTGCCTCAGTTGGGGAATGGGGACTCCTGGCAGGGCAGAGAAGGCATATTCTTTGTTTATTCTCAGATCACTCAACAACCAACCTTTCTGGGCTAACCAACACACACAACACACACTAGATCTGAGATGAACAAAATTCTTATCTCAGAATGGACTCTGAAGTCACAAAACCCAAGTCCAGAGTGTTAGGCAGTTTGCTAACTAAAACATGTTAAAGAGGACCCAGAATGTGGGTATACATCAAGGTCCCTGATATTCCTGGAGCTTGCTGAACCAGAGTTCTGGAGAAATCCACTGAGCATTCATTGGTCCAGGATTTCATCTAGTGTCACAGGAGAGCAGTTTGCTGGCCAAAGATAAATCTGTAACACCCTCTGAAAACGCAACCTTCTTTCTTTCATCTTTTCTCTTTCTTTCTTTTCTCTTTCTTTCTTTCTTTTCTCTTTCTTTCTTTCTTCCTCCTCCTCCTCCTCCTCCTCCTCCTCCTCCATCTCCATTGTTTTGTTTGTTTTTGTTTTTTGAAAACTGGTCTCACTCACCATATAACTCTGGCTTGAACTTACCCTGTAGACTAGGCTGGCCTCAAACTCAAAGACATCTGCCTGCCTCTGTCTTCCAAATGCTGGGATTAAAGGTGTGTATCACCACATGCCTGGCCTCTCCCCAGCCCCCACTGTTTCTTGTAGGGGGTGTCCTTCCGTTTTCTACTACACTGAGGGAAGATGGGAAGCTAGGAATGGATGGCTAGTGGTCCTGGCTTCTCCTTGTATCCTGAATGGAGGTAGCTTATTGATCACAATGACTAGGATTACTGAGAATTACGGAACTTCTTGTGTGTTCGTTGATTGACTTACTTACTCTTGGGTAATTGTGGGAGTGAGACTGGTGGAGCTCCCTGGTGCTGACTGCTAGACCTGAGCTGGGGCAACTACTGATTTAAGCCTCTCCCCATGTTGGGAATGGCCATGTTGGAGTAGGCAGCAGCAGCTTGTGTGCACCCTGAAGCTGGGACAGGTGGTGATTACTAAGCCCCAGACTCACTAGTGCCTTGTTAGGGGTCAGTCTGTTGATTCAGAGATCTAGATAATTACTGGGTCCAGACCCCTTGTGTCCCAAGGAGAGGCAGCTACTGACCCGAAACTGATCACTGTCCCTGCCCATGCCTGCAGATGGCCTGCATAGTGTTACAGCCCAGTGTGTTCTGCGGGTGGTCATCATCACAGAGGAGTTGCTGGCCAACAGCTTGACTGTTCGCCTGGAGAACATGTGGCAAGAGCGCTTCCTTTCACCGCTGCTGGGTCATTTCCTTGAAGGCGTGGCTGCAGTGCTGGCAACACCTACCGAGGACGTTTTCATCTTTAACATCCAGAACGACACGGATGTGGGGGGCACCGTGCTCAACGTGAGCTTCTCAGCGCTGGCACCTCGTGGGGCTGGGGCAGGCGCTGCAGGGCCTTGGTTCAGCTCCGAGGAGCTACAGGAGCAACTGTACGTGCGCCGTGCCGCCCTGGCGGCTCGCTCGCTGCTCGACGTGCTTCCCTTTGACGACAACGTGTGCCTGCGCGAGCCCTGCGAGAACTACATGAAATGCGTGTCAGTGCTCCGCTTTGACTCCTCCGCGCCCTTCCTGGCTTCAGCCTCCACGCTCTTCCGACCCATCCAGCCCATCGCGGGTCTGCGCTGCCGCTGCCCGCCTGGCTTCACGGGAGACTTCTGCGAGACGGAGCTCGACCTCTGCTACTCGAACCCTTGTCGCAATGGCGGTGCGTGCGCGCGGCGCGAGGGAGGCTACACCTGTGTGTGCCGCCCGCGCTTCACCGGTAAGTTGGGTGCAGTGCTGAAGTCCTGGCGAAGCTTAGCGAAGGGACTATGGGAGTGCGAGTGAGCAGTCCGCGTCTTTTCTGAGGCTACCAGGACGGTTAGAGGCGCGGCTGAGCACTGCTTTTAGCCTAAAAGCTCAGAGTAATAGAAGCCCAGGCAGAATGAGTTAGGGGCGGGGCGGGGCGGGGCGGGGCGGGGCGACGAGGCTGTGGGCGGGTCACGGCGGAGATAAGACTATATGAGGGCGTGCCCACAGACAGCTTAACCATTCAGAGGCCGAGTGGGATGGACCTAGAAGCCACGTCCTCCTGAGGGGCGGGACGTGGGGGCGGGGCATCCTCTGAAGGTCCGGTCCTGCAGGGGAAGACTGCGAGCTGGACACTGAAGCTGGACGCTGTGTGCCCGGCGTCTGCCGCAACGGGGGCACCTGCACCAACGCACCCAATGGCGGCTTTCGCTGCCAGTGCCCCGCGGGCGGCGCTTTCGAGGGCCCGCGCTGTGAGGTGGCCGCACGCTCCTTTCCTCCCAGTTCCTTCGTCATGTTCCGCGGCCTGCGACAGCGCTTCCACCTCACGCTGTCCCTCTCGTAGGTGCCCGCCCCGTGTCACTGCACGTTTTTCCACTGTCCTTCCCTACGTGACCCTGACCCAGATTGCTGAATACCAGGTCCTGAGGTTCTCACTGGACACCGTCCTCTTCCCTGACCCCTGCTGGGGTATCTTAGGGCCATTGTACTGGCATCTCCCACGCTATTCTTTCGTCTCAGCTTGAGTTGATTCTCAAATGAAGGGTGTGAGATGTCTGCTCCTAATGGTCCCACTCCACCTCACGCAGGTTTGCAACTGTGCAACCCAGCGGGCTACTCTTCTACAACGGGCGCCTGAATGAGAAGCATGACTTTTTGGCTCTAGAGCTTGTGGCTGGCCAAGTGCGGCTTACATATTCCACGGGTGGGTGCTCCCTTGGATTTTTGTGGCAGTGAGTAGTAGGTGCATGCGTTCCTGGGATGGCTGGCAAAGTCAATGCATGAGTCCCCTCAGGTGTGCTCCTGAACACATTCTGCAGTGCCAAACAGGTGACAGTGAGAACCAGCCTCTGTGGCCACTCCCTCAGGGAAGGTCCATCTCTGTGTTTCTCCTGTTTCTCCTGTGTTTGTCCTATGTCCAAGGACACTGTAGTTCAGTCAGTATGGTCACCAGGGGATATGGTGATCCAGTTATTCATTCAGCATGATCCCAAGAGTATCTGTACCTATGTAAAAGGGGTGGGAAGGTGCCACTGAGGAACTCCAGATAACATCCCACATGCATATCCCCACAGGTGAATCCAACACAGTGGTCAGCCCCACAGTTCCAGGAGGCCTGAGTGATGGACAATGGCATACAGTGCATCTGAGATACTACAACAAGGTGGTCATCACACCTGGCATAATATGGGCGGAGTGTGGAGAGGAGCTGGGATGCTGAGTCCTCCCTGGGAATCACCATAGGGGCATTGCTGACAAGTGGACTTGTTCTCTAGCCCCGGACAGATGCCCTGGGGGGTGCTCAGGGCCCCTCGAAGGACAAGGTGGCTGTGTTGAGCGTGGATGACTGCAACGTGGCTGTGGCTCTGCAGTTTGGGGCTGAGATCGGCAACTACTCGTGTGCAGCTGCTGGTGTGCAAACAAGCTCCAAGAAGTGAGGCCCCCCCACCCCGTGATCCGCATCTTCTCTGCCCACCAGAGTTCACCCAAACCCTCCACACAGCCTACCAAACTCCCTGTTCTCTTCCCAAACCAGCACGTCAAAGACATTGGAAGCCTATCCAGCCTAGTTCCCAATCTTATTCCACCTCTAGCTTCTGGCTTCCCCTGAGTCCTCAGAGAAAGCACCTGGGCATTCTGCCCTCTAAAATGATGTCTACACTCCTTAAGTCTGCAGTGTCACACATTGCCTCTAGTCCATACATCTCATAAGCAGACCCTAAGGCTATTGAATCAGTTGGTCTCACCCCTTCAATCCCTCTTCTCCACCCCAACCCCAGCTACCTGAACGCCTTACTGTTCATCATAGCCTTCAAGTACCCCCCCCTCCCCAGACCATCTTCCCATCATCCTCTTCTCCCAGGCTGGCCTTGCCACTCTTACGTAATCATCTGTCCTTTAGTGCTATCCCCCATTTCCTGTGGCCCCCCAGGAGCAACCCCTACTCTGGCTCTAGACCCATCAATGACCCAGGCTCCTGACCCCCCAGATCCCTGGACCTGACGGGCCCTCTGCTCTTGGGGGGTGTCCCCAACCTTCCTGAGAACTTCCCCGTGTCCCGCAAGGACTTCATTGGCTGCATGCGAGACTTGCACATTGATGGCCGACGGATGGACATGGCGGCCTTTGTTGCAAACAACGGCACTACGGCAGGTAGGGTCCACGACTCCTGCCTTCCCTCACCCATGTCCCTGTCTCCATTCTAAGGAGGAGGTGGAGGGTTGCATGGGATGGCTCTACATCTGACCCCAACCCAGTATTAGATGGCAGAATCCACACTACAGTCCAGTCTGTAGGGCCTTACTCTTCTCTGTCCACGTCCGAAAACATGAGGATGGGACTATGTTCACTTTCAGTCCCTCTGGACGCACACATCCCACCCGGCACTCAGATCCCTCACCCCGTGTTCTCTCCTATCTTTGTCCCTTTCTCTCCAGGCTGTCAGGCCAAGTCACACTTTTGTGCCTCAGGCCCCTGCAAGAACAGTGGCTTCTGCTCCGAGCGCTGGGGTGGCTTCAGCTGTGATTGTCCTGTAGGCTTTGGTGGCAAAGACTGTCGACTCAGTGAGTGGACATCATGGGGCAGAAGGGTCATAGGGTGAGTAAGGTAGGTTCTTGCTGTAGGCTCTATAACCCAACTTCATTCTCTATCTCCTCAGCAATGGCCCATCCCTACCATTTCCAAGGCAATGGGACACTGAGTTGGGACTTTGGAAATGACATGACTGTGTCTGTGCCATGGTACCTGGGACTATCATTTCGAACACGGGCAACAAAAGGGGTCCTGATGCAAGTGCAGCTTGGGCCACACAGTGTGCTCCTCTGCAAGGTGTGTCTGTTCTTCCCATCCTTCATTTCAGTCTCTCTGCTAACCTCTGGTTATAGGTTTGTTCCTGGTCATATAGCTTAGTTCTCTGTCAGATGTCTTAACACACTGGACCCTGAAACTTGACTTTCTCCCTACCATAATGTTCTCTGCATATGCAAGGGCGTACACATAGCTCTTTCATATAACCATACCAACCCACAACCCCTGGCTCTGTCCGTTGCCCTAACCTGTATCAACATGATATTCCCGAATGGTTGTCTGTGTGTTAGGTATAGCTTTATCTCTACTGTTCTGAACTCATATTCCTGACTGCCACGCCCTCTGATCTCACCAACCAACTTCATCCCAATCTAACCCTGGGGCTGTGCGTTTCTACCCACAGCTAGATCGAGGGTTGCTGTCTGTGACACTAAGTAGGGCCTCAGGCCACACCGTCCACCTCCTGTTGGACCAGATGGTTGTCAGCGATGGCCGGTGGCATGATCTTCGGCTGGAGTTGCAGGAGGAGCCAGGTGGCCGAAGGGGCCATCATATCTTTATGGTTTCACTGGACTTCACCCTCTTCCAGGTCTGACCTCTGACCCCAGGGTAGTCTGTTTTCAGCTTCCCAACAAGACCTGCTTTATTTGACCTCCCCCTCTTGTCCAGCTCCTTTCCACCCCTCCAACTACCACATCCGATAGTCTCCTACCCTTTGATCTCACCCCACCAGCCCGGTTGGTCTGTTAGGCATCCCTGCTTGTGTTGATTTCTGGCTTGATCTTGGGGTACCTGAGTATCCCAAGACTTTGCCTGACTCCTGAAAGCCCCTTCTAGTATCTTGGGTACAGGAAGGAGGGGCCTGTCTGAGCATAATTTTTTTTTAATGTTATGTGTATGAGTATTTGCCCCCATGTATGTATGTATGCCATATGTGTGCCATATGTGGTCCCCAGGGAGGTCACACAGGAGAGTATCTGAGCCCCTGGAACTGGAGTTACAGACAGTTGTAAGCTTTCACACGGGTGCCGGGAATCAAACCCAGATCCTTTGGAAGAGCAGCAGTGTCCTTAGCCGCTAAGCCCCAAGCTACGGTCTTAACTGAAGCTTTTCTATTATATTTATCCCATGCTTCAGCAAGTTCTCAAAACCTAGGGGCAACTCATTCTCAAACCATTCTTCTGATACAGGGGACAAAGCGTGGTCATACAAGCCATTCTGACTCTGGGATATGACAGGGGTTCGCCAGGTGCCCCTCCCTCAGTGCTGACACCGTTCCCTTCTTCTAGGACACCATGGCCATGGGTGGTGAGCTGCAGGGCCTGAAAGTAACGCAGCTCCATGTGGGAGGCCTGCCCCCCAGCAGTAAGGAGAAGGGGCCTCAGGGTCTGGTTGGCTGTATTCAGGTGAGGACTGTCATGATATGGGGTCATTAAGAACCTGAGAAGCTGCATTCAAGTACATGTTGGCATGGGAGTGGGGCTAGGTGACCCAGAGAGATCAGAGACAAATCAGACCTTCCTCTGGTGGAAGAAAGAATCTAGCTTAGAAAATCAAGGGTCATCTGGAATGTGTCAGAAACAGCACAGTAAGGGGTCCGTGTGGCGGCTGGATGGGGGCTGTTTAGAGGATGGGCTTGTGGAAGCAATAGAGACTGCGCGTCGGGGACCATGAGACTGGGCGTCTGGTTCCATAGGACTGCCTTGACGTGAATCTCACCCTTTGCTGTCTGTGCCTATAGGGGGTGTGGACCGGCTTCACACCCTTTGGGTCCTCAGCCCTGCTACCTCCCAGCCACAGAGTGAATGTGGAACCTGGCTGTACTGTGACCAACCCCTGTGCATCTGGGCCCTGTCCCCCCCACGCTGACTGCAAAGACCTCTGGCAGACCTTTTCCTGCACCTGTCGGCCAGGTGGGTGTTCAGAGAGTTGGGGAAGGAACCAGGGGCCGTGGAGAAGGCTCAGGAACTAGGGGGCCTGCCTGGAGCAGGTAAGAAATGAGAGGGTTAGGACCCTGCCTCTTTTCCGTGCTCCTTGACCAGTGTTCTGAGCTTCCTGACCCAACCTGCAGGTTACTACGGCCCAGGTTGTGTGGATGCCTGCCTCCTGAACCCTTGTCAAAACCAGGGGTCATGCCGGCACCTCCAAGGGGCCCCCCACGGCTACATCTGTAACTGTACAAGTGGCTATTTTGGACAGCACTGTGAACACAGGTGAGAGGCTCGGGACTTGGAAGATGGAAAGGCCCTATGGAAACAAGCGGGGCCACGGAAGTCTCACAGACGCACTTTACCTAATCTCATTCCCAGGATGGACCAGCAGTGCCCGCGGGGATGGTGGGGAAGCCCGACCTGTGGTCCCTGCAACTGTGATGTTCGCAAGGGCTTTGACCCCAACTGCAACAAGACAAATGGCCAGTGCCACTGCAAGGTTGGCCTAGACTCTGACCCTTGACCTTTTAACTTTCCCTTGGACACTATGATCTCTGCCACCTGACTTGGGCCCTAACCTCATAATCTGTCTCCTACAATCTAGTTGCCACCCCTCATCCTTCACCTCTAAATCCATCTGAGGCAAGTCTTTTTAGCCTATGAGCTCTCTTTAATTTTTTTTTTTTTAACTTTTGCCCTTGATTCTTCTACTCATTCCCCAAGCTTTCACCTAAGACCCTTCCCTTAAGCCTGACCTCTGACCTCAGGCCCCTGACCCATCCCTAAACAGGAGTTCCACTATCGACCGAGGGGCAGTGACTCATGCCTCCCATGTGACTGCTACCCTGTGGGCTCCACCTCCCGCTCATGTGCACCCCACAGCGGGCAGTGCCCCTGCCGCCCAGGAGCCCTTGGCCGCCAGTGTAACAGTTGTGACAGCCCCTTTGCGGAGGTGACAGCCAGTGGTTGCCGAGGTAAGCAAGTGGATGGCCACCTCCACATGGAGAGGATGGGTTCTAGCTAAAGAGTCTGTGGCACTGTTGGCTACTGGAGGTGGAGGGCTCCAGGGATCTCCTCCTGAGGGAGACCAGTTATACCCAGGGAGCCCTACAGTTAGCGAGTACACTCAGCTGACTTGTAGACTCTAACAGGCCAACGCTTCAGAAGGGGAGGGGCAGACTCTGGGTCTCTGCATGGGCGTGGTAGAAGAGCAATGGGTGTGGCGTCCCTTGCCTTGGAACCTGGCCGCCAGTCTCAACACTCCCTTTCTATCTAGTTCTCTACGATGCCTGCCCCAAGTCCCTGCGATCTGGTGTGTGGTGGCCCCAGACTAAGTTTGGTGTTTTGGCCACAGTACCCTGTCCCCGGGGGGCCTTGGGTGAGTATGAGGTGTGCAGCGTTCTTGCTGAGGGTGGGGCAGGTCTCCTTTCTGATTGTTGTAGTCTCCTCTTTCACCAAGTCGGGTGGTCGGATCTCTGTGATGAGCTGGGAGTGGGTGGGCGAGGGACATTCGTGTGGGCCCCTTATACTTCTCAGTGGCTCCAGTTCTCTTCTTACGCTGTCATTAAGCCTCCGTCTGTTTCTCTTGGCTTCTGGGCAGGATTGCGGGGTACAGGTAAGGGGTACGTGTTTGCTCAGGTGCGCTGCCCCCACCCTGCTGCCTGAGCTTTTGCAGACCCCTCCCTGCTGCCCGAGCTTTCTAAAACCTACTCCTAGTCTCCCGGAGACCCCTTCCTGTGACGCGAGGACCCTAGAGAATTTCTCTGACGCTCAAGTCCTAAAGGATCCCTCCTTCAGACCCTTCAGATCTTCACTTCCTATGCCTCTGCAAACTTTCCCCCACTTCCTGGGGTCCTTGTAGGGCTCCCTCTATTGGTCAGAGTCACCCATCAGCTTCTCCTTGATGCCTGGGGGCCTCCCAGAATCTTCCCTGCTGCTCGAGGTCTCTGCAGTGGCTGGACAGAGATTCTCTGTGTGTGCATGCTCACACGTGTGTCCTGTGCTTGTGCATGTGTCTGTGAGTCTGTCTTGAGGGGCTGGGGATCTGAATTAAAGCTAGGTTCTATTTTGATGGTGGACACAACTTATTCAACTTCTATCCCAACCCCATAGACAATAGAAGGCAATGACTGTAAAGTCCTCATGGGGGTAGTTAAAACTTGTATGAGATATGAGAACTCTATTCCCACCTCAAATGATACTCCTAGAAGATCTTGTCTATGTCAGTGTGCTTAGAGTATGCAAGAGAGCAGTCTCTCTGTGTGTGTGTGTGTGTGTGTGTGTGTGTGTGTGTGTAGGCGATGAGTATTGTTGACATGTAAAATTATCCAAGCCCATATGTATGAATGAGCAAGTGAATGTATGGAAGTGTGGGTGTGTGTAGGTGTGTGTGGTATGTGTGTGGGTGTCTACAGCACATCCTTATACTTTTCTTTATGTGGTCAGTGGTGAGAATGGCTCACAGATCTCTCGGGAGAATTGGCCAACAAGCTATTGGGACCCACCCGGCTCAGGCTGCAGCATCTAGGCACCTAGCCATAGATGCTTATCACTCTGGCCCCTTCCTCAAGACTCCCTATGGGATAGAAGAGGGTGCTGTGGCCGCCTATCGGCAAAAGTATCCAGGCTCCAGGCCTGACGAAGGATTGCCTGCCCCCCAGGTGCTGCGGTGCGACTGTGTGATGAAGACCAGGGTTGGTTGGAGCCTGACCTCTTCAACTGTACCTCCCCTGCCCTTCGAGAGCTTCGTCTGCTGGTGAGACTCTGCCCAGATAATGCCCTACACCCAAGACCTTCAGGCCTGTGATGGGCCCAATATATACCTCGGCCCTTGACCTCTTGGGCATTAATTTCCTAGTTGCCCTCTCATCTGTCCGAGCCTTTCTCCCTGTAAGGCTTTTGAGAAAGGCCTACAGGACCACAGAGCAACCACTGCCATCCTTGTCCTGGCAGTTGGATGGCCTAGAGCTGAACAAGACGGTACTGGATACTGTGGAGGCCAAGAAGCTGGCTCAGAGGCTGCGGGAGGTCACTGGCCAGACTGACCACTACTTCAGCCAAGATGTCCGAGTCACTGCCCGCTTGCTGGCCTACTTGCTGGCTTTTGAGAGCCATCAGCAGGGCTTCGGGTTGACAGCCACACAAGATGCCCACTTCAACGAGGTGGGCTGTGCTTTATGTCCCCCCTTCCATGGCCCTAATCCCCAGCTCCACAACTCCCTCTCCCTAGCCTTCTAGTCCTGGGTCCCCAGCTTATCACTTATCCTTACCTCTGGAAAAGTGAAGGTCCTACAACTTAACTCTTCCCTGTCCAGTCCTTCTATTCTTGCCTCTTGGGTCCTCACTAATACCTGGCTAGACCCCCTCATACCTACCCCAACCCTTTGTACATCCTCACTACCTGGAAGAATCCAACCCTTTCTCCATCATTCTAGAATCTTCTATGGGCTGGTTCTGCACTGCTTGCTCCGGAGACAGGAGACTTGTGGGCAGCCCTGGGGCAGCGGGCTCCCAGGGGCTCCCCGGGAAGTGCAGGGCTGGTGCGGCATCTGGAGGAATATGCAGCCACCCTTGCAAGGAATATGGAGCTGACATATCTGAATCCTGTTGGACTAGTCACACCCAATATCAGTGAGTGGTAGATGGGACAGGAGAAGGGTAGGGGCTGTAAAAGGGCAGGAGGATCTCTGGGGCTAATGCTACTGCTGTGCCACACCTACTCCAATCCCCAGTGCCTTGCACTCATATCAAGGAGATTATGGCTTTGTGAAGCCAGGGTGTTAGCGTGGGCATAGGTGGGAATGTAACTCTTGGCCCAGGAAGGAGGCCCTTGACAGGGGTTACCCCTCTTTTTCTTGGGCAGTGCTCAGCATTGACCGTATGGAGCATCCTGGCTCAACCCAGGGAGCCCGTCGTTATCCCCGTTACCACAGCAACCTTTTCCGGGGTCAGGATGCCTGGGATCCTCATACACACGTGCTGCTGCCTTCCCAGTCCCCACAGCCATTCCCGTCTGAAGGTAGGAGCCCCTTTGGTGACTGCTGGGCCAGGGCCTGTCTCCTTATCTTCTAAGGAGCCTGGTACCATGTCACCTTCTTACCAATTCTTTCCTTGCCAGACCACCCTCCACGCCATGGCTCCTGTGGAAGACCTTCCCCAGGCCACCTCCATATTCTTTGCCTTACCAACTTCTGTCCCTTTCCCCTGTTCCTTTCATGGCTTCTCCACTCCCCAGTTGTTGGATTTATGTGGAAGAGATCTCTGTGCTTGATGCTGGGTTGGGTTCAGCGCTAGGGCTGTGGGTACCCGTAAGAAGTCACTATAGCTCCTTCCTTTCCTTTGGCAGTTCTGCCCACAAGCAGCAATGCAGAAAATGTCACAGCCTCGAGTGTGGTCTCCCCACCTGCCCCTCTGGAGCCTGAGTCTGAGCCTGGGATTTCCATAGTCATTCTACTGGTGTACCGAGCCTTGGGAGGGCTTCTCCCCGCCCAGTTCCAAGCTGAGCGCCGGGGTGCCAGGTACCAAGCATAGAAGCAGCTCCTAACCCCCTCAACCCTGAGTCTTTTGTGAGCTTCTATCCCACCCAGTACTCCTTTCCTCAATGGACAGATGAGCAGGTCCACAGGTAAAGAGACGATCCTCTGCACATCTCCAGGGAGCTTACCCGAACTGGGTTCCTTGTGAATTGTCTTTGGTTATAAAGAGTGCAGGAAGTCCAGGGTGACAGACATGGGGACCATCTCACACACACACACACATACTAGAAGGGTACACAATCCACGTATAGATAGGCCAACTGAAAGGCAAAGGCAAGTTGGTTGGAGTGGTCAGAAGGAGATGGGAGAAGGGAAAGTTTGACAGGTACAGACCAGACAGACTAGTCTGGAGCTGTTCAGTCCAGTCTAGGTAGTGAGTCTGAAGCCCCTGGGAGCTCAGGAAACGCTGACTGATGTTCTTAGAAACAACCTGTGCTGTGCAGCTATCACAGACCCTGGTCAGCTATGGCATGTGGCTTGAAGACAGGGAGAGGTGGGCAATCAGTCTTTGGACAGCAGTATCCAAGACCAGATGGGTGTCTTCTCAGGCTCCCCCAGAACCCTGTTATGAACTCCCCGGTGGTCAGCGTGGCTGTTTTCCATGGACGCAACTTCCTTAGGGGCGTCCTGGTGTCCCCAATCAACCTTGAGTTCCGCCTACTACAGACAGCGAATCGGAGCAAGGCGATCTGTGTGCAGTGGGACCCACCTGGCCCGTGAGGACCCCACTCTGGAAACCTTTTGTCCCTATTAACCTCTGGCATGTGTCCCAGCCTGTCCGTGAGGTCCCTAGCTATGCCACTGTGCCATTAGCCCCATGAGGAATGCCATTCCCCATTTCCAGGCACCCTCTCCCTCCCCCACCATCTCACAAATCCCTGCCTGCAATGGGGACACGTCCTGGGCGGAAGGGTGGACCCAGCTCTCCTCTGGATACAGGGCCGACCAGCATGGTATGTGGACAGCAAGGGACTGCGAGCTGGTGCACAGGAATGGATCCCATGCACGGTGTCGCTGTAGCCGGACGGGCACTTTCGGAGTCCTTATGGACGCCTCTCCCCGTGAGGTAGAGTTGTACTCGGTGACCCAAGGAAGTGGGAAGTCCTGGGGCAGGGAAGCTCTACCCAGCATCCTGGTAACCATCCGGTAACCATCCATAACCCCACAGCGGCTAGAGGGAGACTTAGAGCTGCTGGCTGTGTTCACTCACGTGGTCGTGGCCGTGTCTGTGACGGCGCTAGTACTGACTGCAGCTGTCCTGCTGAGCCTGCGCAGCCTCAAGTCCAACGTGCGTGGGATCCATGCCAATGTGGCAGCGGCCCTGGGAGTGGCAGAACTCCTCTTCCTGCTGGGAATCCACAGGACCCACAACCAGGTGCAGGGGCGGGGCCAGGGGAGCCGTGTCTCTGTGACTCCGCCTTTTTCTGGAAGGCCTGGGGCCCAAGCTCAGGATCTAAGATCAGGGATACTTAAGTCGAGGTCCGGGTTTGGGGCAGGATGCTGGCTGGGGTTAGATACTGTTGCTAGGGAAGTAAGTGGGAAGAAGATGTCTGGGGTGGAGTCAAGGATGTGGGGGGTAGGTGGCATTCTGACACCGGTCTCCTGGCCCTTCCTTCAGCTGCTGTGCACAGCGGTGGCCATCCTCCTGCATTACTTCTTCCTCAGCACCTTTGCATGGCTCCTGGTGCAGGGCCTGCACCTCTACCGAATGCAGGTTGAGCCTCGAAATGTGGATCGTGGCGCAATGCGCTTCTACCATGCCCTGGGCTGGGGCGTCCCTGCTGTGTTGTTGGGTGAGGTCTTACCCGCTCAGGCCTGTAATCCCCATACTCTGCCGGTCATCCGATCTGACCCCAGACTATGTCTCCAAACCCTTTCATCCCTCAACCTC
The DNA here is from genome assembly GCA_036184795.1 of Tokudaia tokunoshimensis. Lineage (NCBI taxonomy): Eukaryota > Metazoa > Chordata > Mammalia > Rodentia > Muridae > Tokudaia > Tokudaia tokunoshimensis. The sequence continues at coordinate 110,022,974 of BTHU01000008.1, forward strand.
AGCCCTCATGTTTCCTTCTCAGGGAGGATCCTGTTTGCCCTTACCCCATTTCTTTCCCATCCTGGGGGCGGGAGGCGGGAGGGGGCGGGGCGGTCAGAATTTAGAATATACCGCTTTGGTCTTACTTCTTCTCTTTTCTAAGGCCTTGCTGTTGGGTTGGACCCAGAGGGCTATGGGAACCCTGACTTCTGCTGGATCTCCATCCATGAACCTCTTATCTGGAGTTTTGCTGGCCCTATCATCCTTGTTATTGTGGTAAGTGTCTGGCTCCTGGTGCTACCTGTGTGCTTTAGTCTCAGGAGAGAGGGAGGAAGCTTGGAGCCAGTGTGAGGGAGGGCCAGGTGTTGGTGCATGGCATCCGGCTGATTCCGCTCAGCCGGCATCGAGGTGGGAGGCTATGCTCTTCCTGTTCCGCCCCCATTTCTCTCCGAGTCTCTCCCCCTCAGCTTTCTCCTTTTCCATCTCTGACTCCTGTGTGATTTTTTTCCCCAGCTCTTCTGTCTCCTTTTGCTTCTGATTCACTCTCTCCACTCTCCTTTTCTCTTTCTCTGGTTGGGCGTGTGGCCTTGGTCTCTTTCTGCTCCTTACTGTCTCCGTCTCTTTCCTCTCTCTCCCTCCACCGGACCGTGGGTGTAGATGAATGGGACCATGTTTCTCCTCGCTGCTCGCACATCTTGCTCCACAGGGCAGAGGGAGGCCAAGAAGACGTCTGTGCTGTGAGTTGCCCAGTGGAGGGAAGTAGGGGTTCTCAGGGTGGCACACTCCTCCTGGGTGGTGTCTAGGCCCCAAGCATACCATGGTAGAGGTTGGACTCCAAGGTCTGCATGGAGGGAAGTCCCCCCTGCCGTGGTCTACGGTCCCTCTCTGGTACTTTTGCCATCTCCTGGTACCACATGCTTGATCACTCTTGCCCTCAGTCCCCTGGGTCTCCCTGGGATCGCCCGTGGCCTGAATGACTCACTCCACACCACTGTGTATGTGTCTGCCTGTCTTCTGTTTCTCTCATGGCTACCTTACTCCATTGGCTTTCCCATGGTCCCTCACGGCTCCCTGAACACGCTCCCTGGTCTCTGTGCGACTGCCCATCTTCCTTAGTGTCCCTCCGAGACTTCCGTGTTCCTGTGTGAGGCGTGTCTCTTCCACCCCTGTGTGTCCTCCTGTGTCCCCTACATAAGCCCTGCTTGACCCTGGCGTACCTCCTGTGTCCCTACCCGTGTCCTTACAGCAGGACCCTTCGAAGCTCCTTTCTGCTCCTTCTGCTGGTCAGTGCCTCCTGGCTCTTTGGCCTTCTGGCAGTCAACCACAGCATACTGGCCTTCCACTACCTCCATGCTGGACTCTGTGGCCTCCAGGTACCTCTGGGGCCCTTCTCCCACCCCAGACCCTGATGTGGGCTTCAGCATCGAAGCCTCTAGCCCTAGGCGTGGCCTTGCCACCAGGCCTGGAGCTCACTCTGCTTGAATGACTATGTGAATCCTAGACCAGACACTGACCCTAGCTGCTGACCCCAGACCTAGAGCTGACACCCAGCTAGTCACTGGCATCAGGCTGGGTGCTGCTCCTGGGTTGGCTTTCACCGACACTGTGACCTCTGACCCCTTGCTGACCATATTCTCACTGACTCCCGCCCCTCCTGCCATACGCCCTTCTCGTTATTAGTCCTGAGACTCTCCTTGACTTTCCTTCTGATCCCCACTGCCTCGGACTCCTCAATGACTCGCACCGCCCTGTGACAGCTTACACCCACTCTGTGCTGACCCACAGAGCCTTTTATTGTTCCCGATTGGCACCCCGTTGACTGTGTTTTGAGCTTCCGTTTTTTCTGACCACCCCCCCATGACCTTCACTGACTTATTGTCCCACAGGGCCTGGCTGTCCTGCTGCTCTTTTGTGTCCTGAATGCAGACGCTCGGGCTGCTTGGACACCAGCCTGTCTAGGCAAGAAGGCAGCTCCTGAGGAAACGAGGCCAGCACCCGGGCCGGTGAGAGACCGCTAGGGCTGAAGGTGGGGGTGGAAGCCCGGATCTGAGGCTTCAGAACTAGCTCACCCCCCGTCCTGTCCCACCCGCCTCCCCCAGGGGTCTGGGGCCTACAACAACACGGCCCTCTTTGAGGAGAGTGGCCTTATCCGCATCACTCTCGGTGCCTCTACCATCTCTTCAGTGAGCAGTGCCCGCTCTGGCAGGGCCCAGGACCAGGACAGCCAGCGGGGCCGCAGCTACCTCAGGTAAGAGGCCGTATATGGCTGAGTCCAGTACTACTTCACCTGGGGTTGGCCTTCCAGAGGGAGGATGGCTACCTGGAACTGGACTGCCGCTTTGCCCTTGTCTTCTGTTAAACACTCAGAGGCTCCCTTAGCCGTTCTACATGCAGCAGGCCGTGCACTCGGAGGCTCTTCCGTATTCCCGAGCTTCCAAAGCACGTTGTCACATGTTTCTCTGATGGAAGATTCTTCGTTTCCAGGGACAACGTTCTGGTTCGACACGGATCGACTGCCGAGCACACTGAGCACGGCCTCCAGGCTCACGCCGGCCCCACTGACCTGGATGTGGCTATGTTCCATCGAGATGCTGGTGGAGTTGGAGCCCTGGGCCGGGGAGGAGGGACTAGAGGGAGTCTTCTTGATCTGCTTTCTTCTGCTTCAAAATGCGGGCAGTGGCTACCTGGGTGGGACAAGTTCCTGTCAGGTCGCTGCCTCAAAAAGCACCTACCCACCCCTGGTTGTCCAAACCCACTTCTGACCTAGTCCGTCCATGATTGATTCAAGCCCCTCTGATCCTAACCCCATCCAGGTCCCCACCTTAACCCCTTGTCGTCTTGCTCGCCCACACCTCCAGACCCTCAGCTCAGGACCTTTTCTTATCCCTCAAGTCCCCTGCCATTTCACCTTCCTCCTGACCTTCCCACTTCAGGTGCAGACTCTGACTCTGACAGCGACCTGTCATTGGAGGAAGAGCGAAGTCTATCCATCCCGTCTTCAGAGAGCGAGGACAATGGCCGGACTCGAGGGCGTTTCCAACGTCCACTTCGCAGGGCAGCCCAGAGTGAGAGACTCCTTGCCCACCCCAAAGGTGATAGGAGCTGGCTGATTCCATGGGTGATCGAAGGACTTCTGTGTCTCCCTTAGATGTCACGTAGGGACCTTACCATCTCAGGGTTCCTGAGCCTCATTCCTATCCAGATTTCTAGGAATGCTTGGGAAACCAGGAGCAACCTGGATGATGGTAATGGAGTCAGAGACGTTACAGAGTCACTTGTCCCTTCATCCCCTGGGCTTCCCTGTGAGTCGGGGTTATATTGATCTCCCTTAGCTCAGCCACCGGACTTCCATCTCATCTAAATCCCACTAGCTAAGGATAACGGCTATCAGCAAGCCTTCCTTCAGTGGCTCCTGGATCTGAGAAGGGATATCCTCCTGTTCCTATTTCTTTTGAAGAAGATTTTTCTTCTGTGTGTGTGTGTGTGTGTGTGTGTGTGTGTGTGAGTCTATGCATGTGTCTAGATATATATATGTGCTATAGTATTCATGTGAAGGTAACAGAACAACCTATGGGAGTCAGTTCTCTTACTACCATGTGATCCTGGGACTCAGGTGTACGTTGACAGACTTGGTGGCAAAGTGCTTTTACTTGCTAAACCATCTCACCAGCTCTCCCTCTCCTGTTTCTCAGTGAAGACAGCCAGGGCTTGAAGGGTCCTTAGTGTCTGGGGGGGAGAGGGTGTCACAGAGTCTGAATCACAAGTGTCTGGAAACTCTGGAGTCAAGCCAGGGGTCTCTGTCGCCTGCTCTGGCTTCACAGATGTGGACGGCAATGACCTCCTGTCCTACTGGCCAGCCCTGGGAGAGTGTGAGGCAACGCCCTGTGCTCTGCAGGCGTGGGGCTCTGAAAGGCGCCTCGGACTAGACAGCAACAAAGACGCAGCCAACAACAACCAGCCGGAGCTGGCCTTGACCAGTGGAGATGAAACCTCCCTGGGCCGGGCCCAGCGGCAGAGGAAAGGTACGAGCCCTGACCCTTTGGCCTCACTGTAGGAGCCCTGAAGGCTGCTTAGGGCCAGACCTACGGGAGTTCGGCTTCCTGATCCCCCAACAGGTAGATCGCCTTGCTCAACTCTGACAGGAATCCGCTCCTTCATGGTCCCCAGCCTGATCTATGGAGCTCCTGCCCACTCCACATCCTGGCTCGTACCTTTGGGTCCTTAGAACTCACCTTCCTCTCTTCTATTTCCACTCACTTTGCAAAACCACAGAAGCTGCTGAGCCTTTGAGCTCCTGCTCTGGTCTAGAAGGCTTCTGTCTCTTACACTGGCTGTGGGAACCCCAGAGGCTGACCTTGTATCAGCACAAAAGGTTTCTGCCCTTGGTCTTGCATCACAGGAACACTGGAGACAGCTCCTGCCCCAACCCAGGGAATTCCTACCCTTTTGACCCGGGCCTGTATTTCCAGGACTTGGGGTTATCCCTCTTCTGACTTAGGAGTCTGCCCTGACCTTGCACCATAGCGCCTGCCCTAGTTTGACCGTGGGAATCACCGTTCCGCACTAGGACTCTTGTTCCGCTGTCTGTCTGGGACCTTTGACACTGTCTCTGACCTCAGCTCTGCTACAGGATCCCAGGAGCTGGCACACTTTATCTAGTTTCCTGCCCGCTCTTTGACATACACCCGGTTCTCAACTCTGCTCCTTCCGCAGGCATCCTGAAGAACAGGTTGCAGTATCCACTGGTGCCTCAGACACGAGGCACTCCTGAGATGTCCTGGTGCCGGGCAGCTACCTTGGGCCACCGTGCTGTGCCGGCTGCCTCCTATGGTCGCATCTATGCAGGCGGGGGTACAGGTAGCCTTTCACAGCCTGCCAGCCGCTACTCTTCTCGAGAACAGCTGGATTTGCTCTTAAGGCGACAGCTGAGCAGGGAGCGACTGGAAGAGGTGCCAGTTCCTGCACCTCTTCTGCATCCCCTGAGCCGACCAGGCTCCCAGGAACGCCTGGATACTGCACCAGCCCGCCTGGAACCCAGAGATAGGGGCAGCACGCTACCACGGAGGCAGCCACCTCGGGACTACCCTGGCACCATGGCTGGCCGCTTTGGGTCGCGGGATGCACTGGACTTAGGGGCACCCAGAGAATGGTTGAGCACACTGCCCCCACCCCGCCGCAACCGGGACCTTGATCCACAGCGCCCGCCTCTGCCCCTGTCTCCACAGCGGCAACTCTCAAGGGACCCCCTCTTGCCATCTCGGCCCCTGGACTCACTATCTAGGATCTCGAACTCTCGGGAGCGGCTGGACCAGGTGCCTAGTCGGCACCCCTCACGGGAGGCCCTTGGACCAGCCTCACAGCTTCTCAGAGCCAGGGAGGACCCAGCCAGCGGCCCTAGCCATGGTCCCTCCACAGAGCAACTGGACATTCTCTCCTCCATCCTCGCCTCTTTCAACTCCTCAGCCCTCTCCTCTGTGCAGTCCTCAAGCACGCCCTCGGGCCCTCACACCACTGCCACGCCTTCCGCCACAGTCTCTGCACTTGGGCCTTCCACACCGCGCTCAGCCACGTCTCATAGCATCTCGGAGTTGTCACCTGATTCAGAGTAAGCCCAGCCCCTTGTTCACACACTTGTCAGTTTAGGGCAGCTCCTTCATGTACCCGTCCCTGAGTTTCCACCACGGAGTGCGGTGAGAGTTGGCCGGTAGATTAGGGCCACCCCGGGCTCAGCAAGAATAATGGCTCTTCCTGGTTGCCAACTTGACTATATCTGGAATGAACTACAATCCAGAATTGGAGGGCTCACTTGTGGTCTAGATCTTGAGACTGAGAGACACAAATTTCTGACCTGGATCTTGGCATGGAGATCTTGAGGCAAAATGGCTATGAAAACCTTAGGCCCAGGCAAGGTAGTATATGCCTTTAACCCCAGGAGACTAAGGCAAGGAGATCTCTGAGTTCAAGGTCAGTCTGGGTCAAAACAAGTCCCAGATCCAGGCGTGGTGGTACAAACCTTCTCCAACAAGGTTACACTTCCTAATAGTGCCACTCCCTGGGCCAAGAATAATACAAACCATCACAGCAAGCCAGGGCTCCTACAGGGACAACTCCATTAGAAAATGCAAATAGGAGAAGCTGAAACTTTCTGGCTGTCTGGTTAGAGTCAGCCTTCAAAGGCTGGAAAGGATAGGCAGAGAATTGAAGTACGCAATAATCTGGCATTTGCATGAGGCAATGTGAGGAATCTTTGTTCAGAAGGCCCTGCTAAGAAGTCATATGGAATAACAGCATATTATGCCATACCGAGAATAAATCCTTCACTCATTGCTGCGTTCCATCAGCATGAGACTGCACCCACCTGTGAGCGCTGTGGGGTCAAACACAGTACATCTCAGGTGTGTGTAGGACATATGTGGGGTTGAAGATGTCACAGACACCCAGCTGGATACACAGGAGTGGGAGAAGGAAAGTGGGGGGAGGGGAGGGAAGAGTTGTGTGGGACTCAGGGTAAGCAGGGTCCAGCTAGGGAGTTGCCAGGTCTTGTTAGCCAATGTGGAGATCTCTCTCTCTCTCTCTCTCTCTCTCTCTCTCTCTCAAGGAGAACCTGCCAGGGTAAGTTCTGGGCTATCTTCAGGATGAGAGATAACTGTGAGGAAAATGGGTCTCTGGGGATGGGATGGGGACCGAGAGGACTGAGCAAAGCCCGATGTTGAAAGAGGACACAAAGGAGGGCACAAAAGGGGCAGGGGCTTGGGAGCCTGGAGTTCAAGAAAGCTGCTGAAAGGTAAGGAGGAGAGAGTCCCCTGCAGTCTAGCCTTGAGGTCTGCAGAAGTACCAGGTGATTAAGTAAGGATTCAGGCTTTAGGATCACCAGAGCCTGAGTTTGAGTTCCCGTTCTCTTCTGGTCTGACCTTGGCACAGTACAAGCTGTTACAGTAGTCTGTCCATTTGTTGAGGGAGTTTAGAGAAACGAACTCCTTGAGATGCGGAGATTACCTGTCTTACGGATGCTGAGTTTAGTATCCGAGCCTAGAAGGTATCCTGCGAAGCTCTGAGAGACCTAGGCAGCTAATGCGTCCAGGGAGGTCCAGATGGCTGTGTGGAGGGCTCAGAGTCCTGGAGTGGGCACGAGGGGGCGGAGGGCCGAGAGACAAGGCTCCTCATCTTAGCCATGGCCTTCCATTTCCACATTCAACTCCACAGAGTTCCCAGAAGTGAGGGTCACTCCTGAGGGGCTGACCAGCAAATGAGGAGCCACCCGGGGCAGCAGAGGATTCGGGCTGACCGAAGAGACTTCAGGACTGATCCCAAGGCAGCCTTCCTCAAGCCCTCCCCTCAGTTCAGTGCAGTGCAGTCTGGAGGTCCCTCCCGTGCGCATCTGTGAGCATGCGTGTGACAGGTGCAGGGGGTGGGGCTGAGGGAGGACTTTTATACATTTTGTACCTTTGTAACCAGAGAGATATGCTTATGTTATTTTTCAGCTTTTCTGTCTCCCGGGGGTCTTGAGACTGGGCTAGGAGGGGGAAGGGGATGGGAGAGAGATGCAGTTTGGCTTCCTTTGGGTCCTTAGCAAAGCATCTGCTCTTCCCCTTCATCTTTCAGTAGAGTGGACGAGTCCCGCCCACTCTTCCCCTCCTCTTCCCCCCATTGATCTGAACTGTTGTTGGGGCCCAGGGTGCAAATTTGATCTTTGCATTTTCTCCAATGCCCCACCGGCCCCAACTCCTGTTTGGGGGTTGGTCTTGGAAGCAGGGGTCCTCCATCCTCTTCCCGAGGGCTCACATGCTCCCCTCCTCCCTGTGGGTGTGGATATGTATTACCCGAGTCCTGCCGTACTGCCTTAAGACCTAGGACTGGTGCTTCAGGTGCTGGTGGAGCAACAGAAGTCATGTTTACAGATCAAGGCTTCCCTTTCTCCTTAGGGAGGGACTTGGGCCTCTAAGCAGACATTCCTACAGAGGATGGGTGGAGGGGGACACTCGTTTTGTCCCTCCTTCACTAGTCTGTGGTGCCATTGGGTCATTACACTGTCCCCTTGAGGGACGGTGGGGACAGTGAACAAAGGGAGCAGAAACAAGGGAACCCAAGACCCAGAATGTAGGGGCCGCGGCCTCCGCTGTTTACAGGATCCTCCCTGGCACCAGGCGGCAGCAGTGGCTGCCCCACCTTCTGTTAGTCCCTTATAAAGGGAAAAGTAACACTAAGGAGCCTGTTCACAAAACTCTCTTTTGTTATTTGTCTGATGTCCAGTGCTGGGGACTTTAAATTTTTGTTACATTGTTTACAGGTCAAGATTATTTTTTAACATGGTTGGGTTTTATTTATTGTTTACAGCCTAAAACATTGGATTTATACACTTGGTTTACAGTTCAGAATGTTTTTCCTCCCCCCCTTTGTTTACAAGTGAAAGGTAGAAAAAGTGGGGGAGGGGCCTAAAAGACCCACCTGTGCTGCCCCTGGACCTGGCCATCTTGAGGTAGGCTTCTAATCCCGACTTTCCCCAGGTCAAAGGTCAGCTGAGTCTTCTAACAGCTTGCCCCCAAGGTGGCTCAGGACTGGGGTTCTGTGCAAATGCCACCTACCCCTACCCTGTGCGTACTCTTGGGAGGCAGTTTCTGAAATTCAAAAATTCCACTTCACTGTCTGTGCCAAATCCCACCAGCCAGGTCCCCTAGCTCTCTTTACCCAGATGGACCCCTGCCCTTGAAGGGCTGAGAGGCCTGTCGGTGGGAGAGTGTCCTTGCTATGTCCTAGGTTCTGTAGGTGCCCGTCTCTGGGGTCCCCTTCCAACAATGGCCCTCTTTCCTGTCTGTGTAAATTGTTCCGTGAAGCCGCGCTCTGTTTTGGGAATAAACTTCTATAGAAAACACTTGTTCCTCTTTCTGTTTCAGATGTAGGATGGCTGTTGCGAATGACTCACCCAGAATGAACTCTGTAGGAATCTGAGCTCTCCTCCCTCCAAAATGTCCAGTTATTTTTAGCCCATTTCATGGGAGATTTGGACCAGGTTCCCATTTCTTTCTGAAATACAGCCTCTCACCTTGTGACTGGAGCCAGAAGTTGGAGCACAGGAGCTGGCCAAGAGAAGCCACTTCCCTGGTCTAGGCTGTCACATGAGGGTGTCCTTAACATCCAGAGCTGACATTTGTGGCCCTGCCCCTTTGTCAAACCAAACCTGGGAGTTGCCACAGCAGTTCCTGCCTTACCCACCCACACTCTGACCCTTCCTGGTCTTTTCTCACTTGGATCTGGCCAGAAGCTTGACCGCACCCAGAGGGCCTTTCTGAGATAACTGGGTTGAGCTTCCAGAGCTGGAAGGGATCCTGAATGCAGCCAGAAGTGAAAGGGAGGTCTTAAGAAGCCACAAGTGAGCCGGGCAGTGGGCGCATGCCTTTAATCCCAGCACTTGGGAGGCAGAGGCAGGAGGATTTCTGAGTTCGAGGCCAGCCTGGTCTACAGAGCGAGTTCCAGGACAGCCAGGGCTACACAGAGAAACCCTGTCTCGAAAAACAAAAAAAAAAAAAAAAAAAAAAAAAAAGCCACAAGTGGTGGCAAATACCTTAGATCTCTTCTTTAATCCCAGCACTCACTAGGCAGGCAGAAGCAGGTGGATCTCTGTAGACTAGCCTGGTCTACAGAGAGTTCCAGGGCAGCCAGGGCTAAACGGAGAAAACTTGTCTGGAAAAAAAAAATGGAGGTGGGGTGAGGTTGGCCTTGAGGACCACTGTGCCAGGCCTCAGAGGAGAAATCTGAGGGTGATACAGCTTGGTGGTCCCTGAGAGACACTACAGATCTAGATTTCCCACAGTTGAAGCTGGGGCCCCTGGTTACACACCTAGGCATCTAGATCATTCAAGAATTTCTCCTCTGCATAAAGTGGGAACTTTTTTGGGGGGGGAGGGGGATTCCGAGACAGGGTTTCTCTGTATAGCCCTAACTGTACTGGAACTCACTCTGTAGACCAGGCTGGCCTCGAACTCAGAAATCCAATTTAGAAATCCGCCTGCCTTTGCCTCCCAAGTGCTGGGATTAAAGGCATGTGCCACCACTGCCCAGGAAGTGGGAACTTTCTACAAAGTTCTACAATTAGGTCCAGTCATTTAGGGACACAGAAGCATAACATTGGCCAAGCATAGCACTGGTACTTCGTTCCAGTCCTCCAGTCCCAGCAGAATGCTCCAGCTACCAGCAGAAGGTTAACAAGCTGCGACTAGCTGGGATTGCAGGCAGGGACAGAAGCTAGGCCGACGGGAAGGAAAGGGTTAAATTTTTATTCTCCCGGCTCGCCCCGCCCGGAGAGTATGACTTAGGTTTCACCCCCAGAATTCTGATTGGTCTGATCAGCACATCCTAGCGGTGGAGCTTGATGCCGGCCTTGTTCTCGGCCTGGCGCCACCTTCCAGCCGGTAGTGGCCTCCTGGGGGAGCTGTCTGAAAAGCGCCACGCGAGCTACCCTCTGAGGGCCATGGGATTGCCCGATGGGTCCGGTGAGTTGCAGGGCGCCGCCCAAATTCCGCGTGTCCGAGAAGCGCTAGTAGTTCTGTGACTCCCAGCCTGGGTCAATTCAGGAAGGGAACCGCCAAATCCCCGACCGGCATTTCCCGCCTGCGGGGCCTTAGTTTACCGCCTTGCCGATTTTCCGCAGGTGGTTATCCATCAGCAGCGAGGGATGGGGGCGGGATCCGGCGCGACCCCAGCTCTCGAGGGTTGTACCGAACGTCCCTGGAGTGCTAATAAGGGCGCTGCAGGGAAGTCGCTGCCTGCCAAGGAGCCCTGGCACGGGAGGTGTGCCAGCTGGGCGCGTTGGGACTGGGAGAGAAACCGCTGCAAGACAGCCTCTAGCCAGGCGGTGGACCAGCAGCGGCCTGAGTCGGCCCGGGTAATGTGCACTCTTGTCGCTGCCGGCCCTTGTGCCCTCCCAAAGGGAGGAGCCAAGCATCAAGGCTCCGCCCCCCCAGGCGCGTGCTGCCTGGTAAGGGTAGGGAGCCCTTTAAGAAGACTTGAGAGATCTTGAAGGAGAGGGGCCTGTGAGATCTCCTGGAGTCGGCGGTGCAGAGAATCTCTGAAGATCATCCTTGCGTCTGCACTGCTCCCTCCTCCAATTGGACACCCAGGTTAGAGGGTCTTCCCAGGTGAGTTCCTACCCCTCTGGTGGGATTCTCTCCCCTGGTTATAGCCTCTCTTAGATCAGAACTCACAGGTGAAATCTTTCCCAAAAGGCTAGCCCCCCCCACACACACACACTCCAAATTTGTGCCCCCTGAAATATATTCATAAAGGAGAGCTGCATTCCATATGGAGTCTCCCCCCAGATCAGAGTTTCTTCTGAGAGAACTCTCCAGATCTTATTCTCTGGTAAAGTCTTTCTCCCACTTCCGAGAGATTCCCCAACCCCAGGTCAGAACGTGCCTGGCTGGTGAAGGCTTTCAGGGCAGAGTTCCCTCTAGGTCGGATCGGCTTTAAAAGCTCTTTTTCCCAGGTGAAGTTTCCCTACTTGTGGGAGCCTGTCCCTGGAGGTGAGAGTTTGGACCCTAGAGTCTCTGGTGGGTCCTGTCCTAAAGCTGGAGGGCAGTATTGCTTACAGACCTCTGGTTTGCTAGGTCTTATCTCTCAGCCAGCAAGGTTGGGCTCCTGGTAGAAAAGCTGGGAAACGGACTGGACAGGAATTGACCAGGGAAGGAAGCCAAGGGGCTGCGAGGCAGGGACTAGGAGGCGCAGTCAGTCTGGACCTGGACCCAGACCTGGACTTGGACTCAGAGTGGTTCTCCGGGCTGGGCAGCCACACCTGAGCTGGATGCGTGGGTCGGGTCGTGCTCATCCCTCTCTCCCTTCCGGAGAGACTTTGGCCCACAAAGAGTCTTCCAGAAGCCAAAGTTCAGATACTGCCGCTGTCTGGGTGTGAGCTCAGGGCCCTCAGAGACCAACAGAGTTGGATCTACCCTTGATTTTTGAGCCCAGAAAACTTGGCTATGTGGCTCTGTGGTCCCAGGTAGACCGTGTAGAAAAGGTCAGACCAGGGGAATCTATTGTATGTCTGTGGTCTCAATTCTCTAGACCACGGGACGCAGCAGACGCAGGCGCTCCTGTCTGCAGCCCATGAAATGGAGCTGCTGAGGAGAGACTACCATGTGGAAAGGCCACTGGTGAACCAGGAGCAGCTAGAAGATCTGGGGCACTGGGGCCCAGTGCAGAAGACCTACCAGTGGCGAACTTGGTTTCGGTAATGATGAGGGAAGAGGTTCCAGGGGTTCTGGCAGGGCCCAGACAGTTCTCCCGGTGACAAACTCTTCTCGGTTCTAGATGCTCCCGTGCTCGGGCCCATTCGCTTCTGCTCCAGCATGTTCCAGTCTTGGGCTGGTTACCCCGATACCCTGTGCGTGAATGGCTCCTGGGTGACCTGTTATCTGGCCTGAGTGTGGCCATTATGCAGCTTCCACAGGGTGAGCTACCTGGATTGCAAGGCTCTGTGGTCTGTGAAACGCCAAACCAGGAGCCGTGACCTCTGCTCCTGGAGCTATGCCCCGAGCCCAGGGCTTGGATTCCCCTACCTTTTCGAGACCCTGTTCTTCAAGACTGCGTTGTACCATTTTACCTCCAGGCTTGGCCTATGCTCTCCTGGCGGGATTGCCTCCCATGTTTGGCCTGTACAGTTCTTTCTACCCCGTCTTCGTCTACTTCCTGTTTGGTACCTCTAGACACATCTCTGTGGGTAAGTGGAGTCAGTCGACGCTTTCGTAGAGGGAGGGGCAGGCTGGGCAGGGCAGCTTTGGGAAGAGGGTAGCATAGGAGTGTAGGCACTAGATCATTAAGAGGATAGGCTATGAATCGCCCCAAGCAGTACTAGGAAACTGTAGGGACTCTTAGGTTCAGGATAGCTCAAAGCCCTGGCATCAAGGTGAATGATATAGTCCACGGGGCTTGGAAGTTCTTAGAGACCTGCCCAGCCTGCCCATTATCCAGACCTTCCCTGTCCTGCCTCTGAAGGGACCTTTGCCGTAATGTCTGTGATGGTGGGCGGTGTGACAGAATCTCTGACAGCAGACGAGGCCTTCGTGCAAGGCTTGAATGCCACCGTTGATGATGCCCGTGTGCAGGTGGCCTACACACTCAGCTTCCTGGTTGGCCTCTTCCAGGTATGAAGCAGCCATCCCCTTAGTGTCTGACTCACGCTGTGACCCTCTCTGATCCCACCTGCCCTTGCCTGTGCCTGTGACTTCCCCCTCCCCTGACTTTCCCTGGCCACCCAACAGGTCGGGCTGGGCCTGGTGCACTTCGGTTTCGTGGTCACCTACCTGTCAGAGCCTTTGGTCCGCAGCTACACCACGGCTGCCTCTGTGCAGGTTCTCGTCTCTCAGCTCAAGTATGTGTTTGGCATCAAACTCAACAGTTACTCTGGGCCACTGTCCGTTATCTATGTGAGTGAGGGTGGGGGCAAGGGTGGGTAGGCCTGCTGTGCCCTGTGCCCTTGAACTCTGGCTTTAACAGTACCACTTCTCCTCAGACAGTGCTGGAGGTCTGCGCCAAGCTGCCGAAGACTGTGCCGGGCACTGTGATCACGGCGATCGTGGCTGGAGTGGTGTTGGTGTTGGTGAAGCTACTGAATGAGAAGTTGCAGCGACGTCTGCCCCTGCCCATCCCTGGGGAATTACTCACGGTTTGGATGCCAGGGGATGGGGGACAGGGGAAAGGGCAAGTGAGGGTGGACCTGGCCGGTATACCACCTCAAGGTGTTTGAGGGCCACCGGAAGGGTGTTGGGACGAACCTGCAGGAGAAAACCGTCCATTGGCTTTTTACCACACTTGACCGTATATCCCCTTCCTTAAATGGTAATGTTTCTCTCTCATCCTATTCACACCTTCCCGTTCATCAGAAAAAGATTCTGCCCCCCCCCCGCAGACCCCCAGATGATTCACCCTCTTCCGTTTTACCGCCAGTACCTTCCTACCCTAACTCTGCCCTGTCCCCACAGCTCATTGGGGCCACTGGTATTTCCTACGGTGTGAAGCTGAATGACAGATTCAATGTCGACGTGGTGGGCAACCTCACCACAGGGTGAGCCCTGGTCCTGTCAGGGAGGTGGGGTAGCTAGAGCCAGGCTGTCCCCTGACCACCCGGGTGCTCCTCCCAGGCTGATACCCCCAGTGGCACCCAAGACGGAGCTGTTCGCGACGCTCGTGGGCAACGCCTTTGCCATCGCCGTGGTGGGCTTCGCCATTGCCATCTCACTGGGGAAGATCTTCGCCCTGAGACATGGCTACCGTGTGGACAGTAACCAGGTCTGTGCTGCGGGTCTCGTACACACAGATGTACGTGGGCCCAGACGATAGCAGTGAGGTAGACTAAGGGTAAGGCTGGACTTGTAAGTGACTTGGGGTAGGAGAACAGGATGCTGGGCCAAATATTGGAGGCCGTTGACTGGGAATGGGGGTTGGGAGCGTGTCAGCCTAGGCATCCCTAGCGAGTCTCCTCACACAACTCCCCCCCACAGGAGCTGGTAGCCCTTGGCCTCAGTAACCTCATTGGAGGCTTCTTCCAGTGCTTCCCTGTGAGCTGCTCCATGTCTCGGAGCTTGGTACAGGAGAGCACGGGAGGCAACACACAGGTAGGCCTTGGTGTGAGCATGCGCGTGTGGGTATATGTCCATCTGGACATGCATGCTGTGTTCTGCCAGGGTGCTCCCATCCTGGGCTCACCTCACTTCGCCTTCACCCTCTGCTCGTCCCCACCCTGCAGGTTGCTGGAGCCGTATCTTCCCTTTTTATCCTTCTTATTATCGTCAAACTTGGGGAGCTCTTCCGAGACCTGCCCAAGGTGAGCCTCCACCCCGCCCAGCCAGGCTTCATGGCCTTAACTAGGCCAGGCCCGTGTCAGATTAGTCAGTCTAGTCCCGTGTAAGGGGCTCAGAGATACAAGGTTAAGTTCTTGGGGATAAAATCAGGAACTAGAAGTCAAAGGTTAGAACTTTCTAATCAGCTCCAAGGGGATAAGGTAATAAGGTTGGTGTGGTGGTGGTTAGTTGTAGACTGGGTGCTTGGCCAGTCTGGATGGGTCACGTCTGGGTGGTGGAGGCTGTCGGCCTCTAGGAACCTCTCAGCGACCCTGATGACATTCTTCTTGCCCCAGGCTGTCCTGGCAGCCGTCATTATTGTGAACCTAAAGGGCATGATGAAGCAGTTTGCAGACATCTGCTTTCTTTGGAAGGCCAATCGAGTGGACCTGGTGAGAAGCTTGGGAGCCCAGGGCTGGGCTTGGGCCCTTTAGTGCCACTGGGCCCTTTGACCCCTGCCCTTTTCTAATCAGCTAATCTGGCTGGTGACCTTTGTGGCCACAATCCTGCTGAACCTGGACATTGGCCTGGCAGTCTCCATAGTCTTCTCCCTGCTGCTTGTGGTGGTCCGGATGCAGCTGTGAGTCGAGCATTTTTGGTACCCCCAATTCCAGCGTGGGGAGGGAGGGGGGAGTGTCACACTGGCTCTTCTCATCCACAGCTTTCTTTGCCTCTCTGGGGACACCCCAGGTTCCCTCATTGTCCTCTCACCGTCTTTCCTTTGCCTCATTTTTTTCTTCCCTAACTCTCCCCTCAGGCCCCATTACTCCTTCCTGGGGCAGGTGCCAGATACGGATATTTATAGAGACGTGGCAGAATACTCAGGGGTGAGTGGCAGGGGCTAAATGGGGGTGTGGTGGGCCAGACAAGACAAATGGGTCCTTTTCAGTTCCCTTCCACATGGACAAGGACACTGGGAGAGGAACAGGGAGACTGGCTCAGTGGATAAGCTATTTGCTAAACAAACATGAAGGCCTGAGTTTGGATCCTTCGCACCCATATAAAATGTCAGGCATGTCAGCACGCGTGTCTGTAACCCCAGTGCTCAGAGGCAATGACAAGAAGATTTCGGGGGCCGACTGGGCAGCTAGTGTAGCCAATCGGTAATCTCTAGGTTCAGTAAGAGACCCTGTCTCAAAAGCAGGAGGGCCATGGAGGAAAACACCCAATGTCACATGCAAGGTCCACACCTACAGACACAGGTGCGTACACACACACACACACACACACACACACACACACACACACACACACACTCCTCGAGTGGAGAGAGAATGTATGAGGCTAGAAGTACTTTGCCTTTAGATCGTGGAATTTGAAGCGAAGAGTTTGGGGCTGTGGCCCTATTAAGGGCCTGAGTGAGTGGGATCAATCTTGGAGCCAGAAGCATAAACTCTACCATAGGTCAAGAGACCAGAGGAGCGCGAGGGGGCACAGGATGTAGGGGAGCCTTCTTGGTCTGCTCAGTGGGGATGCAAAGTTCCCAGGTGCCAGTTTATATTCTAAAAAGCCTCACGTCGTGTTGTGGGAATAATGGTTATGTAAGGAGGGTCTGGACTAAAATAAGCTTTCACCGTGGCCCAGAGCCCTGAAGGTCAACTGCAGGATAATGAATAGACTAAAGGGTAGAGGTGTCTAGGTAGGTGTGGGAGAAGACGTGAGGGAGCAGCCCAGCTGTGTGTGGTTGCGAGGTGGCCTATGTGCTACAGGCCCAAATGTCCAGGAAAGACCTGGACTGAGGCTGGGAAGGGGCGAGAGCTGGGGAAGGTGTGAGTGAACTTAGAGAGGATCCTCTGTCTGCATACAGAAAGCAGCGTAGGCAGGGATAGAAGGCTCAGGAACCTGGGGTGGGGGGTGGGGACACGACTACGGATGGGTGTCCCACGAAACTTGGTGAAAGACAGGAAGCCGGGAAGGACAGGACTTTCTCGTAACACGGGGCAGGAACGATGTAGCCAGGCTCATGGCCCAGGCTCCTGGAAGGGTATCGGCCACAGGCTGGGGCAGAGGCGGGGTAGCTTGCTCTCTAAGAGAGGAAAACAGAGAGAGAGGAGGATACAGCGGAAGGCAAGAAAGCTCAGCCACCTCAACCCCACCTCATCTCCAGGCCAAGGAGGTCCCTGGTGTGAAAGTCTTCCGTTCCTCGGCCACCATGTGCTTTGCCAATGCTGAGCTCTACAGTGACTCCCTGAAAGAGAAGGTGAGGCTGGGGCCCCCCTGCTTGGTCTGTGTGCCGGAAGGTCTGAATCTCCTCATCCGCCCGGAGTACCAGCCTCCACCTCTGACTTGTGTCTCTAGTGTGGTGTGGATGTTGACCGCCTTATCACCCAGAAAAAGAAACGAATCAAAAAGCAGGAGATGAAGATGAAGCGGATGAAGAAAGCCAAGAAGTCCCAGAAACAGGTGGGGTCCCCTCAGCAGCTCTCTCCTGGCCCAGCCCGCCGTGCTCTCAGCCCCGCCGTGCTCTCAGCCCCGCCGTGCTCCCAGCCCTGGCTCTCAGCCCCACCGTGCTCCCAGCCCTGGCTCTCAGCCCCACCTGGCTCCCAGCCCCGCCGTGCTCCCAGCCCTGGCTCCCAGCCCCGCCGTGCTCCCAGCCCTGGTTCCCAACTGTCCCTCATCCTTTGTCCTTGTCCCATTTTCTTACCCCTGTCATTTCTTGTCACCACTCTCTGTCCTTCATCACCCCAAGGACCCTGTTTCAGCCCCTGGAAGGACAGGGCAAGCTTTGGAGATGGCATCTTCCTCTCCTGTATTAGTCCCAGTGTGAAACACGGCATGTCCATTCCATTGTCAGAACTTCTTCTCAGGCCTGCAGCCTAGGTCCTGATGTGTCTCCTTGCCCAGAACCAGGGACAATACCAGGTCTGTCTGGCGTGGTTGTCATGTGGCAACTGGGATAGCTTTCTCACTATCCTCCATCCCTCCTAGGCTGCTTCCTCCAAGATCTCCTCGGTCTCTGTCAACGTCAACACCAACTTTGAAGACATCAAAAGCAACGACGTCGAGGGCTCTGAGGCCAAGGTGAGGCTAGAAGTAAGAGTGGGGACCAGCTGAGAACTCCAAAGTTGGGGGTGCCAACTCAGCTAGCTCGGTTGGTAGAGCATGGAACTCTTAAAAGCCGAGACCTGCTACTGTGGGTTTGACAGTGTCGGGCTGATGGTGGATGGGAGGGATGGGGAGAGCGCTGATGCTAGGGAGACCGTCGTGATACTGAGTTCTCTGGCCCTTGTCTGTAACAAGACACCACAGTCTATGCTCACGGATAGAGGAAAGAGCCTGGGAACTCTGGGCAAATCTAGGGGTCAAGAGTGATGATGCCAAGTGTAACCAAAGATTCAAACAGGTCAGGGTCTAAGGCACGTGGATGCCCGTGACCTTCCTCTCTGGCCCCTGTCCATCTACCCTCTTTGGCTAAGGATAAGTCATAATCTCCCTGCACCCTCCCTTGCACCTTTATTAAGCTTTGGCCCAAGAAGTAACAACATTTTGTGCATGTTGGGGGTATGCTTTCTTGTGTCCCTACATGTCCCTCCTATGTTTATAGATCCACATGTCTCTCCTGTCGCCCCATGTCTGTGTCCTTACGTGTCCCATGCATACCTCCATATATCTATCTGCATATTAATATGCATGTTTCTGCCTGACCAAGTGTGTCACTGTGTACTGTGTACATGCCTTTGCTCTAACATCGATGGTCCTTTAGCACATCTGGATCCCCTGCAGGTGCGCCAAGGGGAGGAGCTGGAGGATGTAGTTGCCAGCAATCAAGAAGATGCCAAGGCTCCAACCATGACCTCATTGAAGTCCCTGGGCCTGCCTCAGCCAAGCTTCCATAGCCTCATCCTAGACTTGAGTACTCTCTCCTTTGTGGACACTGTGTGCATTAAGAGCCTGAAAAATGTAAGGACTGTGGACAGGCTAGAGCTGATCGCATCGGTTGCCTCTCACCTTCTGCCCACCCCATCCCCCAACAAGCCAAGCCCTGTGAGTTCCCCCACTAAACCTTGCCCAATTGCTGCCTCTCTAAGACCAGCCCTCTTTGTTGATGCAGATTTTCCGTGACTTCCGGGAGATTGAAGTGGAAGTGTACATCGCAGCCTGTTACAGTGCGTTGAGTGGAGACAATCCGGGCAGAGGGTGGGGCTCTTCTGGTTAAGGGGCTTATCAAACAGCAGAAGGAAAAAAAAATCTTTTTCTGAAACAGGAGGTCAGGGATGTCTCGGGAGACGGGAATCAAGAAATAGGGCTAGGGAGATGGCTCAGTGGATAAGAAGGCTTGCTGCCCATATATGAGGACCTGAATTCAAATCCCCAGCACCCATGTAAAATAAGCCAGCCATATCTATGCATGGCTATAATGTCAGCCTTTGTTGAGTGGAGATGGAGGGTTCCCAGGAGCTACTTGGTCAGTCAGTAGGGCTTCAGGGTTAGTTAGGAACCTTGTCTCAGGG
Organism: Tokudaia tokunoshimensis; assembly: GCA_036184795.1. Taxonomy (NCBI): domain Eukaryota; kingdom Metazoa; phylum Chordata; class Mammalia; order Rodentia; family Muridae; genus Tokudaia; species Tokudaia tokunoshimensis. The sequence continues at coordinate 110,042,232 of BTHU01000008.1, forward strand.
GAATAAGATTGAGAGGGATAAGAACAGAACATCTGATATCCTGCTGTGTCTTCTGGGTGCAAGTAACACACACACACACACATCACAGATATACACACACCATGTATATATACACACACACACACACATGCACGAACGCACGCATGAGAGACATACAGGAGTAACTGGGTTTCAGTAAGTAGCAAGGAATTCTAGGGGTGCCTGGGGACCCAGTTTCCTGGTGGTACTGCATGTCAGGATCTGCTCCTTGTCCACAGGTCCTGTGGTCACCCAGCTCGAGGCTGGACATTTCTTTGATGAGTCTATCACTAAGCAGCATGTCTTTGCCTCTGTCCATGACGCTGTGACCTTTGCCCTCAGCCACCGGAAGTCTAGCCCTAAGAGCCCTGTTTTGGTAAGCTGCCTCTGCCACGCTGAGAAGCTTTTGTTAATCTGTTGCTTATCCCCACCCTGACCCCAGCTCCAGGAGGTTGGTGACATTGCCTAGAGCTCTGGCCACATTGAACCCACTGCTCTTCCTCTCCTGCCTGGAAGAAAGTTGTTTGAGTGGGGTGATATGCTATTTAGGAGTTCAGATATGTCCTCCGGAAACTGACTCGAACCTCCTCTCCTACCCACGCAGGCCACCAAACTCTGACTTTGCTGAAGGAGACTGCCTACCTCGGGAGGTTGTGACAGGTCACCCTCATGAAACCCCCTGCCTCTGGGTCACCTCCAGGTGCCACCTGGGACTCCATTCCATGTCCCTGCACATACAACTCATGGATGGATGCCCTGGGACTCCAAGTTCAGTGCTACGGGCCTGGGGCAGGGTATTACAGTCAGGCTGGCCTTGGCTGGGTGCTGCAAAGTTGTTGATGTGGGAATAAATGTGTCTGTCCAACTTTGGGCTCTGCTGTGGCATGGTCAGGGTGTGGCTGGGGTGTCGAGTGGTCCGAAGCACAGACTCCCAATCCTTCTTATAAACCCTAAGGTAGACAGAATTGGGGTGTAAGATTTGGGGAGATCAAGGACAGGCAGAGAGCGTGCTGAGTCTGACAGCGGTGGGACCCAGGTTGGGTAAGTATTTTATAAACGTAAGGTTCTCTTCGGTTTCACCCAGACAGCCCTTTCTTTAGCTCTAGCTGGAAAAATAAATGGAATCAAAACTGAAGGTCAGGACAGAGCCAATCTCACGGATAACCTGATTCAGAGGCAGGTGGAATGGGTGTTTCTGGGGGATGTGGAGTGAACCCCTGAGCCCCCAGCTAAAGAACAGAGCTATTCACATGGTCTGCTGCCGGATTTAAACGTCAGTGTTATGAACTGCCTACTAGTAGAATCAGAGAGAGCACTGGGATCAGCAGAGCTCACCAGTCAAGAAGTGACTGACATCGGGCATAAGAGAGAGCCAGTGTCTCTGTGGGCCGCTGACCCCGTGATGGGGAGGGGGGATGGGGCGGTGGGCTCTTGAGCAGTGAAAGGCATGGCAGCCTTGTGAGTTGTCTGGCGAGTTACTTGTGGACGTGCCTAGAGAATGCAATACCCACATCTCCTGCCCAGAACTCATGAATTTCACCATTCATCAGGTACGCTCCAGGCGCCAGGCTCCGCCGTGCTAGGTACCAGGCAAGTTCCCAACCGTAGACAGAGGCTCCCTGCCCTCCAAATCACCCAGGCACCCTTGTCTGGGCCTATTTATCACAGCTTTTACCTGTGCCTGGCACCAAAGTGTTTACAAGCCACCCGTACTCCCGCCAAAACACAGCTGAGGAAGGCAGAGCTTTTTATTCTCTGTTCTGTCACACTCCATCCTGGCCCCGGGGCTGGGTGCTCCATAAATAGTGTTTGACTGAAGACCTGGAGCTCGAGGCAGACCTCAAGCAAGAACTTGTCAGGCTGGCCTTGGATGGGCGCTAGGAGGAAGCTGCTGTGTTTTTAGGGAATAAAGATGATTATGTAGGTAGCCAGAAATGCTCCAAAGAAAATAACATGGGATCCTGCTAGAGAAAATGGACTCTACCACCATGGAGGGGTGACAGCAATACACGAGGCTCTCTCTAACCTTGAAAAAGGTGACTTTCTAAGAGAGAAGCCGTGTTCCCAGCACAAGAAAGGGTGGTGAGGGAGGTCTGGAGGAGGCAGGGACAGCAGCCAGGAGAAATCTTCAAGGAAGCCACACTTTCAAGTGCTTGCTGTGTGCACAGTGCTGAGCGGAGCTGAGCTGGGCGTCGGAAACTCCCCTACACTCTGTCCTACCGGCTTGGCAGTTGCTAGCCCAGTAGAGAACCTTAAAGGCAGCAGGGTGCTTAGCTTAGGGATGGATGATAGGTGAGTTGGAGTCCATCCCCCCACTTCCCATCATCTGGCCAAGCTGCATTTTGAAAAGCCAAGGGCCCAGCTGGAACCTGCTGCCTCAGAGCTGGGCCTGCTCTTGGGGGAGGGGTGTTTGCCCGTTGCCAAGGTGCCCGGGTTCCGGCTCCTCCTCGCAGTGGGCACAGTCATGCTGTACTCATTGCTCTTAGTTCCGTCGCTGTTCCTGCTGGTGATGCCTGTCTCTAGCTATGGCTGGTCTAGGCCCCTCTGGTACCAAGTAGGGCTGGACTTGCAGCCCTGGGGCTGCCAGCCAAACAGCCTGGATAGCAGCAGAAGCAGTCTGGGCTGCCCCGGCTACTGGATGGACCTGAGAGGAAATCGCATCTACCCCGTGGCTGGGGTCACGATCACCACGACCATGTTGCTGGTTATCAGCCGTGTGATATTGCACCAGTGGCGAACTAAGGTTGCGAAGGGTCAGGTGAGCACCGCTCTGCTCCGTCCTGCCCCCTGGGCTGTGCCTCTCACTCAGCCTTCCTCCTAGAGCCCTGACTTAGGGCCTGTGGGCTTCCTGCCTGACCCTGTCCTCATCCCTGTGTTCTCTTGCATCTCCACAGAACCTATGTCTACAACGAGTCCATCCCTATAGTTCCTTGGAGCCAGTACTCTGGTCCATCTGTTCCCACTTAATATTCCCATTCTTCATCCAGCCACCTAGGGTCCCAGAACCGCCTAGGCTCTGGAGATCCAGCGACCCATCCCCCTGTCTCCCATCCTCTTTGGCGCTGCCCCACATCCCTTCTTTCTAGCTCTGCTGCTGCTCCCCTGGCCCTCCTCCACTCCCATGCTGGTCCTGTATTTCAGCTCCCACCAGTGACCTCCAGCTCCTGCAAACACTGGAAACGACAGCCTGCTGTCTCAGACCGCACCCTGGTCCTCAGGGTCCTTCACATGCTGGATGCCATACTGCTCCACATTGAGAGCCGCCTGCAGAGGTTGGCTTCCCAACAACAAGTTCAAATAAAAGAGGAGTCCCCCACTCAGTCTGGGTGACCCAATATATGTTTATCTTTCTCTGACTGTTGTCAAGGATCAGCTCTGACCTTCGGGGTAAACGGAGACAGGGCATATAATGCTCCTCTTATTTAGTCGCACAAAAGAGGCCAGTGGAAAAAAATCTCTACTTCAGCTTATATATCCCAGCATAATCTTTCAAGCAGTATAGAAATAATGTGATTACATCCTATTTTTTCTTTTAGTGGATGATTATAAAACAAAACAAAACAGTAGGTTTCTCTAATACCCTTACTTGTAAAAAACATTTTATGTATTACAGGTAAAAAAAAATTATTCCCAAGAACCCTCATATACTTGTCACTAAGCAACTTGTTATAGATTAACAAAGTGTGAGTAGGCAAGGTAAATTTCTCAACCAGTTTGTCTTACTGGCAGGTAGTAATTTGTGATTACAAAGAAAGGATCAATTATTTTATTCATCTTAAGTAATCCTATAACTATTTAAAAGAATCACAACTTTTATGTAAAAAACTATCAGTCATATCTACTTTAAATCCTCAGAATGCATATCTACTCATCAGTGACTTTTATTAAATCATATCAGGAAGCTGAGGGCAAAAATGGGTACAAGAAATTAATCATCACTAGTCCAACCTCAGTGAGAATCACGTCACCAATCTAGCTAGATTGTTCTTGTTCCCTGACCTCGAAAAGTCCCCAGCTCAGCTAGTAAGAGTGTGTTTTTCTGAACTTCAAACTGTTTCCTATGATTTTCTACATCAGAGTCAGTTGAGAAAACATCTCAAGCTAAGTTCACTAGCAATTTATTTTTCCAAATGCTAAGGCTGGAGGTGACCGCTGACAGTCTACGTCTCTAAGTTCTTCTCTAGGGTGGCGATTGAATCATTAATCTGCTCCAGCAGCAATGCTGGACTGAGATCAAGCATTATCATTGTGAGCGGCAGAGCTGCTGCCCAGTGAGGGGCGGGAAGCCCCTTTGAATTTTCATATAATTCTTAGATTAAGAGGGATGTGAGGGCAGCAAGCAGAGGAGAACTTCGTGACAGCATGAAGGCCTCAGGACACGTAGTTCTCAGGGAGGGGGAGGGGTAATATCCTTTCTCAGGTCTCTGACAGAGTTGAAGACTAGATAGTTACACTCTCACAATTAAGCTTATGTTGTTTTAGGACCTAAGAAGATGCTTTTGGATTAGAATACAAGTTATGATAGAAAATGATTTAGATATGACACACTGAACTCACTAATATAGGAGAGATGATAGAATACTTTTTGTAAAGTTGCCAAATATAAATGGACTGGACATTGTGACTGTAACTCCTACCTAAAAGTTTTAATAATTGTTTCATATTTGTTCCTACTGCATGTTGTTTATTATGAGAAAGAACCTTTTTTTTAGACAAAAAGGGGGAAATGTTGGGGTTTGGTCTGGTGCTTGTATTCATGTGCTATATTCTATACCCCAAGATCTGGTTGCCCCAAAGACGAGCAAATTTCCACATACCAGCCTTTGTTGTGTAAACCTTATTCCCCAATTTAAAATTATTTGCATAGCAATGTCAGACACCCTCTTGTCCCAGCGGCTCCAAGCTCCCTATAAGAGTGAGAGATGAGCTACCTCAAAGGACCCTCACTCCTTTCCTCCCTCTACCATGGGTGATTCGGGTTGATGGGGTTTCCAGGGAATAGGTATTTTGAGAGTACCGTGTTTTAGAAAAGGAAATCCCAATTACAAATTCAAAGAGAAGCAGAATTCTATCAAAGTAATGAGAAAAAGGGCTGGGACTGGGGCTCAGCGGCTAGGCATGTGCTTAGCATGTGCATGAGGCCCTGGTTTTGATTTCTCTGACAAGAAACAAAATGAGAAAAACTACAAGCTTAAAAGAGGCCATGTGTATGCTTTTTGAGACCGAGTCTAAACCATGTGGCCCTGGCTGAACTTGAACCCACTGTCTTCCCGTGCTTCCTCTTTCCAGGTGCCAGCGTTACAGCGCATGCCCAACACCTGGCTTTAAAAGGGGCTTTAACTTGACACATATGATAGTAGATCAAAAATTTTAAAAAAAAAAAAAAAAGGAAATCATTTGTGGCAACTCCTGCCCGTAATGCTTCCCGTGCTATGGCTTCTTTTGGTTTGTTCTGTTATGTTTTAAGTCAGAGCCTTGGTATGTAGCCCTGGTGACCTAGTATTCACCATGTAAACCAAGCTGATCTTGAACTCTGTCTGCACCTGCCGCCTCCTAGGTGCTGGGATTAACAGGGTGATGGTTTCTACATAAGATAAACAGGGAGATGGTTCAGCAGGTAAAAATACTTGCTGTGCAAACCTGACCACATGAGTTCAGTCCCAGGAATTCACATGAAATCTAGATGAAATGGCATTCATATAAAAGCTTAGCACTTCTCCAGGCAGTGGTGGAACACGCGTTTGATCCCAGCCCTGGGAGGCAGGTAGATCTCTGTGAGTTCAAGGCCAGCCTGGTCTACAGAGTGAATTCTAGGACAGCCAGGGCTACACAGAGAAACCCTGTCTTGAAAAAGCCTAGCACTTCTATGAGATGAGAGGCAGAGGCATACACTGACCTGCTCATGTTCTCTGTCTCTGTCTCTGACTGTCTGTCTCTGTCTCTGACTGTCTGTCTCTGTCTGTCTCTGTCTCTGTCTCTGTCTCTCTCTCTCTCTCTCTCTCTCTCTCTCTCTCTCTCTCTCTCTCTCTCTCACACACACACACACACACACTATACATAAACAGTTTTGTTTGGAGAGACGGCTTGGTGGTTGAGTATGTCTTGCTTTTCCAGAGTACCTGTACAAAGTTCTCAGCACCCACGTCATGTGGCTGACAATTCACTGTAACTCCAGTTCCAGTGATTCTGACACCCCCAGCCTCTAAGGTCACCCACCCTTATGTGCACATACCCACAGACACACAGACACGTATATACACAATTAAAACTAAACTGAATCTTAGCCAGGCATATATCAGCACACAGGAGGCAGAGACAGGAGGAGCTCTAGGAATTTAAGGCCAGTCTGATCTATAAAGTGAGTTTCAGCCTAGTCAAAGCTACATAGTAGGACCCTACATCAAATAATAAGTTAATAGCAACATCAACAAGTTAAAATTTTCCTATCCTTTATTTTATGGGTATGGGTGTTCTGCCTGTGTGCATGTCTGTGTACCACATGTATATCCTGTGTCCGAGAGGCTAGAAGAAGTGTTGGCTTCTCTAGCACTGGAGTCACAGATGGTTGTGAACCATCATATGGGTGCTGGGAATTGAACCCAGGAAGAGCTCTACTTCTAAAAGAGCAACCAGTACTCTCGGCCATTGAGACATCTCTCCAGTCCCTAAAGTAAACTTTTTAAAACATGTGTATTTTTAAAATGGAGTAACCAACTGTAATTTGGCAAGTGACTTTTTTTTTCATACCGAGACTGAAGATAATTCAGCCTTTTCTATAACATAGATATGTTTTTAGTTGTTGATCATTTGAGAAAATTATTTTGTTTTTCTTAACCCATTGTTAATTGACAATGTTGCATAAATGCTACATATGGGTTGCTGATAATATTGTTAATTTGTGTGTATGTGTACATGTGTGTATGTGTGTGTATGTGTGCCTGTGTGCACGTGTGTGTGTGTGTGTGTGTGTGTTTGCCCATATGCACATGTACAGGTTTACCATGGTGTGCACATGTGAGAGAGGACAGGTTTTTCACAACTACATTTCCCTGTAGACATATTCCTTGGACTTTTCTCAAGGCCTGGAAATGAAGGACATTGGAGACAAAGCTTCAACAGGCTATTGGGGGGTCCACCTCTGCATCCTACAAGGTTTAATGACCACCTACTGCTTGCTGGCCTACACAATAGGTGTGAGTGTGTACTCCAAGGTACACAGCAGACCGGGCTCCTCCTCCACCCACTCACAGGTGGAGGTTGGTACTGATGGTGAAACAGACTTGAAAACACAACCACTCTGAGGCAGGTGACACTGTCCAGCTATGGTCTGGGTCCTTTAGGATTGACGGCAGTGATGGGGGGCGGTCAGGAGAACAGACACAGATAAGCAACTGGTGGAGATAGATTTCAACCTGTGCAGACCGAAGGTACGCTGAGTTCGAGGGAGAGTTGGAGAGCAGTAAGGAGTGTCACCAGTTAGTGGTTCTTAGAGTGGGCATGGTGGGCAGAACAATGGCCCTGCGAAGACATCATGTCCTAACGCACAGTCCATGGCAGAAGGAATTTCACGGATGAAATTAGAAGGGTCTTGAATTACGGAGTTTATTGTGGGTAACTTTGGAGGGCCCCATGTAAGAACAAAATAAAATGGAAAAACAAAAGCAGCACGTGAGATGGGCAGGAGATAGAGCCATTCAGGACCAGAGGTCCTTTATTTTGGGAGCCAAAGAATTCAAGTGGCATCGGTGTCAGAAGCAGGGACAATCAGGTAATGACCTGGTAACCTACAGTCACTAAGGATTGGAATGTGCCAACCTTCCCATAGGATCGTCTAAGAAGAGTTCGTAGGGGCTCACGGAGGCTGAAGCAACAATCACAGCGCCTGGATGGATCTGAGCTAAGCCCTCCGCATATACGTTACAGTTGTGTAGCTTCCTGTTCCGGTGGGACTCCTAACAGTGGGAATGGGGGTTGTTTCCGGCTCTTGGGACCCTTTTCCTCCTACTGGGTTTCGTCTCTTAGCCTTGGTACCTAGTCTTACTGTAATTCGTGATGCTGTGTTCAGTGGAAATCCCTGGGAAGCCTGCTCTTTTTTTTTTTTTGGAAGGGAAAATATGACTCTGATTTTATTTAACTCAGTGGAACCTACATATTGAACCTCTCTCTGACTAAAAACCGGTGAGATAGCAGACAAGTCCCTGAGGTGATAAATCTGTGTGGCCCCAAACCACTAAGGTTGTGTTGTTGTTGGGTTTTGTCCAGTGCTAGGGACTGGATCCAGGACTTCATGCAAACACTCTATTACTGCTCTGCACCCTTAGGCCAGGGCCAATGTGTTACTGAAATAGAGAAAAGTAGTGACGATATAAGCCATGTAGAATAGCAAATGGCTTTAATCCCAGCACTTGGGGAACTGAGGCAGGAAGATGAGGAGTTCGAAGTTAGTCTAGGCTATACTGTAAGACTACCTCAAAACAAACTGATAAAAACTACTAAAAAATGTAGATGCCAAGAGTTAGGTACTGTTGCAGCAAATTCTAAAAATGTGGGCTTTGGGATCAGGTAGTGGGCAGAGACTAAGAGAACATTTGAGAAGGAGCTGGTGAGAAGGCTCAGTGGGTAAAGACACTTGCTGCCAAGTCTGGTGACCTGAGTTCGATCCCAAGTCTTACAGGTAGGAGAGCTCTGACTCCTGCTAACTGTCCTCTGACCCACGTGCTGAGGCATGTATGTACCTACACACTACAAATACATGAATGTAATACTTAAAATTTCATACTAAGGAACATCATAGAAGAAGTCGAGATTGTCTTCAACCACGGAATGAAATCTTGACTTGGGGGCATAGCTCAGCAGGTAGAGTGCTTGGGCTTGCCAGTTTTGCTCCCAAGCCCTGCACACACCTGTAACCCCCACACTTAAGAGGCTGGACAGGGGGATTGCACACTTAGGACGAGCCTGGAGCCTGGACTACATAGCAAGTCCTTGTCACTAAAAAAAAAAAAAAAGTGGGGGGAGGAGGAAATAAAATAAAATGAAATTTGATATTGGAAATTCTCAGACAACAAATCAGAAAAATACTTTACCTGAAATTGTTGAAGTTGCCCGTGTAGTGCTCAGGCCTTTAATCACAGATGGTGGGAGTCAGAGGCTGGCAGATCTCAGTGGATTCAAGGTCAGCCTAATTTACACAGAAAGTTTCAGGATGTCAGGGCTCTGTAGAGAGATCCTGCCTCACACACACACACACACACACACACACACACACACACACACACAATAAATATAGAAATGTGAGCTAACTACAGCAGTGCACACCTGTGATCCCAGCACTTGGAAAGTAGAGGCAGGAGGATTGGGGGTTCAAAGTCATTCTCTACTACAGTTTAAGTCCCAGGTCAGTTTGAGCTACATGACACTCTATCTCAATCAAAACTAAGCAACAGACAGTCGGTTAGAAAGCATTGGACTCCATCCCTCTAGGCCTCAAGTCCACAGCAACTGCTTTTGGGTGTCCAGGAGAGTGTGTGCTGAAGCTGGGGAATTGCTGTAAAGCTCGGTGGTTTCAAAGTGTCTCACCTCAGCTCCATAGCCCCACACCCCTAGTCCCCCACCCCAGCAAGCTTTTCAGATGCAGGAATTGAAAGAAACAATACTTCTTTCCCATTCTCTTCCATGTTACCTATTTAAAGAAGACTTTTCCCTCCAGGTCACTGACTAACCTCAGAAACAATGGAACAGAAATGTCAGTGAGCATGACCGGGTGGGTATTGGCTGAGCCTGTGGTCCCAGCATTTGGGAGGCCACACCCAAGAGCTCCCAGCTCTTAACCAGAACAAATCAGCAGCTCTTAAGGACCAGCTTTGCACGTTATACTCAGGACACCAGTTCTGGGAATTTTGATACTGAGAATTAAAAGCCTTAAAGAGGGACAGGGAACCTGGTTCAGTGGTTAAGAGCATATACTGCTCTTGTAGAAGAACTGAGTTAGATTCCCAACAACCTTGTCAGGGCCATCACAACAGCCAGTAACTGCAGCCCTGGGACATCTAGCTCCGCCCCCCCCCCAGCAACTTCCCCTCTCTCCTTCCCTTCCAGTCCCTCCCTCTCACCTCTTCTTCCCCCATTTACCCCTCCTCCCTTTCTCCTCAGAAAAGAGAAGACCTCCCATGGATATCCACCCACCTTGGCATATCAAATTGCAGCAGGACTAAATGCATCTTTCCTATTGAGGCCAGACAAGGCAGCCTTTTATTTTAAAGAGGGCTGACTGGGTGCTTTGTAATCCTACCTTAGAGTGAGAGACTGGAGGATCGATCACAAATCAAAGGCCAACCTGTCGGTTCCAGGCCAGTCAGGGCTGTACAGTGAGAACCTGTCTCCACCAAATCAAATAAAAACAGGAAAAAAAATTTTTTTAAGGAAACTGATGAAGCTGGGGATGGTTTTGTGTGAAGATCAGCTCAGGTCCCCTTGCTACAAGGGGACCGACCCAGCTGTAATTGCAACACAGTGAAAACTGAGGCAGGAGACCCCAGGGCGAGCTAGCCAACTAGGCTAGCTGTAATGGGGTAGGTTTCGGAGTCAACTGAGAGATGCGGCTTCACAATACAAGGTAAAGTGATGGGGACCATTCCCAGCATCAGCTGCCTCAGGCCATCTGTGCACATAGTGTGCACAGAGTGTGCGTGATAACCACTAAGGAAATGTAAAAACACAAAAAGGATCCAAAACGGAATATTTCAAAAAAAAATAAATAAATAAATAAAGGAAAGGGTCCTGTGACACGGATGAAAGATAAATGCGTTCGCTGCTGAGTTTGATCCGCAGAACTCAGGTGGCAGACAGAGAACCCACTACTGACAGCTGTGCTCTGATGGCTGTACCCTTGAACACGCTCTTTTACCCTGCGAGCCACACTGCAGATTCACTCCATTCTGAGTTTCTGATGCATGGCACAAAGCGGATACACATTTGGTAAATGAACTTAGCCAGTTACAAGAGGACAAATGCTGTAGTTTTGCTCTTATCTGAGGTAGCTGCAGACAGAGAGTACACTAGAGGTGACCAGGGACGAGAGGGAGGAGAAAACGAGATATTACTTAGTGGTTAGAGTCTGGGGTGATGCAAACCTTTTAGAAACAGGAAAGGGCGATGGTTGCGTAACACTGAATGAAATTCCCACCACTTACAGTATTCCGCTGTTGGGCGGACTCAGTAGCACAGTTCCTGCTTAGAGTAGGAGCTCGCCCTAAGTTTGACTTCTTGGCACTGTCCCCCAAAATAGTCAGGATGGAAAGTTTTTTGTGATATACATGTATTATATGTATATGTACATTTATACACATATGTTTATATGTACATATCTGTGTTTATGTATGAATATGTACAATATATTTATGTGTGTGTATATACATACACACATATAAAACTATATGTGTATATAATATATACACTATATATATATATATATATATATATGTAGTTGTTTGTTTTGAGATAGAGTCTCACTGTGTAGCCTTGGCTGGCCTGGAATTTGTTCTTAGACCAGGCTGGCCTTGAACTCCCAGAGATTCAACTTCCTCCACCTTCTGAGTGCTATGATTGAAGGTGTGCACCACCATACCTGGCCCCGTTGTGCATATTTTACTACAAGGCCTTACTATGGAGTTCAGGCTAGCCTTACACCTACCTGCCTCTGCCTCCACAGTGCCGGAATTAAAACGCATGCGCCGTCATGACGTCGCTCTAGAATCAAGTTCTTTTCATTAGTATTATTTTTACGAGACCCTAGGATTCCCCTTGAACTCACTGTTTGACTGAAGATGACCTTGAACTTCTGCTTTTCCTGCCTCCACCTTTCAAATGCCTCGATTATAGGTGAGAGCCACCACTGTTTGTATGCAGTACTGGGGACCACAGCTTTGCACATGATAGGCAATCACCCTACCAATTAGGCTACATCCCTAGTCCCTATTTGTTTGTTTCTTTGCCTGTTGGTATGAGATAGGGTCTCACTCAGTAGTTCAGGTTGGCCCAGAACTCAATACATAGTCCAGATAGCCTCAAACTTTTGGTGAGCCTTCTGCCTCAGCCTTGCAAGTGCTGACTCTGGGCTGCAGTACCACACCCAGCAAGGAAGGTAATGCCTGCGCATGTTACAGCAGGGGGGAACCTTTGAGCCCATTATAGTAAATCAAATAAATTCACATGAAAGGATAAGTATCGCATGACTCTGCTTGTGTGCGGCATTAGAACAGTCAGTCATAAAGATAGGAAGCTGCAGAGGTCACCCAGGGTAGAAGAAAATGGAGAGTGATTGCTTAACGGGTCAGAGTTTCTGTTGAGGATAATGAAAAAGTTCCCGGAAATAATGGGGATGGTTGTTCAACATTACAGATGTATTTAATACCAACAATTTATGGGCATGGCTCCACAGTGGTGAGCATGCAAAACCTTGTCCTGGATATTTTAACAGAAAAAGCTAGGAGAACAGGTGAAAATGTATTAGCTACAAAGAGAGACCGGGGCGCACCAGAGCGGTGCCCGTGCCTGCAGTCCCCGCACTTGCGCACTTGAGTATTGACGAGGTAGAGGCAGGAGGAGCCCCCGGGATCCAGCAGCATTCCTGGCTATGAGACCCTGTCTCAAAAGAGATGAGGTGAGTGCCAGGACCTCCCAGACAGAGTGCAGAGGGCACACACCTGGCCGTGGGCTTGTGAGCCCCGGCATGATAAAGGGGGCCTCAGAGACAGATGGGGAGAGGAAGCCTGGTCAGGAAATGGGGTACAGAATTCAGTTTGTGATGGGTGTGTAGAAGCATGTTCCCTCTCTTTACTCCCCACACCCAATAAATTATAGGAGATTAATTAATGAGTCACTGAGGACTTGACAAATCAGGCCAGCAGCCCCTTGACCTCTGTCTGCTTATACCTAAATTTGCAATAGCGTTTCCTTGTTTGGTTAGTCTCTTGAAACTGCTTCTTTTCTTTCTTTCCCTCGGCTTTTTTGATGGTTGCATACATGTATAGCAAATACTACAGTTCCATTCACCCCCACTGCCTTCTCTCATCCCCACACCCCCATTCCTGCGGACCCCCTCCGCTGTATTTTATTTCACTTTATTCTTTGAGACAGGGTCTCACTATGGAGTCCTGACTGCTCTAGAACTTGCTGGCATTGAACCAAGCTGGTATTGAACTCACAGAGATCTGCCCAAGTGCTGTGATTAAAAGCATACACTATGGTGCCTGGTATTTTATTTTATTTTAGAATTTCATACATGAGCGTGAGTACTATATGTCCCTCATTCCTCTCTCCCTCCCTCTTCTTCCCCCTCCAACTCCTCCTGTGTTCCTCCTCTCAACTTCATAGCCTCTTTTCAAATTATTATTGATTTACACACACACACACACACACACACACACACACACACACACACACAGATGCATACACGGGTACAACTTGCTGAGTCGACTTAGTGTTACCCATAGGTATATGTGTTTAAGACTGACCATTTAGGATGTGAGGGGCTCTCTTCTTTTTAAGATTTATTGCCATGCTTTGTGGCATACATACGCCTTTAATCCTAGCACTTGTGAAGTAGAGGGATCTGAGTGACTTCAGGCCAGCCTAGTCTAGGCAGCAAGTTCCAGGACAGCCAGGGCTACATAGAAAGAGCTTGTCTCAAAAAAAATTCCTTACTTACATTTCTGTGTGTGTGTGTGTGTTTGTAGTAGTGTCTGTTTGTGAATGTGTGTTTGTCTGTGTGTGTGAGTTGTGTGTTTGTGTTTGTAGTAGTGTCTGTTTGTGAAGGTGTCTGTGTGAGTGTGTGTGTGTCTGTGTCTGTGTGTGTGTGTGTGTGTCTATGTCTCTGCGAGCATGTATGTGTCTGTGAGTGTGTGTCTGTGTTTGTGTCTATGTGAGTGTGTGTGTCTGTGTGAGTATGTATGTGTGAATGTGTCTGTGTGAGCATGTGTATGTCTGTGTGTGTGTCTGTGTGTGTGTGAATGGTGCGTCTGTGTGAATGTATGTGTGTCTGTGTGAGTGTGTGTGTGTATGTCTCTGTGAGCATGTGTGTGAGTGTGAGTGTGTGTGTGTGTGAATGTGTGTGAGCATGTGTGTGTGTGAATGTGTGTCTGTGCGAGCGTGTATGTGTGTGTCTGTGTGAGCATGTGTGTGTGTGTTCAAGTAGCCACAGATGCTGTGAGTTCATCATTGCAACAACCATGCCATGTCTGGAGGATGGCGGTTCACAACACTCCTTCCCATCCTTCTGCTCTTACATGACCCCATCCCCAGACAGGGTTTCTTTGCATAGCCCTGGCTGTCCTGGAACTCCTGTAGACCAAGCTGGCCTCAAACTCAGAGATCCACCTGCCTCTGCCTCCAGAGTGCTGGGATTACAGATGCAAGCTTGGCTTTGTTACATTGCACCCCCACCCCACTCCCTAGCTGAAGACCCAGGACCTTGCACTGTGGTAGCGAGGGCTCTACCACTAAATCTGTCTTCTTTTTCACAGTGTTCCTGGAGCCTGGGAGGCGGTAGGGTAGACGTTTCACCTAGGGCTAAGCACTCCAGGGTTGCCTATCCTTAGCATTACTGTTTATGAGCCTCTGCATTAACTGATCCCCACTGCATATAGAAGTTTCTCTGACCAAGGCCAAGAACAGCGCTAGACTAGGATCATAAATACCTTGGTATTTAAAAGGTAGTTTGACTACATGACCATTTAACAAAACATAAATAGTAAGTTTTCCTTTAAGACATATAACTGTCTCAGCAATGGGACTATAGACAATGGGACTCTTTGTCTGTCTGTCTGTCTGTCTGTCTATCTATCTATCTATCTATCTATCTATCTACCACAGCTTAGTCATGGGCTTTAAAAATAAGACATTTATTTTATTTTATATGTATGTGTGTTTTATCTACGTGTGTGTGCACTATGTGTGTTCCTGTTGCTCAAAGAGATCAGAAAAAGGCATTGGTTCCCCTGGAACTATAATTACAGATGATTATTAGCCACCTTATGAGTCCTAGAAATCAAACCCAGGTCCTCTGCAAGAGCAGCCAGTGCTCTTAACTGCTGAGCCATCTCTCCAGCC
This sequence comes from Tokudaia tokunoshimensis, assembly GCA_036184795.1. NCBI lineage: Eukaryota > Metazoa > Chordata > Mammalia > Rodentia > Muridae > Tokudaia > Tokudaia tokunoshimensis. The sequence goes on from BTHU01000008.1 coordinate 110,057,358, forward strand.
CCACAAAGTTTTTGGCAGGTTACAGAATCAAATTTCTGGCCCCAAATCCTATCAGAAAATGCTTAATTACACTAAAGCAATAGCCTCTATTGTGCCACATTCTTTCTGTTTTTTAATGAGTTTTTGAAAAATATATTTATTATCCTTTTCTGTGCACTGTGTCCACACCTGATGCCTGAAACCGTTAGAGGAGATGGTCAGGTTCATGGAACTGGAGGTGCAGACAGGAAGGTAACTCCTTTTGAAACCTTGTCTCAAAAGAATTAAATAAGGGGGCTGGAGAGATGGCTCAGTGGTTAAGAGCACTGGCTGCTCCTCCAGAGGACCCAGGTTCAGTCCCCAGCTCCCACAAGGCAGCTCACAACTGCCTGTGACTCCAGTGCCAGGAGATCTGATGCCCCCACACCCGCCAATGCATATAAAAGTTAAATTTAAAAATTAACTAAGTAAATAAAATCATTCTAAACATTGGAAGACAATTTGCTGGTGGACTAGGCATAGATTAAGAGGGTGAAGAGTCAAAGATAATCCCGAGGTTTTTATTCTTCTTTTGGCTTTTTTGAGACAGGGTTTCTCTGCCTGGAACTCACTCTGTAGACCAGGCTGGCCTCACACTCACAGAGATCAGCCTACTCTGCCTTCTACATGCTGGGAGTAATGGCACACAATACCACTACTCCGCTTCCTTTTTCTTTTTTTAAGAGAAGATCTTGCTAAGAAACTCTGGTTGGCCCTGGAACTCCCTATGTAGACCAGGCTGGCCTTGAACTTCCAGTGCTTCTCCTGCTTCTGCCTCACAAGGGCTGGGCCCAAACATATACTCTTCTCCCTCCCCATGTGTATATGTGTGTTTGCATATGTATGTGCAGGGTGGTCTGTGCTTTTGCGTGTGTGTGTGTGTGTGTGTGTGTGTGTGTTGCTATTACAAAGGAGTTTGGTTCTTAACACCCTTACTAGGAGGCTCACAACTGCCTGTAACTACAACCTCCGGGCATCCATCACCCTGAGGTGACGCACATAATGCACACTTACACATAATTAAAAATAAATCTAAAAACGAATGAAACCAAATTATGGGAAAGGAAACAGATATTGAGGGAGGACATAAACAAAATAGGGGTGCAAAACAAAAGGGTTAGGTCAGAGCTCCAGTGCTTGTCACCCAAGATGCTTCAGGGCAGAAACAAGCTGTGGTAGAAGCCTGAGATGCTGGTAACCGTTGTCTCCACGGATCTGGAACTTGGACCACCACCTCCCTTCCTTGTTATGAGTAAAGCAGTTCCTGGAACTGATCAGGTTCAGAGTTCAGATACCCAGAATCTAAAAAGCTGGGTGTGCATGGAGGGCCATCTGTAACCCAAGCAGACAGGAAGAGGAGACAAGGAGTCCCCCCACAAACTGAAAGCCAGATTCACCAAACAAGAGAAGAGAAAGGTAATGTCTGTGGAAGAGGGTCTCACTTCAGTCAATTTCCTCCAAAGACAATCTGAAGCATGACCAGTTTGCTAACGATCGATCCATTTTCCTAATCAAGTTCACACTCCACCTCTTGGAGAACTTACCCATGCCCTCTGGACTTGGGCGTTTCATGGTCCTCCCAGAAGTCTGGTGTTTACCATTTCAGATGGTTCTCCCTCCCTGGGATCTGAGTAATGACCTGTTTTCATATTTCTGGTAAGCTCTTATCATCATGATAGTCCACATACTGGTCACACAAGGCATGTCTTTGTTTGTTTGTTTTAATTCTTCCACTGAGACAGCAGAAGAGATGGTTTATTGCATCTATTACACTTGGGCACAAATGAGAATTGAATGCAGCAGGTCCAGGGCAGAGGAGCAAGGTGACACTCTCACAGGTTGGTAGCGAAGAGCTGGTCCAAGCACCAGACCTACTGAGACAACTTTTACCAGCATCTCAGGCCCCCAGCATTCCTTGTCTCTGCCCTGGAGCATCTTGGGTAACAAGCCAGCTTGCCTGGGTTTCTGCCTCATCTCTCTTGTTTTGTGCATTAGCCTGCACATTGGCTCTGTCTCCACACTGTCTGTTCTCATGGCGCAGAAGTCTGAATGAGGGAGATGGTTCCAAGGCCAAGAGCATGTCTGACACTTAAACATTTTCTTTCCTTTTATTCTTTTCAGCACAGGATCCAGTTACAAAATAATGAGTACAGGTGTGGGAAACCAGACTTGGGGGTGGGTAAATGGATACAAAGGAATATTTGTTCTTGTATAATGACAGATAATTATAGCTATTGCTTACTTTAAACATAGTTTCCTTAGCCAGGCATGGTGGCCCAGACCTCCAATCCCACCCCTGAAGAGGCAAAGGCAGGTGGATCTCTGTGAGTGTAAGCCTCCAGGTCAGTCAGAGCTACATAGTGATTCTCTTTCCCTCTCCCTCCCCATCCTCCTCTCCCCCTCCCCCCCACTCTGAAACAGAATTTCACTATGTAGCTTTAGCTGTCCTGGAATTCACTAAGTAGATCAGACTGGCCTTGAACCCACAGAGATCCAACTGCCTCTGTCTCCTGAGTGCTGGGATTAAAGTCACACACCACTGTGCCCAGCTGAGGCCATATAACAAACAAATCCAATTTTCTTATGTGATGCTAGGGACTGAACACAGGGTCTTGTATAAACTATCATTGAACCATGTCTCAGCCTGGCAAGTAATTATGTTTTAACATTTATTTATGTATTTATGAATTTGTGTACATGTGGAGGTCTGAGGACAACTTTGTAGAGTCAGTTCTTTCCTTCCACCAATGTGGGTTCCAGGGATTAAATTTGGGTGATTTGGTTTAGCAGCAAGCACCTTTACTCACTTAGCCATCTCAGTGGCCCAGTAATTTATTTAACAAACAAACAAAGAATGACCACGGACCTGGAAAGATGTCTCGGTTGCTAAGAGCATTTGCTGCTCTGACAGAGGACCTGGGTCCAATTCCCAGCACCCACATGACAACTCACAACCCTCTATAACTCAAGTCTCTGATTCCCAGTTCTGGCCTCCGAGAATACCAGCCCCAAACATGGTACACATACATACACGTAGGCAAAACACTTGCTACCCATAAAGCAAAAGTAAATCTTTTAAAAAACAAAACTCCACAACAGGCTGGACAGATGGTTCAGGAGTTAGGAGCCCTTCCTGCTCTTGCAGAGAACCCACGTTCACTTTCCAGTACCCACATGGCAGCTCACAACTGTCTACAACTCCAGTGCCAGGGGATTCATTGCCCTCTTCTGGCCTCCATACGTGCAGACAAACCCTCATCCACATTAGAAACAAAAAAGCCAAAACTCTGAAAAAGCAACAGGTGTGAGTCCTAATGACATAATGATCCAAGAAATGTCAAATATCCAGATTTTAAACCTAAAAAGAGACATTCTGTTAGAAAATGATCTTTTAAATGTCTTTCATTTATGTAGAAATATCTGAGAGGCACCTCTAATTGGGATGACACAGTTAATAGGCTGTTTAACTGTGAGATGAGTGGGTGACGGTCGTGAGGAATATAGAACAGAACACCAGGGTGCGACTGTTTACTCTCAGGGCTTTAGATCATACAAAACCTGGGAAGGAAGGCCCAGCTGATCATTGTTTTGGTTGTCTTACATAGGTTTCCAAAGGGCACACCCTTATTATTGTTGTTGTTATTATTATTATTATTACTACTATTATTATTATAGCATTAAATCGAAAGTCTTGTAAATGGTCACATTAAAGTCTGGAATGGTTAAAAACAAGATACATTGAGTTACAAACCAGAGAAGCCTAAGACAGGCAAATGTAAGGTGCTGTCTTGAATTAGAAAAAGGACATTAGGTTAAAAAAAAAACTCAAGGAAGTCTGTGCAAACTATGGACTTTAGTTAATCATGAACTAATAATGGCCTGCTAATAGTAATAGATGAGCTGTACGAACGTAAGATGTCCGTAAAGGGAACGGCTCACTAACGCTTGCGAAGAGCACGAGGGGTTTCAGTACCATCTGCTCACAGTCCTGTAAGTACAAAGCTGCTCTAAAAATGGCTCCATGGGTAAAGGTGCTTTCTGTACCAGCCTGGTGACCCAAACTTGACCCCTGGAATCTATGTAAAGGTGGAAGGAAGGGGAGAACAGACTTCCCAGTGTTGTTCTTTGACCTTTGAACATATGTGGAGACATCCCCCACACATGCATACATCATGTGCACACACACAAATAATAGATAAAAATAATCTTAAACTATAAATCACATTTCAAAAAGCTGAAAGAGAGCTACCAACACAGCTCAGTTGGTCGTATTTGCCTAATGTTCATGAGACCCTAGCTTTACCTGTCAGCACCACAGACATCAGTTGTTGGCACCTGACTCTAATCTTATTCCTTGGGAGGGGGAGGTAGAAGGTCAGAAGTTCAAGGTCATCCTAGGTTTCAAAGTGACTATGAAGCCAGCGTGGGCTACATTACGACCCTGACTCTCCAAGAAAAGGGAGCAGGTAACTTAGGTTTGTTTGTTTTTTGTTTCTTTCTTTATGTGTTTACAACAGGACTTCACTATATATCCCTGGCTCACTGCATATACCAGGCTAACCTGGAACTCAAAAAGATTTATTTGCTTCTGACTCTTGAGTACTGGGATTAAAGGCATTTACTACCACATCCAGCAACTTAGAAGATTTTATTTCTAAAGATTTATTTATTATATGTAAGTACACTGTGGCTGTCTTCAGACACACCAGAAGAGGGCTTAAGTTCTCACTACTGGATGGTTGCTCACTCCAGCCCAAAGATTTATTTATTTATTTTATGTATATGAGTACACTATAGCTGTCTTCAGACACTCCAGAAGAGGGAGTCAGATCCTGTTACAGATGGATGTGAGACATCATGTGGTTGCTGGGATTTGAACTCCGGACCTTTGGAAGAGCTGTCAGTGCTCTTAACGGCTGAGCCATCTCTCCAGCTCTCCAACTTAGGAAATTTATTTTTATTTTATTTTCCTCTCTAAATTATACTTTTGGTCCACAAGTAATCAATAAGGATTTCAATCAATCTGATTTCAGATAGTTTTTTTAAATGTTTTGAAATAATCACACATATAAAAAAACATTTTTTGTTTAATATTTATTTTCCAAACAAGGAGTCCTATTTGACAAATTATCTCTACATTGTTCCTTTTTTTCATACGCATTTTTTTATTTCCTTACATTTTGGAGACACCGTCTTATACAACCCAGGGTAGTTTTGAACTCTTTACACAGGAAAGGATGTCCTTGAACTCCTGATTCTTCTGTGTCTCCATATTCCAAGTGCTGACATTCAATACTACTTCGGCAATGTATTATTGAACGTCTTTCAGGTCAACCATTTAAACATTTTATTCTTTTAAACTAACTTTAGTGGACACCTTCTTTTTTTTTTTTTTTTTTTAATCTTTTTTTTTTTTTTTTGGTTTTTCGAGACAGGGTTTCTCTGTGTAGCCCTGGCTGTCCTGGAACTCACTCTGTAGACCAGGCTGGCCTCGAACTCAGAAATCCGCCTGCCTCTGCCTCCCAAGTGCTGGGATTAAAGGCGTGCGCCACCACTGCCCGGCTTAGTGGACACCTTCTTGCACAGACCCGCAAGTGCTTCAGCCCTCGGACTCGATGTGTGCTGAGCCACTGCCCTCCACGCCTCTGAGCTGATGCTGGCATACAGTGCATCTCTCGCAGTTGCACACCGCCTCCCTCAGGTAGAATAAGGTTATGAATGGGACCGCGGAAGGGCCACTCGCATTTGATTGTCAGGTGTAAGGAAGCTCTCAGAGACACAGGGACCAAATGACAACATGCGATTAAGTCTTGCTAATGGACTTGTTTCCCACCAGGGGGCGATCGAGCACCAAGTTTTCCTTATAGCGCATGCGCCTCAGACTCCACTGTGCGCATGCGTAGCGCGGCTTTACGCGGACGGAAGTTAGAAGATGGCGGCGTCCGCTGTCTGCCGAGCGGCCTGCTCCGGGACGCAAGCGCTTCTTCGCACCCGCCGCTCGGTAAGCTGGCAGTGAGACGTTGGGCTGAGGAGCTCAGGGCTTCCTCACGCAGATGAGGAGCAGGCTGTCTCAGCAGTGGTGGCTCGGAGTGGGGAGGTCGCGGGGGTCAGGGCCGTGGGAAGGTCATAGCGGAGGGCGGGCTTGGGTATCTTCTCGGACTTGGGTGTGAGAGTCGAGGTCCCAGAGGCTTGGAGAGCAGTTCTTACAATGGTCGCCTTTTTCCTTTAGCCGGCCCTGCTGAGGTTACCTGCCCTGCGGGGTACCGCAACCTTCGCCCAGGCCCTCCAGAGTTTGCCGGAGACCCAGGTCAGCGTGTTGGACAACGGGCTGCGTGTGGCCTCGGAGCAGTCCTCGCATCCTACCTGCACGGTGAGAGCTTGCTAGTCCTCCAGATGAGGCCCGCCGCGTTGTCCCAGGTTGGGATGTGACCTTGGGCTCCCGTCTTACATGTTTTGGGTGGAGACTGGCTTACTGCCGGGTTTGTCCCTCTACCTGACTTTAACCCTGCCTTAACATGACAGCGACAACCCGCCAGCCAACATTATAATGCTTGCCAGGGACGGGGCCGAATTCTTGTCCAACTTTTCATTCTGCCTACCCGAGAGAAGTTACTATTGTCTTACCACCAAAAAGAATGAGATTTCACAGACTTTAGGTTATTTACAGAAAGGCATCCAGGTCTATCAGACTCACCACCTAGGCTATGTAATTTGTAGGCCTAACCAGGAATGCACTTCAAGAAATGCCTCTGAAGGACGGGGAAGATGTCTCAGTGGGCAAAGAGCTTGGCACTCAAGCATGTGGACCTGAATTTGGATCCTCAGTGTTGTGATTTAGGTTTAACAGCAGTACTTTGAAGGGTGGAGACTAGTGTGTCTCGCTGGTCTTACTTTTACTCGAGTGTGTATGTGCACCATGTCTGTGCATAATGCCCATGGAGGCCCGAAAAGGACATTAGAGCCCCTGGAACTGGAGTTACAGGTGGTTTTGAGCCACTGTGTGAGTGCTGAGAATCGGACCTGGGTCCTGTGGAGAGCAGCTCCTAACCCTATGCCATCTCACCATCCCACGTACACATGCATAAAAATAAAATTATTCTCCCCCCCCCTTTTTTTTTTGAGACAGGATTTCTCTGTGTAGTTCTGGCTGTCCTGGAACTCACTCTGTAGACCAGGCTGACCTCGAACTCGGAGATCCATCTGCCTCTGCTCCCCAAGTGCTGGGATTAAAGGCGTGAGCCCCCAGTGCCCAGATCAGAAGGAAGAAATCTCAAAACAAAAGGTGTAGAGTGATAAGAAAAAGCACCCAGTTTCCTCTGCCCTCCTTAGATATTTGTGTGCTGGAGTGTGCACATGCATGTATGTGCAACACTTACACACACAAAATAAATGCCTCTGAAAGACTGGGAAATGTAACTCAGGTGGAGCCTCTGCCTGCTGAGTATAAAGCCTTGATACATACAGCACTGAAGGAAGAAGAAAAAGTGCTTTTGAAGATTACAGTGAATTGGATGATTATCCAAAAATAGTTGCAGATCCGGAGCATCTAGATTGCTCTGTGGTTAGGGCTGGCAGCTGCTCTTGCAGAGGACCAGATTTTAGTTCCCAGCATCTTTACTGGGCAGCTTCCAACCACCTGTAGCTCTAGCTCCCGGGAGATCTGACCCTTTCTACTGGCCTTCCCCACTTCCAGCTTTCCTGGGTACCTGTGTACACTGGTACACACAAACACAAATACTTTATTTAAAATTGCAATTTGGGCTGGAGAATTGACTCTGGTTTATAGTATTTGTTCTCTTTCAGAGGACCTGGCTTTGATTCCTAGCACCCACGCAGTGGCTCACAGCCAGCTATAACTCCAGTCCCAGAGGGGTCCTGTACCTTCTGCTGACCTCCACAGGCAGTAGGCATACGCGTATGCATACACTCAGGCAAAACACTCATCCACATAAAATAATGAGTGTAGAAGTTGGAAATCTTCAGGATGGAGTCAAGAATTGAAATCTTTACTAGGTGTGTGAGAAAACTCCCAAGAACCAATCCTTGCAACACATTTAGTAGGGCTAAATTGTTTTATTTTGTTGTTTTTCAATATAGGGTTTCTCTATAGCCCTGGAACTCTAGTGTTCTGGCACTTTCTGTAGATCAGGTTAGTTTTAAACTCACAGAGAACTGCCTGTTCCTGCTTCCCGAATATTGTGATTGGAGGTGTGTGCACCACTGCCTGCCTAGGGATATATGTTTTTGTTGTCTGATTTATTTCCTTTTTCTAGGAACAAATAATGACTTGTGATGTAATTGTTCCCAAACACAGGATATAGAGGGAGGTAATTTCCTTGATACATGGAACCGGCATGAATAGACTTAGAACCTACTAATGGAGCTTAGTAAGTCATGCCGTAGTCCACAGGCGCTGAGACATGTGATTATACTTCAGTTACAAAGAAAGGATGGTGTCTGTTCAAAGTCAAAGGATACTGTGGATTGTAGTCTAAGATGACAAATTTAAGGTGAATGTTTGGGGCTAGAGAATGTTGGGGCTAGTGGTTGAAGGCACTGGTTGTGCGATCACAAGAGCTGGAGTACACATCCCAGCATCCAGTGACAAGCTAGGAATCCTGCAGATGTCCCACTTTGGAGGGTATGATGTACCTTCTGGCCACTATGTGCACCCGACACCCGCACCTACACACAGGCACACATGCATTCACACACAAAGTAAAAGGCATGTTTATCAGAAATTATATGACACAATGATGTATCAGCATCTGTTTGCAAAGTTTGTGAAAAGTTTAAGTTAGCTGTAACAGATAATAAAAAACTTGACCATGAGCGTAAGTAGTGAGTTTCACGGCATGTCAGGAGTGTGCTCACGATTCTTGCATGCCTGTAATCCTATTACTTGAGAGGTGGGGGCAGAAGGATCAGGAGTTCAGTGCCATCATCAGCTACAGAACGATTATCAGGGCCAGCTTAAGCTATATGGCACCCTATCTCAAAAAAGAAAAAAACACAGAAGAATATTGAGATTCATACTTTGTAAGTAGAGTAGGTGGATCTCTTAGTTCAAGGCCAGCCAGGGCTACATAGTGAGATCCTGTCTCAAAAATTGAAAGGAATATTAAGATTGTTATTCTGGAGCATGGTGAGGGGTGTGTGTGTGTGTGTGTGTGTAGAGATAGCTCATGAATTAAAAGCTTACATTGCTTTTGCAGAAGACTGAAGTTCTGTTCCCAGCACCCACTTCAAGTGGCTCCTAATTGACTGACTCCAGCACCACGGGATCTGCACAGACACACCCAGTCTGCACACACTCATAGCATATCCCCATTTAAGAAGATACCTATATTGGGTGGAAGACACTTGGCATTTAATATGTTAAATGTATGAGTGACTAAAACTTCTTTTAGGTCTGGAGATATACATATATCAGTGGTAAAGTAATTGCTAAATATTCATGAGGTGAGGCTTTGCATGTGATCACCACTGCTGAAATACGATGGAGTGTTAATGAAGCCAGGCACTGTAATATATACGTGTAGTCACAGATGGTTGACAGGTTAAAAGATGGGGGTTGCTTTGACCCAAAAGTTCAGGACCAGCCTAGCAATGTGGCAAGATCCATGTGGAAAAGTTACTGAACCATCATTATAGGGTCTCACTATGAAAGCTGCCTTCAGGGGTGGAGAGATGGCTCAGTGGTTAAGAGCAAGGACTGCTCTGCTGAAGGTCCTGAGTCCAAATCCAAGCAACCACATGGTGGCTCACAACCATCCATAATGAGATCTGATGTAGTGGGATCTGACGCCCTCTTCTGGCATGTCTGAAGACAGCTACAGTGTACCTACATATAACAATAAATCTTTAAAGAAAGTTGCCTTCCTCTTTGTTCTTGAGACAAGGTCTCACTATGGAACTCTGGCTGGCCTGGAGCATGCCTCTGCCAGGATTAATAGTGTGTCCCACCACACCCTGCTTCAGTACCTTCTTAGCTTCCTCTCCTGATGAAAGAATAAAACCATCAGAACAAAGGCAAGGGGTAGTATATTGGTTTTTGTTGTTTTGTTTTGTTTTGGAGACAGGGTCTTGCTGTGTTGCACAGGCTAACCTTAAACGCATAATCTGCTTCTGCCTTCCAGAGTGCTAGGGTTACAGATGTGGGACACCACACCTAGCTCGCATATGATCCTTAGAATGTAGAAAAGAATCTATTGTCTGCAAATGATAGGCTTCATGTATAGAAGAAAATAGGTTAACTAAAAATTATGGTTGTAGAGCCAAGTAAATGGGCACAGTTGAAAATAAGGCGGGGTGGGGTGGGGGGCTGGAGAGATGGCTCAGGGATTACAAGTACTGGCTGTTCTCCCAGAGGACCCAGGTTCAATTCCCAGTACCCACATGGCAGCTCACAACTCTCTGTAACTCCTGTCCCAGGGGGATCCGACACCTGGACACAGATACACATGCATCAAAACACCAATGTACATAAAAATAAATTATTTTTAAAAGAAAATAAGGCAGGGGGTATTTCTGTGAGTTCAAGGCCAGATGCATCAAAGATTAGCACGAGAAACTTTCCTGATGTTTCTGATAACCTGTGAGGGGATAGGGCAGGTAAAAGAGATGAAGCAGTATGGTTAGTCGTTTGGCTCTTTCCCGTACTGTGGCCCTCTTGTCCCTCTGATTGTAGGGGTCTTAATGGAGCAGCTCTCCCCCACATTACCATGAATGTGGGCTTACATGAAACCTGCGTTGTTACTCAGGGTGTGACCAGGAGCTAGACTGATGACTCCTGCCTTTTGTGGGTGCTCTCTTGTCCAGGTGGGAGTGTGGATTGACGCGGGCAGTCGCTATGAGACTGAGAAGAACAATGGAGCAGGCTACTTTTTGGAACATCTGGCTTTCAAGGTAAGTCTCGTAAGGTCTATGTTTTCCCTCAGATTAGGGCTGCCAGTCTCAAAGGCCAAAGGTCTAAAACCTAGTCTCCTGATTGTGGACCTTTTGGGGCATGGTCTCTAGCTACCCTTCTGGAAGGAACCAAATGTTTTTGTGAGTGAGTGCTTATCTGATGAGCCCTGTGTAAGGTCAGTCTATCACAGCAGGGAATTACAGTGGCCGGAAGTCAGAACAGCCAATCTCATCACATCCACAGTGAAGAGCAGAGAGTCTGGATGCAAGGATGCTTGCCTGCTGCTTGTGCTCAGCTGGTTGTCTCGGGCTTCGATCATTTAGGGCCTGCTCCCTAGAGGATGGCGGTTCCCACCGACTGACCTAATTTACATTAAGATTCTCCGCAGTGGTTCTAGGTTGTGTCAAGTTGATGGTTAAAACTATCACACTAAACTTGTCATGTGCCTGTGTACATGGGGACTTAATGAACTTGCACATGTATGCATGTGCATTATAACAAACTTGCAGGCATGGTCATGCTTTCTTGCTTGTAAAATGTCACACTCTGTGTCAATTACTTACATCCCATAGTTAGAAAGAGTTTGTAAGTGGCAAAAAAGTTGAGTCAAGTGTGTGGTTGGAGGGCTGTGGAGCCCGAATCAACAACCCATCCATGTGTGTTGTCACAGACACTTGTGCAGGCGTAATGCGTGCGGTGAGGCAGTACCGTGAGGGAGTCCAATGCCTTACACACACACACACACACACACACACACACACACACACACACACACGGGACTAGGGCGGGTCTTACAGAAGTGACTGCTAACATACATGAGTGAATAACATGGTTGGGACAAAGGTGTGGAGATTATCTGACCATGACTGACAGTAAGGAGAACATGAAGTCCTGGAAAAGTTAGGCTGTTGGGTGAGCTCTGGTTGCTAGGCAACACTTGCTGCAGCTGTGCTGTTTCTTCTGTCACTGACTGTCTCCACCCATTGGTCCATATGCTGTCTGCTCAGCCGAGGGCCTATTAGTGTAATGAATACAGACTCTGGGAGAGGTATGTGCTAGGTTTCAAAGGAGCGCATTGAAGAAGGGCTCCTGTATGCTGTGACTTCTGGTTGGATGTTCTTTTTTAATGTATACCATGTACTTATCTATTGGATCTCCTGCAACTGGGGTTATGGATGGTGGTGAGCCACTATGTGGGTGTTGGCAGTGGAACCTGGATCCAAGTGCTTTTAGCCCTTGATTGGTCTTCTTGATGTCTGATTCCAGGGAACCAAGAATCGGCCTGGCAGTGCCCTAGAGAAGGAGGTAGAGGGTATCGGGGCTCATCTTAATGCCTACAGCACTCGGGAGCACACTGCTTACCTCATCAAGGCACTGTCCAAGGACCTGCCAAAAGGTAACGCCTGGAAGATGTTGTGGGCACAGGGCCGGTCTCCAGGGATGCAGAAGTCAGACTCCCAAGAGCTCTAGGACTGTCTGCAGAATTGGGCTTACCCATGAGACTGTGGCCTTGTTGCAAGGGTACAACAGTGGGAGGTGCCAGGCTTAGGATTTTACACTGACATTATCTTTACTGGGCACCTAAATATGTCAGTTTTTGAACTGTTTAAATTATGTGCGTTGGTGTGTGTTTGGTCACAGGTAACTTGCAGGAGTCAGTTCCTTCTTTCGCCATGTGGCTTCTGGCACTCAAACTCAGGTTATCAGGCTTGGAAGCAAATGCCCTTACTCACTGAGTCAGCTCCTAAGGTTTTTGAGACAACAGACCATTATGTGACCCAAGTTGGCTTTGAGCTCACTGTACCCCTGCCTGTTCTTGAACTCTTAGTAATCCTCCTGCTTTGGTTTCCCGGAAGCTGGGATTAGGGGTGCTCACTGCCGTGCCTGTTAACACGTCCTTCTGTGTCCAGTTGTGGAGCTCCTGGCAGACATTGTGCAGAATAGTAGTCTGGAAGACTCGCAGATCGAGAAGGAACGAGATGTGATCCTGCGGGAGATGCAGGAAAATGACGCCTCTATGCAGAATGTGGTCTTTGATTACCTGCATGCCACAGCATTCCAGGGCACACCTCTAGCCCAGGCTGTGGAGGGGCCCAGCGAGAATGTCAGGTGGGAGCTGGTTGAGACTGTAAAATAATGCATGTTCCCATCAACCACATGCCTTTAGGTTGTTTACTGACTGTTGTTTGGTTTCCTGATTTATTCAAATTTTGAATTGCCATCTGGTCCTATGGCTCTGTTAGCTCTGGGGTTTTCACTTGAGTCTTGGGCTCTGTGTAGGATATCTTTCCATGCATGTCCTGACATCCTGGGGGAGGGAACATCTAGCTGTCCCTCTGGTGGGGGGTGCGCCGTGAGGAGCGTCCAGCAGCAGGAATCAGGTGCCTTTCAGAGCCCAGCGTCAGCTCGCACCTTCCTTGGCACCGTCCCTCTCTGGGTCCTGAAGGGGTAGGTGACAGAGATGGGATTGAGAGGGGTGTGTTAAAGCCTGCTCTTTAGAGATACCATGCCTCTTGTCAGCTCTGCTTTGTGTGACTCGGCTTGCTGTGAAGTGAGAGGAGCTGCCTTGGCATGTCTTGCAGGAGACTGTCGCGTACAGACTTGACTGACTACCTCAACAGGCATTACAAAGCTCCCCGAATGGTGCTGGCTGCAGCTGGAGGTGAGTGATGGGTTTGCTGACCTGGGCCTGAACCTTGCTTATCAATGTGTAAATCTTCTGGTCCTCAACATGGGGACTCCAGGGATCTCTGGTATTCTCCTGTCATTAGTGTATGTGACTCTTGTATGCTTAGAAGTGGGATCCCATTCTGCTGACTGGGGTCTGGACACCACTGGGAGTGCCTCAGTTTGGCTCTCAGCTCCTGCTCAGGCCACAACCTCTCTTAGCTTCACCTAGTCCTAGAATACCGTTTGAGGCCAGTGGAAGACATGGACTGGTTTTGACAGCCTTGCCATTGGGTGCCACAGACGTTGGCTCTGTGATAATGTACATGAGGTGACTGGGGCCACCTTAAAAGGGAAGCACAGAATTACAGCAGCAGTTTTAATGGGGGCTTAGAATTAGGTGAATGGGAGCACAGGTCATTCAAACAGATTTCTGAAGGGTGGAAGTTGTCAGTTTAGTGGAGTACTTGGGCCAAGGGGAAATGTATAGGATAAGGCTTGCGCTGCTGCTGGATGGGGTCAGAGTAAGGCAAACTAACTAAGGAGTCGAGTATCTGCATGTGCGTGCATGTGTGTGCGTGTGTGTGTACTTGTGGGAGTTCTTTCCATCTACCATGTGGATCTCGGATCAAATTCAGTCATTAGACTTGGCAACAGGTGCCTTTACCTGTTGAGTCCCAGAGATTTATTTAGATATTTTTTTTTAATCTATGTGACTATGTGTGTCTGCGTATACATGCCGCAGCATGTGGGTGCTCATGGAGGCCAGAAGATGATGTTAGATCCCCTAGAATGAGTTACATGAAGCTGTGTCCTACCTGACATTGGTGCCGGGAACTGAACTCAGGTCCTCTGGAAGAGCAGGAAGCTCTCTTAACTGCTGAGCCTTGTCTCCAGCCCTACTTTATTTGTGGTGCTTAGATTGCACCTAAGGCAAGAGCTTAACCACTCAAGTTAGAAAACTCCCGTTTTCTAACATAATTTTTAAAAGATTTATTTATGTGTGTGCATGTCTTGCCTGCCTGGATGTCTGTTTACACATGGGCATGGTGTTCCCAGAAGTCAGAAGAGGGCATCAAATCTGGAACTAGTGTTATAGATGGCTGCAAATCACCACGTAGGTGTTTGGAACCAATCCCTGGTCTGCAAGAACAAGTGCTCTTAACCGCTGAGCTGTTTCTCCAGATTCCCCAACCCTCCAAGTCTGTTTTTAGGTTCCATGTGCCTAAGGCCATGGACTGTTTTAGCCTGAGGTGTGCCTCTCTTGCCTTTGAGACACTGTCTATCTTGGATCATGTCTTCCCCCATCCTGTTCTGATGCCGAGTGTTCCTGCTCCTGTCTGACTTCTCTCCACTGTGCTTAGACTGGGTGACCCTCTGTCCTCACAGGGGTGGAGCACCGGCAGCTGCTGGACCTTGCCCAGAAACACTTCAGCAGCATCTCCCGAGTGTATGAAGAAGACGCCGTCCCCAGTATAACTCCATGTCGCTTCACTGGCAGTGAGGTGTGTTGCCTGGTAGCAGGGTTGGTGCTCTGAGCTGGGGACCTCTGGGGAACCCTTGAGTACATGGTTGTCTTTGCAATGTCAGATTCCTTAGGACATTGGCAAGGGGTTCAGCATCTCCCATCCTTTCTGTTTTCCCAAGAAGTCTGGTTGCCTCCCAGCCTTGACATGTGTCGTTTCAGATCCGCCATCGTGATGATGCCCTTCCTTTGGCCCACGTGGCCATTGCAGTAGAGGGACCTGGCTGGGCTAACCCAGACAACGTGGCTCTCCAGGTGGCCAATGCCATCATAGGCCACTATGACTGTACTTATGGTGGTGGTGTGGTAAGTACCAGGAACAGCCATTGGGACTTGCCTTCAGCGGAGGGTGCTTTATGTGGTTTATGGGTTATGGAGCTTTGGATATGTGCCACAAATGTGAGGGTGCTTCTGACCCTTGCCTCTGGCAGAACCTGTCCAGCCCGCTGGCTTCTGCTGCTGCGACTAACAAGCTTTGCCAGAGTTTCCAGACCTTCAACATCTCCTACTCTGAGACTGGGTTGCTGGGCGCACACTTTGTCTGTGATGCCATGAGCATTGATGACATGGTCTTCTTCCTGCAAGGCCAGTGGTGAGTCTCTGCTCAGTGCTGCTGCCTGAGATACAGGTGATTGCCCGGGACATTGGAGTCAAACCCACCCTCTCCCTCCCACTTGCTTTAGGATGCGCCTGTGCACTAGTGCTACAGAGAGTGAGGTGACTCGGGGCAAAAACATCCTTAGGAATGCCTTGGTATCTCATTTGGATGGTAAGTCCTGCATCCTCTAGAGAGGGATACAGCCTATCCCAGTAGTGACCATTGCGACTCAAGCTGTAGTGTGGTCATGTTTAGAAAGGAGAGCCTTGGCATGTGTCGTGTTTCACACTTGTAATTCCAGCATTTGGAAGATCAGCCAGGAAGATCAGGAGTTCACGGTTACCCTTAGCTACAAAGTAGTTCAGGAGACCTTATCTTAAAAAGAAGAAGCTGGACAATTCCAGCACTCTGGAGTCAGAGGCAGGAAGATCTTTGTGTGTTAGAGAGACCAGCTTGGTCTGCTTATCAAATCCCTGGCCAGTTAAGGCTACATAGCAGCACCTTGCCTCATAAGAAAACAAGACGAAAAAGAGAGGGAGGGAAAGGAAACTTTAAGGCCATAGCTACCCTGCCACCCCAGATGTGGGCATTTGAAGCTTCAGGTGCAAGTGGAGGTAGCCCAGGTCAATAGCCCACTGCTGTTGCTATGGCAGGTTGTTATGGAAACGAGGGCTGTGGTCTGGGGTCAGAGCATGGTTCTAGAGGTCTTTGTGGGTCCAAGATTGGACCGAGCAGAGCTGTAAGCTTTTCCCCTTCCCTTGAAGGCACCACCCCTGTGTGTGAAGACATTGGTCGCAGCCTCCTGACTTATGGCCGCCGCATCCCTCTGGCTGAGTGGGAGAGCCGGATTCAGGTAATTGGACCCCTGGAAGAGGGTGGAGCCTTAGGCAGGTGGGCCTCTGCAGAATTGGAGTTGGAATCTGGTACATCAAAAATTGCTCCCACAGCCAGGGCTACACAGAGAAACCCTGTCTCGGAAAAAAAAATTGCTTCCATAAGCATCTGTTAATCCAAGGCGGCTACCATTTGCAGGGTGGGGTGACTAGAGAGACTGACGGCTGTGGACAGGCGGGGGACCCTGCACATTCACCCTTTGCGGGGAGGAACAGCTTTAAGAACAAGTAGATGTGGGTTGACTCAAGTACTGGCTAAGGGGGTGCCCAGTCCCTGTCATTGTGTCCTCTCTACCTCCCCCTACAGGAGGTGGACGCCCAGATGCTGCGGGATGTTTGCTCCAAGTACTTCTATGACCAGTGTCCGGCAGTGGCTGGATATGGTAAGTAATCCAGAAGACCTGCCCTCGGTCATTTTCCTCAGGCCCCCCCCTCCCTTTCTGTTCCCCCATTCTCAGCTTATACTTCAAGAAGGAAGTTGGGGCTCTCTCCAGTAATCTGGCTGCCAGAGAGTTCTTTTTCAGAAAACCTGTCCAAACAGTTCCCAACTCCTTGCCAAGCTACTTCCATTAATACCCCACCCATCCCCAGCCCACCAGGTAACGGGTACCCTGCATGTGGGGTGGGGCTGCCAGGGCCAGAGCATGAAAGGACAGGCTCTGCGCCCTGGGGAATGTGTTCCTCCTCCTTTCACTCAAAGCCTGTCTTGTGCTGCTTTGGGCAGCCACTCTGAGCTGGGTGTGGCACAGGGCCAAGTGTCCCTGTGCAGGCCAGGCACTCCACCCTGACTCCCCGCCTTATCCCCACAGGCCCCATCGAGCAGCTCCCAGACTACAACCGGATCCGTAGTGGCATGTTCTGGCTGCGCTTCTAGGCAGGAAGTCTGCACAGGCGGGCAGGAGGGCGGGGCCAGGGACTCGGGGTCCCTGCCACAGACACTCCTGCTGCTCAGCTCTATGCAGCCAGTTACCACCAATAAAGCCCTACTGAGAACTGTGTTGTCCTTCATTGGTATTGGCATGGAATCCGTTGGAGCAGAGACTTCCCTCACATTCTGCACCCTCTGAGCCTTCGGCCTTCCCGTAGTCTCACGTGTCCTCAGCCGGGGACGAGCGTGGAGGCTGCAGCAGAGCCGGAAGCCTTTGATGCTTGCAGGGAGTTTGCCCAGATGTTTCCACTCAGCTACATGGGGGACATTCCTCATCCAGCTTGTCCCAGGAATGGGATGTGGGAGTTGTGGAAACTACAGGCCCAGCCTGTACCCTGTTGAGGTCCCAAATTAGGAGCTTATGTGGGAAAGCCCTCACTGGGGACTTGAGAGCCACCCTCTGGTGGCCTCTGTTCTGCTAGGATGGACCAGGAGGGGACGGACACTGGTTCTGGAGGAAGCTGCTCTGAGTGTTCACTGTGGGTTATAGAGAGCGTAGCCCAAGGCACGATGTTCTGATTTGGTTTCCAACTGCTGTCTGGACAGGCAAGGCAAGAATCCTTTGCCTCTATTTGCCGCTGACTCAGGCTCCAAGAATAGCCCTGAGCTCAGTGGGGCCCAAGCCCACTCCCTCCTCTAGGTCTGTCCCAGGCAAGTCCTGAGCTGTTGTCCTAGAGATCCCTTCCCCGTTTTCTAGAGGCAGCCTGGACCTAGCCATCCATCTCCCGATGAAGCGCTCAGTTGCTTCATCCTGCTGCTCCTTTGAGCTCTGATCTGGGGGGATGCAGGGTGACAGGCTTCGCTCCTGCGCATCCCAGGCTTCTCTGAGACCCTGAGGAGGCCTGTGAGGAAGGTGGGAGCAAAGCGTCTGAGCCTCTTGAACTTTCTGGCTGTCGAGTGTGAGCTGGAATCCAGGTCAGTCTCCTAAGAGGGGCTCTCTGTTAAGAGAAGTCTCCTAGCACCCTCTTGTAAACGTGCCAAACAAGCCTTGACTCTTGTCATTTGTCAAGGGGCATGTCATCCTCCTGTGCGACCATCTGGACATGGACCTGACCCTGGCTTTGTGTGGAGATGGAGCAACCATGTCTGGGAACGAGTGCTTGATCTATTGCACTGGAATGAGATTTGATTCCTAAGCTAATGTCTGACCCCAAAGGCTACACACACAAATGTGCTAGACGTTAGAACAGGAGCTGCTGGCACTTCCTGGGTGCCTGGCCTTCTGAGCCCAGGCGTTTCATCTTTCCTCTAGAAACATGTCAGGCAGCTGCCTTGCAGGTGACTGTGAAGGGAAGTAACCTGGTAGCAGCTGTGAATTAGCATGGGGACTTGGGCTACACGACTGTGGCCGCGCTGGTGAGCCAGGTAGGGAGAGGTGGAGTGAGCTGAGAAAGTACAAGCCGGGCCGGCGGTGTTCCCCATAGTGCTGGGAAAGGCAGAGGGAAGCGTGGTTCAGAGGACACCCTGCCCGTTCTCCTGAGGAGTTTGGAGGTACTGATGTAATGGCATGTGGGCCTGGTTGGAGACATGGTGCCATCTGGCAAAACGTGACTGAAGTCAGAGAAGCACGAGAGCCCCTTAACACTCTGGGGCATCTGCTGCCTGACGGAAGAGCTGGAGGTAGGAACAGGAGTCTCTCATACTGCAGCTAAAGCTGCATTCTTGCCAGGATGCTGTGGGCAAGGGCCTTAGAGGGTCATACCTCTGTTGATGAAGCTTTTGGCTGCTATAGACCTGATCATCCCTAACCTTCTACCTTTGACTCCATACTGAGCCTTCCCTGAGAGACACTCCAGCTCTAGTGAGGTTTGCCTTGATGCCATACTCTTTCTTTTCTTTTCTTTTTTTAAGATTTATTTATTTATTTATTATATGTATATGAGTAATACTGGAAGAGGGCATCAGATCCCATTACAGATGGTTCTGAGCCACCATGTGGTTGCTGGGAATTGAACTCAGAACCTCTGGAAGAGCAGCCAGTGCTCTTAACTGCTGAGCCATCTCTCCAGCCCCGATGCCATACTCTTAAGTTGGGCCTCCTATCTTCCCTAAAGGCCAGACTCACATACACATGTATGTTCACACCATACATGTCACATTCATCCTGCTGTTACCCACCTTGGCTGTGAGAACCTGCCTGGTTCTCTACTGCCCTCATCTGGAGCATACCACCTCGGAATGGGAGGTCTCAGGGACAATACCGGGGAGACCCGGGTGTTGAAAAAAGGTTCTGGGACCTGTTAAAGCACTGTGTCCAGGATAGTTCTGAAAGCAGGAATCTTCAGTGACAAGAGAAGCTCCAACTTTCCAGATGACAGGAAAATAGGAGGTCCTCTGTACTCTGAGGGTTGCCCAAGCTAGAAAACTACAAATACTTCCACCCGTCCCCATCTCCCCACTTAGCCTGTGGACCTGCTGGAGGTTGCAGGGCCAGGCATATTGGAAGCAGCCCAGCAGTGGTGAATGAGGAGATACTTTCTAGACTGTGCTGAACTGTACAGCACTGACTAGAAAGCAAAGGAACCAGGGCCCAAATGGGGGCCAGTTTTCTTAGGAGTGTCTCTCTGTACTGATGTCAAACATGCATGGATAACCAAAGGAAATCATTAGGAAAGAGAGCTTGACCTGGGATTGGCAATGACTGTCCACACGAAAGGATTGAGAGGGAGTCACTTAAGAGAGGGGAAAGTTAGATACTTTGAGGCAGCGAGGAAAGGAAATGGTCATGGTGTGGCCCTGGCCTCGTCAGGGAATTGAGTAAAAGGGTCCACAAAGCAGGGGACTCTTGCAGACTCTAATGAAGGCAAGTAGATGGGGAACCTGGCCTGCATCATGGACAGGCCCTACCAGTGGGAACACGGGTATCAGGAGGTGGATTCCTAAGACATGAGCTGTCAGCATGGGTGGTCCATCCCTCCACATATGGACAACCCTCCCTCTCTGCAAACACAGCTGGATGGCATCTGTCTAGGACTGGTAAAAGACATAGTAGGGAGCGAGGGGCATTGGGATGAACAAATATGAATATGCATGACACAAGTTCTGTCTTCCAAAACGGGGAAGTGTTGCTTAGATCCAGTCCAATGGGATCTTGGGATCCCTAGGATAGTCCCATAGTCTCTCGCTTGCTGGGGGCTGCTCTGCCTGTCATAAAGGTTAGGGTGGGGCACAGGAGGGCCACCAGACAGAAGTATGGCTGATTCACACGATTAGTGTTTCTCAGGACCTATGGCCTGAGGCTTTGTCTGGGCACCCCCATGGGGTTAGGGGTGAGTCAGCGCAAGCTGCAATATGCCCTACCATCAGGCTGCTACCCCTATGGTCTGCTGGAACCTGTCCACATTTCAGAGAGCAGAAGTGACTTCATTGGTCACTCTAACTAGAAAGCAGTCGAGACTTGTAACCCTAAATAAGGTTGGGGTGCTCTTGAAGTGTCTATCAAAACCCTGGGTGATTCCCAAAAGTCTTGGGACCTGACCTTGCCCTTATGTGCGTCACATCTTAAATCCAGAAGTGGGGTGGGGGAAGCGACTTCTGGGGCGGTGGGTGGGGGCGGCCCGCCAGGTCCCCGCCTGTTGCTCCGCCCCCTGGGATCGGGGACTTTTCTCCTCTGTGCCGGCGGGACTTGCAGCTGCGCGGGAGCAGGCTGACTCGCACAGGCAAGGTCAGGACTTGGGGTGCGGGGCACTCTGTTTCCACCCGCCAAAGGCTTGGGAGATGAGGGACAGAACTTGGGTTCCTGGCTGACTGTTTCTATCTCTCAGGATGAGGCTGCGGCTCCTGGTCGCTGCGCTCTGCGCTGCCGAGATCCTGGTGGGGGCACCCGGAGTGTGGGCCCAGCCCAGAGATAGAGGTGGGCATCTTCCGGGGCTCGGCACCCTGTCATCTCTGCATCTACTCAAACTTTATCCCTGATACCTTTCCACCGAGGATTCCTCCAAACTCTTGATGGATTCTTCCCAAACTCCCCGAATTCTACTCTGTGTTCCCTAAATTGCTTCCTGTCTGTCCCATTGGCACCCAAATTCTAGCTCCCTAGATGCAGGCTGAATCCTCTGCCCTTTGCCACCCAGCAACGGTCCCTCCAAGCTGACTTCAGCCCCGGAGCTACACCCCTGCTTGCAACTTATCCTCCCCTGGGAGGTGCTCTTACCTCCCCGAGAAGCTCTGTTCTGAGCCCCACTGCGGTCTCCTCCAACACTGACAAAAATACGCCTACCTGGGCTCTGTTTGCATAGGAAGATAAAGCCTATTGTCCTCCCAGTCCCCAAGTCCCAGGGGACCTCAGTGCCTAGAGGACCGTGGCTGTCTTCCCTTAAAGGTCATGATCTCTCCTCCCTGCCTCAGTGACCTGCACGCGTCTTTATGCCGCTGACATTGTGTTCTTACTCGATGGCTCGTCATCCATTGGCCGCAGCAACTTTCGCGAAGTGCGAGGATTCCTGGAGGGGCTGGTGCTGCCTTTCTCAGGAGCAGCTGGTGCACAGGGTGTCCGATTTGCCACAGTGCAATACAGTGATGACCCACAGTGAGTAGCCGACTTGGGGTCAGGATTGTGGTCCCCAAGACCCCTTGAGAGGAAGGAGTCTAGAAACAGGCTTTGGAGAGCCCAGAAAGGCCCTCACCAACACCTCCTCTGGAGAGAGGTAGGGATAACTTGGAAGAGTATTTTTGTCCTAAAACACCTCTCAGCCAGTGCCCTGGGGTAGTGGTGGGGTGGGGATGGACAGGATGAGTCTGTTTTCTGATCTGCATAGAGATAGGGAGTCCAGGAGCTCCAGGGGTTGGGCTCCTACTGGAGCCTGCATGTTTGGCCTCTCACACGCCCGCCCTTCAGCTCACTTTGGCCAGTATCCACTGTCCTGAAACTGGGCCCTTCCTCCAACAATTATTTAATCAGATATCCTGTCCTGCCACCCCCAGGCTAGGGTCCTTGAGGGCTCCAGGCCTGTGGAGCAGCACCCGAGGAGATGGAAGCTTCCGTGGTAGAGGGCTGGGGGGTCTCGGAACCAAGGGGACTCTTAAGGAGTCTCATCTCAGAGGCAGGGCTGGAAGAGATCATGACCCTTTGCCTTGTGCTCCCCCATTTTCTCCCCTCAGGACGGAATTTGGCCTGGATGCCCTGGGCTCTGGGGGTGACACCATCCAAGCCATCCGTGAGCTCAGCTATAAAGGCGGTAACACTCGCACTGGGGCCGCTCTTCACCATGTTTCCGACCGTGTCTTCTTGCCTCATCTAACACGTCCTGGCATCCCCAAGGTGTTCCCTAAACCTATCATGCCTGCAAATGTGACCCCAAAATAAATGTCCGAAACATCCCTGACTGGTCTTGGTACCTACCCCAGGTCTGCATCCTGATCACAGACGGGAAATCCCAAGATTTAGTGGACACGGCTGCCCAAAAACTGAAGGGGCAGGGAGTCAAGCTGTTTGCTGTGGGTGAGAACCAATCTGAGGCGAGGGGTCTGTTGGAGTGGGGGACCATTCAGAGAATGTGTTAGCAACTGAGCCCTGTTTGGGCGTCACTTCAGGAATCAAGAATGCCGACCCTGAGGAACTGAAGCGGGTTGCCTCACAGCCGACAAGCGATTTTTTCTTCTTTGTCAATGACTTCAGCATCTTAAGGACCCTCTTGCCCCTCATTTCCCGGAGGGTGTGCACAACTGCTGGTGGTGTGCCTGTGACCCTGCCTTGTAAGTTCCTGCCCCATCTGGGTACCCTGGGAGTGCCCACCTATGCACTCCCCACCCCTGACCTGATACCGCCCCCAACCGCATTCACAGCTGATGACACTCCATCTGGGCCCCGGGACCTGGTGCTATCTGAGCCAAGTAGCCAATCCTTGCGAGTACAGTGGACAGCAGCCAGTGGCCCTGTGACTGGCTACAAGGTTCAGTACACGCCTCTGACAGGGCTAGGACAGCCACTGCCAAGTGAGCGACAGGAGGTAAGGATGTCAGCAGTGGTTGGTGGCTGCCAAGGACTTGGCTGGACAATGAGATGACTTCTGGCCCTGGGCAGGTGAACGTCCCGGCTGGTGAGACCAGCATGCGACTACAGGGTCTCCGGCCACTCACTGACTACCAAGTGACTGTGGTTGCCCTCTATGCCAACAGCATCGGGGAGGCCGTGAGTGGGACAGCTCGGACCAGTGAGCAATTCTGTCAACTTTAACCCCATTCTCCTAACCACCCAGCCCCTAACCCCCTTCTTAGGTTTGACTTTACTAATCCCTGGTGGGGCCTTCCCTCAGCTGCCCAGGAAGGGCTAGACCTGAGCATCCAGAACGTCACGTCCCACAGCCTCCTGTTGGCCTGGAGGAGGGTACCGGGTGCTAATGGCTACCGTGTAACATGGCGGGACCTCAGGGGTAAGTGAGAGGCGTGGACTGATGACATTATCGATTCCTGCATCTGTAAGGCCCTTTGAACCCTCTGCGTCCCTCCACACAGGTGGGGCGACACAGCAGCAGGACCTGAGCCCTGGACAGGGGTCAGTGTTTTTAGATCACTTAGAGCCTGGCACGGACTATGAGGTGACTGTGAGCGCTCTATTTGGCTACAGTGTGGGGCCTGCCGCTTCTCTGACTACCCGCACTGGTGAGAAGTCTGAGTCCCTTTTTTAGGCTGGGCTGGGCAGGCAGGGCAGGGTGTGGAGGCCACTGATACCCATGTGCCCTGGACAGCCTCTCCTGTTGAGCAAACACTGCATCCCCTCATCTTGAGCCCTACATCCATCCTCCTTTCCTGGAACTTGGTGCCTGAGGCCCGCGGTTACCGCTTGGAGTGGCGTCGTGAGAGTGGTCAGTGCGAGTGGAGAGAGCCGGGCAGGCAGGGTTTGGGGCTTGGCTTCAGCTAACCTGTCCTGCCATCCTGCAGGATTGGAACCACCACAGAAAGTGGAACTGCTCCCCGATGTGACCAGCCACCAGCTGGATGGGTTGCAACCAGGCACTGCCTATCGCCTCACACTGTACACTCTGCTGGAGGGCCGTGAGGTGGCCACGCCTGCAACTGTGGTTCCCACAGGTAAGGGTTCGGTAGATCAGAGTTATCTGGAAAGTCTGTCTGCTGACTGCAATCAGCCTTCCATTCTCCTCTCTCGAAGGGCTAGAGCAGCTGGTGAGCCCAGTGATGGATTTAAAAGCCATAGAGCTGCCTGGGCAGCGGGTGCGAGTGTCTTGGAACCCAGTCCCCGGGGCCACCGAGTATCGTTTCACTGTACGCACCACCCAGGGTAAGGTGGAAGCAGCCAGAAAAATCCACTCAACTCGAAGTCACAGCCTGCAGCACCCTCCCACTCTGTCTGGGTTCCTAGGGCCCTCTTCATCTTTTTGACCAACCGCATCCTGAGAACTGTCAACCCCAGAACTGCCTCAGGGTCTGTCTTTCCTCTCCTCTACCCCAGCCTGCTCTTCAGTTGCCCATCTCCACTCTGCCCACACCCCTGCCAAGGCTCATCCATCTCCACCTCCACCAGTTCTATGACCCATGCGCTGTCCTTCTCTAGGGAGAAGAGGGCCCCCCTGTGGTCACTGTGGCTCAAAGTAGTCAGAGCCTGACTCTGTCACTTGATTCTTTCTTTGCCTGAGTGCCCCTTCAGACATTCCCATGGCCTCCCCACTAATACTGAACTTTCACCTCCCCCAATGCTCACCCACCGTCCTGTGTCAGTGTCTATCCGTGGCCTGCCAACTTGCATCACTGTCGCAGACTCTCATCATGCTATGTCCTAACACCCTGTCTGTCACCCAGTGTCCCCATTTATTGGTGACTCCTGTTATCCTATGTTGCCATCATGCACCCCTTAACCTCACATCATTTTCTTACTGTTTTCCTCTCTCACTGCCCCTCCCTATCCAATCTCCCCATCTCCCATGATGTCTGGTCCCCTTGCCTGTCACTGGCTACTCCTCTAGATCCCTGTGTGGTACTCACTCCCCCGCCTGCCCACCCTGCCTTGTCTCAGGGGTCGAGCGGACTCTGTTGCTTCCTGGGAGTCAGACAACTTTTGACTTAGATGATGTTCGAGCTGGGATTAGCTACACAGTGCGGGTGTCTGCTCGAGTGGGCCCTCGTGAGGGTGAGGCCGGCATCCTAACGATCCACAGAGGTGAGCACTCTAGGAGGCGTATGGGTGATGGGGACTGATTGCTTCCTGTCCTGGTATTGACCCCTAACCCCTATCTTTAACCCCCCCCCAGATCCAGAAGCCCCACTTGTTGTCCCAGGACTTCGGGTTGTGGCATCAGATGCAACAAGAATCAGGGTGACCTGGGGACTTGTGCCTGGAGCCAGTGGATTTCGGATCAGCTGGAGGACAGGCGGTGGTCAGTGCGGAGTCTGTGGGCTGCCTGCTGAGGGGGGCTCTCAGAGTATGGGGGAGTCAGGGGACATGCAGAAACCAGACCATCATTTCTCCTCTGATCCCAGGTCCAGAGTCCAGCCAGACGCTGGCTCCAGACTCTACAGTCACAGACATCCTGGGGCTGCAGCCTGGCACCTCTTATCAAGTGGCGGTGTCAGCACTTCGAGGGAGAGAAGAGGGCCCCCCTGTGGTCATTGTGGCTCAAACTGGTCAGAGCCTGACCTGGTCCCTTGGCTGTTAGCCTCCAGTGCCCCTTAGACTTCTATGGCTCCCTTAATGGTGTACATCCCCACCACTCCCACCTTGAGTCCCAGCCCACTCCAGCCCTACTCTCGAGCCTTTCCCTTCAGGTTTGCCCGTCTCTCCCATGGCTCCCTCTGTCTTGCTTTTATTTCTGCTATTTATCCCTCAGAACCGACCACTTCTCCTCCTCCTCCTCCTCCTTTGTTGGACCCAACTCTCCTCTCAGACCTTCACTTTGTTCTTTACCTGATGTCCTCCTGGTCCCCTGATGCCTCCATAGACCCCTCTCTGTCAGACCTTGTCTTTCAGATTGCTGCTACCTGACAGTTCGGCTTCCTACTGTAGAACCCATCACTGCCCTTTTGTGAGGTCCCCGCCTCCTATAAACACTCACAGCCTTCCCTTGCCAAACACTCCACTACCTTCTCCCGTCAGACCTGCCAACTTTGCCAGATTCCCCATTATCTCCCTCTCCAGATCCACTGGGCCCAGTGAGGAGAGTCCACTGGACTCAGGATGGCAGCTCATCTGTCAGCATCACCTGGACTGGGGTTCCTGGTGCCACAGGATACAGGGTTTCCTGGCACTCAGGCCATGGTAGGAGGCAGGGGTTTTCGGGGGGTTCTGAATAGAGTGGAGGCTAAAGATTCTTTTGGAGCACTGGGTAGTCTGACAAGCCCTGGTGTTACCTCTATCCCTGATCCCAGGTCCAGAGAAATCTCAGTTGGTTTCTGGAGACACCACGGTGGCTGAAATAGATGGACTGGAGCCAGACACTGAGTATATAGTGCGTGTGAGAACCCATGTAGCTGGTGTGGATGGAGTCCCTGCCTCTGTGGTTGTGAGGACTGGTGAGTGGATCCTGGCCAGCTATTCTCACACTTCCTTGGCTGACCCAGCCTGCGATGTATATCTGACTGCTGCCCCGTTCATTCCATTGCTACTCAGTATCCTTCCTGTCCATTCTGAACCACCCAGGGTTACTGAGTGTCCGTTCATGTTTGTGACCTTGGCCATGCTACACTCCCCCCACCCCAAAACACTAACCTCCTCCCCTTAAAGTTCCCTCCACTGACCCAGCCATACTAGCCTTGCCTAGCCTTCATTACCCATGCCTGCCTTGCTGCTCTTGTCTCTGCTAGACACCCAGTGTCCCCACTTTTACCTTGCCTTGGTCCCTAGCTCCTGAGCCTGTGGGCAGTGTGACAAAACTGCAAATCCTTAATGCTTCCAGTGATGTTCTACGGGTCACTTGGGTAGGAGTCCCTGGGGCCACATCTTATAGACTGGCGTGGGGACGTAGTGAAGGTATGGCTCTATGACTCCATTCTTGTCCTTCCTGGCTACAAGTGCCCTCTCTGGTTAGCTCCCCACACCCCCTAACTTACTCTCCTCTGGCCTGACCAGGTGGCCCTACAAGACACCAGATACTCCCAGGAAACAGAGACTCTGCTGAGATACGGGGTCTCGAAGGTGGAGTCAGCTACTCTGTGAGAGTGACAGCACTTGTTGGAGATCGAGAGGGTGCACCGGTGTCCATTGTCGTCACCACACGTAGGAGGATGTTTGGATTGGAAGGAGTCTGGGAGTGGGGCTTGTGTTCAAGGGATGGGGCTTATTGGGAAGGATTTGTGCTGGGGTTGGAAAGGGATCAAGGATTTATATACTAAGCCTGTGTGGGTAAAGTCTGGGGAGGAAATGTGTTCAGAGGGGTTGGTACAGCCTAGGGGGCAGAGCCTCCCTGATCGGAATGCTTTCTCTTAAGCGCCTGAGGCCCCAACACCTCTGGAGACTCTTCAAGTAGTGCAGAGAGGGGAGCACTCCTTGAGGCTGCGCTGGGATCGAGTACCTGGAGCACCAGGCTTCCGTCTGCATTGGCAACCTGAGGGTGAGAGGCACTAGGGTAGGGAGATGGGACCAATTAAAGGAGAGGGCCTCTGGGCAAAGTCCTCAAAGTTGCTGGAAGGAGTGCGCAGTCTGCAGAATCAAAAGCTTAATCAACAAGGTGGGTGGAAGCAATCAGCCCTGAGGGGATGCATCTGGATCAAGATGAATGAGGGAGCTTTGTTGGGAGAATGGATCTGATTGGTCGGCGTGGTTGGTGAGAGTCAGTGAGATGGGTACCTCCATCACTGTTATCAGTCACCATCCCCCTGCATAGTCCTGTCCCTTACACTCATACTTGTCTCAGGTGGCCAGGAACAGTCCCTGACCTTGGGACCTGAGTCCAACAGCTACAACCTGGTTGGATTGGAGCCAGGAACGCAGTACCAAGTCTGGCTGAGTATCCTGGGCCAGACTGGAGAAGGTCCCCCTAGGAAGGTGACTGCACACACTGGTGAGCCTCCCACAGCACTCACTGGCCTGTGGTGTGCTCTCCTCCCACACTGATGACATGCCCTAATTTTCTGCACTCCAGACCAAGTGATTCCTGTAGGTCCTCCCCAAAGGCCCTGGGGGAGATTCCAGCATGATCTCCCATGATGCTTCACTAAAATGAACCTGCTCCAGAATCTTGCGTCTCTCCCTTGCTCTCTGCATCCAGCCTCAGATCCGTTGGTCTTCAGTTCCTCTTTCAGAGCCCTCTCACATCCCGAGCACTCAACTACGTGTGGTGGACACCTCTATTGACTCAGTGACTTTGACCTGGACCCCAGTGTCTGGGGCAACCAGCTATATCTTGTCCTGGCGGCCACTCAGAGGAACTGGTCAGGGTAAGGAGGAAGACCAGAAGTAGGGTAAGTGGTAACTGGGACTCCACAGAGAACTTCCTGTTTAACCAAATTTTCCTCTGCAGAAGTGCTTGGGTCTCCACAGACACTGCCAGGGATCTCAAGCTCCCACAGAGTGACAGGCCTGGAACCTGGCATTCCCTATGTTTTCTCTCTGACACCCATTCAGAGCGGTGTACGGAGTTCTGAGATCTCTGTCACACAAAAGCCAGGTATGGAAGGGACCGTGGAGAAGCCTGAGAGGACTGTGGAATGGCTGACGATCCTGGTAACTCAGTTCTTTTGTGCAGCGTGTCCCCACGGCCAGGTGGATGTGGCCTTCCTGTTGCATGCCACTCGAGACAATGCTCACAACGCAGAGGCTGTGAAGAGGGTCCTGGAAAGGCTGGTGTCTGCACTTGGGCCTCTGGGCCCGCAGGCTGCTCAGGTTTGGCTCTAAAGAAAGCCAGACTCTTCCTGTCCCTGCCCCTCCCCTCCTGGCCAGCCACCATCTCGACATCCCCCTGTGGGTTCATGCTTTCCCCAGCTCCCCTCCCCTACAGACTCCGGATTATCTCTCCTAGTCTACAACCGTTACTGACCCCCTAACTAGCAGTTCTGAATTGATCACACCTCCCATGTCTCCATCTCTGTCCTATTCCACATGTCCTCCCTGTCCTGTGTCTGCTCCTACCCAGGTTGGCCTGATGACCTACAGCCACCGGCCCTCCCCACTGTTCCCACTGAATAGTTCCCATGATCTTGGCGTCATCTTGCAAAAGATCCGTGACATTCCCTATGTGGACCCGAGTGGTAACAACCTCGGTAAGGACTGCAGTCAGCATGGACTCCTGGGGCTTTCCCATCAGGTTCAGGGTCTCGAGGTTCTGAGGCGCCTGCCCTTCTTCCCAGGCACAGCTGTGACCACAGCCCACAGATATGTCTTAGCACCCAATGCTCCTGGTCGCCGTCAGCAAGTGCCGGGCGTGATGGTCCTGTTAGTGGATGAACCTCTGAGAGGGGACATATTCAGCCCCATTCGTGAGGCCCAGGCTGCTGGTGAGCTGTAGGACTGTCGGAGTGGGGCCTTGGGAGTAGTGGTGGCCCTGGTGAGGTTGTCATGTAGATTGCTGGATCTCTCTTTAGGGCTCAAGGTGATGGTGCTGGGTCTGGTGGGAGCCGACCCAGAGCAGCTGCGTCGCTCGGCACCAGGCGTGGACCCCATCCAGAACTTCTTTGCTGTGGATAATGGCCCAGGCTTGGACCGAGCAGTCAGTGATCTGGCTGTAGCCCTGTGTCAGGCAGCTGTGACCAGACAGGTTTGGAGAAAGCCTCTGGGAACTGGTAGTAGAGAGGGGACCTTGGGGATCTTTTAGAACTTTTCGGTCTCAAGGAACTTCTTCATCCACAGCCACAAACAGATCCTTGTGCTGTGCAGTGTCCAAAGGTAAGTGGCCAGGGTTGAATGAGTGGGCAAAGGCCCCGGCTAGACCTGGTTATTCTTACCCTTTTCTGACATGTCTTCTCTTAGGGCCAGAAGGGGGAGCCTGGAGTGATGGTAAGTCACCCTGTGGAGGTGAACAACAGCTTGGGAGTCAGTGGGGCAAAGGATGGTTGATAACACGGAACTCACTGATCATCCCTTTTAGGGACTGCAAGGACAGGCTGGACCTCCTGGTCCCCCTGGACTCCCGGTGAGTGCCTCCCCACATCTGCCTCTCTTGTGCCTGGCTTACAGCCTCCTTACCTGCTCTCCTCACTCAGGGTAGGGCCGGTGCACCGGGCCCGCAAGGTCCTCCTGGAAGTACCCAAGCAAAAGGCGAGAGGGTGAGTGTGGAACTCAATTGTCTCCAGGGTGCTCCCACTAGGGTGCTCCCAGCAGGGTGCTCCCACTAGTTTTCCCAGAGGGTGTAGGGAAAAAGGGAGAAGCAGAGTTAGCGGTGCAAGTTAGGGTTAGACCTGGACACGACGGTGTACACCTGTAACCCTAGTACCCAAGAAGCACAAGCAGGATGAGACACAACTTTTAGGCTAACCTCGATTGTACAGCCAGACCCTGTCTCAATGAATAATAAACAAACAAACATCCACAGAATGTTCTTAGAGGCCTGAGTGGAGAGTATAAAACACACAGATTAGGGGGAGGTTCTGGAGTGGGCAGAGAGGGCTTTGAGATCCCCGGGGAGGCTGGCCTCTTGCTAGCCTTGGATCCATTCAGCTGACAGAGCTGCCCCTCTGCCCTATCACTCGGCTCTAGTAATGTTTGGGAGCCTGTGGGGTTGGAGCCTTGGTGGGTGGCACGGAGCTCTTTATGGAAACTGGGACACTGGGGAAGGATCTTTTCCTGCTCTGACCTCTCTGCCTTTCTAGGGCTTTCCTGGCCCAGAAGGGCCTTCAGGCAGTCCTGGCCTCCCTGGTGTTCCTGGGTCTCCTGGCCTTAAGGTGAGCAGGGCTATCACCTTTGCCGTCACCAGGGGACACTTCCTTGAATGGGTGCTATAGTTTTGACTGTTCTGTCTTTGGCCTTCACTTACAGGGCTCCCCAGGGTGGCCTGGCCCTCGCGGGGAACGGGTAAGTGTTCTCTTTCTGCCGTCCCAGTGCCTTCTAGGGTAGGCGCCTGAGGCTGGGATCAGCCTTGTGAGGCTCACTCATCTGAGTCTAACTACTGCCCCTCTACTCTGCTTTGTCCGTAGGGAGAACGAGGGCCTCAAGGCCCAAAGGGGGAGCCGGTAGGTGAAAGGGAACTGGGGTCAGGATATTCCCAGGAGGAGTGGGGGTGCCCCAGGCCAGACCCTGTACAAGACCTAAAGCATGCTAAGATCTGGAACAGCACGAAGGGCTTCTTCTACCTCCCCTACCCTAACAACTGCTTTCTGCCCCACACAGGGGCAGCCTGGGCAAATCACTGGAGATGGAGGGCCAGGGCTTCCTGGAAAGAAAGGGGACCCTGGACCTTCGGTAAGTCCCAGGATATGTGGTTGCAAGTGATAAGGGAGTAGGAGAAAGAAGGCCAGATGGGAAGTGACAGTCACTTCTAAAGCTCCTTATGTCTTGTCTCCTCTGTCAGGGCCCCCCTGGACCTCGAGGCCCTTTGGGGGACCCAGGACCACGTGGCTCCCCAGGGCTTCCTGGAACATCAGTGAAGGTGACAGCATGATTCCCAAACAGTCTTATGAATATTATGTGATGCAGACTTGATGATCTCACTGGCACCCATACAACCCTTACTGTTTCTTCTGACCTTTAAACCCCACTGCTTAGTTCCTCCTTATTCTTTTTTTTTGGGGGGGGGTTAGGTTTTGAGACAGGGTTTCTCTGTGTAGCCCTAGCTGGCCTGGCACTCACTCTGTAGACCAGGCTGGCCTTGAACTCACAGAGATCCGCCTGCCTCTGCCTCCCAAGTGTTGGGATTAAAGGTTTGCTCCACCATACCCAGTCCCCATTATTTGTCTAACCAAATTTGACCCAATAGCTATCCTTGTATCTTGGGGAGAAGGGTATGGTTCAGAGTCATGGGGTCATATCTGTCTTCCAGGGTGACAAAGGTGATCGTGGGGAACGGGTAAGTGAGGGGCCAGGTATCCTGGGGATGGCTTGGAGGCTGAGTCTCATGGCCATCTCCTGACCCACTGTTCTTCCCTAGGGTCCCCCGGGACCAGGCATTGGTACCAGTGGACAAGGTGACCCTGGACTTCCGGTGAGGGGGCCATGGGGTTCTGCTGGGGGGCAGTGGCTGAGTGCTGGCCTTCCTTGTTTTTTGCTTATGAGTTTGTTTACTTCCTTCAAGGGACTTCCTGGAAGCCCTGGACCCCAAGGGCCAGCGGGCAGAACTGGAGAGAAAGGGGAAAAGGTAGGAGCCTG
This sequence comes from Tokudaia tokunoshimensis, assembly GCA_036184795.1. Lineage (NCBI taxonomy): Eukaryota > Metazoa > Chordata > Mammalia > Rodentia > Muridae > Tokudaia > Tokudaia tokunoshimensis. Next base: position 110,090,080 of record BTHU01000008.1, read on the forward strand.
ACCTCTGGGTGGCCCATAGGCAGGGCCTCCCCTAGGTCTTCCTGTCATTTGTTTCTCCTTCAGGGTGACTGTGAGGATAGAGGCCCAGGCCTCCCAGGACAGCCTGGGGCCCCAGGGGAACCGGTGAGTTAGCTCCCGTCTCGGCCTTCAACTATCAACTCCCTTCATCCTTATGCTCAAACCTAAATCTCTGAACCCCCCATTCATCCCTTCCAGGGCCTTCGGGGAGCTCCTGGAATTACCGGGCCCAAAGTAAGTACCAGTTGTGGTGTTCAGATGTAACGTGTTATTGTTTGGGACCTTCCCACAGTGCTCCAGTGTTCCAGGCTGCAGGCTTAGAAGATACAGCTCTGAGGAGCTCAAAGGCTGTGGTTTTGCTAGTTGGGGATCCATACGCTTTATTTGGGGTTTTCTGAAAGTCCCCCTCTTCTCTCTCCTTAGGGTGATCGGGGACTGACAGGGATCCCGGGCCAGCCTGGAGAAAAGGTGTGTAGAACCTGAGGGAGCTTGGGAGGATCTGGGGCCGTTCTCAGCTCTGACCTCTTCTGTTCTCCCAGGGTGAACGGGGACATCCTGGTCCAGTGGGACCCCAGGTAAGCCCTTTGACCTTAGTGCTAATTGACTTATAGACTCTATGTTCCCTGCTAGTTCTGATTTCTTATTCTTGAGCCCTTTGACCCATGAGCAAATGACCCCTCCTCCTCAGGGATGCGGGCTTGCGGGATCTAGCCCTTAGCCTCCAGGATCCAGCCTTGAACTTTCTGACTTGAACACAACTGATCTCTTGCTGAGTTTGACTCCTGCCACCCCAATCCCATCCCCTGGGACCCCTCTCTAACCTGCTCCACCCCACCCACCACAGCAACACCTATGTTTCTCTTCCCCAGGGGCTCCCCGGGGCTGCTGGACACCCTGGAGTGGAGGGTCCTGAGGTAAGTCTGTGACTGTGGTAGGGGGACAGGAATGAGGCCTTCCTATGTCCCTCCCTCCCTGTTTGGGCTCACCATGTCTCCGTGTGCAGGGGCCACCAGGACCCACTGGCCGCCGAGGAGAAAAGGTAGGTTATGGGTTGGCTGTCATACTTCCTGGCTGCTGGGATATGGCAGATGGGACGCTTGGACCTTCGGTTCCTAGGTGGCCCTTTGACCTGTCTCTGTCCCTGTCCTCTCTCCATAGGGAGAGCCTGGTCGCCCTGGGGATCCTGCAGTGGTGAGTGAGGGACAGATGGAGTCCTGAGCCCAGGATGGTTCTGGAGCAGTGAGTACAAACCATTGCTCAGGTCTGTGGCTCTGGGTAGGCCCAGCTTTGCAATTCCCTGGGTGCTGTAATCTGCCTTCAGACAGCTAGCCATGTCCCTCTGACCCTATAACCATTCTGAGGTCATGAACATGGTGTCAGGTGTCAGCCCATTTTGTATAGGCCTGACCTACAGGCAGAGACAGCTCTGTGACGTCCATATTTCTCTGCCCATAGAGACTGGTCCTATGATCCCCTAGTTTGTCCTGTTTGTTTTCAGGGTCTTGGTGGTGTTGGAGCCAAAGGAGAAAAGGTATGTCCGGAGGCTGCTAAAGGGTGAGGTCAAGGTCACAGGGTCTATCTTGGGTCCGACCTAGAGATCGCAAGGCTTGTAGCCCGATTGCTGGGTTGTGGGAGCGCCCAGAGCCTGGTTCTGGTATTGATAGCCTTTGTCACCTTTAGGGAGATGCTGGGCTCCCTGGGCCCAGAGGAGCTTCTGGAAGCAAAGGAGAGCAGGTGACTGAGGGGACAGGCACGTTGAGGGTCGGGACAGGTGCAGGCTATACACCCCTGAATACTGACCATTCCGTCTACAGGGCGCACCTGGGTTGGCTCTTCCTGGAGACCCTGGCCCCAAAGGAGACCCTGGAGACAGGGTGACTAAATACGGGGCTGGGGGTATGTGACAGAGGGCGGAGGGAAAGGTATCTAGAATTCTGACTAACCTGTTCCCCTTCCTGTTCTCTCAGGGTCCCACTGGCCTCCCTGGCAGGGCAGGACCCACAGTAAGTATCTGTGACCTTGGATGACCCCATGGTTGGTGGAGTTCCCTCCTTTTTCAAAGGCTATGTGTCCTCTGAGTTGTACATCGCCCTCTCTCTTGTCTCTCTGACAGGGTGACTCAGGGCCTCCTGGAGAGAAGGGAGAGCCTGGGCGACCTGGTCCCCCAGGACCCGTTGGCCCCCGAGGAAGAGATGTGAGAGGCTAGATCTGGGGGTGTCCTGGGGAATGGGAGTATGGGTGTTGGGATGTATCCCTGGGGTCTTAGGACCAAGACGGACCCTCATGTCTCACAGGGTGAAGCTGGAGAGAAAGGTGACGAGGGTGCCCCGGTGAGACTCCTCCCCACATGTGGCTTTTGATCCTCTACCCTAGACCCATGACCCCAAGGACCTTGGGACCCTAGCAGACAATTTTGTCCATCCTCTGGCTCCTGTCCAGCCAGTGCCCAGGCCATCTCTGTCCATGCTTACTGAGTCAGTTAGATCCTAGTCCACCTGCACAGAGTGACTTTCTTCTCTGTCACCAGGGTGAGCCAGGTTTGCCTGGAAAAGTGGGTGACCGCGGCCTCCGGGTGAGTTTTCACAGGGAGAAATAACAGGTCAAGCAAGAGGGAGGAAGAAACTTAGACAGGAAAGCGAAGAGAGGTTCCAGGGGAGATGAGGTGTGAGAGGGCAGTCTATCTACAGGGAGGTGCGGGGTGATGGGAAACTCATGGATTTGGGAGTGAGAGGAGAATCTATCTACAGGGAGGTGTGGGGTGAGGGGAAACTCTCATGGATTTGAGGGTGAGAGGGCAATCTATCTACAGGGAGGTGTGGGGTGATGGGAAACTCATGGATTTGGGAGTGATGGTGAACATAGGCAGAAGAGAAGCTCATGGGAAAACCTGAAAATGCCTGAAAGAGTCTGCCTCAAACCAACTGTTCTTTTCAGGGGGTGCCTGGGCCCCGGGGGCCCGTGGGTGAGAAGGGGGACCAGGGAGATCCTGGAGAAGATGGGCGGAATGTGAGTCTCAACCTCTGGCCCCTCACCCCTGACTTCAGTCCTGATTCATCCATCCAGTTCCCACCTCACCCTTGCAGGGATCACCCCCTTCTCTCTTCTGGGAGAACTCCCCAAGAGCCAGCAGCACCCCATAAGCCCGCATGGTACTTCTAAGCCTCTCCCCAATCAATGTCCACCTTGACTGACTCCCTGGCCTTCTGCAGGGCAGCCCCGGATCATCTGGACCCAAGGGTGACCGTGGGGAGCCGGTGAGTAGTACTGCCCTGGGCTGGTGTGGGCTGCCGTCGTGGGCACCATTCAGGAAGGAGACCTGGCAGTTACCAGGGAGAAGCACTAACAGCCTCATGCAGGCCTAGCTGTCTGCTAGAAGTCGGCATTGGGGTGCTTTATGGAACTAGGGGGCAGAGTTGAGCCTGGGCAACTCTGACCTTCGATGCTTGGGACTCCTGTTGATGCTAGTAATTTCCTTTCCAGGGCCCCCCGGGTCCCCCTGGACGACTGGTAGGTATTGATCTAGGTCTGGTCCTCTGGTATCTCCTTTCCCAGCTCTGGTCGCCTCCTGTATCTCCCCAATCTACTTCCCTTATAGTCCCTTGACACCTCTATTGATCGCCTCTTACTGTCCCCATTGCCCCTATCCAGTCTCAGATTTCCTCTTGATGTGTTCTAATTGATCATTCCCCTACAGGTGGATGCAGGCATTGAATCCAGAGACAAGGTACAGGGGTCTGTGGGTAGAGCGAAGCCTCAAATCTGGGAAGTATCCAGTGGCCCTTGTGACAAGATATGGCTCAAGTGTCCCTAGTGGATGATGTGCTGTCCCCTAAGCAAGCCTGTCTCTGCCACAGGGAGAGCCTGGACAGGAAGGTCCCCGAGGACCCAAGGGTGACCCCGGCCCCCCTGGAGCCCCTGGAGAAAGGGTAAGTGTGAGGAGTCTTGTGGGGACTACAGTGCTGGAAAACCTCACTCTTGATTCTTCTGTCTTTTGTCTTCAGGGCATTGATGGGCTTCGGGGACCCCCAGGCCCACAGGTGAGTGTGTGCCTTGCCCCTTACCCTGCATCCCCATCACGCTGTCACCTTCTATCTGACCTTGTTCCCTCCAGGGAGACCCAGGTGTTCGAGGCCCGGCAGGAGACAAGGTGAGAGGGCTGAATGGGTCTCTAGGGGCATAGCTGGCTCGAGGACCCACCTCAGTCTTCAAGGCTTCCTGTTACTGCGTTTTCCTCAGGGTGATCGGGGACCCCCAGGGCTGGATGGCCGGAGTGGGCTGGATGGGAAACCAGGAGCCCCTGGTCCCCCAGGGCTACACGTGAGTAACGGTTTTCTCAGTCCTGTGGCCCTTTACGTCACTTGTTTGGTCTTAGCCTTGAGTTCTGGGACCAGCATGCTCTCTCTGTGTCCTTTTAGGGAGCCTTCCTGTGTGGGGCATATCACCGCTAGGAGGCTTTGGGTTCACAGGAACTATTTCCTGCCAATGGGCAGGGACCTTCATCCATGTGCCTAACTTTGAATCTCTCCGTAGGGTACTTCAGGCAAAGCAGGGGATCCTGGGAGAGATGTAAGTCAGAGGAGGTGCCAAGATGGAGGGTGGTTTGGGGTTCTGGGATAGGCTTCATGGATGTCATCATAATCAATGGGAACAGGGCAGGCAGTCCTACTGGGTCTTTGGGGGGAGATCTCCATCTCTAGTCAGCCAGTCACCTAAGTCCCCTTGCTGACCTCTGCTTTACACATCTTAACAGAATGGTTCTGGGGTTCTTCCATTAGGAATCAAAGCTAGAGGGACCTTAACTCACAGGATCTGGGCCTCAGAGGATTTCTACAATCCTCTGAATCTCAACACTGGGAACCTTTTAGGCTATCGGGTATCACGTCCTAAGGGACAGACAGCTCAGAGACCTTCTCAATCCTAACAATGATTTTCCCCTCCCAGGGGCTTCCAGGCCTTCGAGGAGAACATGGCCCCCCTGGTCCCCCTGGCCCTCCTGGGGTACCGGTGAGTCCAGCTTTCAGGCTGTCCCTTTAGCCTCTTCTACCACCACCTGAGCCCTAAGATCTGTCCGACTCTCTGTTCCCGCAGGGAAAGGCAGGCGACGATGGCAAACCTGGCCTGAATGGGAAAAACGTGAGTGTGGTTAAGACAGTGCTGTCACACCTGCCAAGAGAGGCACACATGTTCACACGGCCTGGCAACACAGACAGCACATGAAACACATGTACTGACTTATATAGACATGCACCAACACCAAACATATCCCCGATGGGACAGGGCATTTGGAATGTGTTCTAGGGCACACCTGGGCAGACTCCTGGACACAGCGAGTTGGATCTGTGTGCGTGTCAACTCAGGAAGAGCCGTGCAGGACAAGACAAGTACAGTCACTTGTCCAGTCAAAGAGCCACAAACCAGGTTGAGAGCGACAAGACATGTGGGAATCGAGGCATATTCAATGTCATGTGGAGATATGTTAACACTTGAGCACTACATTTAGACAAAGGTGTAGTGAGACAAAGTCCCGTGGCTCGCCCATGACATAGCTGAGGATATGCTGGAATTTGTGTTTATAGCAATAGTCACCGACATGCATATGATCACATAGATTGAAATACAAGTAAGATTTGCAAACACAAGCCAAAACATACAGTTTCTAAGGAACTGGGGGCCCAAGGGTATGTATAAATTCATGCTTAGACATCGGCTATGATATGCACATAGAAGACATGCAGAGTCCTGTGTACATCTGCTAAGACACATATGGACAGGTGCGCTCATAAGACATGGACTCTTACTATGTCTGCGTGGATGTGAGTTACATACAGAGTGAAATAAGGAAGGCCTGAGCATGGGCATGTGAGCAGGCATGCATAGGCTACCCATGAACACGTAACAGTTTGCTGGGATGGACAGACACAGGCACTCTAAGACACACAGCCGTGAAGCTACAGGCACAGAGTCAGTTACAGTCATCTGAAGTCTGTACAGTCTCAAAGCCAGACCATTTTAGACTTATGGGTCTTCTGCCCACAGGGAGAACCTGGAGACCCTGGAGAAGATGGAAGGAAGGTAAGCCCCTCCCTTGGAGGATGTTGTGGGCTCAGATTGGACCATGCCTAAAAAGCCTCTCTTTCTTAGGGAGAAAAGGGAGATTCGGGTGCCCCTGGACGAGAAGTGAGTGCTGGAGTTTTTATAGTCTGTGGTTCCTGATCACAACCCTGTGAGAAATACGTTTCCACTCTTCCCTGGCACCCTGGGTACTAACTGTATCCTCCACAGGGTCCTGATGGTCCCAAGGGTGAACGTGGGGCTCCTGGTAATCCTGGACCCCAGGGTCCTCCAGGTCTCCCGGGGCAGGTCGGTCCTCCTGGCCAGGTGAGTGTCTAGGTTAACTGTAGGACTGGGGCTCAGTAGCCCATTATGCATCCTGAGCTACTTACTGTTTTGGGTGCCTTGACCTATGTGACTCCTTCATGTTCCTTCATACTTCAGGGTTTCCCTGGTGTCCCAGGAATTATGGGTCCTAAGGTGAGTATGTGTACCTGTGTTGGGTAAAGAGTGTGATGATGGGCTGAGTAGGGTTAGGAGACATGCTCCTGCTGGACCATTCTCTTCCCAGGGTGACCGTGGAGAGACTGGATCCAAAGGGGAACAGGTGAGGATCCCACCATTATCATCTGCCCATGGAGCTACACCCTTCTGCTAGATGTACTCATATCCTGCCCCCATCCCACCCCCACCCCCCACTGGGTCCCAGTAGCTGATTTCTTGTCTCCAGGGTCTTCCTGGAGAACGTGGCCTACGAGGAGAACCCGGGAGCTTGCCGGTGAGTAAGACCTGGCCCTTGAGCCTTGTCTGCATACCCTGGCAGTCACTTCTCTCTCCCCCCCTTGCCGTGGGACTCTATGGGTTCTGCTGTCTGTCCTCGGTCCCTTGCACCACTGTGGCTTCCATTCAAGGAAGCACAGGTGGTAGAGAAATGCCAAGGACAGGCCTCACACCTGACTTCCAGAGGGCAAGAGGGTGCAGAAACGTTCTCAGGGGACAGTGTGGGGCAGGAGCGAGGGCCTTCTCTTGCCTGGCTAGTTCTCTGTCATCTTTGTGTCCTCAGAATGCGGAGCGTTTGCTGGAAACTGCTGGCATCAAGGTAGGTTGTTCAGAAGCTGATGTAGGGTCCAGTGGGGCCCTCAGAGACAAGCAGTGTTCACAGGGCCCTGTGGATGAGTTGTAGCAGCTACAGGCCTGCTGCTCCTCTCTACCCTTACCCCTCTCAGGTGTCGGCCCTGCGGGAGATTGTGGACACCTGGGGGGAGAGTTCTGGTAGCTTCCTGACGGTGCCTGAGCGGAGACCTGGCCCCAAGGGGGACCCTGGTGATCGAGGCCCTCCAGGCAAGGAGGTAAGTGACTGCTGGATGCTCAGTGGGTGTTCCTGGTGGAGGGCACATCCTTACAGCCATAAGCATCTACCCTTCTCCTCCTCCAGGGCTCCATTGGCTTTCCTGGAGAACGTGGGCTGAAGGGAGAGCGTGGAGACCCTGGCCCTCAGGGGCCTCCTGGTCTGGCTCTTGGTGAGAGGGGCCCACCTGGTCCACCCGGCCTTGCTGGGGAACCTGGGAAGCCTGGCATTCCTGGACTCCCAGGCCGCGCTGGTGGGTCAGGGGAAGCCGGAAGGCCAGGAGAGAGGGTGAGCCTGGGGCTGACCAGGAGGGGTGGGGGAGTGGTGGAGAGACTGGCCTTCCCACTGATGTTGGCCTCTCCCTGCTCTTTGTACCCAGGGAGAAAGGGGAGAAAAAGGAGAACGTGGGGAACAGGTGCGTGCTGGGGAGACTCTCAGAGGGGCCTTCCCGGGGCCTACACCAGCTGGCACAGTATCTCCTTTTCTTGTCTTCTGCAGGGCAGAGATGGCCTTCCCGGCCTCCCTGGACCACCTGGCCCTCCTGGCCCCAAGGTGACCACCCAGCTATGTGACCAGTGATGATAGTACCCTGAGATTGGGCCCCAGAAACCCCATAATTTTATGTGATCCTGGGACCTGTACTGATTGATCCCTTCACACCTATATGACAGACTCATCTTCCCTCCATGGTCTTATACTTATAGGTGGCCATTGAAGAGCCGGGTCCTGGACCCGTGAGAGAACAAGGACCTCCTGGACTCAAGGGTGCTAAGGTCAGTGTGGGGTCAACTTGTGACCCAAGCCTTGCCATGACACTCGGGCCTGACCTGACATCTCATCTAAACAGGGGGAGCCAGGCAGTGATGGTGACCCTGGACCCAAGGGAGACAGGGTGAGTTTTCCTATCCTACCATGCCGTCTCTCTATGGGGCATAGCATGAGTGGTTTGTTCATATGTGTGCACACATGGCAGAGAATGGGGCTCAGAGCATGACGTTTTGTTTGCAGGGTGTACCAGGCATCAAAGGAGACGCAGGAGAGCCTGGAAAGAGGGGTCATGATGGCAACCCAGTGAGTTCTTGCCCCATAGGCCACACATGTCCTAGAACATGGCTCTTACATGTGTTGTCATATATGCAGGGCTGGAGTTGGCACTGTTTAGGAGCCTTAGTTCTATCCTTGGCCATTGGGGACAGGGTGGGTAGTAAGGATACGGGGGGATGGAGGGGGGTTGGGTCTAAGGACAAGGTGCTCTTGGACCAATTCTTTTACAGGGTGTGCCAGGAGAGCGTGGTGTGGCTGGGCCTGAAGGGAAGCCGGTGAGTGGCCGCGGGAGTAGCCGGCCTAGGATCCGAGACCCTCGCTGTGTTTATTATGAGGGAGTTGGGCTATGCCTACATGTAAATTACAGATACAGGTGCATGCTGTCAGACAGGTTTATTGTGTGCGTGTCTATGAGCTATTTGTAAGGGCCTGGTATATGGCACAGGTATATGGCCACCTGTGCCGGAGAAGTGGGTAGTATAAGGTGCTCACCAGACAAAGGTCCTCAGAAAGTGGGAACAGACCAAAGTGAGGCCTGGACCAAGACTCATCAGCCCCTTCCTTATGCAGGGTCTGCAGGGCCCGAGGGGAACCCCTGGCCCAGTGGTGAGTACATTAAAACCTTCATTTTGCTCCTATCCTGTGCCGAATGCCAATGAAAAACATTGCCTACTTTCCCTGGGTGGGGCTGGCTCCTTTCATCAGACTCTCCCCAACAGGGTAGCCATGGAGACCCT